>OY282597.1:24934754-26134754 GCA_958298965.1 Chrysolina haemoptera | reverse complement strand
TGAATCAATATATCAATCATACAGCATTCATTCGAAGAATGGACAATAATAACTAATCTGATGAATACAGTTTCATCAGTTGAACGAATACAATTCATTGCTTGGGTGATCACTCTTTATTATTTTGATGAATGGAATTCTCAACCATAACGAACCTATTTAATGTACTTGATCATGATATCAATGAAAGCATCCATTGATATTATTAAGATCCGTATTCATAGTATGGATAACCAGTGGTACATTGACATAACGATTGCGTTCATTGGACCAATATTGATAAAAATATTCACTGAACTTTTTCATTGTATTCAGGTACCAATTTTTTTCTGTGTTGATTCCCGTCTATTCCATATATGGTGTTCTGCTCATGAGTGTAATTGTTGCCGACATCATAGTTGTGTACGATATTTTGGCAACATCGGATTTTCAATTATGACAAATTGCAATTCTGCCAACTTCCGTACAAAACGAAAATTACTGACATTGTAGGATTTATTGGTTATTTTTACGGTTATAAAGATGGCTCTAAAAAGTAAATCAGAGAGAGGCTTTTTGACTTCAGATTCGTGTTCAGGGACTTCAAAATCGGGGATACCACCCTAAACTGCAATTTTTTCTATTCTGTCGCTCTAACCCTCCGAAAATGTCAGGCAAATGACATGGCAGCTTAGTTGACATAAGCTGTATCATCATTCAGAGTAATCAAAATTAATAGTGTCCAATTTTTATTTCCCAAAATTCACAGTAAATTTGTAATGAACAATAATCCAAAATGGTTATGGGACAGTTTGTTACAACTTACAGAAAGGACTATCTGTGGCCATACGTGAAAACTCTTGGACTGCGGTAAGTGCAAACAAAAAACAGCAAATTATAGTGCAGAAGCTTTTTAGACGATCAGTTAGGTTGTCTGTTCAGTTTCAGATTCAGTTGAATTATCAGTTTGTTTCAGAAATCGCTGTATGTTTAGAGTATCAGTTGAGTTTAGACTTCGTAGTATACTTTGGCAAAATGAATCATGGAACACGGATACATTACGATCGTGTGTCTGTTTTTAGTCTTCTGTGACCTGCCACAGGGCGAAGGCAGACACACCGAATAAGGGAAACAAATGCTTCCTTAGAAAAATGTTCATTTAAAAATTATCAGTGGTACCGTGAAATGGGGTGGATAGAAACTGGAGAATGAAGGAAAACAAAAGTGAAGCATTTAATGAGAAAAATCTTAAATTATTTCTAGTCGACTTCCGGATAGTTAAGGCTCTGACACAGAACGCGGTTTGTCGCGGCGAGCAACTATCGCGCGATCTTCGCAGAGGTAAAGCGAACTACTTATAATGCATCTTGTGTGGCATTACACACCCCTTTAATGCTGTGAAGTTAGCGCGATAGCTGCTCGCCCCGATAGACCGCGTTATGTGCGCCAGAGCCTTTATTAGCAAACAATCACCATTTCCATTCACCCCACTCGCAGGGAGAATAGAAAATCACAATATTTAACTTTAATTTTTTTTCAACTACGGAATTTCTTTTGATGACTTATCTTTTATGTTCTTTTATGACAATGTTCTGTGAATATCACAGTATTTTTATTTTATTCCATTTTTTCGTGAGGACGAGAAAACCAGAACTTGAAAAATATATATTTTTTAATGTTGAAAGAAACACACTGCATTGTTGTCAATTATAATATTTTGTGAACCACCCAATGGGCACACCGACATTGCAAAAACGTTGTGAAATGGTTGAAAACGCAACGTCAGAAATTAGGTTTCAACTAACATTTTATGAAGGGAAAAATGTCGCGCGAAACAACGTTATTATAAACCAAATAAATGCGTGAATTTAACGTTGCTCATTATCTTTATATTGCCGTTTTCAATCACGCTTATTAAGCATCAGGGATACTTGATGAAACAACGTTGTTTTTGACCAAATGAATATGGGAACTAAAAACGTTGCTCATTATTGTTTTATTTCCGTTTTCAATTAAGCTTTTCAAACGTCAACAATAATGAATAAATAAACGTTAAAAATACACCTTTGTTCAACGTTGATTCAAACAAAAAATTCTGTATATTTGAAAACGTTTCACATAGGTGGTTTCAAAACTTCGAATTCAACTCAGCAGGAATCTGTTGTTTGTTAACTCGGCTCAAGTGGAGCCAAGTCAAAATTATTTGAAATTATTTCTATGAAACAAACTATTATGAACCTCCTTGAATGTTGGAATTTGCGGATTCATAATATGTTGCATTCAATTGAAATCCTTGCAAATCAGCAGGCCGTACATAGTAAGTGTCCTGAAATTCACCTGAAAAAAACATATGAATTATGACTAGTTAAAACAAATTTCCAGAGCTCATGCTAAGCATAGCATATGTCAGCCAGTCTTTCACAGTCTTAGATATTTTCGATTCGTTTATTTTATTGGTATAATTGACTCTTATAGCAGCTGTAAAAAATCAAAAGGAATTATTACATGATTATTATTCTAATAATTATCAGTAATAATGAAAAATGGATTACATAATCTGATATCGCGCCTCACGCTATGCGATCTGTATTATTCGTCGGCAAGTATCCAACATAAAACAACGACTGCCCCCTACGGCCGTTGAATTATATCTGTTGGATTATTGGATAAAGTTTCTACAGGAGCTATTTTGCAATGCTCAATGAACACCTACGTGCCGCTTTCATGGTTCTGCCACTCGTCAGCGAAGCGAAGTTTTTTCTGTTGGATAATTGTCGATGTATATACCTATTGTACTTTTGAAGATTGGATTATTTATTCCATTTTTCATCATAACTATAGAGTTATCTTTCATCAAGTAGAACCAACAATTTTTTCTCTTGATAATAATGATACATTTGACAAAATATGATAGTGACGAGTTTGATGAGAAAAATTGGGATGAATTATGTATCTTTTACTAAACTGTCTGCTATACTTTCAGATTCTATTAGTAATATATAATTCAATATTGAAACACTTCAAAAAAAAATGTGTTCTTTTGTTTCCAGTTTTGCCGTTTTATTATTGGAAAAAATTAGACCCAGTATATTTTTCATGCATTGGTCTTGTATACATTTTTTCATCAGATTAAGACCATAAAAAAAACAAAAAGAGTTCAACGATGTGCCCCATAGATTCTCAAATATAAAATAAATATTTTTATAAATTCACCCTACTCTCACTCATAACCTCCTATACATATTCCTTTAATTTCTAATTTCTAATGTGTTTTCAGTCATTGGTATTCTGCGAGATTGTTCTTGGCACGTTCCATCCATATGAAGATTGAATAAATAATCCAATGGATTATTATATGCACATACAGAAATAATCAACTTCAACTGCTGATAGAAAAATATGAAAATTACGCATTCATTTCTAACAGAATCGAAAAGCAGGTAGATCTGTTTTTAGACAGATTTGCTACAATCTGTTCCCCGTCCGTATTATCATGACTCGCATCATACCATGTCTGGCTATTCGTGTTCTCTGATCCCGCGGTGCAAAACGTAGTCTAGGCCGCGCCATCTTCCGAGTAGAGGAATAAGCACTCCTGGATTGTTTCATTTCGTTGATCTTGTGTCTTAGTAATCTTACTAAAATATTTTTGAAATATTCTGGCGTAATGTAATAATAATAATCTATTCGAATATTTTGGTAATATTCTTAGAAACATTCTGTTTAGAATATTCCATTTGTTTTCAATAATGTTCCTTCGGTTGGATCTCATGAAATCTCATAGGATTCGCATAAAATTTGATACGGAATTCCAAATACAGATTGGACCATCGAATCCTGAACCCACCTTTTTATACGATACTGAATAAGATTATAGATTGTGAATTTCCACACATAGGTTTTCAAGATTTTGAATGAGGATATAGAACATTATTGTGATTGAAATTGGAATGCATCATCAAATTGTATAGTCTTTTCTTTGAACCACCACTGCCTTTAACAAACTCTTATATTCCGTATCCTTGTTTTCTGATCGACACTTTAAATTCTCAGTGATTCTGGGTTGTATGAAAACTTGGAGAAATCGCATAATTTCTGATAAGTAATTCCTGATCCAAACTCCAAACCCATCCCACTGTTTCCACAAGATACCCAATGAAATTTGATACGGCATTCCTGATACAGACCACCGAATCCTGATTTCACTTTCTTCATACGATACCCAATGTGTATAATATGTGGTCTTGATTGAAAGTGGAATATCTCATCGTATCTTATAGTCTCCTTAAACAACAACCGTCTGATACAAACTCGTATGCCATGTATTCGGATATGCTTATAAATTGCATCTACTTACAAATCCTCATACAACCTTCCAAAAAGTGTATGTGCCAGGGATATGTACGTATAGGTTACATACTTTCCACGTAGATCCTTATAAATTCTCATGATTCGTCAATATTTTTTTATGAGATTTCATGTGGTGTTTTTGGCAGGTATAGATTGAATATCATTTCGTCTAATCATCGCGTGTAACTTGTGCGATTTTTCACACTCGTTTGAAAAATGTCATTTTTGCACTCGTAATGTACCTATTATACTATTACATAATGATTGTACTGCGGGCCTCCAGGAACTTATTCTCTAATAACTCATCAATTCTCAGACACAACTTCAGCTGTTGGGTTCAACTGAAGACTCACTTTTAATTTGCAACTGTACCCAGATAACACATGGAGATCCAGTGGATATCCAGTGGACATCTGTTATGGACATAATGGATGTACTATGAACGTCCAGTTTATATCCAAAATATATTCTATGGACGTCCAATGGATGTTCGTTGGTTCGAAGATATCCATAAGATATTCCAAGAGTATATCCATTAGATGTCCTTCAAGGATATCTATACGATATGCTTCAAGAATATCCATAAGATATCCCAAGAGTATATCAATGAGATATTCTTCGTAGATATCCATACGATATGCTTGAAAGATATCAATAAGATATCCATAAAATATATCAATAACGTATCCCATATGAGACATGGCATACCAATGGATATCCACTGGAAATCAATCATGGAGAGCAGGAATGGTATGGATATCCAGTTTATATCCAATATAAAAAATGAATTCCAAATGCACAAGCAAGAAAAGAACTCAAACTGACACTTGATGTTTTCTGAAGGATATCGATTTCAAATCCGGCGTCGGGTATCGGATATCAATGTGAATTTCTTCGAATGCAATCTGAATATACGAACATAAAAAAATTTCAGGAATTTATAGTATGAACATCGATCTTCCAATTCAAACCTTACTATGTATGCTTCTGGTATCTTATCAATTTCAAAGCCATAGACATTTCAAATCCAGTAAGAAAACGAAAAATGAGATGTTTTCAAAAAAATCAATCCATATGTATGATAATGATAGAAAATCTAAAATCAAAACTACAAAAATCAATCTCGCAATTCAAACTTATCAATATTTGCTTTGGACATCTTATGGCCATCTATAGGACATCTTCTGAAGGATATTCATTCTAAATCTGTTGACGGATATCTTATGGATATCTATTTCAAATCCAGTAGGAAAACAAAAATTAAGAGTATTCATCAGATGCTCCAATTCGTGTAAGAGCATGGAAGAAACTCAGAAATTGATAATATCAAAATCTGTCTTGCAATTTAATCACATTCATATTTACTGCAGATATCTTATGTATATCCATTGGATATCCGCTGAATGATATCCATTTCGAATCCTCTTATGGGTATCCCATGAATATCCATTTCAGATCCAAGGATATCCCGACCTGAGTTGGACATAAAATAGATATCCATAGGATATCCTATGTTATCTGGGTATCCATTTATTTTTTGTTGACTTGGCCTTTACTTGATGACTTTTACATAGATTGATTTTTTGTTAATAGACCTGAACCCGATCACATATATCAACCGAAATACAGAGACGAACAATACTGCGCATGCCATTGTCTTCCTGAAACCCACCCGACCAGCGAACAGCGAACGATATTAGGTCCAGAGGCATACAACGGTGAGCAATGGAGTCGGCTGGGCCCCATGGGACCTCTTCTGGACCCAAAACTCTTTCCTGCCAAAGTGGCGGCAGCTCCTGAATCCAAAATCGGCAGATATAATCAACCCAATGCTTTCATGGTGAAGGTAACGTATGCCATCTATAAATCGAACTCGAAGTACGAGAAAATTTGTAGGATACTGATAACAATGTTCGTCGCTATATTTGTTAGGAAAGAAGTTAATATATCAGTTTCCTCATGTGTCAAAATTTATTCAACAATAATAACAAAAGAGTTGATTTTTATCGGATAAGTTTCTTTTTTCAACGAAATAACTTTGCAACCCAGGTAGCACCTCATGTTGGCTGAATCTTGTTTTGATATTGGGCTAATATGGATTTATCCTAAATGTAAAAATAATATTGAACCAATATGGGTTCATATTGGAAAAACAATATTTCAATAATAATATTGGCTCAACCTGTTCTGAATGTATATTGTTTCATAAAATATTGGGTCAATATTGTTTCAATAATTTCCACCAATATCGAGAGAGCGATATTGCCTGCCTATTGTTTCTAGCATCTAGCACCAATATTGCGATTTAAATATTACTCTCATATCGATTTTAGAGATAAAAAACAATATTGTATATCCAAGTTTGATAGCACATTGGTAAAATATTATTTAATCCATATTCTAAAAATTATAAGGACCCTATATTGATTGAGATTGTTACGAAAACCTCACGCCAATATTTAAAAGACAATATTGATACAACATTACAAAATACATTTATAACTAGGATTGAAATTTGAATATTGGCCGAATATTCAATAAACAATATTGAAATGAATCATGATTAAACTTGGGTAAGAAACCGCTAGGTGGCCCCACATATGGAACAACAGCTGAATAATAGTAACATATATTAAATAAGTCTTCTCACAATGCGTTTACAATGCAATCTACTCAGTGGTAAATTGAAGTAGAAACAAAATTTTAGAATTTTCAAATTATTCGACATTTTCTGGGAATATTTCATCAATGTTTCCAAGGCAACATATTCACTTTGAATATTTTACCAATATATGCAAATGATATTGTACCAATATCATTAAATATTGGGGCCAATATTGCTTTCTCAATATTTCACTGATATTATTTGTACAATGTCCAAATTGTGTCAATATCCCGAAATAATTATAATTTTATCTCGCCAATATTACGTTTGAATATTTTGCCATTATTTAACCAGTATTATTTCAATGTAAGTGTGCTACAGCGATATTGTACTAATATCGCCTAATATTTTGAGGCCAATATTGCTTCGAGAATAATACACTAGTATTATTTTTTAGATATTGGACCAATATCGCCGAATGTTCACATTTTTTTTCTCGCCAATATTATTATTTAAATATTTTGCCAATATTTTCAGAATATTGTACCAATATTGTCCTAATATGGGTGTGCTACTTGGGAATTTATCGAGAAAATTTGAAAATGCTGTCTGTATGGTTATTGATTTTCTTTTACTATTTTTAAATTTGCTTGATTGCGCTTATTCAGTTTTTTTCGGATCGTGCATAAATAATCCGGGTTATTTGAAACATAGTTATAAAAAGTTGCGAGATCATAGGTCGAGCAACTTTTATTAATGTCAGTTTTCCGCATAAAATATAGATAGAAAAATGTGTAGTTGAAATGAAGGACCACGCACACTTGAGCACAAAGTCAGTCGATCAAATTGTACAAAATTTCAATATATTGTTGAAATTAATGACATATTAATGTCATTGGTTGAAATCGGCCTACTGAACAGAATATATCATAGGTACACTAAATTTCCATTAGTGGTTTACGTGATACTTACAGATTGTTGCAGTTCTAAAATGTCATTTTCATACCTTTATTGACTGAACTTTGTTGCAGATAATTTTGGAGATTTAAACCAGTACAATTGGGTTTTGAGACGAGGATCAATTGTAGCACCACCAAACTTGGTACGCTAGTAGTTGGAATCATGATAAACACGAAATTTTTTTTTTACCAAAATTCCAGAAGTGGAACATTTTTTGTTTTTCGTTTAAAAATAAATAAATAGATTTTTGCTGTAATCTTAGTAAGTATATGTTATATCGAAACAACTCAAAAAGGTGAAAAACAATTCAATTTTCCACAAAAATTATCTCCAGTAATTTCTTATGAAATGCGCTCGTTTACTCAGAAAACGCGTTTGAAAGCAGACATCAAATTTCAGGTTCACGCTTACCCGCCGCTGAAAGTTCTGGCGGAGCCGACTATTTAAATGGTCATAACTCTGCTAAAAATGATCGTAGAAGGAACAAAAAAAGTTCATAGCTTTTCTGAAGACTCCGATGATAATCCGAAAATCATGAAAAATTTAGTAAATATGGAATTATTATAGTGAATCAGCAACACATACGCTCTTTGGACTATATGCAACAATTTTGAGAGAGGTTCCACTTATACGTGCGAGAGGTTCCACTTATACGTGCCAAAAAAACACTTTGTTCTACTCCTGCTTCATATTCAACTCACCCATAAAACCTGCATTCTCTTCAGTAAATGTTGAAAATGATCGCTTATTCATATCCTTCACTGTTGTGAAGTACAAACCTCAAGCTTGAAATCTCATACTTCATTTTTTATGTATATAGGATGTGTATGAGCGATTATTTTCAACATTCACTGAAGAAACTACCGTGATTATGGGTGAGTTGAAAACTGAGGCAGTAGTAACACCCAGTGTTTTCTTTGACATGTATACTTAAGTGAGACTTGTCTAAAATCGTTGCATATGGTCCAAAGAGGGTACTGATTTCTGCTTCAGTACAATTATTTCATATTAACTAAAATACCCTTGACTTTCGGATCCTCCCTAAATGACTTAGAAAGGTTATGTGAAGTGGGACAAAACACATTTTAGGTACTGAGATATCCACATGTAATATTTGCATAAGAAAGCAGACGTCTTCAGGAATGATATACTCTTTTTCATTTTCTTCTGCTATAATTTTAAGCAAAGTTATGACAAATCTAATTTTCGGCCCTGCCTGAACCTGCAGTGGCGGGTTAGCTCGAGCATGAAATGTGACGACGGTGTTAAACCACGTTTTCTGAGAAAACGAGCGTATTTCATAAGGTATTACTGAAAATCATTCTTGTGGAGAATTGAATTATCTCTCAACGTATAAAAATCGTTTTTTGATAAATTCCATAATTTCTGAAATAACAACAAAAAAAATTATATTTTTTTTAAATGAAAAATTATTTTGGTTCTACCCCTAATTTTTTGGTATACCATTTTTTTTCTGATAATATAATGTCGACATGTCAGATGCCGAGATTCAGAGTGTTACAATAATTCAGTCTTCACTTTTGGCTCGAGTTTGTCTGTCGGTCCTGGATTAATTTGAATATATACCATAGCATCAAACTTGCAAAAAAATTTTTTTGAGAACTATATACAGTGTGACCCATTTAAGATGGAAGCACTCTTATAAAACTCACATTTTTCAACCGATTGGGATAATTTGTTTCTCGTTAGGTAGGCATTCGAGAAGTCTACTGGGACACCAAATTTCATTAATAAATCTTTTCAGGGCCAACTATATTTATTTTTCAAGGTCAAAAATCTAAAAAAATTACTTTTAGAACAATTTTTTTAGAAGAAATATGACTACACCACTGGATTTGTGACATTTTCAAATGGTTCATATGTAAATTACGCTGAAATGAGTCGATCAATAAAAAAGTTATAGGGGGACGAAATTTGAAAAATATTTCGATTAATCAACCCACCAATTCAATTTCAGAACATTCATCAAAATTCGGAATACAGCACTATATTCAGGAAGTCTCGAAATATCACTGGCCAGAATGTCATCAAAATCTGTTGATAAATTGAAAAAATAAAAAATTATGAGTTAAAATGACATTTTCCTGAAATGCCATTCCATATTTTTCAAATTTTATTATCTTATGAATTCCTTTCGATGAAATTCTGACCAGTGATATTTCGTGACTTCCTGAATATAGTGCTGTATTCCGAATTTTGATGGATGTTCTAAAATTGAATGGGTGGGTTAATTAAACGGCATATTTTTCAAATTTCATTCCCTTATAACTTTTTTATTCATTGACGCATTTCAACGTAATTTACATATGAACCATTTGAAAATGTCACAAATCTAGTGGTGTAGTCAGATTTTTTCTAAAAAATCGCTAGTAATTTTTTTTTAATTTTTGACCTTGAAAAATAAAAATAGTTGGCCCTGAAAACGGAGATTTATTCATGAAATTTTGTGTCCTTGCGGACTTTTTGAATGTCTACCTAACGAAAAAAAAATCATTCCAATCGGTTGAAAAATGTAAGTTTTATAATGGTGCTTCCATCTTAAATGTACATGTATATAGGGTAAGTCATGTACTTTTCTGAGTTTCAGAAGATGGAAATGATTTCAGAATGGAGCATCAACTTTATAAGTCAGATATTCGTTCGAGCTTCACGTTTTGAACGATATTGCAATCAATAAAAGTAATATGCCTACTTAGTATTATGTTTCAGAATATAATTTAGTTAACTGTCCTATGCATTTGGGAAAAAAATCATTATCATATTTTATTCAGAACTTATACTATCTCCGAATTCTACTTGATGAATTTTCAAACAGTATAGTTTTTGTAAAAATTGAAAAAAAAAAATCGATCAAAAACGAAGTCTCGTTATTATTAACTTCATAAAATTGTTTTCAGCTTCAAGAAAAATACCCTTTCATTTACGAGTGTCTCAGAACTGCTCCACCAGGTGATATGATAGCCAGAATCAACAGAGAAAGGTTGGCGACAACTTACCAGGTCGACTATTGCAAGAAAAGTAAGAATGATTAGGGATTATTCAGAATATTCATTATAGAAAACAAGAGAGAGCGAGAAAGAGAGATAGAGAGAGAATGAGGGAGACAGAGAGAGATAGATAGATAGAGCTTGCAGGATCAAATATGTGAATAATTAACTGCCATGATTTAATGCCCAAATCGTTTCCAGCATTCGCGTGTTTTGAAAATTAACTAGAACCAATACGATGAACCGCTTGGTTTGCAAAATTATAATAGGTAATAAGCAGAAAATGAGGCTCATTTTGTCCTCGCTTTCGGCTCGTGCTGCAACTTTATACGAGTGCAAAATGGAAGTTTTTTAATTTCTTCATAATCGTGCGGAAAAGTTATTTTTCCGCACGATTTTTACTTTTCCGTACGATTTTTACTTTTCCGCACGATTTTTGTATTGTTGGAAATGAGGATATTTAGGACTAACTAAATAATATATGTAACTATTCTCTCTTATGAGTCATTTTGTAGCATTGTTATAAAAATGAGTTTATTATAAACCTTGTTTTTTCATAAATAAGATGGACAAAAACACTCGTAGGAAAAATATTGTACCTGACTCTTACGGAAAATGTCTTTTCCGCCCTTAACGGCTTGCCCAAACTCCGCTCCGCGTCGTTCGTGCAACTGCCGTCGCGTGCGGAAAAGTACTACTTTCCGCACTTGTTAGGTAAATAACTACTCCGCCCTTAACGGCTTTCCCGAACTCCGCCCCGCGTCGTTCGTGCAACTGCCGTCACGTGCGGAAAAGTACTGACCCAATTTTTTCTTTGGCATGTATAAGTGAGACTTGTTTAACTAGTCTAAAATCGTTGCATATGGTCTAAAGAGGGTACTGATTCCTGCTTCAGCATAATTATCTCATGTGAACTAAAGTATCCATGACTTTCGGATCCTCCGTAGATATCGTAGGAGGTTATGTGACGTGGGACAAAACATATTTCAGGTACTCAGATACTCACATATTATATTTGCATGAAAGAGTGGAAGTCTTCAGGAACGATATACAGTTTTTCTTTTCTTTCTACTATAATGGTGGCCGGTAGCTTGGCGGTCTAAGGCGCAGGCCGTTCGAAATTTCAGTATAGCGGTAGTCGGTTCGAGCCCAATATATACAAGAGATTTTTTCTCAAGTACTTATCGGAATCGATAGACGACCACAGTTCTTGTTGAAAGCAAGTGTATTGTGTGTTGTCTAAATGCCAATCTCGTCTAGTGCTAGCTTGGAGTGCACGCCGGCTACCCGAGGTGGTGCTGTAGGTTTTCCGGGTTTTCCTGCAGCTGAAAAGTGAATACGCCACCAAAAAATCAGTAAGTCGCCCCGGAGCGCCACGACAAATAATAATAGCCGTCCTCTACCCGCCTTTGGGTACACTCTACGAGTGTTTATGAGAAAGTATTATTATTATTATTATAATTTTTAGTGAGTTCTGACAAATCTAATTTTCTGCCCCGCCGGAAATTGAGAAAACGAGCGATTATTGTGAGAAATCACCAAGTATATTTCTTGTGGAGAGTTGAATCATCTTTCGCCTTGTGGAAACTGTGTTGATCTTATACTTTCCGACAACAGCAAAAAATATTGTAATTTTTGTAAATATAAATTTTTTTGGGATCCACTGATTTTTTGGTGAAATTTTTTTTTCCAACAATATATGATGTCTAGAAGTCATGTGCCGAGTTTCAGAGTGCTACGATTCATTCTTTAGTTGTAGCTTACATTTGTCTGTCGTTACTGTACTAAATGTGAATCACTTTCTCTGTGGCATCATTATTATAATTAGGAATATTTTCGGTACCATTCAGAAGCACTCTATTTGTATTTGCTGGTGACTTTGGAGAAATGAATGACCGGAAACCGATAAATTTTATCGAAAAACAATCTAACGGATAATGTGATCGCGACAACTTGTCAACTGAATATTAGATCCTGGCAGTGTCTACGCTACCGTCTACCCGGCAACATAATCACAATCATCATTGGAAACTCGTGTTATGCAATTCAAGACAATCTACTTATTTCAAAAATATTGAAAAAAAAAAATTAAAGACAAGCTCTTATTGAAATCCACTAAAGAGTAAAACATAATTTCTTCACATGTGTAATGTAGGTCATTCTGTGAATTGCAGATTCAAAAGCTTTCGTATTCGAACTGGAAACGTTGCGCGGAAAGCTTATAATTTGAAAATGTTATTGGGTATAACCCCTCGAAAGAAAATTAAACCCTAGACACGTGTTTCGTACTTAAGTGCTCATCAGTACAGTACAATTTGTGTCCAGTCTAAAGAGAACACATTATATCATGAACTGAATAAATATAAATTGATGACCACTGTCAAAGTCTGTGTTTCTACCGACTTTTACCAGAAATGAATGATTAGGTGAGACCCCAAATGGAAACAATCCCAAAACATTAATTTTTCTCTTTCCAGGGGAATATCCATCAGCCCCATACGATGAACTCATCAGAGCAGCGGGTGTCGATGGCCTCGCCCCTTGCCCCGAACCAGTCCGCCTACCCGGTGACCTTTGCAGACCTATCCAGAAATCAATGATCACCAGAAGAGGGGCTGGTGGTGCAGGTGGTGGTGGTACGGGTGGTAGCGGAGGTCGATGGGGTGTTACTGGTAGTAGAGGCGACGAAGCGAAACAAATAAGTAAGTTTCAATTTCAGAACTTCCATCAATAAGGCATGGTGGGGTAGATTAGATTATATATTAGGGACTTTCGTGCTACAAGCCTCTACACCGCGACCTTTTCAGGTCTATTGTGTTTTTCCTTGATATCATTTAGAGTTCTTTGTCTAGCCCTGTCTTCTTTACGAGACTCCACAGGCTAGTTTTTAGAACTCCCATGAATCTGGGAGCTCTTGGTTTTTCTTCTCCCAGTGTTAGAAACCTTTGCATTGACAAGCCCTCGCAGTGGCATAGTATGTGTACTGATGTTTCCTCTTCTTCCTGACAGAACCTGCATAGCATTTCTTCTGCCAGGCCTATTGTACTCATATGTTTGTTGAGCCTACAGTGCCCTGTGAGAAGTCCTACTACTATTCTAGTAGTGTTCCTCTTCTGGCTTAGTAGGTAGTCTGTGAATGTTGGCTGCGGTTGTTTGATAAACTCTTTGGCCTGTCTCATCCCTGGTGCATTGTTCCACCATTCTTGAGACTTCTGTTGAATCCATGATTTGGTGTTTGTTTTTAGTACAGCTTTTGCTATACCGCAATACGGTTCTGGGCCATTCAGGGCCTTACTTGCTCCTTCTCGGGCTAGTGTATCGGCCTCTTCATTGCCTCTATAACCTGTGTGTGCTGGTACCCAGGCTAGTGTCAGTCTGTTCTGACCGCCCAGCTCTTTTAGGGCTTCTATGCAGTCCCAAACAAGTTTTGAGGTAACTTGCATTGAGTTGACTGCTTTCATCGCAGCTTGGCTATCTGAGTATATGGCAATGTTTTTTCGTGAAAAATCGTGCCTTATTAGCTCTTGTGCACAATGGTGTATTGCAACGATTTCCGCTTGAAATATCGTCGCATGTTTGCCCAAGCTCAGTGAGATTTTCATCTTCGGCTTGGTTCCGTAAATGCCGGCTCCTGCACCTTCATCCGTTTTGGAGCCGTCCGTGTAGACAGCGATTTCCGTATTGATGGGAGGCCCCTTCTTCCACGCATCCCTGTCCGTTATACTTGTCTTGAAAGTTTTGTCAAAGCTATATCTGGGAAGAATGCTATCTGATGGCATTCTTGTAACCCGGTCGTTATCCAACTCTTCATATAGCTTGTTGTAGTCTCTCCCGTGCATATTGCTAATGGGTGCTTGTCCTCTAAGCAACCTGCTCGTGACAGACCTGGCTTCGGCTTGGATGTATATGTGTAGTGGAGGTAGGTTGAGCAAGACCTCTAAGGCGGCTGTTGGGGTAGTTCTCATGGCCCCGGTGGCACTCAGACATGCTTGTCTTTGTAGTCCTCCAAGCCGTCGAACCACTCCTGCCTGCTTGGTCTTTGGTGGGGTAAATGGGTCCTAGTTTTACAACCATTTAGGTTTAGTGTTAAATATAAAATTAGATTTTGGGAATTTGAGTGCCTAATTTTGACTAACATAACCCGTATTGTGTTGACAACGTTCTGTCAAAGTATTATTACAATTTTTAATTTAATTTTCATAAAACACAATAATTTTTTTTATTGTGGACGAGGACCCAGTTACACCATATTTCTGAGGTAACTGAGACCACTATGTTATTTTAGTTTAGCTTTATCTGTAAATCAATGCGGGGTTACTGGGACCTTTTTCATAGAGTGTATTAGTTACTGCAAAAAAATACTTTCATATCTTTAACTCTTTCTGAGATACGTAGTTTGTAAATTAAGATGGCAAGAACATGACAAAAATAAAAACGAATAAAATGTGAAAACTTTGATAAACTTTGAATTGAGTAAGAACACAGTATACTCAAAGTATAGGGAATCACCAAGTATACTCTTAATCAATAAATTTATCCATTTCAGGTACGCTGTACATATTTCTCTCATTTTTTACCTGGGGAGTAGGTAGTAATTATTTTCACAATATCGTCGGTCTCGTAGTCAACAATATCCTCTTTATCTGGCCAACGCCATGCATTTATTTTCGAACATTTTGCCATATATGTTTTACTCTAATACTATTGTTATTCATTTCGCTGGTTGTCACTTGACCTGGATAATATATTCCATTAAAATTAACAACAACATAATCTCCAGGTACAACCTCGACCAAGGTCTGCTGTATCGACCAGCATCTGCTCCTCTAGTGGTCTTTCTTTCATAAACTCGTACCATCCTATAAAAAAAGTCTAATATAGAAAGTTGTTCAGTGTCACAAGGGTGATTGGATCCTCCAGGGTAGGACCTAGTTGCCCCAAAATCAGGATTTCTTTGGGCAACTGGGTTCCCCTTGTTCTAATCAAAAAATAAAAACTTTAATAAATTAAAGTGCATATAAATTCAATTTAACTACTTACCTCTTGGAATAACATCGGAATATAATCACTAAAATTAAGATTTTTTATCGATTTTTAAAAATTTGTTGACACCAGTTGCAAACGTGTATCAACGCAGCTGACGCTCTGCGGCCATGTAAATTTAAGAAACATGTTCTATGACAGTGGTTTCTGTTGTTATAGGTAGAGGGCGCGTTAGACAGGACATTTTTATTGGAAGTTTTCTTTATTAATGTTTACTTGACTTTTGGAGATGGCCGGGTCCAGTTACCTCAGGGACCCAGATACCCGACCTTGCCTTATCGTAGAACACAACTGAAACAACTGACACACAGCTCCTTTTATTCTGTTGATAGACTTTTGAGAACAACACTTGATTAACTTTTCAGTACCTTCCGCAGCCTTTGTTCTGGATTGGTCTACAGTTTTTTTGAAATCCTCAGCACATTCTAGACCCGTTTTGAAAATTCTAGAGTATTCTTATTCAAATTTTAGGAATTTTCAGAAAATCTTAGCAGTCAGAGCTTGTGAACAAACTTTTGAGCACTTCACTTGTGTGCCTTTTCGGTTCGTTATTTCCGAAGCCTCCGTTCTGGTTCATTTCACGGTTTCTAGAATTTTGCAGAGTATCACAGTCGCTTCGAAAACGATCAAGAATTTTCTTTCGTATTTTCTCGAAATTTTCAAAAAGATCCCACCTTACTGCCTCCTTGTTGGCCGAACTTTCGAGAACTTTCCTTGTATGTCTTTTCAGTACGATCCAAAACCTTCCGAGGCCTTTGTTCTAGTTCATTGCAAATTTTCTAGATTTTTTCAGCACCATACAGTCACTTCAAAACCATTCTAGAATATATAGGAATGTAGGCTTTCACAGCTGGCATCAATAGTGTACTCGGAAACAGGTTTTAACTTTTTCGTGCTAGTAAAGAGTGGGGGTTTGAAAGCGCCAGTGTACTGGCAAATGAAAACCACAACTAGCACGTTTCTTTTTGACGTTTCGTGTGTTTTGCGAGTATTGCGGTAAAATGAAAATGAGTTGACAACAACAATGAGATAAACTCAGTTCGGTTCAATTTCTGACCCACACTCTATTTCTTCCACCGTTTGATGAGATGTTCAGGCAATATGTCCGCCAATATATCTTCTAATTCATCAAATAAAACCGTTGTTAATTTATCTACTCGGTTATCTATATAAGACTTTATAACATATTACTCATCTATTACTTATTTGTGATCAAATTAATAATGGAATATGAATGAGATAGATCTAGGACGCTAAATTCAAAGAATCACAGAATACCGGCCAGGCACCATTTTGAAAGATTTTTTTAAATGGCACGGGAGGTCGAGTGATACCTCATTCGAATTGTCTTTTGATTTTTTATACGACTGCGAAATTTCAGACAAAAAAAATCATTCAAAACAAAATGGCGGCACATTATGTTAGAACTTTTATACGCGATTTCTTTGAATAAATGGCCTTAAACGAGCTCAATTGAAATGAAAAAATATTTTTTGATATCTACAAATGTTTTCTGTTCCTCGCATATGGGACATGATTTCTGAGATTTGCTGAGATTCAAAAAAACGAGGTACCACACCAATTATCTACTTATTTGAATATTTTCTTATTATGGCACCCATCGAAACGAAAAAATATTTTATTATTGCACTAAAACTCTTTAATAGCCATTTATTCGAAAGGATCCTCTTGTGAGAGTTCTAAAATAATATACCGCCATGTTTTTTTTGACAAATACTTTTGTTTAAAAATTTTTTGTCGAATAGAGAATTGAAAGACGAATCGAATGAGGTATCACTTGACCACCATGCCATTAAAAAAAATGAATTTTTTTATCATTGTCAAAAAGTAGCTTATATACTACCATTTAACCAAAAAAAAAAAATTCAAATAAAAATGCCACTCTAATAAAAAGTTAACAGGGGCGGGGGGGTACTTTATAGAGACTGTTTATTTACTACAACCCAATTGGCACACGTGCGTTTTTCAAACGTGCTATAAACGTGGCATTGGTTAAATAAACGTTTCTGGTTGAAAATTTCAACAACAATAATTCAGTGTAATCTTCAACGTTGAAAGAATACGTTATAAAGATGTGTTTTCAACGTTACTTCCTCAACAACTCGTTAAATATACGTTTAAAAATCGTAATAGTAATTCAAACAGAATTGTTAATCAAACTCGCTGTATGCGATTCATTTAACAATGTTTATGACACGTTCTTCAACCTTTTATTTGGTCAAAACAATGTTGTTTTATTGAGTATCTTCGACGTTCAAAAAATCTGATTAAAAAAGGCAATAAAGCGATAATTAGTAAGCAATTAGTTTAATATAACGTTGTTCCACGCGACATTTTTTCGTTGAAAAAACGTTCGGTTTTTAGCCATTTCACAACGTTATTTCAACGTACTTGTGCCCATTAGGAAAATCCTAATTAAGGTACTACTTCGTATTCAGAGAGCATGAACATGGTTTCATCCAAATTACTACGAATACCTTACCACATCTTTAACAGTTTTTTTTTCTTCTAATTTCAGTTGGTAGCTGTAGAGGAGGAACTTTCACTTTAACTCCAGGATGTAGTGAATATCAAGATACGGTTTCTCGACTTGGAAATCTCATCATTCGAGATGGACTTCATGATCCTATTCGAAAGAAAGCTGGAGTTTTGCCAAGAGTAAATAAACTATTTTAGGGAAAATGTTGTTGAAAAAATGTGTTGTTTTTTTGTTGTGAACAAGAAAAATTAAACTATGTTATCTCATTCAACTATCATTTTCTCCACTTACTTCTTTAAAACCCCAAAGCGGATATAGGTAGGTTATTGAAGTACATTATCATCAGACCTGGAAACATTTTGTGACATCAAA
Source organism: Chrysolina haemoptera (assembly GCA_958298965.1). Classification (NCBI taxonomy): domain Eukaryota; kingdom Metazoa; phylum Arthropoda; class Insecta; order Coleoptera; family Chrysomelidae; genus Chrysolina; species Chrysolina haemoptera. The sequence continues at coordinate 26,115,937 of OY282597.1, read as the reverse complement.
TAGTACCAAATGAAATGGATTATGACGTGTGGAGTCCTTATTTATATTCAATTTAATTCAATTCAATATTTACAGATTTTCAATAAAAGTAGTTTAAAATATAGTTAAAAAATTCTACTATACTATAAATCTTGAGAAACCTGAAAAAGGCTTATACCAGAGTAGAAGCACTATGTGTTTTGCATCCAAACTTCATATTGGAATCGAAGTTTGTATATTTTATCTGATCCTATCGTACAGAGTAATACATTTTCTGTGTTTTGGTATTTCATATTGTATGTTTTGTTTTAATGTTCTCAAGGGAAATGTAATTTGTTTCATTTCAAATTATTTCTTCAATGAGTGATTGGTTTTCTAGAATAAAAGTTGTCATAGAAGTTTTATATATTTTTATTTTAGTGATTTTCTTTGTGTGTGAGATTTTCTGAAAAATGGTGGAAATACATAATAAATCACTAAGAATATTCAACGGATTTTGTTAGATACATGGTGATACACGGTATATTAACAGAGTTCTAGAAAACTAACAAAAATATGTTTTTCAAATTTGGTTGGAGCCTTAACAGGTAATAGTCCGTGTTTAAGAATATATCACAACTGCAGCGTTGCAAGTCCTACTCCAAACCCATGGCAACATTGGAACATTAGAACTTTAACTGGAACACCCTGGAAAAAAAATCTGAAATTATGACTGTTGATTGAGTACCTTACTGAGTATTTCAGGAAAACATGTTTTCAAACACATTAACACTTGCTTTATTGTTGTTAATTATTTTCCTCAAAATAATTTCTTCAATTAAAAGTCTCATTTTCACAAATTTCCTTCGATAAAGACAATTGCTTTAGTAGGAATATCAATAAGATCACATGATTTTTTTTTGAAAACCATCAAACTCCTTTTGATAAGAACAGTTGCCTTGTAGAAAAATCATACATCCTTGATATAAGATCACCTGCTTTTCTATGAAAACCATTACAGGCTTATGTTGAATACATATTCTTTGCGCAAAATACGATGTTTTCTTTTACCTATGTTCACTGGTCAGTTCGAAGACAACAGCGGCCATTTTCGACAGGAAAGTAGACACTTAGGTACTTAAGAACACGTTGTAAATGTCATGTAGATTGGCTTCACGCCTTACTGGATTTATGGAAATGGGATGTAGATATTTATGGTAATAGTGCCAAATGAAAGTCATGTATTTGTTAATAATTCTCTAAATACATACCTGCAAATTTGGTGTAAAGATGCCCGATGTTAAATTGATCGAGATCTTCATCATTCCTCAAAAATTGCATGGGAAAAGAGTATAACATATTAACTTTGTAGCAACAAAAAATCGCATTTAACGGTCTTGGGCAAAACTGCACATTTGCACATTAACTCGAAAGTATCTACCACGCTGAACTGAACTGACTGGACAATAGACTCTTGTAGACGCGTGTGCTACATGGCAGTAGATGGTAGGGGAAAACTGTTAAACGAAGATTTGATGATTTTCGGGCGAAGAGAGATCTCTTCTTGAAAAATCACAACTTTATATGAAGGGCGCGGTCTTCGCTATGAAATAATTTATAATCAAGGTAATGAAGAATTTCACCCAAACCCATGAATATTCTTTACCTAAGATATTATTTCTTTTGTTGGAGATTATGTCTTTCTCAGAAGATAATTTTTGGTTAAGATAATGTATTTCTTTGCTACAAGACGAAGATTTTTTCTGTGTACTTTCAGGAACGTTGAACAGTATTTACAGTCTGTGGCCCATAATTTGTCCATGTCATTCTGTTTGAATTTTTAATTGTTATAAACTTTGCTTCATATTAAAATAAATGTTGAAAACTTGATTTTTCAATCATATTCTTTTTAAATAGTTAATTTTCTAAGGATATTTCAACCGGAGTTATTTAGTCACAGTGCTATTTGAACCGACGCTATTTTGCCCGCCGATGTTTTTGTTCTGCGTTATTTCTGTGGGGCGCTATTTTGTCCAGCGCTATTTTGATTGACGATATTTTAACCTAGCGCTATTTCGTAGCGCTATTTTGTCCAGCGCTATTTTAAGTGGCGCTATTCTGCTACAGAGCCATGAACGGAGCAAATTGAATGAAGGCTTGTAAAAAGGTAATTAATGAATAAAGGGTGTTTTTTTTCTGAAATATTATATAGTTAATGTAATTTTCGATGAAATCAGAAGTCACATGTTATCAACTTAACTCATTGGCCGATTTCAGAGCGTTTAAATATATTACCCTTCCCCCCAAATAGAAGTCATGGCTGATGTTCTTCAGGGTTGCATACTGGGCCCGCTTCTACAGAGTGACCCATTTGAAAGCGGGCCACCTCTTTTTTTTCTCAATAGATAGAGCATTGATAGTTCTAATTGAGTGCCATAAATTCGAAATAAAAATTAAAATTTCAAGGCCTACTTCGATTTTTTTTTAAGGTCAAAAATCCAAAAAACATACTAGCGATTTTTTTAAATAGAATTTGGTGACGCCACTGTATTCACGACATCTTCAAGTGGTCATTGTGAAAATTTCGTAGGAATGCGTTCATCAATAAAAAAGTTATATGGGTACAAAATTTGAAAAACAGATTTTGATGAAATTCTATTAAAATATATTTCGAAGTATACTGAATCCAGTGGAGTAGTCAGAATTTTAATGAAAGTTCTGGAATTGAAGAGGTGGGTTGATTTAATGACATAATTTTCAAATTTCATTCCCATATAACTTTTTTATTCATGGACACATTCCTACGTAATCTTCACATAAATCATTCACAAATGTCGTGAATCCAGTAGCGCCGTTTAATACTATCTGAAAATATTGCTAGTATAATTTTTGGATTCTTGATCTTGAAAAAAAATTCGAAGTAGACCTTGACAAAAATTCGAAGTAGGCCTTGAAATTTTTATTTTCATTTCGAATTTATGTCACTCAACTAGAACTATTGATGCTCTATCTATTGAAAAAAAACTTCTGAATCGGATAATAATTAACAGTTTTAGAGAGGTGGTCCGCTTTCAAATGGGTCACTCTGTATATACCCTGTATACGTCAAATTTTGCAAACGTGCTGCAACATGTTGGTTATCACTTTCATGCATGACACTGAAGTTCGTCTGATTTAGCATTGAAAATTGGCAACAATACCTTTTAAACCCTACCACAAGAACTTAGACACAAAGTTACATTTCACTGGACATGTCACGCAGAAGCTCAGGAACACATATGATTCAATAAAACTGATATACTCGCAAAGATTCTACTTGAACAGAGATGAGAGATGCATCAGTATTGTCACATTTTAACCATTGTTACGTAGTATATGGTCCATGTCTGAAGTTAACGATTCCACTAGAATCCAAAAAGTACCAAATTCTTGTATCAGATTGATTCATGGCATAGAAAAAGAGGAAAAATATTTCACTCGAATTCAAAGAACTAGGTGGGCTTAACATGTATATTAAACGTCATTTGCACATGTCATGTCTATTATACAAAGTCTTGAAATTCAAAACTCCTACGTACCTCCAGTGTAAACTCTGCTATGGAGCGACATTCATAATTTAAATATTCATCGTCTTAAAATACTCACAGTTCCTAAGCATAAAAAAGAAATATATAAACGATCTTTCAGCTACAAAGCTGCTACCGTAATATTAACAATCTGATGAACTCTTATTGAAAAATCAAACAAAATAACTCATTCCCCCGTTTTATTTCATCGACCCCAAAGATAAACAATGAGTATAAGTATGATGATAATATATGATAGTCAAACCCAAATATTTTTGAAAATAAATAAATAATAAATAAATAAAGTGATCTTCTAATTCTACAAAACAAAGCCAGCAAAATTATCTGCTCCAATCCAGACTTGAATCTTTCCGTTTCTTTCTCTTTCTCTCTCCCTCTGTCTCTAGTTCTTTCTTGTTTCGCTACACTTTATATCTTCTTTCTTCTTATTTTATTCCTTATCTTCGCCCGTCATCTTGAATTTATTTTATTATATTTTGGTCGCTGGTGGAAGAACAGAAGTGAAAGGCTGCCTTTCACATTTTGAACCAGAATTGCCATTTGTTTACCACGATAAAAAAAATTGTATATACTTGTTTGTATGTAATAGTGCTGATAACCAATAAAAGTATTATTATTGTTATACAGTGACCGCCAAAAAGTATGTACCATATGGGAAAAAAGTTTATTATTAGAGTATTAGAAAAAAGATTCTTGGGAAAAGTTTGTGCATGTCCAATAACCTGAAAATCGATTTTGACACATGTCACGTGATCGCTGGTATGGCGGCAAATTGAAAAAAATTACTATGAGAACGCAAAAAGTGGGGTAAAATGGCAAGATATCAAAAAAAGTGATTTGAAAAAGTTGCTTAAAATTTTGAAAAGATAATGAGAGAAAATTGAAAATAGATTTTTTTTTAAATATTTTCCTAGCTGTATAAAAATATCAAATTATTATCATATGAATAGCTTGACCATACTGAAACATTTGTATTTCAATGATAATGACAAAACTTTCTCATTTTCTCTACACCAGTAAGCACTAAATTAAAAAAATTGGATTTTGTTAAAACCCTGGCTGTTACGTTGGTTCGTATCTAACAGTTAAATCAGAATTCCACGACCATTGTGATGACAGGACACTCCAGAAACATGATGTTTTCCAAAATTATGAATCAAGTTTCGATGATAATCGTGCCAGAGCGTTTCACTTCGCATGCAATGTTGAAAACTCAAGCCTCTTTAATTTGACGCACTATTTTTAAGATTATGTGCGAAGTGAAACGTTCGTGCACGATTATCATCAAAAATTGATTATAATCTAAAAAACACGATATTTTTGGATCTCCCTATCATCGCAATAATAGTGGAATTGTGATATATCTATTATATACGAACCAATGTAACAGCAAGGGTTCTAACAAAATTCAATTTTTTCAATGTAGTGCTCTCTGGTGTGGAGAAAATGAGAAAGTTTTGTTTGTTATCATCGGAATACAAATATTTCAGTATGGTCAAGCAATTCATAAGAAAGTAATTTGATATTTTTCTACAGCTAGAAAACTATTTGAAAAAAATTGCTGTTTTCAATATTCTCACATAATTTTCTCAAACTTTGTATATGTGTATAAAATTGAATTCTAAGCAACTTTTTCCAATAATTTTCTTTGATATCTTGCCATTTTATCCGACTTTTTGACTATTCATGGTAATTTTTTTCAATTTGCCGCCATACCAGCGATCACATGACATGTGTCAAAATCGATTTTTAGGTTATCGGACATGCACAAACTTTTCCCAAGAATATTTTTTTCAATACTCTAATAATAAACTTTTTTCCTATATGGTACATACTTTTTGGCGGTCACTATATATCGGAATGAAGATATATTAAATATCGAAAAAAATTAATTCTTAAAGATTACCAAACTACTAATGTGACGAAACAAAAATCATGCCACTCAGTAGATCATGCTTCTCTCAGGCATTTACTGAAACAGGTCTCAGCTCTGGAAAACATGGTGGGGCTTTGACCTCATTATATGTATTGCTTAGAAAATTCAAAAACCTTTTTTTTTCATCATAGGAATGCAGATTCGAGCTATAGCACCAGATCTCACTTGTCCTGGGCCATATAAAAACTCAAATGGAATAAGATCGATTTTCAAATTCGAAAAATATGAAATAACCGATAAAAATAACGAGATAAAACATGATTGTGAGTTCAACAAAGGAATGTGCATTCTTGGAATACTTTTTCAAAAAATGTATTTTTAGGTATGAAGCCAAGCATCACTTCCGAAATAACATCTTGGAATCCTTATTCTGAAGAACCCGTGCCTACCAACGACCTCATCAAAACATGGGGGAAGATGTCGTACAGAGACATACTGCATTGTCATGGTGCAAACTACAATCCAAAACCAAAATTCTGACAAACGCTGTATATTGATAGTATCATCACTGCAACAGGAACTGTCACTGTTGTCACTTACGTGCCACAAAATGGAATATTTGAACATTCTCATAAGGCTGTCACAAAATTTTGCTGTTTACGTTTTACTACGGCTTTCATTCAATTTCATATGGCCCCAAGTACGCAGTGTTTCGAATTTTGTGATGAAAAAAATCACGAGTAAGTGAACTCAGTTCGGCAAGTCTAAATTGAAAGTGAACAAATTTCAAAATGACCGCCAATATGGACACTTTCCTGACCAGTAATAGAAGAGACTTCAAATGGCCGTACCCCAAGCCGATGATCTCCAGGTAAGACCTAACCTCGAAACAGTTATCACAGGTGTAATAGGAATCGATATTTCAAGGCCCTCTCAACCACCCATTCGAACCAAGTTCAAGAACTACTATGTAGCTAGGCTTGTTGAACCTTACTGCCACTGTGATGCCCATCTCTATGAACCTGAAATGGGTAGGTACAAAAAACTCGCCCAAAAAGAAACTGCTCTGTACCAGCAACTTGATGAACTGAGCAAAAAGGTGAGTACACTTCAAGCAGGATGAATTGCTCTTTAAATAAATTTCGCGAACGATGAATACCAAAATGTACCAATTGTTTCCATCAGAAAGAAGGAAAAGTTTAGTCTAGTATGCATCCAAATCTCAAAGACAAGCTCTCCTGTTTAGCTGTATCTTTACATAAATAAATGATAGTAAATAAATTTTATTAGCCATTTAGGTACAGTGGGTTCATATGGTAGGTCGCATAAAAAACGTAGATGTGTGGACATAAACTAAAATAAATTCATACCCATATTAGATGAGTCACATACACAGTGCATTCCATTTAAAACGAGCCACCCTGAATAACTTTTGGAACAATGATTTTCAGGAAAAATAAAAAAAACGTCAACAATAGTATACAGGCGGACACATTTTGACATATTCACATTTGATGTTACTTCCCCTATCGCACCCCCAGAGCATGTCATTATTCTTTTTTTAAATAGATAACCCTACATTGTTTTGCATTATCAGATGCTCCATGATGAGCAGATTTCAAAAAAGTATATTACATATGGTCTGACGCTTATAGTTCGGGGGCTAGAAATTATTTGAGTAGAAAACGAGACAACCTGAATAACTTCTGGAACAACGATTTTCAGGAAAAATAAAAAAACACGTCAACAATAGTATACAGGAGGGCACATTTTGACATAATTAGATTTGATGTTACTTTCCCTATCGCACCCCCAGAGCATGTCACCATTATTTTTTTAATGTATCACCCTATATTGTTTTGCATTATCACATGCTCCATGATGAGCAGATTTCAAAAAAGTATAATACATATGGTCTGACGCTTATAGTTCGGGAGCTAGAAATTATTTCAGTAGAAAACGAGCCAACCTGAATAACTTTTGGAAAAATGATTTGCAGTAAAAATAGAAAAAAAACAGCTCAACAATTATACAGGAGGTCACATTATGAAATAGTCGTTCTAGAGACAAATAGGGAGCGATAAATCAGAAAAAGAGATTTTCTATTGAATTCTTGAATCAAAAATCTGATTACTTGACAATGAGAAGAAAAATATTTTCTATAGTAAATGTTCAAAAACGTTTCCACCAACTTCCATACAATGGTACAAACGAGCTTCCATTGCCGCCCTCACATGGTTGAGTTATTTCTCTGCAATGCCTCATGATATTCTCTCTCAAATCTTCCAATGTTGTTGATTCTATCTCATACACTTTAGACTTCAAATGACCCCCATAGAAAGAAATCTAAAGGAGTGAGATCCGGAGACCTTGGTGGCCATTCTGTAGGACCTCTTCTGCCAATTCAGCGACCAGGAAAATGATTATTCAAAAATTGTCGCACTGGAGCTGCATAATGAGGAGGTGCCCGATCCTGCTGAAAAACTATTTCGTTTTTGAATAAATTCATATCCTCCTCAATTACCCTATTGATGCATGGTATTATTCGATTCTTCAACATATCCAAATATTTCTCACCAGTCAAATTACCATCGATAAAAAAAGGTCCTATGATGTGGTCACCCAAAATTCCTGCCCAAACATTCAGTTTTTGAGGTCGTTGGGTATGAACTTGACGGTATAAATGAGGATTCGTATCACTCCAATATCGACAATTTTGCCGATTCACCTCTCCATTCAAACTAAACGTACTTTCATCCAAAAAACAAATTTTATACAAGAAATTCTGATGAAAGTTGATCCGTTCAGTGAGAATTTCACAAAACTCGATACGTCTATCGAAATCATCTTCGTTCAATTCATGAACTAGTTTAATCTTATATGGATGAAATTTGTACTTATGAAGGATCCTGAAAACATTTGTACGACTGATTCCTGATTCTCGAGATAACTTAGTGAGAGATTGCGTATTTTCCATTAGTCCAACGTGCCCTAAAACTGGGGGTGCGATAGGGAAAGTAACATCAAATCTGATTATGTCAAAATGTTCTCTTTTGTATACTACTGTTGACGTGTTTTTTTATTTTTCCTGAAAATCGTTGTTCCAGAAGTTATTCAGGTTGGCTCGTTTTCTACTCGAATAATTTCTAGCTCCCGAACTATAAGCGTCAGACCCTATGTATTATACTTTTTTAAAATCTGCTCATCATGGAGCATCTGATAATGCAAAACAATGTAGGGTGATCCATTTAAAAAAAATAGTGACATGCTCTGGGGGTGCGATAGGGGAAGTAACATCAAATGTGAATATGTTAAAATGTGTGCTCCTGTAAACTATTGTTGACGTGTTTTTTCATTTTTCCTGAAAATCATTGTGCCAAAAGTTATTCAGGGTAGCTCGTTTTAAATGGAATGCACTGTATAACAGATATCACATGAATAAACAGCGATCATAAATGTATAAATAAAATCAAATTTATAACAGGTGAGAAGTTAGAACACCCCAAGATATATATTTAAAAATGAATCAATTATCAGTATAAGATAAACCACGACCATATGTTTGATTAAAATCAATGAATTAAAGATATTATAAAACATGTAAGACTACAGCACAAAAATATTAAGAAGTAAAATAAATCACAACAATGGATCATCCAAATATTCTTGATAGGAATAGTAACTGTTTGCAGACAGCAAACATTTTATTTTGTTAAAAAATATTCTATCACATTCAGGATCTTTAATTTCCGTTCGCATTTTGTTGTAGGAACTCAATGCATTGTAGAGAGGAGATATTTCGAATTTTGTGGTTTGGTTGTTTGGTATTTTCAGGCAACCACCATGTCGTGTGTTGTGAGCATGTGAAGAAGCATTGGTATCGAAGGATTTCAAAATGCTTCTGATGAATTTCACACATTTCAAAATATAAATTGATGGGGCAGTTAACAATTTATCTCTATAAATACTGGTTTGCAACTGGCTTGATAGGCCATATCGAATATTAGTCTTTTAGTCTTTATTAGTTTTTGCGCTACAAATACTCTACCAAAATCTCTACCACAACCCCATGACATTATGTTGAAAGATATGTGTGAGTATAGCATTGCATACACATGTTTTCATTTGCTTAATTGCAAAGAATGCTGAATGTAGGTTCTTGATTAACATGTAGATCCCAGTCTAACCTATCATCTAGAAATGTTCCCATGAATTTTACCTCTTGCGACATAACTATTTCATCAACAGCGTGTATTTCACCAGGGCTATTATCCTTCCTATTATAAAATTTAATTGACACAGACTTTGTTGTGTTTAAAATCAGTTGATTTCTGTCACACCATGATGTAAATGTATCAATGATTCTGCTGACATTTGTTAACTCATCTGGATCAGGACCAGCAACTTATAAAATATCACAAGTGGACGAAAATCGTTCTGATGTTCATCATCGTAATGAAAATAGTTATTTATGATACAAGTCCTTAGAGTAGGACTTTTTCGTAAGAGCGTAAAGTTTGCTGACTGAGTAGCAGCTGAATTCAACAAATACGCGAATACAAATAAACTCCTTGCGAATAAGCAATAATTTCATCAATAATTTAAATATTTTTTGTTAGGAATTTTTGTCGTATTATCAAATGATGATTTCCGAAAAAATATTTGACGCAAAAAAATGTATTTTTTCAAGATGTATAAATGTAAGAACAGTTTGTAGGAAACCTACGAAAGCGCAGGAGGGCCACAAGAGGTTTTTTTCCATCACTTCGACTTTAGAAAAAACTTTGCATGATACGCTTTAGTAAAGTCTTACTTTACGAACTTGTATCATAAATAGCTATTTTCTACGACAGTGCCTAAACTAAGTGTTTACGCACAGTGAATAAAGTGATACTTTTTCCAACAAGTGCGTAGAAAATGAACAGTGCATAAAAACATCATCAGTGCGTGGAGTGGTTTCTACGAAAGCGCAGGAGGGCCACAAGAGGTTTTTTCATCACTTCGACATTAAAATCGACTTTTTTCTTGAAATTTTGAGTTAAGGTCGAAATTTCAACATTAGAGCCAAAATTTCAACTTTTTCCTCGAAATTTCGACTGTAAACTCGAAATTTCAAGAAAAAAGTCGAAATTTCAAAAAAAAAAATCGAAATTTCGAGGAAAAAGTTGAAATTTTGACTCTAATGTTGAAATTACGACCTTAACTCAAAATTTCAAGAAAAACGTCGAAATTTTGAGAAAAAAATCGAAATTTCGACATTAATGTCGATTTTAATGTCGAAGTGATGAAAAAAACCTCTTGTGGCCCTCCTGCGCTTTCGTAGAAACCTCTCCACGCACTGTTGATGTTTTTATGCACTGTTCATTTTCTACGCACTTGTTGGAAAAATAATCACTTTATTCACTGTGCGTAAATACTTAGTTTAGGCACTGTCGTAGAAAATAGCTATTTATGATACAAGTTCGTAAAGTAAGACTTTACTAAAGTGTATCAGGCAAAGTTTTTTCTTCGTCAGTTATTATATAGCCAAATTGTAGAAATGTTAATCAAATTATGACTTCCAAGTATATTTGACGCAAAATACTGTATTTTTGAAAAATGCAGGAGACAGAGCCTGACTGGTGTAATCCAAACGGATAAAAACGTAATAATAATGGTGATAATGATTAAATAAATAGATGATTATGGGGTGCTTCGACGAATGCAGAAGGCTGACATCCTTGGTTCACCACGTTCAAATGAAGGTTCACTGAGTTTTCATCTGAAGATATGCTTTTCGGACAAAAATATTTTGGTACGGTATTCCTCACGATAGTAGATTAAAAAAAATTGTCTCGCAGAACCTACGGCCGTATGAAAATAATAGGACCGGAAGCCAGGAACAATTTTGAAATTTTTTGGAAAATGATAATTTTCCTGGCTTCTTGGTCCCAGATCGTGGAGCCGTCTTATATTATTTTGAGTCCCCAACCTACCCACACAGGTAACAAGTTTAAAGAGCAAGGAGTCACAGCTCGACATCAAACCACGAAGACACAAAGTAAAAAATTATTAAGAGGCTATGAGCGCGATCACAGTTTGGACACTTTTTAGGGTAAAAGAGTCAATTGATAACTCAAAAACGGTTTGTTTTATAAATTTCAAACAAGGACTGGCCTCCAAAGAATGTTTGGTTCTACGTACGTGCTGTAATGAAAATTGAATTTTCAATCCACTTTTCACATAATGAATGCAGTTAATTTTAAGCAATTTTTGGGTAGATGAATAAATAATTACAAAAAACATTACAGCACGTACATAGGTCAACGTTTTACCTTTCTTTTGATACCGAATTCATATCGATTGGATAAAGATTGCTTCAAATGTTAATGGAAAAGAAATACCACTGCAGCCACCTCGACTATTTATGAAAAACATCGTGAGGTGCTGTAGAAGCCTGTCCTTGTTTGAAATCGATACGACGAACCGTTTTTTACCCTAAAAAACGTCCCAAATGTGATGGCCTCTCATGGCCTCATGGCCTCTTAAGTAAGTTATTATTGTCTTTAATGATTCTCTAGGATTTTGGTTATTAAAATTCAATATATTAAATAGGTGAGAATTGCAATATTTCTCTTCGAAAATTTTGATTTTTTCAGATGGCTATATTATCGAGTGATATCCTAGATCACCCTTGTGATAACGACGACGAAAAAATGGAGACTATTTATCAAACTGACTACATGAAAAAAGGTATAAACTAGATATCTGTTGTGAAAACCCAAAAACATTAATAATTATATCAGATTTCGAAATCTTGTTGCTTGACCAACAGACCAACACCGTAGGCAGAGGTCTGTTTCTTATAAGCAACAAGCTTGAAGAAGTTATTGACATGATTTTTTGGGTTTGTACCCTTCCACAATCTGAAAACAAAAGAAATGTTAATCCAAAGAAATATCTACAAGTGTAGAAGGGCAAATTAATTAATTTGCCCGATAAGAATTTGGCTATCTGAAAATATGAGAACAGATTAACCAAAAAATATGTTCGGATATTCTCGAACCTGTTATTTTTCGATTTCTGATGTAACTTTTATGTTCTTCCTGGCGCACAATCAATGGTCTTGATGTTTCACCTATACAACTTTCACCACACGAACAAGGTATGTTGTAAACACAATTTTTTGAAAATGTATCAGTGTTTTTGGGTTTCGTATGTGTGAATATTGATCTCAATACATTGAATATAGTCTGAAATGTTTAATTAACACAAAGAAATCGACTCCATATCATACAGGGCGTTCTGAAATTACTGTTATTTCCGTTATGCATAAAAGTGGTCAAAAATTAATTTTTTTAAATGAAACCCCCTGTATATTACTCGATAAATTGAAGGATTATGAAAAATGCTTTAAGATGACATATCATATCCCTTTACCTGAATCATCGAGTTTTCTTAATAAAGCCGTTCTTGTGGAAAAAAATTATTTTTAGAGATAATCAATCGAAGTATGAAATTATTTATTATACACGGACAATGTGATCAAATCATTGCCAGAACTTGAACAAAATTCTACCAAATGTATACTGAATTAGCACCAATGAACGATAGGAAGTTTGTAAGATTACAAAATAATTTCGTTAACTATGACTCAAAGGTAAAGTGCCTCCAACATTACCAAAACTTGTAAATTCAAATGAGGACAATATTGTTAACGTTTCGGCATATTTTTATACATATCCAGAAGCTTCTATCCGCAGAACAGAAAAAGATTTGGGTGTATCAGATGCTTCAGTATGTACAACGAATTTTGGAAAATCAAGAATTGCATCCGTATAAATTTACCAAGTTCAAGCTCTCAAAACAGAATAGTTTGAACATATGTTGCATTTTTCTTAATCCCTTCTAATACATACATCAGGAATTTTTGTCAAAAATAATTTGGAGTGACGAATCAAAATTTACGAGGGATGGAATTTTTAATAGAAGGAATAAACCTTTTTGGGCAGATCGGAAATGTAGAAAAATTTGACCTGAATTTGAAGAGCTTTTTTATTTATAATGACACACTAAATGCTGACAGATATCTCCAAATATTAAGGACGACTGTTTTTCTCGAAAATTTGCTTTCAGAAAAATATAGGAATTCGTGGTTTCAACTGAACGGAACGCCAGCTCATTCTACCCAGGATATTTCCAGGAAACTTTACGAAATGTTTGACGATCGTTGGTTTGGGCGTTTAGGGCCGAGGGATTGGCCACCGAGATCACCCGAACTCACGCCACTTGACTTTTTAATGTTTTTTTTTTTAAAGAAAGGGTATATATACAGTACTCTAGTGCCTGCGGAAGAAAACATCGACGTCGACGACGAATAGTGTGGTGTATTGAAATTGAAAAAGCAATCACGAGTCGCGTGCAAAAGAATATTTTAAAACGTTTAGAATGTAATGGACAACATTTCCAGCATTTATTGTGAAGATGTGATATTTTGTTTACAATTTTGTTATTTTTATTCCTCTAATTCTGTTATTTTCTGTACTTTCACATGTTATACTCCAGAAAATCTAACTTTTTACCTAGAGATAAAAAGTTGATTTTTGGTACATAGGTAATGAAACCATTTTATAATCTTACAAACTCTCTCTCCTCCATTGGTGTTGATTCAGGATACATTTGGTAGAATTTTCTGCAATTTCTGGTAATGATTTTATCACATTGTTCATGTGTAATAATAATTTCATAAGAAGTTTGTTTGAATAATCGATATTTGTATCGTCAATAACTATTTGTAAATAACTTATAAAAGTCACCAAACTGTCGAATGCTTGATATTTCCACGGCTACCTAAAATCATATTCTTTAAAAATAATTTTTTCCACAAAAACGTGTTTATTAAGAAAACTTGATGATTTAAGTATAGGGATGTCATCTTGAAGCATTTCATGAATTGAAAGATGAATTCATCATTTGAAAAAATTACCTTTCGACCACTTTTATGCATAACGGAAATAATAGTAATTTTAGAATGCCCTGTATGATATGGAGTCGATTTCTTGGTGTTGATCAAATATTTCGAGTTTGTTCAAATTATATTCGAAATATCAACTTTTTATGAATTGCGAGTACTGATGTACTTAAGTTCAATTAGGGCTATGTTTTGGACGATATTTAACACAAATTATTTTTCATTTCGAAAAACGACAGAAAGGTAGAGGATATTAGAGCAATTATTCTAAAAATTTATTAATATACGGGGTGTTCTATTAAAAAAAAAAGTTGCTGAGACTTTTTGATAGAAGCGGCAACGTTGCAGTGCTGAAAATATTTTAGATCCATAGAACAGATGTGGAAATGTAAGATGTGAAATTTTCAGAATAATCCTGGATTGCGTTTACCATAAACTCTAACCTACCATCGACAGTGAGTCACGCTGTATAGGGTTTGGCCCAGATCCCATGTTTGCCATAATCCGGCATTGGGCCAGCAGAATATCTATATCACATGATTGAGATTAAAGTTTCAGATAAATTGATTAGTTTTATTGAGGACTTACATGGTGTGAACTCTCACTTCATAACGATAGGAAGTACTGGGGTGGGATTCTGTGTAGCATAGAATTCTATTGTCGATAGAAAAAGTGAGATGATATTATGGTTGAATTAATGGGAGAGAAAGAGACAAAATTGTCGACAATAGAATTCTATGGTACACATAATCGATTGAAACGTCATGCTCATAGTAACAATCAAGACCACGATTCCGCGATTGAAGTAACGTTTTTGAAATATGTTGTTTTGTCATGTAGGACTTCCTCTGACGAAGTACAGAAAACTGACAGCTGCGATAGATTCTCCTGTTGGTATCCCTGTCAAGGGAGAGGTCATTGGATTAGGAAGAGGATATAGGGACCCAACGAAATTCAGACAGAGTACCTTCCCGAAGCCACACATTGATGTTTGTCCAGAAGTCACTTTCACCAGAAGTAAGTCAAATTGAAACATACCGAATAGATACTTTAAATTATTGAAAGATTGATTAAGGTTGAGATAAAGAGCCCCGCTTATTGACCTAACAGTTACAGAAGTGCGAACTCTGTTTTTTTCAACGACAATATTGCACGAGCATCTATATACATATTTACCCGATTTGTATTTAATAATTAGACCAGGATCCCACTCTTTAAAAAATGATTAGAAACAGACTAAATCTTCCCGAGTAGCTTCATTTTCCCGAGACGCCCAACTTTTTCCTCTACGAAATTTCTCGATAGCTAATGAACTGCGCAGGCGTCAATCATGTCGATTTGGTGAGTGCAAAAAAGTCATTAATAACAGTTAGTTTTTCAGTTGAGCTCGATAAAACTTGCCAAGGTACTCGAAAACACTTGTGTCCTACAAAATGAATGGTGGGACTGAAGAGTCTCCCACTCCCAACATGTACCAATGACGTGGTCATAAGAAATCATTAGTAACCAGCCAATTGTTTTACCGTTTCTTGGTTAATATTTGTAGTATAATTGAATGATCATATTGTCCTACGGATTGAATGATAGGTGTTCCCAGTCCTACGCTCCAAAACTGTCAATTCCATGGTAAAAAAAATTATTAGTAACTGTAGGAAAATGATAGCACATGAAAGGTTACTGTATTCTTCACCTACAAAAAACGGGTATGTGTCGCTAGTCCTACAAGAATTATTCAAAATAACGAATCAATCAAGCTCTGAGTCTATCTATCGATTTGGAAGGAAATGGTCTAGACTCTAGAGAGTATAGTATTATTAATTCATTTATTCATTTATTGATAATACACCTTCCAAACAGAACAAGTTCTGGTATAAGGAAGACAATATTGAACATATTTAAATATAAGTTTTTAGAATTTCAAAATTGATAAAAATTAACAAATCTTGAAAAATTTAACATATGAATAGATTGATGAACATCAATGTAATAGCAAATTTTCTTTGAGTTTTTTCAAGAAAATATGAATAGACTTCGATTTTTTTATATCATCAGTATAGAACTCGATATAGGATTATTTTTGCCTTTATTTGAATGAATATTATCTAAATGAAAGGTATTAGCATTTCTGATATTGTAGTCATGTAGTTTCGATTTTTTTGTCAAATGACTGTTACTTTTTTGCAAATTATTTGTTAGCTTGTATACAAATTTTGATTTTTCAAATTTTATTAGTTTTTCTAATGTAAAATGGTTAGTATCTTTGTATAATTCTATGGATGGTGTTTCACATAGTTTTTTAAATATTACTTTTATTGCTTTATTCATCAAACGATATATTATGTCTTTTTGATTTTTACTGCAAGATGACCAAATTGTTATTAGATATCGAATATGCGAAACAATATGGGCATTATAAATGAGATTTTGAATCTGAAAATCTAAAGAATCGATTCTTTTTATTGCTCCAACTAAAGCAATAATTGATTTTTTTTATTTTATTCACATGGAATTCAAAATTTAAATTCTTATCAATCAATAGGCCTAGATATTTGTGTTCTTTAACTTCATTCAATACTTATTCTTTATTTTTACATTCAATTCAATTTGGTCTATATTTTTTTGTTTGAAAATCATGTATACAGTTTTTTCTAAGTTAATAGTTAAATTCATTTCATCTATCCATTTTTCAAACAAAAGAATATCTTTTTCGATATTGTTTTCAATTTTTTTTTATCTCTGGCTGAATAATAAAGTACAGTATCATCTGCAAAAGAAAAATGTTTCCCTATCAATTTTATTTTGGTTATACTATTAACATAAATCAAATAGAAAATTGGAGCCAGAACTGAACCTTGGGGAATTCCAATAGTGGATTGTTTTTCAATACCTACTTTTATTTTCGTCAATAACAACATATTGAATACGGTTTTCAAAGTAATTTTCAAAAAGTTTATATGAGTGAC
This sequence comes from Chrysolina haemoptera, assembly GCA_958298965.1. Classification (NCBI taxonomy): domain Eukaryota; kingdom Metazoa; phylum Arthropoda; class Insecta; order Coleoptera; family Chrysomelidae; genus Chrysolina; species Chrysolina haemoptera. The sequence continues at coordinate 26,098,603 of OY282597.1, read as the reverse complement.
CTCTCACCCCACAGTTATTTAAAATTTTTAGTAATATGATTTACCGTATCGAATGCTTTTTTCATATCTAATTATGAAGGACCCCGCACATTAACTACATAAAATGGTTTTCGGCTAATTTTGCTCATCATTCGATATGTTGTAGATCCTGTTGTGTATCCTTACTATGCAGTCTAATTTACAGACCAGTTTCCGAGCTACAGGGTGTCAAAGATTCGATTTGTGCTATTTTGGGTATTTTTTTTCCTTGGTGTGTTGGCATCGACTGCTATGGTCATTAGCCACGTGTTCTGGCTGGGCCTTGTTACTAACTCCATACATGCATCGATTTGATTCTCGTACTCTAACTCGAAATTGAACTTTCTTAGAAAAAACCTTTTCGCATCTGATTTTAAAATCCCTTCATTTGAATGAAAATTATATCTCACAAAATGTTTTGTATCACAGCATGACAAGAAACTGTTCACAGTAATAGATGAATATTGCAATATCAATTTTGACTTTCATCCAATCTGTTATAACTAGGAAACAAAGTGCTAAAATTTGCCTTCATCAAGTTTGTACAAGAATATAATGGAACACCCTGTATCCTACGGCTTTCGCGGATAGGACTGGGAACACCTACCTGGGACAATGTGACCATTTAATTATACAAATATAAAGCAAGTAACGGTAGAAAAATGTTTGGGTGTCATCAAAACAAAGCTACTCAGCCTGTTAGTAATAATTTTTTTTACCATGGAATTGACAATTTCGGAGCGTAGGACAGGGAAAACCAATTTGTAGGACAATATAACCCTTCAATTATAAAAATATTAACCAAGCAACGGTACAAAAATCCGCTGGTTATGACCACGTCATTGGTACATGTTGAGAGTCCTACCATCCATTTTGTAGCACAAAAGTTTTTTCGAGTACTTTGGCGAATAGTCTCGAGGTTCAACTAAAAAACTCTCTGTTATAATGACTTTTTTGCACTCACCAAATCGACATGATTGACGCATGCGCAGTTTATTAGCTACCACTATCGAGAAATTTCGTAGAGGAAAAAGTTCTCGGCAAAATGAAGCTACTCACGAAGATTAGGTCTGTTATTGATCATTTTTGAAAATAGGCGTGGGATCCTGGTCTAAATATGTATATCCTGTGCGTGTATACAGTGCTAGTCCAAAGTCCGTTCCCCCCTAATAATTTTCGAACCACCTGGTATATCGCAACGAAATTTGGAAGGCTCAAATAGGAGATAATAACCTACATTTTCATGAGAAAATTCCAGCTGAAAGTTTCATGATGGCAGCTGAGCGCCATCTTCAATAAAATTTTTAAATAGAACACCTGGTATATCATTACATGATCGGTTAGGGACGATCATAAGAAATCCAACAACACCGATGCTATTATCTCCAAAGACTATGGAGATATCGCCTATTATTTTCTCCATAAGCCGAATGAGTGTGACAAAGAATTTATTGACCCGCCAGAAAATATTTCTCTCTCCCACTCATTCGGCTTATGGAGAAAATAATAGGCGATATCTCCATAGTCTTTGGAGATAATAGCATCAAACTTGGTGTTGTTGGATTCCTTATGATCGTCCCTAACCGATCATGCAATGATATACCGGGTGTTCTATTAAAAAAAAATATTGAAGATGGCGCTCAGCTGCCACTTTGAAACTTTTAGCTGGAATTTTCTCATGAAAAAGTAGGTTTTTATCTCGTATTTGAGCCTTCCAAATTTCGTTGCGATATAGCAGGTGGTTCGAAAATTAGTAGGGGGGGAACGGACTTAAGACTAGCACTGTATAGCTGTTGCACTAAAATCATTTATCATTATTATCCAATGGACGGTATATCGTTATTGAATTATTCCTTGGAATATCGTATTCTAATACATTATTAACTCCAAAAATATGTTTTGCATTCGAGTTAACAAAATTTGAAGACAAAATTTATACTAGGATAATGAAATGCATAACCGACCATAAATACTCGTTCTGTACAATTTTCCTCTACAATTTCTTCGGAAGCACACTCCACAAAATGTCTTAAATTAGTGTGCTACTGCTACTACTCTGTTAAGCTTTTTCGCCAGAATTCTATTCAACCAACAGAAATATTCATAGCTTCGAACTGACTCCACTTGGAGCACTTGAATACGGTGAAGTTCTGAAAGAATAAATGTTTTCGGTTCCAGAAGTTTCAAAATATGTTTGAATTTCGATTTCAGATTAGTAGACCCTAAAAAAACTGCTTCTGTATTCCTGAAAGTTTGTAATAAAATCCTACAGACGTGAGATGAACAAAATGTTAGTGCTCTTGTTTTGCTAAATTTTTCAAAGGCATTCCTCACCATATTATAGTAAGTCTGGAATATAAATGTTGAGAACTTTTCTCCTTAACAGAAAGTCTACTTACAAAATCAAATAAGTACTTCGGGGATCAACAGGAGGCCCTCTTTCATTTATTTTACTTGGAGAAGTTTTATTTTCTGAAACACGAAAAACTACTCCAGTAAAATGGAAACAGGACCTCAAAGTGAACTAGTGTAACCATTAGCTTGCAATGCCTTATTCAGATGTTGTAGCTCTGTTGTAGCAAAAAACTCTCAATACCAGAGCGCAACGCATTTGTGAGCCGGCCCATCTGAAATCAGAGCTACAACATCTGAATAAGGCGCAGAGCTTTCCTTCCTTATATCAAGAGGGTCACCGACCGGATTGGTAAAATTTTGGCTAAACACGATGTCAAAACCATTTATAAACCAACCAGACAAATTGGTTCATTGCTCCGTTCAGCCAAAGATCCACGAGACCACCTCGCCACTCCCGGTGTATACCGAATACCGTGCTCGTGCGGGTCGGTATACATCGGTACCACCCTCCGCAGCGTAAAAACCCGGCTCTCCGAACATCACAGACAATGTAGGCTAGCCCAGACGGAGAAGTCTGCTGTGGCATTGCACGCCTACGTAGAAGGTGCCCATGATATCTGGTTTGATAATACAGAAGTGCTCTCAACCGCGAAACACTATCATGCCCGCCCTAATAGAGAAGCCATAGAAATATACAAACATAAAAACAATTTCAACAGAAAGGAAGAATCCCTAAAGCTCAACAAAGCCTGGTACCCAGCCTTGAAAAACACAAAAACAAAATTAAACAACACAAACAAGCAGGTAGGAAGGGGCAATCACGACTCACTAATTAGGCAGGTAGACAATGGCTACATTCCACCCGGTCAGGTACCCCAGTCACCCCAAGCAAAACTAATTAACCAGGCTGCAACTATAAAATACGAACAATTTCCAACCGTTGTATCAGTTTTACGTCGTTCTTCGAGAAGACTAAACCTATGCTGAAGATGCTCACCGCAGTTGTGAGCGAAACGTCCAAAGAAACCGCCTCCAGGGAGGTGAACCGACCACGGCCTCAAAGCCCGGAAACCATTCTTCACGATTTCACTTCCGGCCGTGAAAGCCTTCACTCTATGCTCACAAAAATAACTATTTTCGGCAACCGTCCGGGAAATACGTACTTCCCGGACGATTTTTCTTTGAGAAAGTATCACTTCCCGGACTAGTCCGGGAAGTACGTACTTTCCGGACTAGTCCGGGAAATGCTGGAATTTCAACAAAAATATTTATATAAATAAAAATTAGAATGTTTCTGTTAGTACCTGTATTCTGTTCGCATTTCGATATTTAATACAAACAAGAATTAAAATGTTCGAAATTTTCTTCTACAAAGAAATATAAAAAATAAATGTGTCTCAATTTATTATTCTACACGGTTGCCGAAAAAATTGTGTACGCAACACGTCCAAAAACAGTTTTTTTGGACTCGCAGACTTCCAGGACTCGCTACGCTCGTCCTAGAATCTTGCCCACTCGTCCAAAAAAACAGTGTTTTCCGGACTTGTTACGTAAATTACTATTTTCGAAACTTGTATAATATACAAGTCTATTTCTTTTCAGCTCCAACTCTAGTGGATGAATGGTTCATGCGGAGAACGGGAGAAAGCGAATACCACGATAACTTCAGTCGTGTAGGTCTGAATATCATGAAAAGTCGCCAGCAATACACCGAGCCTTTGCCATCGTCACGAAGAAGAGCTGATGATCCTTGTTCGTAAACAATGTATCTCAATAATGTCGAGTATAAACCACTCGTATTGTTTGATTATTGTCACAATAAAAGCCAATGAACTCTGTTGTCGTTCAGCTCGTTCAAAAATATTGTCGAATTGGCAAATGTGTAGCGATAGCCCGGGAGGTACTGTCACTTTGAAATACTCATCGCGAAATCAATCGACAGACCCTTGAGTAGCGATGGGTGTTGAATATGAAAAATTAAATCTATTTTTTATTCATAACTTTCACAGTTTTAGAAATTTTACAGTTTGATTCGAAGAAATGTGTTTGTACAATACGAGATTTATTTTAAAAGAAAAATTACATTTTCAGTTGCCACCAGAGGCGCACAAAAAGGGTATATTGGTCGCTTTCCTCTCCTATTTTTTACGCCACTGGTAAAATCAGGAAAATTATTATTTTTTGATTTCTTCATTCAATTTTAAGTGAAAAATGTGGAATTGTTTGAACCCAAAAAAATCAATCGTTTTCAAGATAATTGCGCTTTATAAATACATACTAATAATGAAAAAATTGTTATGCTGAAGTGAATTGTGCAATCAAAATCACTGCTTCAAATTTGTACTGGATGTTCTACCAAAAATGTCAATGCTAATTTCACATGCATTTTTTCACAAAGCTGCTTTCTTGCAGAAATACAGGGTGGAAAATTATAAAGCATTTTTCTCCTAACTAACATACAGTGTATCTCACTTCACATGGAAACACCTCCGTATCTTCCGTAATAATTTGAGAAGAATTCTGCAAATTTCAGGATGAGTCTAAATCTTGCCTGTGGTTGACCTGAGTGAAATACAATAATAATAATAATAATAATAATGAAGTTTATTCAAAATTCTAAAAAATATGTATAACAATTTGTAAAAAAGTGAATAAACGATTCAATTATACTCGCGAAGTTAAAAACTTGTTGCGAGAAAATAACATATAAGAATTATATGTACATCATTAATTCACATATTATATACATATGTTTGTTAAATTTTCGAAATGGAATAAAATGATAATAAAAGGCAAATTGACTGAGTTAATTGAAGTGAAAGATATCATGAAACAAATTTCGAGGAGACTCATGAATCCATGTTTTAATTTGATTTTTAAAAGATACTACTGACTTGTTCATTTCTATACGCTTTGGAATCAAATCATAGAAGAATGGCAATAAGTATTTGAAATTTTTCTGAGACCTTGTTGTTTTAACTTTATTTTTTACTGTGATATTATTTTATTCCTTGTATTATATATATGATTATTGAAGTTTATATTCGATTTATGTTTATGGATATAAACCATTATGTTGTATCCAAATAATTGTCTTATATCCATTTTCTTTGTTTCCCTGTACAAATTTTCACTTGGATATAAATAACACTTCCTATATATGATTTTCAAAAAGGTGGGATTTCACGACTCCTCCCCACGCCAGAATCCCAGAATTCAATTGAGATTGTATTAATGAAAAATAAAGAATGTTGAGAGTTTTTATGTCCATAAATGTTTTGAGATACTTAAATTTTGATAACAAACTTTGCAATTTTCCCAATAGGAATACTATTTGTTTATCCCATTTTATATGTCTGTCGAACATAACACCTAGGTACTTGATACTATCAGTTTCTTCGATTCGAGTATTTTCATTAATTATTAATGGTCCCAAGTATGGTAGCGTATTATTATTAAATGTGAATGGCATATATTTTGTTTTTTCAAAGTTAATTGTGAGTAAATTACAATCAAACCATTTTTTAATTTTTTTGAAATCTAATATTGCTTTAGTCTGTAATTCAAGCCAATTTTTTTTCTCCATATAATATTACTATGTCATCTGCGAAACTATGAATTTCTCCTAGAGTATTAACGTAAAAAAGGTCGTTGAAATAGATAGTAAATAGAAGTGGCCCCAAAACGGTCCCCTGTGGCACACCAAATTGAAAAATTTTTGGTTCACTTCTAATTCCATCAATTTCAACATATTGAGTTCTGTCCTTTAAATAAGAGCGATGTACTGACTTATCCAGTTTTGTGAAAAGTTACTTAGGCTCAAAATTCCAACGGATTCGGAATCATGACAACAATATTACTACCAATACAGATTTTCGATAAAAAAATTTCACTTCTGAAAACCCCGGTTTGTCTCACTTTTCATGGAAACACAGTAACTATTGGAGTGGAACTCTGTAAATTTCCGGATCGGTAGATGTACAAGCAATAAGTCTGAATCTTGCCTGTGGTTGATCTGAGTGACATACACTGCTGGCCAGAAGCAATGGACTTGACCAGTTTTGCGAATAATTATATAAGTGAGCAAGGCTCAAAATTCCATCGAATTCGCAATCAGGACACCAATTTGACTACCAAAACATGTTTTCACTGAAAAATGTTCAGTTCTAAAAATTCAGTTTGTCTCACATTTCATGGAAACACCCCTGTGTCTTCCGTAACTATTGAAGTAAAACTCCAATTTTAGGATCGGTAGATATACAGTCAATGAGTCTGAATTTTGCCTGTGGTTGATCTGAGTGACTTACACTGCTCGCTAGGAGTGATGGACTTAGCCAGGTAATTATATAAGGAGATAATATAGGCTCAACATTTCAGATTCGGAATCAGAACACCAATTTCACTACCAATACAGATTTTTGCTGAAAAATGTTCAGTTCTAAAACCCCAGTTTGTCTCATTTTTCATGGAAACACCTCCATATCTTCCGTAAATATTGGAGTGGAACTCTGTAAATAAACGGATCGGTAGATATACAGCCAATAAGTCTGAATCTTGCCAGAAGTTGATTGGGGATTCAACATTAGATGCCAGCGCCAAAGTGGCAAACATTGAACTACTCTCGAGTACATTATGTCAACAATATTCACCATTTATATGTACCAGAAATTCATCACTCTTCAATAATGATTACAGGTTTAACAAAATGCACATAAACAATAGCCAAAATCTTGGTAATTTTGACGAAAACAATAATTTCAATGTACTTATCTATAGTGTCAAAACTTGACACCAGAGGGAGTATCCCTTATATTGAATTCCCAATTTGAGTGACATGCACTGCTCGCGGGTGTGTTTCAATTAAAATTAAGACAAATTTGGTTTTTCAGAACTGAAAATTTTTCAGCAAAAATCTGTACTGGAAGTGAAATTGGTGTTCTGATTCCGAATCCGTTAGAGTTTTGGGTCTATAATATCCCCTAATATGGTTTTTCGCAAAGCTGGGTAAGTCCATCGCTCCTGGCGAGCAGTGAATTTCACTCAAATCAATTTCTGTCAAGATTCAGACTCATCGCTTGTACATCTACCAATCCGGAATTTAATTGAGTTTCACTCCAATAGTTGCGGAAGATACGAGGGTGTTTCCATGAAAAGTGAGACAAACTGGGTTTTTCAGAAATGAAAATTTTTCATCGAAAATCTGTACTGGTAGTAATATTGTTGTCCTGATTACGAATCCATTGGAATTAAGAGCCAAAGTATATTGTCCTCTAATGTAATGTTTCGCAAAACTGGGTGAGTAAATCGCTCTTGGCGAGCATTGTATTTCACTCAGATCAACCACAGGTAAGATTTAGAAATTTTCAGAGTTCTTTCCAAGTAATTACGGAAGATACGGGCGTGTTTCCATAAGAAGTGAGATAGTGAGAGGTTAGTTAGGAGAAAAATGCTTTATAAATTTCCAGTTTCAACACCCTGTATTTCTGCAAGAAGTCAACTTTGTGAAAAAATTCATGTGAGAGTAGCATTGATATTTTTGGTAGAATATCCAGTACAAATTCGAAGCAGTGATTCAGATTGCACAATTCACTTCAGCAAAATTTTTTTTTATTATTAGTATGTATTCATAAAAGCGCTATTATCTTGAAAACTGTTGATTTTTTCAGGTTCAAACAATTTAACATTTTTTACTTAAAATTGAATGAAGAAATGAAAAAATAATAATTTTCCTGATTTCACCAGTGGCGTAAAAAATAGTGGAGGAAAGGACCAAGATACTAATTTTGTAGGCCACTAGTGGCAACTAAAAATGTAATTTTACTTTTAAAATAAAGCTCGTATTAAACAAAAATATTTTTTTGTATTAAACTGTAAAATTTCCAAAACTGTGGAAGTTATGAATAAAAATAAGATTTAGTTTTTCATATTCAACACCCTGTATATGTGCCACCCACCGCTACTCAAGGGTCTGAAGACTGTGACGTATCACAAAGTGACAGTAGGTACGTCCCGGGCTATAAGTAGTTCCACTTTGATTATGATAGCGTATAAAGTATTTCTGAATAGTAGGTAATCCAAAATAGTTCCACGATGAACAAAATCAGTGTTTTAACATTTATCAGTTTATTGATGGGAGTGAATTCACTTTTTGATAACGGTAAGTAAGTTTTCACTCAAAAGTATTAAAAAACAATTATTTAGAGTGCCCATCGGCAAACATTTTACTGATACATACTTTCTCCTCTGTGGCATTTCTGTTTAAAAAAAATAATCGAATTATTTTTTAATGTGTTTCCCTCGTGTTTTCTTACTACGTTACGAAACTTCAGATGATGATTCATTCAGTCGTTTTTAGAAAAAAAAGTTCCTATGAACATATGTCCGTTGTTGCTTCCATCCTGAGATACAGGGCGTTTAAGAAAAACTTCAACGCTCTGTATCTCAGAAACGAACAAACTCCGGAAATATATTCATTGGAACTTTTTTTTAAACAACCTAAAGAATCACCATCTGTAGTTTCGCACCGTTGTTAGGAAACTCTATTGCTGAGAGTTATATCAAGATCATCACTGAATTCACATGCACTACCGACTCGGATTCTTTTTTGTAGAGAAATCTAGTCATATTTTGACTCTTCCAGACTGCATACCACCTGAAGCAATTCTGGTGCACCTAGAGATTTAGTCAAATCATGGACCCCATACCCTTTTGACAATCTACATTTCGAACGGATACTGACCTACTCGTCAAGTAGTATACAGTGACCGCCAAAAAGTATGTACCATATGGGAAAAAAGTTTATTATTAGAGTATTGAAAAAAAGATTCTTGGGAAAAGTTTGTGCATGTTCGATAACCTAAAAATCGATTTTGACACATGTTACGTGATCGCTGGTATGGCGGCAAATTGAAAAAAATTACCATGAATAGTCAAAAAGTCGGATAAAATGGCAAGATATCGAAAAAAGTTAATTGAAAAAGTTGCTTAGAATTCAATTTTATACACATATACAAAGTTTGAGAAAATTATGTGGGAATATTGAAAACAGCAATTTTTTTAAATAGTTTTCTAGCTGTAGACAAATATCAAATTATTATCTTATGAATTGCTTGACCATACTGAAATATTTGTATTCCGATGATAATAACAAAACTTTCTCATGTTCTCCACACCAGAGAGCACTAAATTGAAAAAATTGAATTTTGTCAGAACCCTTGCTATTACATTGGTTCGTATCTAATAAATATATCACAATTCCACTATTATTGCGATGATAGGGAGATCCAAAAATATAGTGTTTTTCAGATTATAATCAATTTTTGATGATAATTGTGCACGAACGTTTCACTTCGCACATAATCTTAAAAATAGTGCGTCAAATTAAAGAGGCTTGAGTTTTCAACATTGCATGCGAAGTGAAACGCTCTGGCACGGTTATCATCGAAACTTGATTATAATCTGGAAAACAACATGTTTCTGGAGTGTCATGTCATCACAATGGTCGTGGAATTCTGATATAACTGTTAGATACGAACCAATGTAACAGCCAGGGTTTTAACAAAATCCAATTTTTTTAATTTAGTGCTTACTGGTGTAGAGAAAATGAGGAAGTTCTGTCATTATCATTGAAATACAAATGTTTCAGTATGGTCAAGTTATTCAAACTTCGTATATGTGTATTAAATTTAATTCTAAGCAACTTTTTCAAATCACTTTTTTTGATATCTTGCCATTTTACCCCACTTTTTGCGTTCTCATAGTAATTTTTTTCAATTTGCCGCCATACCAGCGATCACGTGACATGTGTCAAAATCGATTTTTAGGTTATCGGGATACTTTTTGGCGGTCACTGTAGAACTAATAAATTTATGAAATTGATGAATACTTCATTGATCAAGTGCCTTAATATTTGATGCTTTGCAGAAATTACTTTGAAATGCAAAGGTCAAACTTTCAACAATGTTACCCTCACCGCCTATTATCCGGATTATACTGACCAGGACCATGAACAAGGATACCAGGATAAACATGGGCAAAAATTAAGGACTTTGCAGGTAAATTTTTCTTTGTGACTTATTCTACAACTATGACAACTTTTCGAGAATATTGTTGAATGGCGTCATTATTATCGACAAAATTGTCAGTTTTCATAATATTATTGATTGAAAAATCTTACTCAACTTTCCGATAGGTGTAAGATCTCTACAAAATAAACGTAGGTTTCAAAGTGAATTTGCATATAAAAATTAATTTGCCTATGGCAGATACCTTGTGCAATATTTTTACTTAATGACACTTTTGCCAGTGCTCTCATTCAAACAATAGAGCCACAGACTACTTTTGGATTAATAGCTCATGTAAGGACCCTGGGCACTAAATAACAACACTCGAATAACAATACCAATATATTAATTAAAAATCTCATTCAACTTTCCGACCAGTGTGAAATCCTAAACATCCATTTGATCTTCTCTGCAAAATAAACGTAGGTTACAGGGTGAATAACCATACGAAAATTGAATTGTCGGGCCATTCACACACTCGATAACAACAGTAGATGTTAACTGTTGAAACTTCGTGACTCCAAACTAATGCAAATAATTTATTTTCTTTGTTTCTAGACAATGGAAGTCCAGAAAAATTCTACTCACACTAATATATTGCCAACAACTTTCAAACAAACAGGACAATATATTTCAAGTGTCAGTCTTCATAACATAAAAGAATATCTTTCAATTTATATCACAGGACAATATTATTCAATTATAAGTCTCTATTAACACAGGTTGTTCGTCACATACAGCTTGTCTTTTTTGGGATTTATCTCAATTAACTTTTTCATAAACTACTAGATGTCCTCCATATCGCTCGATAAGTCCAACTGAGTAGGCCAGGACCTCAACTGCTCCTTTCCTCCTCATGTGAGAATGTCTGTACCGATCCTTCGTATTTCAAATCGACTACTATCAAACCATCTAATCACTTCATACAGCCTGAAAAATTCACAGTCAGATTCACTTGTATGCATTTTAGAATCTCGGTGCATCAACACAGAGTCATCGAGTGAATAAATTAAATCATCTCTCCGTTTTCTATCAAGCTCAAAGAAATATTTTTGGAAAGTGCAGGCACTCATACTTTTTGATTTGTCATATCCAGTACCTACTCTATTTTCTCTTGAACAATCCGAATTTCAATTCTCAGGAAATTCAAAAAAGTATGAGTTTATCTCTCAACTCAGCCATTTCGATGATGACGTAATGATATTCAATATGACACTCAATATATGGGAGAAGCTGCCCAGTCAACACAGAATGGTCTCAGAGATGGTAGTGGGCTTCACATTCATGTTTCAAATCACAAAGTGACTTCCATTATTATCGCATAAACGTCTATTCGATGCCTCGTTGGTCAGTTCGAGATATCAAAATGTGATGCAAAATGTGACTCGAAATTAGCCCAATGTGACATTCCATTTTTTCTTCGGAATCGAATGCAAATTGAGACCCTTTCGATGTAACAGTGTGAAATTGAACGGACTGGTACTTATTTTAAAGTTCGCTTCACTTTATGATTCTACCGAGGATTAGGTATATAGGAAAACGAGAAAGAATTAAAAAAGTCAGCTATCTGAATGAAAATGCAAATTTTCATTTTCAGATTTTTTCTTTCCTTTTCAGAGAGTCTTTTCACAATATCTATCAGATGTAGTTCAATGTCCAGCGTGGCTTGTGCCGGGGAAGTAGTTGTTTTCTGTTAGATATTACAAATAAATCACATTTTTCAATTTTCATGGAGAATGTTCCCCCTTTTCAAACAAATTAGCTTTTTCTCTAATGGGACACCCTGTATATTATTTCAAATCTGCTCAAAATTCTGAACAAAATTGATATAGCGCATCATTTCCTAAATTCAACCGTTTTCGAGATATCGAATTTTGAAAATAACTTTTTCCTACTCTCAAATTTATTAAAGAAAAAGCACGAAATGATGGATGTTTATTATAAAAGCTACAAAAGGTGGAGTATGTGCATATTATTACAATTTAATAATATTTTTTTTACAGAAAATAAAAAAAGCATAGTTGTTCAGGATTGATAAAAATGCATGAAAGAATAAAATGTAATTTTTAATGAATATCCAGGATATTTAAAATTTTATTAAAACAATAGTTATGCCAGGAGAAAAAGACAGAAAACAAGTTTTAATAAACAACAAATTTTCCTTTGGAATTCTATTCAATAAGGTGCTCAAAGTGTTTACCATGTACCTCCTGACAGTAATGAACTCGCTGAACAAAATTTTGTAGTGAATCTAAAAGCATGTGAGGAAGAATGGTAGGAATTTCATGCCTTATTCTTCCTTGCAACCCTTCGATATTCAGCGGCATATTTTTGTAGAATACATTTTTTAGGTGACTCCATAGAAAAAAGTCAAGTTGGGTCATATCGGGAGACCTAGCTGGCCATTCAATTGATCCCTTGCATCCAATCCATTTATCAGGAAAAGTTTCATCTAGATATGCCCGTACCACACGTCCAAAATGTGGAAGAGCCCCATCTTGTTGAAATATTTGTTCTGCTGGCAAATTGGGGTTGTTGTTATTCGGGAATAATCGTTTAAGCTTTGGAATAATATACTGTTGCAAAAGTGATAAATATTGTTCAGAGTTCAAATTTCCGTTTATAAAATAGGGTCCTATGACGTGTCCACCAAGAATGCCACAACATATATTTACATTTTGTGGCCGTTGAGTGTGAACTTCCTCCATCCAATGTGGATTTTGGTCTGACCAATACCTACAGTTGTGTAGATTCGTCAGAAAACAATATGTGGTTGACAAAGTTGACATTTTTATTTAACTTATTCATAATAACATCACAGAACTCGATTTTACAATCAAAATCGTCTTCACTCAATTCTTGTAGCAAATGAATTTCATATGAATGGAATTTTTGCAGTTGGCAAATTTTTTGAATGGAAGATCGACTCATGTTATGATTCAAAGCCCTCTGTTGTGCCGAATTTATTAGATTTTCCACCACATCTAACATGACATTCAAAGAATTTTCTTCATTTGTAACGCTTACTGGTCTTCCACTTTTTGGTCAATCTTTGACACCTCCAGTTTCATGAAAACGCTGCAATATGTTTTTGAAACGGTTGATTTAAAAATGGGATGCAATTCATTAAAAATATCTACTACTTGGTCACAACTTCGTCTTCTATCACCGTATCCTATGATCATTAAAATTAAAATTAAACGTGCCATTTTTGCGCGAGAATTCTTTGCACTAAATGTATTTTTGACATGTGTTGTCAAGATCATCACTGTTAGACAAAAGAACGACGCGGCGTTATAATGGAGCTGAAAACTTTTAAAGGTAACTTGATGGACTATGAACTCAATGGACTAAAACATTTTTGGATAATTTATTAGAAAGTTATTTTCAAAATTCGATATCTCGAAAACGGTTGAATTTAGGAAAGGATGTGCTAAATCAATTTTGTTCAGAATTTCGAGCAGATTCGAAATGTGGAAAAATATACAGGGTGTCCCTTTAGAGAAAAAACAACTTTGTTTCGTCCTGACTTTTTGACGGATCCTGTATACCTAATTTTTCGTTAATATAATGGATTTTGAAAAACCCTAAAACTTCTGTATCGTAATATTTTTCGCTAGCTATCTTACTTTATAAGGTTTTGTTCCCTTTTTAAGGGATTTTTCACCTAAACCTCATATAAACAATGCGGAGGGCTAACTCTTATTGCGGAGGCAAAGGTCGTGGTACGATTGTTGGTGGATTAACCCAAAGATATTCTTAGAAATTCAATTTATGGCAGTGAGAATAAAATAGCTAAATAAAAGTTGTCATTTGGACGCCATCTACAGAAATTCTGATATAGTATTTCATTCTCAAAGCCAGTCTCTGTAGAAAGTCTTTATTACACTGAAAGAGAAAATACTCCAGACATACAAATAAAACAATTACTAAAAAAATAGTATTTAATCAATTGAACGTTTGTTAAACCGAGCTCAGGGTTTGATGAGATCTAGAAATGTCTAGAAGTAATGATTGAATCAGGTTCAGGTTCAGAATCAACCAAACTCCTCTCCTGTTGATATATTTCAAGCTCTTCGGGTTCCTTGGTTCTTATATACAGTGATACAGTGACAGCAGCTCTGGAACATTCCTGAATTCCCCACCTGGTTCTGGACACCTGATCGAGTGTGTAATTCAGCCAAATCAAATCAAATCAAATCAAAATATTCTTTATTGTCAGAAGATTCAGCATCCCATTGACAAAGATTTGTAAATACTTAGTAATATAAACATAACTAATGGTGTATAGATAAAAACTTACAAAAACAAATTAGAATAAAACAAGTATAAATACAATACAATTAAAATAGTGTACAGGTATTTTCAAAATGAATCATTAAAGTACTCTTGTAGGCTATAATAGGGTCTATCAGTTAGCAAATTTCGCACTGCTTTCTTGAATTGTAAATTGGTCAGATTTGCAGACCTTATATCTAGTGGTAAGTGATTGAATAGCTTTCCACCATTATAAAAAATGGAATCCTTGATTAATGTTGAGTTGGGTATGGGAAGTCTGATATTAAATATGCTATTACGAGTAGCATACGGAGAAGAAACAAAGTTAAACTCCGTCTTATGTTTGTACACCAAGCATAGAGTTTCAAGGATAAACAGTGCAACGACAGTTAAAATCTTATTGGCAGCAAAATGATTTCTGCATGATTCCCTAGGTTTGACCTTACAGAGACACCTTACAGCCAGTTCAGCTATCATAGGTAGGTAGCTATAGTTGTTAGTTGTTCTGTATTGTGGTAATTTGGCAATCGGCCACTAACATCGCCGCTCATTTAATGGCGAGAAATAAGCTTTTAAGTAAGCCTTTTAAATAAGCTTTCAAATCAAATTTTGAATTTGAATCTGGTCGAACTACACACAAAAAAAAGGAGAAATTGTTGTAAAACATGTTCTTTGACGCCATTTGAGAAATCATGAAAATTCATTGGAAATAAAATAATTTTGAAAGCATTATAAATGACAAAAATATTTATTCCAATGAATTCCACTTTGAATTTTAAATAGATAGTTACCTCTTTATAAATGTTAATAATAGACACTGATTGGATGATTTTCTTTCTTCAAGTGAGACCAGATGCAGAAATGGACGAAATGGAGGATAACGAAAATTCAAAATTTAATACCCTCCTCAATTTCTACAAACAGTGTTGCTACACTATCAAAGAACAGCTTACCCACGGTTGGCTCATGTTTAGATCACAGACCTCACAGATAGAATGAAACCAACATCTTACCTACGCATGAAAGCTTCAATTATACTATCTCTCTCTGCATGATCATTATATAAAACATCTATTGTTTGTACAGAATTCTCACTTTGTCGGAACTGGCTAATTGATCTAATTGTCAATCCAAATAAAACTAAGAATAAGAAGAAGAAGAAATAACTATTTATTATTCAAACTTGACTTTGACAGTTGAGTTATAACCAACTTTATTTTGAAAGAAATAAATATCTTTTACTGATTTTATTAAATAATTTATTATTCAGACTTGGTGGAGTATTCAGCAGCGTTCTTTGAGCTGTAAAATAAGAATTATTCAACAAAAACATTTTAAGTCATATTCAGAAAACTACAACTCAGTTGGTGCCCCGTTCACACTGCCATGTTCCACGTTTGTAGAAATACAACCGTTATAACTTTAGGAAATAATCGACCGTTTCCAAACATATCAGCGACTCTGTATTTACTGAGTATTGTTTCTCGGAATCAGTCGGTTTACGACTAACCAATCAAGTATACACATATTCATTATAACAGCCAGTTTTCTTTCAATTCCAGGATTATATTGATAACAGATCAGACTTCGTCTCCCTGGCAATGGACCCTATGCTGGGCATACCGTACGGGACAAAAGTTTGCATCCCCGAACTGAACGAACATTTTGGTCATCGGATTCTTCTGGAGGTTAATGATTCCTCCTTCGACTTGCAAGGAAGCGGATACAGGAGAGCCGACATCTGTGTTAGGACAGAGATCGACAGCTACGACGAAACGGTTAACAGAGTTGTCACAATAGTATTCGTGTAACTCGAGAAACTTTTAATTCTTTAATTTTCCAATAATATGGGAAATGAACTTCATTTTCTTATTTGTGTAAATATTTGCCAATAAATGTCACTAAGAAAAAACAACGTAATAGTGATGACTGTAAATGTGTTACATTATTATAATTTTGATTTTTGTTTGAATATATGAGCGAATTGTCCACGAAATTAGATGTGGACTCATTATGATATTGTTACGAACCTGGAATTTGTGGCTACACAAATAGTTATATACAGAAAAAAATTGGTACCTGAATACAATGAAAAAGTTCAGTGACTCAATGAATATTTTTATCAATATTGGTCCAATGAACGCAATCGTTATGTCAATGTACCACTGGTTATCCATACTATGAATACGGATCTTAATAATATCAATGAATGCTTTCATTGATATCATGATCAAGTACATTAAATAGGTTCATCAGGGGAATGAATTCCATTCATCAAACGAATGAAGATTGTTCTCCCAAGCCATGGACTGTATTCGTTCAACTGATGAAAGTGTATTCATCAGATTAATTATTATTGTTCGTTCTTCGAATAAATGTTGTATGATTGATATAATGATTTCGATTATTTCGACGATGGATATTTTTCATCAATTCAATGAATGGTGTTTATTGATAATCGGTTACTATAATGCAAGGTTCGTTGGGGTAATGATTTCCATTCATCAAACGAATGAAGAGTGTTCACCCAAGCAATAAATTGTATTCGTTCAACTGATGAAACTGTATTCATCAAATTAGTTATTATTGTCCATTCTTCGAATGAATGCTGTATCATGCATATCATTCGTAAATGCAATGAAGGCCTTCCACTGATATTGAGCATACAGTTAGTTTCCGAAAAATATGCAAAATAATTAACATGCATTCATCAGAACATCGCAATTCTGATTGGAAGGCGTATCTCCAAGTTATCTTTTATTTCGGCTGGCTCCTTTCGGAGCTCTTCGGATGTCTCTGTAGTCTGTGCTACCTGAGAAGATGCTTCAACGATCACTTCTGTCGGCTTAAGTTAACCGGCTCTGTGCAAAGAACGAAGTCGTGCGGAGTGGTCCCTCTAGTGGGTACTACCAGCTAAACCTAACTTGCCAGCAACGGAGATTTCTATGCGAGGATTCGGCTGAACAGATGCCGGCAAAATTTATGAGTATATTTAAACACGAGATGGCTTGGTTCGACATAAGGATTATTATTATATTCATGAACATAATAATTACGGAGTTATAGAATGGGAGGAAAATGTTGTTCTATCTGCCTAACAAAACCGGGACTTAGTGACTTCGTTACACCTTCTATGATATTTCCATAGCCCCAAAAAAACCTGTGTGTAGACCTGAAAATAGATTATCATTGATTTCGATGAACTTGGATTCATTGTAACAATAAAATCATCTCTGGGACCATTAATTACGTTCATTGATATGATGAACAATTTCAAATGGATTCGGTGTGCCCCTTTCATTACCTCAATGAACTTTTCCATAGCAGCAACGAAAGCTTTTTATAAATGTAAAAAAAGATCATCTTTGATCTCAATGAACTTGAATCATTGTCACGGTGAAAAATGTATTGTGCCAATGAACGGGAAGGTAATAAATGGTATTCATTGATATAGTGTAACACATTTTATTTATAAAATAGGATACATTGTTTCAATATACTTTTTTCTTCATTTCAATAATCTTTTTCATAGACGCAACGAAATATGTTCATATAGGTCTGAAAATAGATCATCATTGAACTCGATAAACTTGAATTCATTGTAACAATAAAAACATACATATTTCAGTGAATGGTCATTCATTGACTCGACGAAAAATGTATTGTGCCAATAAACGAAGAGGTATTCATCAATAAAATGTACCATATTTTTTAAAAATATATACATCAGTGCTCTGGGACCATGAATTATGTTCATTGATGTGATGAACAATTTCAAATTGTTTCAGTGTACCACATTCCTCACCTAAATGAACTTTTCCATAGAAGCAACGAAACCTGTTCATAAATATAAAAAAACCATCAACTTTGATCTCAATGAACTTGAATTCATTGTATCAATAAATACCTGCGTACATCAGTGGATGTTTAATCATTATCACGATGAAAAGTTAATTGTGCCAATGAACGGAAACGTAATAATATAATATATATATAATATAATAATATAATATAATATAATAAATAATATACATTGTTCCAATGTACTTTTTTCTTCTTTTTCAAAGCCGTAACGAAATATGTTCATAGGTCTGAAATTAGATCATCATTGATCTCAGTGTACCCCTTTCCTCACCTCAATGAACTTTTCCGCAGGAGCAACGAAAACTGTTCATAAATGTAAGAAACGATCATCTTTGATCTCAATAAACTTGAATTCGTTGTATCAATAAATACCTACAAAAGTCAGTGAATATTTATTCATTGCCACGATGAAAAATGTATTTTGCCAATGAACGGAGAGGTAAAAAACGGCATTTATTGATATAACGTATCACATTTTTTTCACTGTAAATTACTAAACCCTATAGACAAGGTGAATTATATTTTTTTTCATTGAAAAATTCCGTACAGGGTAATCTAGGTTGGAAAGGGTAGAAGAGGGTATAACTAATGCAGGGACAAAAATTCAACGTCTGAATGCATGCATTCGAGGAGAGACGGGGATAAAAGGGGGTGAAATCGGTTTTTCACAATTTGCAGTGTAAATGAAGAACCGTCGGTTTAGGCCAGTAGAGATAGACACGAAAAACCGAAAATCTAACAATAATTCCAAAAGTTTTCAAACTTTGGTCAAGTGAATGGTACATAGAGAAAGCAATGAATCCCAGTTTGCAACCTTTTCGGAAGTACGTAACATTGTCAAAATGGCAATTAACTTGAATTTTGCTGTATACTCGTTGAGAAAATTCAATTCTAAAAGTGCAAACTTGGAGTAGTATTGAATATATTATTATCTATCACAATTGAATTCTGCAACCAATTCAAGTGTACGGAACATTTTTTTTTTTTCGACCTATAATGTTTTTCTTTGATATACCATAGGAGAAAATTCCAAAAGTTCTGCAAACTTGACTGATACATCGGAAAAATATCCCGAACAGTCGTGTAGATTTGCAACCTTTTGCGTTGACCGAAACATATATTTTTTTCAATGTTTGGTCATTTTTTTATCAAGGCGGTCTGGAAATAATTACAAAAGTTTGGCAACTTTGTTGCAAATTTTGAAAACATCTATTCTGAGGCATTCACAAATTTGCAACCTTGTACATGATCCGGAACTTCATACAATTTTGAAAAATCCAATTGATTTACAAATTAGATTTTTGCTGAATAGCATAACATGTTGTTGACGAAGAAATATAGCTGAACTGATTATGTCAAGTTTTTATTTGAAAAATAGCAAATAAAAAAATCATTTTTGTCCTAGATGGACGAAATTAGTGACAAAATTGCAAAAGAAACAAATTCTTCACATGACCTTTTTAGAAATTTGGTAAAAAATGCCATTTGTGCATTTTTTTTTGTGAAAATATATCAATTTTGAAAGGGATCGATTGACAGTTAGTGACAAGTGTCCATGAAATTGTTGATCTGAATCGAAGCAAAAACCAATGCCAAAGTCCAATTTCATGTAAGTCTATTGATAAAAAATGAATCCCATATGTCACCGACAATGGTGTTACTGGATAAGACCAATTAGATTAGAGAGTTGGGAAGCAAGGTTATTTTTTTAAATTTTTAATCGGTACTACGCGGGACCGATTCCAACCTGTGTTATGGTTATTTAACGAACAAGTGTATTAATAAGGGCGATTAACAATCGAGATAATTTAACGCGTGAGCGGAGCGAGCGCGTTAATGTTCGAGATTGTCAATCGCCATTTTGATTCACGAGTTTGTTACAAAACTTTTCCGTCGACAGTAGTTTTTAAAAATGGAGATATCTTACAGTCAATGTTTATTTATTTAACGATACGATAAAAAACAATCACTATTTTCTATTTATATTGACTACCCAAAGATACTTTAATTTTCCTTAGTTGTAGTTTTATTTTATTTTTTATTATTTAGTTTCAAATTGAAATTAAAAAAAAAAATGCTCTCGATGGGTTTTGAACTCTCGACCTCAGTGTTGCCTGCGAACTTTACCACTACGCCACGTGACTATATAATTTGATTGTAAGTGACAACTGGTGTGATGAAAATTATCTGAAATTTTATTTGAAAATTGACAAATAAATAATGACAGATAGTACTAACCAATATAAAATGTATTAGAGCAATGTATGTTGGGTTGCATATAATCAAATCGTTGATTAATAGAAAATCATTCATTAACAGGCGTCATTAATCAACGATTTTGAGCGCGCTAAAATACATCATAAATGAACGATCGACGGAAAATGTTTTTTTCATTATGAAGCTTAAAAATTAATACACTTTCCGAATGGATATTTTTTGTGCTTCAAATATAAAATATTACGTAGGTGAAGTTGAAACCATATTATAACATTGATAACGGTAAATCTAAACAGAAATTAACTATGCATTTGACAGCTTATCCACACGCATGCGGAAAGTTACAAATTATGAGCTACTTTACGTGGGACAGTACGGTGCGATATAAACAACTTTCCTATGTGGTCATAGTAAAAAATTATTTCAAATTATAGTATTAATGATGTAGTGAATAGTAGGCCAAGCTGTAGATAAAAATAAGAGGCCCTTTTCACACAAAATAAAAGAAGGAAATGGGCCATACTACTTTTTATAAGATAGTTCGCCCCAGCAAAATTTCTTTTTGAAATTTTTTAAACAAGAAATAGTGAAAAAAATTACAACTTTTTTGGCATCTTACAAATATCCCAAATACATTGAAGGAATCATTTTACAGTCAATAAATTGTATAAAATAATATAACCTACAAAACAGTTTTTAAAGCGACAGAATCGGTGCATTTTCCACTGAGAAAATCTGGGAAAACCTCGAAAAAGTGACCATTTTTCAAAAATTCATAATTTTCACAAATCTGAAGCTGAACAAACAATATTGTGGAACTGAAAACTCGACTATGCCATGAACACACTTTCAAGCTTTTAGAACAACTTTCAGTGGCATTTTCAACACATTTCCCACCTCTTAGATGAAAACCCGAAATATACAAATTGTATTGTTTGATCTGTACTTCCAGATGCCGTTCACAGAATTTGAATATGATGATTTCCCTCAAATCTACGCATTTTGCAAGATAAGGCGTTGAATTGTTTATAACGCGATGGTGCGAAAACTACACATCGGACAAAAACAGAGTTGAACCATATGTTATTTATCTATCAATTTCCGAAATATTGTTCGTCCAGTTTCAGATTTATAAAAATTGTGAATTTTTGAAAAATGGTCTCTTTTTTGAAGTTTTCCTGGACAAAAACGCACCGATCCGGTCGATTAAAAAACCATTGTAGGTCTAATGATTCTCTATAATAGTTCTATAATAGACTGTAAAATGATTCCTTCAAAAGTTTTAGGAATATTTGCATAAAACCAAAAAAGTTATAATTTTTTTCAATGTTTCTTGTTTAAAAAATTCCACAATGCGATTTTGCTGGAGCGAAAACCGGGGTTTTCATTAACGAACTATCTTATAAAACTTAGCATAAGCCATTTGCGTCTTTTATTTTGTGGGTGAAAAAACTTCTATAGCTTCCGTAGGGAAGATTCAAGTCCCTCTTCCATGATATAATTTTTTTTTCATTTTCAATTTTACTTTAGTAACGATTATCATGCACATGCAAATGATGGAGAGTGGCAGGTTTTCAATCACAATATTGGTTACTTGAAAGCATCAAATTAAATGATTTTACTTTTTATGGGTTCAATACCAAAGTATACTACTTTTCGATCAGTAAATTATCTACTGCCTTATGATCTGTAAATGACAGTTCTTACTGATCCTTGACTTGTCAACACAACCAACAATTTTTTTGATAAATACTGTAAATACTTTTAATTGAGAGATGATTCGAAAACGTAACTATTCAATTCGAATAACTCTCTGATTCTAGTTTCTCTGGACTAATGAAAAAACAAGCATTAAATACTTCCTCAGAATCGATTAAGTACGGGGAAGTCTTCAACTGTAATCGAAATAATTCAATCACTGTCTCCAAATTGTTAACATTAGCGGCAAATATTCTTCATAGTAATTTTTATTATATGCAAAATCAACGATACCTATTATAAGATCTAATCTCACTAATGTACCGACGTAAATTTTACTTCAATTACTTCATAGAAAGTATAATAAAATCTGCGGACTCTGAACATTTCCCATCATTTCATCGTATCGCCTTCAGCAGAAATACACACCAAATTTTTGAGTGCTTGAAAATGTTGGGATTCAAGGTGAGTTGGAAAAATTGGTATATTTGAAAAAAAATATTCCCGAACAATATAACCTCAACACTAGTGAATTTTATTATTATTATGCATGTATCGCAAACTGACTTGAATTTTTATTGCATCATCTACTTTGTTACTAAATCATTATTAATTGTTTCATTAAACTGTAACTTTTGAAAGTTTTGAATAATCCGTACTCTAAAATTTCAAATAAATATAAATTAGGTATAACTCACGCTTTAGTATGACGTCAAAGTCCATGTCAATAACATGTTTTTCCATATTCTTGTCTTAGCGTTGGTCGGTCTGAGTTTTGTAAGTGTCTCACTTATTATCTTTTATCAATAGTTAACAACAAACCTCCCTGAACTATGTTTACTTTGGACAGTGCGTAAAGCTTGGCGTAAAGTGATACTTCTTCACGCAAGTGCCTGAAAAATCACCTGTGCGTAAAGTCATCAACTGTAAGTACGTAAAGTAAATTTTTACGCACTGTTCATACATTGCTTTTTTGAAAACAATCTCTCGTTCATGGCCATTTAATACATCAACACGTAGGAACAATCTAACGGTGGAGAACCAAAGCCATAAGGTTTGCACGTACTTAAAGGGTTGAATAAGGGCGTCATCTTGTAAAAGAATACTCGGTTGCTGATGTATTTTCTTGCTTATGGTAATCGACAGAATTAAATTTGATAACCCGAAAAAAAAAATATTCTCATAAGCCGTTCAGTTGTTGAAGTAAATTCTTCGACAGGCATTTTTTTTTCATATGCCGTGCACACGTCCGATCGCTAATGTTTTAATTTTTTGAGCTCATCACTGACATAATTTTCAGTGGACATTATGGACATTGATTATCGTCTGACATATAAATGTTCAAAGAAGACACTTGAAAGTTTTTTGTAATCGAACAGTAAACTAGAACAGAATTGAACTCCTGTGGACCAGTTTCGAAATTCTTGCTGAAATGTAATCCAGGAAAGTTGTTGTTCTCTGACAGTTATATGTCTTATATTGCGAACAAGAAACTCTGAAGTTTCTTCTGTGGTGCCCTGTTCATTCAGGATTGTATTAGTATAAGATTATTTCAAAACTGTATATATTGATTGAATATTGATTGAATATCGTATCTGGTACAATTATTAAATGCCAACTTATCGGTCCATACTTTAACTTTCAAAAAAGAAGATCAAATTCAAGTTTTATCAAAAGTGTTTCGTACGTCAACTTATCTGAAATTTACAGATTCACATCGTCATCTTCTCAATCCTGACCAATCAAATAATCTGCACTCTTCTGAGAGAAGGCAACGAGGATGCCAAGAACACTGAGAAAATCGACATGATGGCAAAACCGCTATACGAAGAATACCCGAGAAATATTTTCTATGGCCCAAAAATGCAAGAATTACAGTCCAGTCATAGAAGTTTGGAATCCCCCATTTTACTATCGCTAGGATTCGGAAAATTACAAGATATGAACTATAACAGAGAAAAGGCTCTGTATTCGAGATATCCGAGTGACTTTCCAGTATATCGCCCTCAGAACCAAAATCATATGTATAGAACATTATCCTATGTTCCCTACTACAGTTTTGACAGTAGTGGTGACAAAGAGCTCCTTTACTTTATGGAGCCAAGTTATTTCATGGGAATTGGATTTGAAAAGTACGGCAACCTCAGATTTCCGGTACATTTCCTGATGACTCAACCTCCAGAAATAGAATATACCGGTCCTGTTTTATCGAGCGAAATGAAAAACCACGATCTAGGTAAGAAAAGTTGAAATATAGACTAGTAATGAAATATATTCATACAGTGCGGCTTTTAATGGCCCCTACTGATAACTTTTGACATAGAAACATGAATGAATAACTGTTTCGAGGGTTTCACCAATACTACTTTTTGAAATAAAAAATAACGTGATTGCTCAATAGAGGGCGCGAAGGTGGCCATCAGCTCAAAATTTTTAAATGGCATGAGAGGTCAAGTGGAACATCGTTGAAAAGAGAATTCTATTCTCTTTACAACCATCTAAATGTCTTTGAATTGTAATTTTTTTCCCAATTTCGATTTCTACGCCTTTCGAAATTTTTAGGTTAATGAGCCCCCAGCGCCATCTGTCGAGTAATGGCAATGTTTCTTCTTTCAAAATGTAGCATCGGTAATAACCTTCAAAAAAATTTTGGTTTTATTGTTCCACATCAAACGTTCGAATTTATCGAGGTATGAGTAGTATTCAGATCCGCACTTATATTTATTATTTCGAATTTGAATTGCAAAAAAAATATTAACGAAATTAAAAAAAAATAAGATTGTAAATAGAATGGAATATCCTTTTCGACGATGTGCCACTTGACCTCCATGCCATTTGAATATTTTGAGTTGATGTGTATCCCCGCCCCCCCTGTCGGGCAATCACTATATTTTATTTCAAAAAGTAGTATCTGTCGGGGAGACATTAAAAGTCGTACTGTATAATTGATTCAAATGAGAAACGGTAAATTATTTCTCAAACTTTAGGAAAACGTAGACCGCTGATATTTGTGAATACGTCGCGCGTCGTTATGACCAGTACTCAAGATCGCAGATATTTGAAAAAAAATTCCAACGATTTCATTTATGTAACATAACATGGTGAATAACAAGGGTTATAAGTTGCAACCATGGTAACTTGGTTGAAATAGTAACTTGGTTACTATTTCAAGGTTAACTGGTTGTGATGGATACCTGATCACTATGGTGACTCGGTACTTGGTTACTATGACAACTTGTTCAATGGATGCACAGTAACTGTGGCTATTCTGTTACCACGGTTTTTTGGTTACTTGGTTACTATGATTACCCGGTTATTATGGTTACTTCTTCATTATAGTTACTTGGTGACTATGGATAATTGACCATTATGGTAACTTGGTTAATATGGTTACTTGGTTGCTTGGGGTTCTATGATGACTTCGCTAATGTGGTACCCGTTAACTATGGTGACTATGGTTACTTGGTGACTATGATCACTTCGGTTCCTATAGTTACCTTTTGAGTAGGCAATGTTGGTATTATTATACCTAGTTACCACGCTTACTAGTTACTTTGTAACTATGTTACTATGTAACTTTGTTACTATTGTTACTATGTTTATTTGGTTACTTTGTTTACTTGGTTATATGTTTACTCGGTTAATATAGTTACTCGGTTACTATGGTTACTTGGTTACTTTGGTTACTCAGTTACTATGGTCAGTTGGTTACTATAATTACTTGGTTTCCTTGGTTACGGGGTTACTATGGTTACTTGGTTACTATATTTACTTGGTTACCATATTCACTTGATTACTATGGTAACTTGGTTAGTATGGTTACTATGGTTACTATGGTTAATAGAACGCTATGGTTACTGGGTACTATGACACGTTAACTATGTTTATTTGATTACTATGGTTACTTTGTTACTGGTTACTATGGTTACTTGGTTACTATGGTTACTTGGTATATTTTAGATACGCCTGGTATATTAGTTGAATGAGTTTTTGCAATCTTGACACGAATAGAGGCACAACATAATATATTATTTTTTTTCAGGGTTACCATCCACCTCTCCACACATCGAAATCCTGAAATCTATAGGATATTCCCTACCCCCTGAAACAACATATCATCCAACCACAAACTCCAAAGACTACTTCATCGGCGTACCACCTCCAAGTACCACCAAACCACATAACTACGATATGCAAAGCCTTCTCCTAGGAGAACAAGAGGTCATTAACGACGGCAAAGAACATGATGAGAAAGAAATAGATCAAGGTTATGTTATCGATAATCCCAGTGATGAGAATGATAGTCCCAGTTTCAGAATCAGGCCTAGCCAGTACTATCATTCTAATACAAAACCTATTACTTTTGAACAAAGAATGAGGGAGCCGAAAAATATTTACGAGATTATTAGCTCTGAGAAAATTGTTCCGAAGGAAATCGATATGACAGTGCATATAAAAAGGTACCAAGGGCCTACCCCCAATTGGAAGCCTGCTGCTGGAATGATGGCAGAAGGAAGTGATGTCATTCCAGTGGAAAGCTCAGACCATGAAAATGGCACATTTGGGAGAAATGGTAACAATGCCAATGAACAGGTTCGAAATGATGAGGAAATTCTTCTGACTAGCGAAGCAGTTGAAAAAGTTGCAAAAGAAGATAACTCATCAGGTACTGAAAAACATGGTAATGATACTAAACTGAATGCGGAGTTGTGGACTCAAAAAGGAGTACAAAGTAATGACGACTTGAACACAGAAACGCAATTGAAGGTTGTTTCTGTCAGCGAAAGTGAAAACGTTACAAACAATATTATCGACTTCTGAAAATCGTTCCATTCATACTCGAACTTCATGTTCGATTCTTTTACCTCAAGAGATATGAAGTTGGAATAATATCTTGTTTTTGGTTACGACCTGAATTACAGATATTCAGATAGTATTTTTGTCTGGCAATTGTTATTTTGCACTGCATTTGATATTTTCGCGCGCTCTTTTACGAAGCTTTCATTTTTATATACTCAGCTGAGACGTCGAAAGATGAACCTCAAGAGTATCTCCAATATATCTCAAATATTAACCATATAACAATTATACTTTCCAGTTACTGGATAGTGTACTGGATAAATCCTGTTCATCTATCAATGACCCTAAATCCAAAACCAATATTTTCAGGGGTAATATAATAAGTGGTATAATTATTACCGATAATTTTTTGAAATATTAATGAATTGCAATCCCGAAGCTGAAAATACAACGAGTCCGCAGGACGAGTTGTATTTTCTTGCATTGGGATTGCCAATGAATTGATATTCCAAAAAATTATAGGTTTTTAATCATACCACGAATTATATTTAGGACGACAATATATCGATTTGAAATAAAGAAAAATCGTGTCACCTGGTAATTGATGCTTTACTTCTAGCCGTATTCAACGGAATACTCTTTTCCACGTCCTCATCTATGATACCAATGGGCATTTGTTCCCAACGATCGCTCATATTGATAAATAAAGATAACTAGTATTTTAGCGTATTTCATGAGGTATTACTTATATTTTTTTCAAATGAAAATTTTTACTTACTCTAGTTTTGTTTATTTTGCATCCATATGTTTTTATTGTTATTTCATTTTCAATACAAAAAAGTTACTAGTTTTTCAAGAAAAATCAAGTAGGTAGCTTGAATTACAAGTACTTGATGTGTGACTACTTGACTCGACTTGAATTTCAAAAATAAATACTTGACTTGAGCTTGTCTTGTTTTCAAGTCAAGTAGTTGAAAAATCAAGTCAAGTAGTGAATCTCTGATCATCAATGGAAAGGTGCAAAACCACTTCATATTGTCTTGAATATCCGTACAAACCTGTAATGACCACCAATTACCTGCTATTGTTTCCCAGATATAATCTAATTACTAAAAACACCATGAAAGTGGAAGACATATTATTGCAAATTAAAATAATTTATATAAACAGTTGAGCACCTAAGCTGCCTTCATTTGTTCTGCGCTGATCGTCTAATTAGGATATGAAGTACTTTTCGGTGAGTTAATCATACGATATAACATTATGTTCTGTTAGATTTATCTAGAGCATAAAATACACTCACGATAGTGAACCATATCGAGGGGAAAATGTTCTCAGTAACTTGGTAATTGTAACGAAGCACGAATGTGATGAAGAAAAAGTGAAAAGTGTCTGAAGTGACGCGAAAAAGATGACAATGTTGACATATTATAATGTGAGTTACCCTATTCTTTCTAGAGAATTTCATAATACCCTACCAAAAATTTTGATTATCTGATGTACGGTGCTTTTCATAAACTACCGAGGGGGAAACCGCTGAGGAATTTTGGTGTACATGTTTTGGGTATTAGTGGCATTACTCGCTGGGTATTAGTCGGGAATTAGGGGCATTAATCGGGTATAAGTTGGGAATTAAGGGCATAACTTGAAAATTTTAGGGCATTAGAGGTAATACTGGTGTATTACTAGGGCATCACAGGAACTAGTTTAGGAATTATTTGATATTACACGGGAAAGGGAGGTATTACTCGAGCATTACATGGGTATTACAGGAATTATTCGGAAGTAAGAGATAAAGGACTCCGCAAAATCCTTATGGAAAATGGCTCTCGGCTAAATTCCCTAAATTTTTGGTATGTTGTAGATTTTGACTTCCTCGGCGAAAGTGTCCATGGACACAAAAAAATCGGCCCACTAGTTTTCGAGATAAAGGTTGTCAGGGATGAAAAGTGAAGCTTTTTGCTAAGAATTTTTAACAATTCCAAGAATTGACAAAACGCCTATTTATTCTGCGAATACCATGTCTCAATGATGGTACAATGTCACCATGATCTCGTATCCGTTATACTTTTTCGTTTTGTGCTCTACAACAGGTTAAAAAAAATCCAATTCGATTAATTTTATATCAAGCGATGTGAGTTCTCTAATGAGAAATATAAATATTCAATATAGCCAGGATGAACTCCCTCAATCTCGACCAAAGTTACTGAAATTATTTTTTTTTTAACGGGGTGGTTCGAAAATATAGGAGTACGTCAACCACTAGTTTTTTAGTTCGGATAAGGGAGGGCATGTTATATATATATATATATATATATATATATATATATATATATAAAACATTCTTCTCTGTTGATAAGGTCACACAGTAATTACATGTATACAGGGTGAGAAAAAAATATATTACAAGTTTCTCATAAAAATGCTGTTTTTTTTTTTTTAATAAATACCCGGTATTTCGAAAAAGAATCGGTTAATTTTCATGAAATTTTGATATAATGTACAATTTGAGGAGTCCAAGATATTTTTATCAATATCAGCATAGATCTCCGGACTCATTTGTCGGCTACATATTTTTGAATGTACGGATTTTCTTGATACCCCACATACTCCATCGTAGACCGAAATGGACTATTTTCGGGCAATTCTTGTTGAAAAATATTCGCACTAGCTTAGTGCGGTACCTACGCCAAACATGCAATACCTTGTATACATGGTGAATGAAATCTCTTTCATTATTGAAAGCCCTGTTTCAAAGAAACTGGAAAAAATTTAAATAAAACAGAAGCAATAATCCCCTCAAGATTGCGACTAATTCCATTGTTTAAGAGCTAATTCAATTAAGATGATTTCTGTGAAATGTGGGGTTTCTGCAAAATAGAAGATATTTCCTAATCAAGCCGACGAAAACCTAGGAATGCAATATTTGGCATACAATCAACAAATGAATGGTGAAGGTATTATACTTCCCAAAATTCTACAAGAAGTTCCGCGATAGGTGGTAAATATATCTACGTTTTGTGGACATTCATTCAATGAACTAATTCTGAAATGTATTCGAATATATTTCACACAAAAATATAAGTTAATGTAAATAAAACACTTTTGAAGACAAGCTTTTATTGAATTTTTTTCAGTTTCTTTGGAAATAGAGCTTCCAAAAGAAAGAAATTTCATTCAACATGTATGAAAAGTATTGCAATTTTGGAAGTACTGTACTAACTATCTAGTCCGAATATTTTCAAACAAGAATTGCTCGAAAATAACTCATTTCAGTCTTCGATGGAGTATATGAGGTATCAACAAAATCCGTACATTCAAAAGTATATTGCCGACTAATGAGTCCGGAGACCTATGCTGAAATTGATGACAGTATTTCGGATTCCCAAACCGTACATCATATAAAAAAATCATGAAAATTCTTTTCGAAATAAAGAGTATTTATTGAAAAAACAACATTTTTCTAAGAAAATTGGACTATATATTTTTACTCACCCTGTATACATGAAATGACTTGTGACGTTATCAACAGTGTAGAATGCTTGATATATTAATGAAATGCTCTCCTCTATCCGAACTAAAAATCTAGGGGTTGACGTACCCCTATTTTCGAACCACCCTGTTAAAAAAAAATGTCAGTTAACTTTGGTCGTGTTTCAGGGAGTTCATCCTGGCTATATTGAATATTTATTTTTCATTAGAGAACTGACTGGTTGATGTAAAATTAATCAAATTAGATCTTTCTTTTGTTGTAGAGCACAAAACGAAAAAGTATAATGGATACGAGATCAAGGTGACATTGTACCATCATTGAGGCATAGTATTCGCAGAATAAATAGGCGTTTTGTCAATTCTTGGGATTGCTAAAAATTCTTACTAAAAAGCTTTACTTTTCATCTTTGACATCCTGTATCTCGAAAACTTGTGGGCCGATTTTTTTGTGCCCTTGGACACTTTTGCCGAGGAAATCAAAATCTACAACATACCAAAAATTCAAGGAATTTAGCCGAGAGCCATTTTACATAAGGATTTTGCGGGGTCCTTACTGCACAATAATAATCGGTGAAGGACAAAAAAAGAGTCTTCAAAACAAGGAAATTGGGATTGTCTGAAAAATTAGAGAGTAGTAGAAGAAATACGAATTGTGCAAAAAAAAAGGTCTTCCGCCTTGTACTTGGCAGAACAACCTACTTACGATTTCTGGTAAATACCCAATCTCCAAAATTCTTCAAAACAAACATAGCGAATGGAATATACGAGGAATAAGGACAAATTGCGTTTTGAATGGACTTTTTGAGTGAATTATTGAAAAATAACAATTAATTTTTTTTGTTGTGAAAATTGTTATTTATATCAACCGCCTGCCCCCTTACGATAAACCCTCAGAAGAATTAACAAGCTGAAGCTGAATGTGCAAAACACGAAGGCAATGATAATGACATCTAAATATAAATATAGTCAAATTGACATAGACATTGATATAGAAATATATAATAAGAAAATTGAAATCGTAACAGAAATGAAATACCTAGGATTCATGAATGACAATACCTTGTCATTAAATAATCATTTTAATTATGTAGCAAAAAAATTTGTAAAATAGCTATTTATGATTCAAGTTCGCAAAGCAGGACTTTTTTGTATGAGCATAAAGGTTGTTGAATGAGGCGCAGCAGCCGAGT
Source organism: Chrysolina haemoptera (assembly GCA_958298965.1). Lineage (NCBI taxonomy): Eukaryota > Metazoa > Arthropoda > Insecta > Coleoptera > Chrysomelidae > Chrysolina > Chrysolina haemoptera. The sequence continues at coordinate 26,066,628 of OY282597.1, read as the reverse complement.
TCAACAAACACGTGAGTACAAAAAATCCTTTTACGAAAGTGTATCATACCCAAATTGTGGCAGATGAATCATTAATTTGAATGTTTTATGTCATGAATTGTCGTCGTATCACCCAATGATGACTTCCGTGTTATATTTGACGTGAAAAACTGTAGTTTTTAAAAAATTATAGATGTATGAAGTGTATAAAAATCACTTTACGCACTGCCAACAGTTCGTAAAAACTTCGTTTACACACTGTCGTAGAAAATAGCTATTTATGATACACGTTCGTAAAGTAGGACTTTTTTGTATGAGCGTGAAGTTTGTTGAATGAGGCCTATGACGAAAATTTGAATAGCGATAAATATTCGCATATACTTAGGAATGTGGTTGATGAATCCATAAGGCATGTTTCTGAACAATACCGTTTCAAGTTATGGTATCAGATGGATGGAGCTCCTGCACATAATACTGCTGCCGTTGCTGGGTTGTTGAATGGGATGTTCGAAGATCAGTGGCTTTGCTACAATGGGTCATTTAAATTTCCTCCTCGCTCTCCAGACCTGACGCCACTGGACTTCTTCATCTGGGGGTATATCAAAGAAAATGTTTATGCGGATCCTGTGAGTGATAAAGAAAACAGAAACGAAGGGTTCTGAGAGCTTTCAATAATTTGATTCCTGACACCATACAAAAAGAAACAAATAGTGGTATGCAAAAAACAAACAATAAAAACAAAACGGCAATATCTTTGAACATCTGTTGAAACGATATTATTTGAATTTAAAGATATTAAGTTAAATTCTAAAATTACAGTAAAATCTAACCCATTTTGTCCTAGTGGTGCGTTAACGCACCACATATTTTATGATTTTTTTTGGTTAAATCCAGTAAATATTTTCGAATATCCATTTGGAAGTTCAATTATTATCAGTATTAGAAGATATAGTACTGTACCGACTTTTGATTTTTATTCAAAACAAAAATCTTATAACACTTCAAAAGTCGAGAAAACCGCTGGTTAATTTTGTGTCAAAAGTTGAAGTAAATTCAAACTAGTAAGATTTTTATTCTTGAAAAGTGATATCATTTTTTGGAAAGTATATAATATGTGGATTACATAGTGAAAAAAATATATTTGAAATATCATATAATTTATCGTCAAATTTCTGTATATAATTACTGGTGCGTGATCGAACCACTGGTTTTATCTATGAAACAAAACCAATTTATTACAAGTTTCGACAAGTAAAGTAAACATCGCCGATTGATGTGTTTGTTTAGTTTTCCTCTGTTTCTTGTGCAGTTCACGTGAAATTTGAGTGCGCTCTGTAAAATATGCCGTTTGCAAGGTATTTGACTCAAAAAGAATTAGAGGCGGCTTTGGAGGAGATCGTGCAGGATATGTCGGATGATGATGAAAGTCGTAAGTATTAGTTACTAGTATTTACGTATTTTTATATTTTATAGATGAAATATTGTAATATTGCGTCCTTTACAAATTTTTGGCTGAGAATTACGCGAAATATTTATTTACAGAACATATTGACGCTGTTTATATTCCACCTGCCGTGGATACTTTGACTGACGAGGAAGATATGAACGAGGAAAGCAATAGGCAAGAGTTTGAGGAACCAACTGATATAGTTGGAACTTTCGAGTTGCATGTACCGGAATATACAGAGGTCCCTGACCAGTCCTGTACTTTGTCGTCTACTGAACCTGAATGGGACTCATCAGATGATGAAACATTGGAATCAAAAAGAAGACGTATGCTTTCTGGAAAAGATAGGCTTGCTTCTACAGTCAAATGGAAGAAAGGTCAGATTGAATATACTCACGCACCTGTATCCGATGAATTTTGATTATACGAGGATATAAAAAATAGACTCTCTGGAAAAACTCCCATTGAAATATTTTTTATGTTTTTTGATGACGAAGTGATTGACTTAATTTTAAATTTTTCGGTGAAATATGCTCAAGACAATAACCGCCATGAATTCTCATTATCAAAAAACGAACTTTTAGGTTTCATAGGAATTCTGTTGTTCTCTGGTTACCATTCCTTAGCATTATTGGTCTACTGATGAAGACAAAGGAATTGATCTCATAAAGAAATGTATGAGCCGCAATAGATTTCAATTCATAAAACAGAACTTACATTTATCTGACAATAATCTGTTAGATACAAATGATAAATTTTCGAAAGTTAGACCATTTTTCGATGTAATGAATAAAAAAAATATGCAGTTTGGAATATTTTCATTCAACTTATCCATAGATGAACAGATGGTACCATATTTTGGGCGCCATTCGTGCAAAATGTTTATAAAGGGTAAGCCAGTTCGGTTTGGATTCAAACTACGGTGCCTTTGTTCATCTGATGGGTACCTATTTTATTCCCTCCCATATGGTGGTATTCAAAATAAAAGTCATTCTAGCCTTGGCCTTGGCGGTGACGTTGTCATGAGTCTACTTTCTGTTGTGGATAAGCCACTGAATCACCAAATTTTTTTCGACAACTATTTTTCATCTTTCAAACTCTTCGTACATTTGAAAAATAATGGTTACTTTGCTACGGGTACTATACGAGAAAATAGAACAAGTAAGTGTCCAATCGAAAATTGTAAATCATTCGGTAAAAAAGACCGCGGATCCTATATTTCAGCATATGAATCTGAATCAAAAGTTGCCATTGTTCGTTGGAACGATAATTCGGTTGTAACGGTGGCAAGTAATGTTTATAATGTTGATCCTGTCCAAAATGTTAAACGCTATAATAGAAAAGAACGAAAAGATGTACATCTACCCCAACCTTATGTTATTGCCCAATATAATAAATATATGGGTGGGGTAGATTTACATGACAATGGAATTGCTAATTATAGGTGCCAAGTATTTGGGAAAAAATGGTGGTGGCCTTTATTTTGTAACGCACTGGATAGCTTAGTCGTCAATGCATGGAAAATTTATAATGTTGCCAATGAAAAAAAAATTTCCCAGGTAGATTTTAAATCTTACATAGCCTTGCGACTTTTAAAAAATGACAAAACACTAATCAAAAGAAATCTTGCTCCTTCCATAGACGAACTGCGTTATGATAATATAGGTCACCATATAATTCCCCATGTTACTAAAGCACGCAGGAGGTGTAGAATTTGCCATAATCACACAATTCATATTTGTAATAAATGTAACGTACATTTACATACAGCATGTTTTGTACAGTACCACCAAAAATGACACCGGGTGTTGCCAGTGGTGCGTTAACGCACCATATAATATTAATCTGTTTTTTGTAGCAAGTAAAATTCTATGTAAACAATAATTCAGGTATAGTTATTTTATTCATGGTTGAATCTTTCTATGATATATTTCTGTTAAAATTATTTTGTAAATCGTATGTGTCCTAAAAAACCATTTCATGTATTGTCCCAGTGGTTCGTTTGCGCACCAGTATTTTTTTTTATGTTAAATTATTTTAATTATTTTTGACGCATGGAATGTATTCTTGAGTCTATCAAAATAAACATATACCAACAAAAATTCCCGTTTTTTTATTTTTTCGATGATTGGGACAAAATGGGCTAACCTTAAAAAATATAAACAAAATAAAATTACTGTATTCGATATCAATAAACAGAGATATAATTCATCTCTCTGATAGTATTTTATTTCAATTCATCTATTTTCATGTTGAGTTACCTTTTACCAACGACATAGTTAATATTGGTTCATTTGTTTTCAAAGCTTTCTTGCTTTTGTATTGCTTCGAATGATTTACATTTCAAATAGTTCCCAAAATCGGATATATCTTGCCAGGGGTGTATTTTAGGTATAGGACATTCTTCATGAATTTGATATCTTTTATTTTCGTAGTATCCAAAAATAATAGAATAGTGTATGGTTTCCATTTGAAAAAATCCTGTTTCATCAGTTTTCTCGGTGTTATGTTTTAGATGGAAATTTCGACCACCCTGTAAATAATTTTTTGAAAATTCGATGGACCTGTTCATGACTGGATGCTTAAGCTGTGATTCTGTGAAATTTCACATTTTCAACTGTTACTGTCTTTGAGTTATGATTTTTTCGGAGTGGTGCTGTAACTGTCAAATTTTTCAAAAAAAAAATAATATCTCGATATCTAAAAAATTTGGGTATAAGCATTGTTATACAAAGTGGGCCTAAAATGTGCTGAGAAACTCAAAAATGTAATAAAATATAGGGTGTTCCATTCGAAATAAGGAAGTTGCCCTCAACTTCCGGTATAACGGAAAGAGACTGGAAGTTGAAAATATTCTAGTTGAGAAAGCCATTTTGTAAAACCCACTACCACAGAATTTCAAAATTTTATTTTGAATCGTTCTCCATATATTCCTAACGAACGCTCGTCGTGAAAGACTGTATTATAATAATTGTATGTCGGTACCTACATTTTGACTTGTCATAGCACTAAGGTGCAATAATTTGACCAATAAAAAATCTAATCTAATCTATCATTTCATTGAACTCGATTCACAGATTGAGATGAGTCGAGAGAATAGTATAGAGGCACTTATCTGATCTGATTTTGTTCTATTTCAGATTTTTCTGCTGATCCTATTCTCTCGGAATGAAGCCAAAACCATCAGCAATGTGAATTATAGAAACACAGATGATTCCTTCGACATAAATATTGGAGCTGGTTATGGATTTGGAAGTGGCCAAACATCATTCATCCTTCCAAAAAGTACCACTAAAATTAATCATTCCACAAGTTATTCATCAAAACTTTTGGAAGACGAACCCACTATGAATCAGGATCATAGAGCAAAAGTTCAACTCTTCTCGACCCCAAATATCCTTGAAGTACAGGATTCCATCGAAAAATTTGTTACCGAAAGACCTTATTCCAGAAGTTCGAAGGATGAACCCCACTCCAGTCCATATCAAGTGAAAGGAATCATGAATATGAGGGACATTCAAAAAGTTCTGCACAACCTGGATAGCAGGTCAGAGTATTCGAAAGTCCTGCAAGTCCTGAAAGTTCCAGCGATTTACGAGATACATTTGGAGAAATTTCAGAAAAACAACGTTCCAGATCGTGAACAAAAGGAGTTCTTCAGAACAAGTTCCGAACATGTTCCTCAAAACAACAACCAACTGATTAAACAGAATTTGAAGACTGACGATGTAATTTACGGAAATGCTATGACTAGTTTCACAGATTTTGCCAACATTGACGACTGGTTACAGAAAACCACTAGAAACTCACAAGATGAAGAGAATGAAAATGCGAAAGTAACCTCTGAGAAATATGAAAAATTTAAATTTCACCACAAACCACCAAAACCTAGTTGGAGACCTTATATCGAAAGCGAAAGTAGTTACATCCAGAAGAAACCTCAGGAGCCAAATAAGAATTCTCTTTATCACAAACAGATCACGAAGACAAACTCAAAAGTCCCTCTGGTGTACTCTCCTGATTACCCTGTTCGACACAAAGGGACCCGTAATACCAACCTACCTAGAGCTCCGAATGCAGTGTTTGAATCTTCGAGAAACATTTATAATATAGCCCCTTCCCACCAACCTCAAGCTTTGTACGAGGTGGCCCCTCCTGCTTTAGGAAAAAATCCGATCTATAAAAACCAGCAAGGTCCCAGACCAGTGGTTACGTTGTATTCAACTTTATCATCAGTGTTACCATATGACTTGAAGGAAAGCCACAGTACAAAGTTTCTCAGGAATACACAAAGATTGGAAAGTTCAACTGAAGATATCAGTAACGTGAACGATAAAATTGATCAATATGAAAGACGAATTGTGTCAAATGCAATAAATATTCCTGTCGAACCCGGATTGACAACAACATTTCACGATCAGGGAAGTGATAAAAGTTCTTTGGATAGAAACTGCCGAGGAAATTTTGGTTTTCATGACGCCTCAAATCAGGAGATTCGTGCCTCGTCCAGAATAGACAATGTCTATTTCACTACTGCCAGGCCCGAAAGGAAGAGTTTCAGCTTTGTATCCAGAGATTCTGAGTATTTTCCAAGCATATTCAGATCAAGGAAGGACAACAGGAGAGGTGGGGAACCCCTTAAATATATATTGTACGTCAACGAAAAATATTCAGATGAAGATGACAGGAAGTGAAACAGTTATATTTTATTTTCGGTGATAACTTTTGGCTGGATGTTATGAGAAGAAAGCTGTGCAGAAAAACTTGGGTGTTCATAAATTAGATATTGAAGGAAGTTTCGCGAGGAATAGCCACCATAATGCGAAAGGAACTTTGTTGAGAATGAATTAGTGAAAACTTCAAAATTTCAGTATACTTCTTGACCATAATGAAATCGCATTAGGAGAAGTACAGGAAGCATTGGGCAAATATAAAAAACATGCATGACTCCATTTCTTTAACTATTATTAACTACTGGGTGACTATGGAGACCTCCACGAAACTGTTATTCAGTTTTGTGAATAATATGTTCTTATTGACTGTTTTATTCATCAGGTATAACTATAACAATGATAATAATATATAAAATAAAACACATTAACAAAAAAAAACAATATGAAAAAATCTCAATATAATCTCAAATGTGTGATTTAGTGCCCTCCTGCTCATAGAGTACATATTTTAATTTGTTTTCCTTTATTATCCACTATTGGAAATGGAAACTCATTGTTCATGTAGAAACCCAAATAATTGGATGGATTAGTAATATATTAATAATAATTCGATATCAGTTTGATTTTGGTTTTTATAGAAAATTATTCAAAGTGTATGCCAAAGAGCATCGTATATTGTTGGAGAATACTGTCAGGATTTTTCCAGAAAAGACCCATGGGTACAGTTCGGCAAACATAGCTGAAAGTATGAAATTCGCACTTCATGCGCGAACGGTTGTACGAACGTTGAGTACAAATAATACTTCAGCTAACAAGAGGCGTAAGCTCCACAGCGTCACAGCATTGAAACATAAACTACCTGATACACTAAGAAAAGTTGCACATGAAGTGATTCAAATTTGTACAACACCGAACTACACTACGAAAAATAATACTGTTGATGAGCATTCTCGTTATGACGAATTTTTTTATATATTCAACAGACTGAATTGCTGACAAAGTTTTACTATTTAATTTCGTTCATGTCATTGTTTTGGTGAGTTATTAATGTATTGCTTTCATCAGTTTACAGTAAAATTGGTGGAAATGGCTACAATTGGTAGATGGTAGATTTACAAATGAAGTTTAATTAAAGTTTTCACTGCGGGAACCGGATACATATTAAAATAATATTGTGTTTTTACAACGAAACCGGATAAATACGCGTGACCTTTTTGTGCATTTACTGCGACACTAGCTCGAATACTCTATTATCTTGGTATTCTGTGTTGCCTATAGCTGGTGGTTTGTAATCTAAAATATTTAACGCTACACTGCGGGAACCGGGTTAATCATTATTTTCTGCGTTAGAACCGAACTCGGGAAATTACTATGTTTCCATTCACTGTTTTTATATCAGCTTGCTGCAATTTAAGAATTTGGTAACATTCAACGTTCCAAAATGTAACCTGGAACCTGTCAACTATTTTGATTTTTAGAGAAATTAGTTAGTATCGTGTTATTGTTTCGTTATTCTATATTTTTTTATAATAAGTACAATGTTAAGAGTGATATAATCATTACCAATTTGTCCGATCAAAGATTTAATTATTTTGTGGAGATTAATTTTGAATATATGATAAAGCAAAATCACTATCAAATTCGTGAAATTACTATGTTTCCATTCACTGTTTTTATATCAGCTTGCTGCAATTTAAGAATTTGGTAACATTCAACGTTCCAAAATGTAACCTGGAACCTGTCAACTATTTTGATTTTTAGAGAAATTAGTTAGTATCGTGTTATTGTTTCGTTATTCTATATTTTTTTATAATAAGTACAATGTTAAGAGTGATATAATCATTACCAATTTGTCCGATCAAAGATTTAATTATTTTGTGGAGATTAATTTTGAATATATGATAAAGCAAAATCACTATCAAAACATTGCCTAACATATCAACTCATTATTTGAAATATCAAAACATTGTCCGGTGTCGGCCGGTTTGCGCTCTTACCTGAAATCGATCACTTTTCGCTCTTCAATTTTATAATAGAAATATATAACTCACTTATTTTCTTCGGTGGACCGGTTAGCGCTCTGTTACAAATTTCAAATCCACACAATGACCGACTAGCTTTTTGCCTTTTTCCTAACAAAAAAGTACTGAAATAGCTACGTTAGGTTAGTTCATTCTGGTTGGATCAGACTAGATAATTACTCCTCACAAAATGAATGTATTAAATTTCCACGCATTCAAATGTTTACGTAAGGTTAGTTCGTTCTGGTTGGATCAGAATAAATGAACACTCCTCACAAAATTCATTGAATTTTTTTTCCGCTGAACAGCAGTTATTCCCTTATGAACCTCAGCTCTCAAAAGTCGAAACTTGTGCAAGCTAAGGATTAACGAGGTCTTACCTTTTAACGTGCGATTCCTAGCACAATCCGAGGAGAATAGATTTCGAAAGGAGGTCGTCCTTGAGTTACCCATCCAAACCACAACCTCGACGTGCGTTTTTTGGCTTCAGATATCGATGACTCGCGCTCTACCGTTCAAGCTACTCTCGGACAATGTATACATGTATTAAACTTCCACGCGTTCAAATGTGTGCGTAAGCTTAGTTCGTTCCGGTTCGATCAGACTAAATAATTCCAGTCCTCGCAAAATTCAAATTTTAATTTTAGTCCCTAATTTATTTCAGAGAGCCGCAAACCGACCGTATCCCATTATCTATAAAATATCAAAAAATTACTGAATATTATTTCAAAATAATTAGCAAAGTATCTGTGGGTGGCTAGATAATTTTGGATTATTTTTCATTAATATTTATAAGAGCTCATGGAATATTATATTTTATGAATTTTGAACTTTTTTGTGAAAATTGATCTTGATTTTATGCATAATTTTAGTATAGTGTTCCATGCAATTTCTAGGATTATGATGAGTTTATTATGTTGGCATATTCCTGGTAGTATAATTCATTCATTCTCGTTAAATCCCAGTAATTATTCTCAAACCGGCAAAACTGCGACACAAACAAGAGAAAGGAAGTTATGTTTGATTACTTGTACTTCGGACTTCTCTCGTCTTAATGGAATCTGCAATCGTCTTCAGGTGAATACCGACAAATTTAGAATCTACAAGGTAATTACGGTAATTACGTTATAATTACGCGCGGTCTTATGGCGCGCGTGCTTTTCTCCCACCAAAACGGTCCAATAGCGGTCTCCATACGTTTTCAATTTCCACGCTTGGTTGACTAAAGGCATCATTGACTTCGATAGGCGGTTTCAATAAATTTGCGCTTGAACCAGTCTCCTTCTCTATGAAGAACATTAGCGTCGTCCCAACGAATTCGATGGTGCTCTGTCCATGCGTGGTCCCCGTTGAATCCACTTTTTATGTTCAGCTATTCTTACAGATAATGGCCGCTCAGACTCTCCTATATAGGAATCTCCACATTCACATGAGGACCTCGTAAATATAGTTTTTGCTGAATTCTGTTTTGTTCTCTGGTTTCGTCTTGGTGAGGAAGCTTCGTAAGGTACTGCCGGATTGAAAGCAACTCTTGATGTTGTATGTGTTTCCGATCCTTCTGATCTTTTTGGAGATACCCCCGATGTAGGGAAGGACAAGAACGGGGTTTGTGGTCGGTCTTCGACCGTCTTTTGAGTTGTTTCTGAACTTCCCCTATAAGTTTCTCGGATTATTCGTTTTGGCGTAGGTCTTTTCTGATGTGGTTTATTTCCGCATCAAGAAACTCCTGGTTGTTGAAAATACACATTGCTCTCTCCATCAACGTTTTTACAATGTCCCTCTTCGTGGACTACAACATACTGTAGTTCCAGCCGATTTCTCCGGGACCCTTAAACCCATAAGACCGGTGTAAGGTCCTTTTCCTTTCCATCAATGTCCTCTTCGTGGAATTCGCACGTTAAAAGGTAAGACTACAACATACTGTAGTTTCAGCCAATTTCTCCGGGACCCATAAACCCATAAGACCGGTGTAAGGTCCTTTTTCTTTCCATCAACATTCTTACAATGCCCCTCTTCGTGGAATTCGCACGTTAAAAGGTAAGACTACAACAATCTGTAGTTTCAGCCAATTTCTCCGGGACCCATAAACCCATAAGACCAGTGTGAGGTCTTTTTTAATGAAGAATACAAGAGTTGGTACTGCCGCAATGTAGCGATGGAAGTGTCCTTGAGTACCTACGTTAAGTTTGACAGTTCCGAACTTTGATTGTCATTTCAAATTAAAATTCCAGAAACTCTCTTCATCGTATCTGGATGAAAATAAAATAAATGTTAGCGATGGCGCAAGCATTCATAACAACTTACAGAAACAATTTCAGATGGAATCAACAGGAAAGGGTTAAACCGTAAGTTATCGTTTTCCGGTCACTTCTGCTATTATAAATACATCCGCCGTCTAGCATTATCGCCGGTTCATATATTCCCGATTGTAACACAGACAAGGATCTTTGGATAGAAGTAGATGATAGCATGGACACAAAAGACAATGTGAGTACCTTATAGTTAAAATAATGATGCTCCAAATATGAATGAGATAAAAGACATGCCACAATCAATACAGCCGTTACGAATCATCAACATTTTTCATAATCTAGTACGATTGAGTTTTGAGACGAGGATCTACTGTAGCACCACCAAGTAGTAAGTAGTAGTAATCCTGGGGAGGCCGCTGCAGCAGCCAGGCAAGTAGGCCCCAATGGGCCCTTTTTTCCATCCCCCGCTCTCCACATAACTACATTGCCTCTTCTTGTCTTCGTTTCCCTACATTGCCTCTTCTAGTCTTCCTTTCCGTACCTTTGTGACCTTCTAGTGAAGGTCAAAATGTCCGTCCACTCTAGTTCGATAAGTTCCTCTTGTCGGATTTTTTCGACTCCGAAGTGGGACTGTCTTTTATACCCATTAGTGATTGGTATCTACCTAGTTTGTTATGGACTGTTAGTATTCCTACAAGGAGGCGTAGTGTTTGGCGATCTCTGCCTAAAAGCCACTTCATCCTTGACTTGCTAGAGCCGGCCACAAAGTCTTTTGACTGTCTGCAGCCGGCGGTATTCCTCCAAGATTTGTTTAGTTCTCTTTCCACCCATTCATCTAGGGCAGAAGAGATTTGACTTCTTTCAATGCCCAGTACTGGTTCCGGTCCACAGAACGGCGCAGCGTAACCGGTTCTGGCAAGCTCATCTGCCACCTCGTTTCCCGGCAGCCCCTTGTGACCAGGCACCCATACCAACTCGACTTTCTTTGTTTTAGCTAATTTCTCAAGAGCATCTCAGCATTACTGTACCAGAACTGAGCTTGGTCTAGGATGACAGATAGATTTGAGCGCTGCCTGACTATCCGAACAGATATAAATTTTCTGTTCGGGCCCTTCTTTCACCTCTTGCCTCGTAGCTACGGTTAGAATGGCGTACACCTCGGCTTGGAAAACTGTTGTGTATCTTCCCAGAGCGTAGCTTTCTCGTATATCTCTTCTATCCAGGTAGTTGCCTGCGCCCGAAGCCTGTTTGTCAGTCAGACGCGAACCGTCCGTGTAACATACTAGACCTCCTGAACGAAGCTCCACTGCATTTCCTTCCCATTGTTCTCTGCTCGGAATAGTGAGGGCAAACTTCCTATTCCATCGCAGTCTGTCTTGTGCGCTTTTCACTTTGAGGACGGAAATAGGAATTTCCTGCTCCGCCCACTTTGCAATTTCCGCATGCCCTATCATCTCTCCTTCGTTTACACAGACCTCCGAGTCACGCATAAAATAGCAATAAAGTATTCTACCTCTTAACAGTTGAATAATTTATTTGAAAATGACTTAATGAAAATATCAAGATGTAAATTGAAATGAAAAAAAAAATAGCCTATCCCGGGTGTAGAACCCGGATCGCCTGCGTGGCAGTCTGATAAATAAATAATTAAATAAATATGGGTTTTATTACAGAGTTGACGTTCTACAATACATAATGAATGACATGTCACATGTCACAATATAACTCATTTATTCTTCTTAACCCAGGGACGGTCAGGGTAGGATAAAGAGAGGACGCAGAAGTAGCAACCCTTCCGTTCCTTTTCAGGGGAGCTAGAAGGGCACCCTGGCAGGCTGATCGTCAATCCATTACGCCATGGAGACCTTGGTACTTCATACAGATTCAGCAATAATTCTTCTATACATAGGGATATCACGCGCGCAATAGAGAACGTATTAGTAGATTTGGATATTGAAATTGTCAAGCTGTGTGCACGCTTCAATATACTTGAAGGAAGAAACTTTGTATTTCGTGCAAAATATTTTTATTTTAAAAATTGTAGCAAAGCGCTTTCGACTAAGTCATCATCAGTGCGTACCTGCAAGTAAGTAATGATTGAAAATGAATTTGATAAAATTGAAAATTTTTGAAATTTGAAAGTTATGAAAAGTGAGGTTACTTACTCGTCAGGTGTACAAGAAGCCATATAAAAACATCATGTCCATGGACCAAATTAAAATGTTACAAAATATAAAACATATTTAAAATTGAATAATTTTCATCCTGTTTAAGGATTATTAAAGATAAAGATATGGGATACTACATCATATCTGTCTGAATGTTGAAGCGGACGTGGAAAAGAAATTTAAATTGACAATGTATGCCAATGACACTATTGACAAGTGACAGTGACCATTGACATATGTGACATATATTCAAAGAACTCAAATAGAAATTGAACTAATCCAGACATGAGTTTAAAAAGGAAACGTAAATCTGAAAGTGATTAGTCTAATGGGAACGTTTCGTTTTCCAAAAATACGCTACCAAAGAAAACTATCAAGATTACGAATAAATTATCAAATTTAGTAATGGGTGAAAAATAATGAGTAATAATCAGAAAGAAAATAGGGAGGTGGGTTCTCTATGGATCTGTCCATCCTCAACCAAATATTGCTAAGACACCGAGAAGAAGTCTAATGAGAACTTATATATTGAGTGAAGTTCTCATTAGACTTCTTCTCGGTGTTTCCCATTAGACTAATCACTTTCAGATTTACGTTTCCTTTTTAAACTCATGTATGGATTAGTTCAATTTCTATTTGAGTTCTTTGAATCTATGTCACATATGTCAATGGTCACTGTCACTTGTCAATACTGTCATTGGCATACATTGTCAATTTAAATTTCTTTTCCACTTCCGCTTCAACATTAAGTCAGATATGAAGTAGTATCCCATATCTTTAATAATCCTTAAACAGGATGAAAATTATTCAATTTTAAATATGTTTTATATTTTGTAACATTTTAATTTGGTCCATGGACATGATGTTTTTATATGGCTTCTTGTACACCTGACGAGTAAGTAACCTCACTTTTCATAACTTTCAAATTTCAAAAATTTTCAATTTTATCAAATTCATTTTCAATCATTACTTACTTGCAGGTACGCACTGATGATGACTTAACAGTCGAAAGCGCTTTGCTACAATTTTTAAAATAAAAATATTTTGCACGAAATACAAAGTTTCTTCCTTCAAGGATTTGGATATTGTTTAGCACAGGAAGGTGGCTTGTTCGAATAATTACTTCATTAAATCAATAGAATTTTTTTTCTCATTTATACAAATTACTTGGTTTTAGAATTCTTTTTAGTTTCATTGTGATTTAACAGGATTTACACTGTTATTTTCACAGCCATTACGGCTTAAAACTATATCACACAAATTTTGAGAGCAAGAACTTATTTGGTTAAAAAAGTCAAATAATTTCTTCGCAAAACAAACACAACAAATAATATCGTAAATGTAACTTCCGCTACATTAGAATTACATTCCCACGTCGCTCAGGCAATACTAAAATTAATTTTTCCTACGAGCGTGCGGAAAAGTAACTTTTCCGCACGATTTTTTGTTTTGAAAGTTGTACTTTTCCGTACGATTTAAAATAGTGCGGAAAAGTTACTTTTCCATACGATTTTTACTTTTCCGTAAGATTTTTACTTTTCTGCACGATTTTTGTATTGTTGAAAATGAGGATATTTAGTACTTACTAAATGATCTATGTAACTATTCTGTCTTATTAGTCATTTTTTAGCATTATTATAAAAAATTGTTCATTAAAAACCTGGTTTTTTCATAAATAAGATGGACAAAAACACTCGTAGGAAAAATATTGTACCTAACTCTTACGGAAAATGTCTTTTCCGCCCTTAACGGCTTGCCCTAACTCCGCTCCGCGTCGTTCGTGCAACTGCCGTCGCGTGCGGAAATGTACTACTTTCCACACTTGTTAGGTAAATAACTATAGGAATTCAGTACGGTGTCCAATCGCTGCACAGTGGTGGGATTGATGCATATCTCCTCTCTATTTTCCTAATGCGTTCTCCGTCGTGCATGTTGTTTCCCTATGTATAGAATCATTATTGCTGAATCTTTATACGTATCTAACAGAAATTGAAATAGAATCTTCACCGACTACAAGAATCTATGTATTTCGAGGAAAAAATCGAAAGAAATTCTGAAAATATGTTACTTTGTTATCAAAGCACGAATAAAAACCAACAAAAATTTTAAAAACTTCTATAGGTGATCTACAGTTCTTGACAGCTGTGACAACTATTTAAAGCTGAACAGCAACCAACTAGTTTTTGTCGATATTAGTTGATTCTCCATATAATAGTTATTTGTTTTACTAGGCATAAAAGCACAAGATTTAATGCCGCGGCTGGTGTTTCATAACCGAGCGTAGCGAGGCTATGATAAATAAAAATTTCGTGTTGTACTTTGTAGTTTTAATGCAATAAAACCAGTTTATTATCATCAGCATCATTTTGAGTTTTCTTAATGTCATTGTCAATTTTAATAACCAGTTTGATTTAAATTATTACTTGGAAGGTTGCCTATAGCAACGAACTTTTTCTGCCTAGGCATTAAAAGTACAACTTCTAATCCTGCCAAGTGTCATTAAAAGGCCGCTTTTGAAGTCATTTGGAGAAAAATGTATGTGGTGTTGGCAAAGTGCGGTGAGAAATGATATTTCTCACAGTATGGGAAAAACATGGTTTTGAAAGTATACCAAGTAATTTCTCACAAAATGCGCTCGTTTTATCAGAAAACCTGATTGAATTCCGATATCAAATTTCAGGCTCGCCTTAACCTGCCACTGTGATATCCGGCAGGGCCGAAAATTAGAATTGTCATAACTTTGCACAAAATTGTAGTAGAAGGAAAAGAAAAAGTGTATATCGTTCTTGAAGACTTCCCCATCCTCATGCAAAGATAACATGTGAGTATCTGAGTACCTAAAATGTGTTTTGTCCCACCTCACATAATCCTTCTACGATATTTACGGAGGATCCGAAAGTCATGAATATTTTAGTTGATATGAAATAATTATACTGAAGCAGAAATCAGTACCCTCTTTGGACTATATGCAACGATTTTAGACTAGTGAGACAAGTCTCACTTGTACATGACAAAGAAAAAACTGGCTTTTACTCCTGCCTCAGTTTTCAACTTACCCGTAATCCAAGCAATTTCTTCAGTAAATGTTGAAAGTAATCGCTCATACACCTCGAACATGAAAAATGAAGTATGTGATTTCAAGCTTGAGGTTCAGGATATGAATAAGCCAATATTTTCAAGATTTACTGAAGTAAATGCCGGTTTTATGGATAAGTCGAATATGAGGCAGGAATTAAACAATGTTTTATTTTTGGCATGTATATGTGGGATCTGTCACACTACTCTAAAATTGTTACATATAGTCCAAAGAGGGTATGGGTTGCTGCTTCAGTATAATAATTTCATATTTACTAATTTAGTCATGATTTTCGGATCAACCGTATATCTCCGTGAAGTGTGACAAAACACATTTTAGGTACTCAACTCGCATATTATATTTGCATGAGAAGGTAGGAATGAAATTTTTTTTTGTTCTCCGATCATTTTTAGCAGAGTTGTGACCAATCAAATATTCGGCTCCGCCAAAACTTTCAGCGGTGGGTAATCATGAACCTGAAATTTGATGTCGGCGTTCAATATCGTTTTCTGAGAAAATTAGCGCATTTCATAAGAACTTACTAGGAATAATTTTTGTGGAGAATTAAATTGTCTTTCACCTTGTCGAGTTGTTTTTAAGATAAATCATATACTTTTCAAGATTACAGCAACAATCTGCCCACCGCTGGAATTTTGGTAAACAATTCTTTTTCGTGTTTATCCTGGTTTCAACTACTCGCATACCAAGTTTGGTGGTACTACAATCGATCCCCGCCCCAAAACCTAATCGTACTGGATTATTATTCTTATACTATTCTGGATTTTGGATGAATACAGGAAAAGTAGCTTGGTGGAATGTTTTAAAATTTTCTCCGTTTTTCCAGGAAAGTTTTGCAAAAATCAAACTTGCAGTAGAACAAATGCAGTTGAAGCGTATGAAATCAGTATATCAGATGGACTATTGCAGAGATATATCGAAAAGTAAGTCATATCCGATTTAGAAAAAAGTTGCGGGTGCTTTACCTACGTCCCCAGGCAGTGTATGAATATGTTTTGTTATTTTCAGAGCAACCGTTAGGTCCGTCAGCGATTGAACAAGACTCTTTCGAGAACGAACTTTTGGAAAGTTGCAAAGTACTATATGAGAAGAAACGTAACAAGATTTTGCCAACCCTGCCCAGCTCAAGACAAGGTAAAATAATATCGGTTTTCATCGTTATTTTAGGAAACATTTTCCCCTGTATCATCATCAAAGAACGGAGAGAAGTTCAAAATAGATTCAATGTGGAGGAAACATAGAAAACTACCCTATGTCAGGTCAGGTTTGAAATTTTGCCAGCCCACACCAGGCCCTCCACCGTGGCCTAAGGCCTATCGTGGCTCACTCTACGTTTATATTCCGGTTTTAGGACAACTACCCTCTGAACAAAAACCCCCGGGCAGAAACCCCCCGACAATAACCCCCGGGACATTATCACTCCTTGTGTTAAATACAACATGGTACAAAAAAAAAACCGATACACATTCCTTCCATGTGATTCAATTCGGAAACATTTCAATGTTACTCATCAAAATCGTTGAAACGCTATCTTCGATTTGACGTTTGAAGAAAGTGCAATTTTTGCTTCGATTAAACTTGTCAAAGTCAATGGTCAAAACGGTAAGACATTTTTTTCATTGCCAGCAAGTTGTTTATAAACTGTCATTCAAGCAAATAAAATGTCTAAGAAAAATTCCAATCCTTTCAAAAGTTACCAGGGATGGGGTTAGTCAATAAGAGTTCTAATATTATGTAACGCCATTTTTTTTTGGATTAATATTTATGTTTGAAATTTTGCTGTCATTTAGAGAATTAAAAAATATTTCGAATGTGGTTTCACTCAACCCACCATGTCGTTTAAAGAAACCTTTCAAAATGGCAACCAGATGCCATAGGAAAAGGTTGGAAACAAAACTAAAATTTTCCAGTTAGACTAAATAATTTATCCACGCTGAAGATAGTGATCAACTGAAGTACAATGAGTTTAAAATATTTTCTTTTCGTTTTCATTATTCTTATTATTGTTTATATCTAAAGCAGGAATACCGAAAAAACTACTGATGTGGTTTGGTCACCCAGAAGAAGAACAAATTGCATCTGACAGGAACCAATATTCAATTGTCACTTAAAGAAGCTACTAAAACTGTCTTAGCAAAACAAGTCGTGGTGTTAAATAAGAGTTTCGTGAAGATCGAATCGTCAACTGTCTATAAAATTGCTATCGGAATCACTGAACCGAAAAAAGTCAGCGTTGTTACCAAACTCGTTAATTTCAATCGCAGAACTTTTCCACGGACGCGACATTTTGAAACGGATAATAAATAAAAATTATGAAGTAGTTTTATAATTACTTACTAGGAACCCACAAAATAAAATAGCAACAAGTTCAAATATCAACACTCAAATCGTGATCAGTTCCTGTACTAAACATCGATGAGACGACGGTGATAACCTTCTTCGATTTCCAATGTTTACCGTGAAAATACCTCAATATCAATTTTATGACTTTTCATCCAATCATAAAACCCGGTTAGTACAAGCTATCCAATATGATACGCCAATTCCACAGTCCACGTGGACTGGATCTCAGCCTGTTCATTTTTACGACTTGGTTTTTGACCTTTGAGAGTGCCGCGAACAGTGATGCGATTTTGGTACAATTGTACTAAACGACACCGCACACTTTTATAGGGAAATTGGCCCCTGTCGAATCGGCTGAATTTTTGATATTGTTGCGTCTTCGGGTTCAAAAATAAGTGTACACTGGTATGAACTCGCCTTTATTATTCCAACTTCACGTGACAACACTGTGATACAAGTCACTGTCAAAATACTTGTATCCAAGGTAACTCAGAGTAACTTCCTAACTAACTTCCTTCATCTAACAAATGCATCGCTTTTATATACAAATAAAGTTCTAGAAAACTTAAGAAATCAATAGAACACAAATAGAATGTTCGACGATTGATCCAGAACAAAAGTTAGTGCTTCTAGATTTTTTCCATCTAATTCATCGAAGGATCTCGAACAATTCGAGAAGTCTTTATCAAATTTCAGGTCTGTAACACTGCCTCCTCCTTTAGGTTATTCCGTCCCGGATAACACCATCACCATTTTGGCTGTTCCTCTGGAACCAATTTGGGGGATCGTGGCCTCGGTATTCTGCTAACCTCTCGATGTGAACAACTTTGGGTTTACTCCTTGGGTTGAGCTGGATGCGGTATACCAAGTCGTTGATCTTCTTTATGATGACATAGGGTCCTGTCCAATTTCTCTGTAGCTTGGGGCATTTTCCTTTCTTTCTTTGAGGTTGGTATAGCCAAACGGCATCACCTGGCTCAAACATAGTCCCTGGACTCTTCCTGTCGAACCTCTTTTTCATTTTATCACTGAAGATTTGAAGACGACGTCTGCAGAATTCATAAACTTGGTCCAGTCTTTCTCTCAACTCTTGGACATATTCTGGTAGGACTTTGTCCTCTGTACTTCTAGGTGGCATTCCAAACAACAGATCGCATGGTAGTTTCATTTCTCGCCCAGTGATCAACATTGAAGGAGTATATCCGGTGGACTCATGCTGGGAACTTCGATAGGATAGGAGAAATAGTGGTACCAACTCATCCCAATCCTTTTGATTTTTGGAGATGAACATCGACAGGTACTGACTGATGGTTTTATTATGTCGTTCAACCATACCATCTGATTGTGGATGTAGGGCTGTGGTACGAGTCTTCTTCACACCTAGAATGTTCATCATTTCCTGCCATAATTCAGATTCGAAGTTTCGTCCTTGATCAGAATGTAATTCTAGTGGGACTCCATGTCTGGCTATTACATTTTCTATGAAGGCCTTTGCAACGGTCTTTGCCTCCTGGTTTGGAATGGGCACAACTTCAGGCCACTTGGAGAAATAGTCCATGGCTACCATCAAGTATTTATTTCCTTGCTCGGTAACAGGAAACGGCCCAAGAATGTCAACTGCTACTCTTTCGAATGGTTCACCAGAAAGATACTGAGCCATTTTCCCTCGACTTCTAGTTTTGGGTACCTTCTTTGAAGAGCATAGGTCACATCTTCTGCACCATTCTTCTACATCACGACGACAAATCACCCAATAGAATCGTTCTCGAATTCTAGCAAGGGTCCTCTTGATTCCGAAGTGTCCACCTGCACGACTACTGTGAAGTTGCTCGAGCACATCTTTAGTAAGTGCTTTCGGCAGGACCAGTTGGTACACCACAGTTGCTCCATCTGGGCTCTCCCATTTGCGATGCAATAGGCCATCACGAAGACATAGAAAATTCCATTGAGCCCAGTATCCCTTGGCAACTGCACCAAACTTGGATACTTCCTGCCACTCAGGTCTAACTCCATTTTTTAGCCAGCTTAGAACTAACTTTAAATTGTTGTCTTTCTTCTGATTCTTCCTCATATCTTCTGTGGTCCATAAATCAGATTCTTCAGACTCCACTCTTACGGTGGTAACTTGCAGAATTTCCTTGCAATGTTCATCATTGTAAAAATTGACTTCTTTGTTTTCGAGTTTCTGGCAATATCGGCATTGCTGTTCCAAGCATGGACGTCTGGATAATGTGTCTGCATTTCTGTGTTTCCTGCCACTGCGATGAATAACTTTGAAGTCGTATTGTTGGAGTCTCTCTAGCCATCTCGCAATCTGACCCTCAGGTTTCTTGAAGTTCATTATCCACTGCAAAGCGCTGTGGTCAGTTCTTACGAGAAAACGTCTGCCATAGAGGAAGGTATGGAAATGTTCAATGGCTTTGATTATCGATAGAAGCTCCTTTCTTGTAACGCAGTAATTCTTTTCGGCTTTGCCTAGAGTTTTACTAAAGTAGGCTATTACTTTCTCTTCGCCATCCTGTTCTTGGGATGAAACTGATCCAATGCCTTGCTGAGACGCATCACAGTCCAAAATGAAAGTGCCTTGTTCTCGTGGGTAAGCCAAAATAGGCGCAGTTGTCAATTTCTTCTTCAGTTCAGTGAACGACTGTTGGCAATCAGGGCTCCAATCAAACTGAACGTTGTTCTCAGTTAAGCGGTGGAGTGGCTTGGCAATTTTACCAAAGTCTTGAACAAACTTCCTGTAATAGGTACATAGCCCCAGAAAACTTCTTACTTCATGTTTATCCCTAGGACGTGGCCAACTCCTAACAGCCTCGATTTTAGCAGGATCGGTCTTAATTCCTTCGGCCGAGATGACATGGCCTAAAAAATTAACTTCTTTTTGAAATAAATAACACTTCTTTGGGTTCAGTTGCAGGTTAGCATTTTCTAACCTCAAAAATACTTCTTCCAAATTATCCAGGTGTTCGTCAAACGTCCTTCCCATTACTATGACGTCATCCAAGTAGGCTAGACAAATTTTCCATGTCAAACCTCTCAATACTAGTTCCATAAGTCTCTCAAAGGTGGCGGGAGCATTACATAATCCGAACGGAAGAACTTTGAATTGGTACAGCCCTTGTCCGGTAGAGAACGCTGTTTTTCCTCTATCATCAGGATGAACTTCCACTTGCCAATACCCGCTTTTCAGGTCCAACGTTGAAAACCATTTGGAACCGGATAATGTGTTTAGTGTATCATCAATTCTTGGTAATGGGTAGCTATCCTTCATCGTTACGTCATTCAATCGACGATAGTCCACGCAGAATCGGGTTGATCCATCCTTTTTAG
Organism: Chrysolina haemoptera; assembly: GCA_958298965.1. Classification (NCBI taxonomy): domain Eukaryota; kingdom Metazoa; phylum Arthropoda; class Insecta; order Coleoptera; family Chrysomelidae; genus Chrysolina; species Chrysolina haemoptera. The sequence continues at coordinate 26,045,318 of OY282597.1, read as the reverse complement.
TTACCAATACTACCGTGAGGACCATGGGCTTGTGGTTTCTTCAATTATGTCATCCTCCATCATGTTGTTTATCATGCCTGCTACCTCTCTCTGTTTGGCAAACGGTAATCTCCTCGGAGCCTGTCGGATTGGTCGGGCATCGCCGGTGTTGATGCGATGTTGAACTAGACTGGTACGTCCCGTCGAAGTCTCTGTCGAGAAAATGTTACGATGGCTATCAAGAAACTTTTTGGCCTTCTGCTTTTCTTCCATAGTTAAATGTTCCGTGGATTCCATCATTTTGTCTATTGTTCTCTGATCGGTGTTAGTGGTATTTCTTCGCAGTACCTTAGTGTGGTTTTCACAATTGATAACTCGAGTGACAGGTTTGCAGAATCCCAATTGGTCGTTTTTCTTCAGAAGGACTTTATTTTCCGAAGTATTGGCAACCCTGACAGGAATTAGTTGTTCTGTGTTCACAAGACATCGGGCAATTAAAATTCCATCTTGGCGGTATTCATCATTTTCAATTATTCCAGTGCTCAAATCTCCAGGTTCTTTATCCATTCTGGCCATGATGATGGTTTCGGAGTTTTTCGGAATGTGGATGTCTTCGTCAACATAAATCTTAATTGGTTGGATTTTCTCATTGTATCTGCTCAGGAAGATTTCTTCATTGCCAATCCGCAAAATTTTCTGTCTGATGTAAAGGATGAAGTCGGTTTTCTCCATGATGTCCAGACCCAAAACACATTCATCCCTTATTTCCGCAACCAACATAGAATGTTCCATGGTAATAGGTCCTATCCGGATGTGTACAAGTGTTTCCCCAATGACTGGTGCGGTTTGTCCCGTTGCCGTTTCCAAAACCATATTCCTTTTCATCGGCTTCACAGATTCTTGTATGAGGTCTGGGCGAACGACTGATCTCGAAGCTCCTGTATCAATAGTGAAGGTGCATTTCCGATCTTCTAAGTAGCCTTGTATTAGTAGACTTTGGCCATTTTTCTTCAATGACGATATATGGATCTTGGGGCTTTGAACACTGAAAGTCGCCACGCGCCCCCTAGTGTCGACTAATTCTGGTTTTCCTGGTTGGGAGCAAGTCCTCTTTCAGACGTTTGAGGTCTCCTTTCTGGCGTAGTCGATCTCCTGAAGGCTCCTCTGGTATATCGCCCACGTTGCTCTGTTCCTGGGCTCGGCGATCTCGATCTCTCTTCGTTACTCGTTGATGACGACCTCTTTCTTTTTGGACTTCTGGATCTCGATCTCTCCCAGCAACTCCTCTGTAGATGGCCGCTTTTCCCACAGTTATAGCAGCGCCTCTTCCTGTCTTCTGGGGAATGCACTTGGTTGCTTAATGCTGTTATGGAGTCCAATATTTTCTTCAATAGCGCCTCGCTTGTAGGATAATCCTCGTTGAATTTAACTTCACGTAACTTGGGCCTCGTATTTCTTGATGCGTTTTTCGCGGCCTCGAACTCCAAAGATGCTATTAGTGCTGCGCTTATGGTTTGAAGTCGTCCTAGTCGAAGGGCTTGCTGCATGTCAGTATCTCTCAAACCATCGATGAAAGTCTGCACCCCAATTTGTTCTATGAACTCCTTCGGTGCTTGTGGGTATGCCAAATTAATGAGTCGCTCTACGTCGGCTCCATACTCCTGTAGGGTTTCGTTGGATTTTTGGTATCGACTCTTTATTTGGCTCTGAAATACTTGTTTGAGATATTGCTGTCCATATCTGATTTCCAAAGCTTCAACGATTCTTGAATATTCCTTCTGATTACTCTCGGGGATGTTCTGAAGGATGTCTAATGCTTGTCCTCGTAGACACAGGACTAGAGAGGTGGCCATTTCCTCCTCGGACCAGCCGTTTGCGTTTGCTGCCGCTTCAAATTGACGTCTATACATGGGCCACGAGGATTGCCCATCGAATGTTGGAGGCTTCAAAATTTTCACTTGTGTAGGCCTTATCGGAGTTGTCAGTGAGGATGGCTTTTCGCTGGTGGGGGAGATTTCCTCAGAGGGTGCAGGCTTGTGTGGAAGGTGTAGCGTTTCCAACCTCTCCTTGATCCTATCCACTTCTTCGTTGAATTTCTTGTTCACCCGTTCATCTATTTTGGACAGTTCATTTTCGACGTCTTGGACCCTTCTGTTGACTCCCTGGACTCCACCTCTGACTTCTTGAACTTCACCTTTAACCTCTTGAAGTTCTCCTCTGACCTCTTGTACTACTTCGGTGATTTCATTCTGGAAGCACTTTTGACTGTGACTAATACGTTGCAGAATATCAACATGTTGTTGTTGTAACTGCTGGACTAACCGCGCCTCCTGTTCCTCTTGTTCTTATTTTCGTTTGGCTTCTTGTTCCTCTTGTTCTTGTTTTCGTTTGGTTTCTTGTTCCTCTTGTTCTTGTTTTCGTTTGGCTTCTTGTTCCTCTTGTTCTTGTTTTCGTTTGGCTTCTTGTTCCTTTAAAAACTCAAGGATATCTGGAGATGTCGCCATCTCGTCGTAATTATTTGCTCGAGTATTCACCATCAAATACTGGAAAACTGCCTTACTTTTCTTTCTTCAGTAACACTTATTCCGCCGCTGTCACCAATTGTTGCGTCTTCGGGTTCAAATATAAGTGTACACTGGTATGAACTCGCCTTTATTATTCCAACTTCACCTGACAACACTGTGATACAAGTCACTGTCAAAATACTTGTATCCAAGGTAACTCAGAGTAACTTCCTAACTAACTTCCTTCATCTAACAAATGCATCGCTTTTATATACAAATAAAGTTCTAGAAAACTTAAGAAATCAATAGAACACAAATAGAATGTTCGACGATTGATCCAGAACAAAAGTTAGTGCTTCTAGATTTTTTCCATCTAATTCATCGAAGGATCTCGAACAATTCGAGAAGTCTTTATCAAATTTCAGGTCTGTAACAATATGTTGTAGTCCAAGTCATTCCAAACAAAAAGTCCAATTGGCAAAACTTTTTCTATAGGCTAGTTTTGACGGTAGAGGGCGTTGAAAATTGTCATTTTCTCTCTGTTTTTAAACAACAAAAAACGTTACCCTGAATAATTTTCACTATTCTGAGTAATCAAGATATAAACATTCATCAATATAAGATAATATTAAAAGTTTTGTTCATTGGTGACATTACACATGGTCAATTATACAGTGTGTTCCATCTTGTATGGTCAAACTAATACCTCAAGTTGATGATAAAACTCTTGTTATTAACACGCTTATATTAGCTTCACTTGTATGTATGTATGTGTCTATGTAATTAATTCCGGTGACAATGCAATATGACATTTTTGTAATAGAAAAAAATAAAATGGCGGCTCCATGATGGCGGACGAGATTTGTGATTATGGTCCGATTCAATTCAAAGTTGGTATGATGAAAGGATTTTCGGGGTCAGAGATTATGATCAATATTCATAAATTCAAAATGGCGGCTCCAAGATGCTGAATGAGATTTGTGATTGTGGTCAGATTTGATTTTTTAAGACTGTCCAGCATACCCAATTCTTCCTGGCAATAACCACAAAAGCACTTATCTTCAGTCAGTTTAAGATCCTATTAAGAAAAATCGCAATTAATGATAGGTATATACAGTTAAAAAAAAAGTACCATAGTGAAATACTGCAACAGCAATCCATAAATTTGTGGAAAGATAGGTAATGGGGCAATCACAATTCACAATCAGTCTCATCTCATCTCAAAATCTCAAATAAAACAACAAAATCAACAGTTTTATGTTTTACGGTTGTCAGTTGTCACTTTTGTCAATCTCACCGCAAAGGAAGTGTTGGTTATTAAATTGACGTTTGGTTCACCAGCTTTCAGGCAACCGTGTTTCAAATATCACCACTTTTTCAGGATCACCGAACTAGCGGTGATTTTCGGAACATCAAACCGCATTTTCGGTGACTTTTGGAACATATCCTAAATCGGTAAAGTGACATATGACATATGACATATGACATATAACACATTACATAATTGGCGAAAATAAAATTTTTTACTCTAAAACGCGCAATTTTTTATTCAAAAATCTGCTGACTATTCCTACATTTGGGAATACTTAATATGTATGGAAAAAATATGGCTCTATTGACCTTATTAGCTAAGCGCCAAATTCATTTGGTATCTGTCTCTCCCCTGGATTCAACCAAAATGTCATCTCACTTATTCTGTCGACAATAATACGGTACACGGAGAGTCGCATCCAAATATGGCGCTCAACTAATAAGGTCAATAGACTACTAAGTGTGACGTCAAAGAGGCTGAAAATTGGTTAACCTTTCCAAACATTGAAATTGGTTTTTTAGGCAGAAGGTTTCCACTAACTTAAGGTTTCCACTAACTCTGTATTGAAAATAATAGCAATTATCCTTATTGTCGACGGAATTATGTAAAATCATCAAATCAATAATTCCTTATGGGATTTTAACTCGTATTACAAGTTTGTTTGGAAAGGTTTCATAAGCTCCGCCCACTTGTGACGTCAGGGCTTAGGTAGTAGGTAGTCTATTCAGTCGTTTTCTTCGTTCCTCCTCTGAGAAATTCCGAAAAAAGTTCCGCGCATGCGCAGAATGGGTGTTACTTCACTTTTAATCGCATAGAGTGATAACTATGAGTATTGTAAAGGATATGTTCCAAAAGTAACCAGTTGCTAACCGCTACTAACCAGAAATTTGACAGCGGTTATCTGAAAAATTTATAATTACTAGTTACTTTTGGAACACTATGGTGATTGTGTTGTGATTACTGATTGGTGTCTGGTGAGAAAAAATTACATTTTCCGTCGACCGTTCATTTATGATGTATTTTTCCGTCGACCGTTCATTTATGATGTATTTTAACGCACTCAAAATCGTTGATTAATGACCCCTGTTAATGAATGATTTTCTATTAATCAACGATTTGATTATATGCAACCCAACATACATTGCTCTTATACGGCTTGCAACACTAAGGTCGAGAGTTCAAAACCCACCGAGGGTAAATTTTTTTTTCTTTATTTCAATTTGAAAATAAATAATAAAAAATAAAATAAAACTACAACTGAGAAAAATTAAACTATCTTTGAGTAGAGTTAATATAAATAGGAAATAGTGATTGTTTTTTATCGTAACGTTAAATAAATAAACATTGAAAATGAGATATCTCTATTTTTGAAAACTTCTGTCGACGGAAAAGTTTTGTAACAAACTCGTGAATTAAAATGGCGATAAACAATCTCAAACATTAACGCGCTCGCTCCGTTCACGCGTTAAAATATCTCGATTGTTAATCGCCCTTATTAATACACTTGTTCGTTAAATAACTATCAACAGCACAACGCATAAATACATGAGGCAGCCATTAGACTGTCCAGCGTTCCCAATTCTTCCTGGCAAAAACCACAAAAGCACATATCTTCAGTCAGTTCAAGATCTTATTAAGAAAAATCGCAATTAATGATAGGTATATACAGTTAAAAGAAAAAGTACCATAGTGAAATACTTCAACAGCAATCCATAAATTTGTGGAAAGATAGGAGATGGGACAATCACAATTCACAATCAGTCTCATCTCATCTCAAAATCTCAAATAAAACAACAAAATGAACAGTTTTATGTTTTACGGTTGTCAGTTGTCACTTTTGTCAATCTCACCGCAAAGGAAGTGTTGGTTATTAAATTGACGTTTGGTTCACCAGCTTTCAGGCAACCGTGTTTCAAATATCACCACTTTTTCAGGATCACCGAACTAGCGGTGATTTTCGGAACATCAAACCGCATTTTCGGTGACTTTTGGAACATATCCTAAATCGGTAAAGTGACATATGACATATGACATATGATATATAACATATTACATAATTGGCGAAAATAAAGTTTTTACTCTAAAACGCGCAATTTTTTATTCAAAAATCTGCTGACTATTCCTACATTTGGGAATACTAAATATGTATGGAAAAAATATGGCTCTATTGACCTTATTAGCTAAGCGCCAAATTCATATGGTCTCTGTCTCTCCCATGGATTCAACCAAAATGTCATCTCACTTATTCTGTCGACAATAATACGGTACACGGAATGCCACCTTTGAGAGTCGCATCCAAACATGGCGCTCAACTAATAAGGTCAATAGATTACCTAAGTGTGACGTCAAAGAGGTTGAAAATAATTTTTTAGGCAGAAGATTTCCACTAACTTAGTCTTTATTGAAAATAATATCAATTATCCTTATAGTCGACGGAATTATGTAAAATCATCAAATCAATAATTCCTTATGGGATTTTAACTCGTAGATATTACAAGTTTGTTTGGAAAGGTTTCATAAGCTCCGCCCACTTGTGACGTCAGGGCTTAGGTAGTAGGTAGTCTATTCAGTCGTTTTCTTCGTTCCTCCTCTGAGAAATTCCGAAAAAAGTTCCGCGCATGCGCAGAATGGGTGTTACTTCACTTTTAAGTTTAAGTACAATTTTGTACAAATTTGGTGTAAACGTTGGTACAATTTAAAGTTGTCAAATCGCATCACTGGCCGCGAACTTTAATTGTGCACACTATCGTTTACTCCGACTATACCTATTATAGTAAACTATTAGTTGCGAAAGGTTTATCCACCGTGTGTGTTCTTTTAATAGCCCGGACCACATGTACATTTTCAAACTGATTTATTACGTTTTATATCATTCCAATTATTTCAAGAAATTTGGCTGGTGTGAGGATAATTTTTAAACGGTGATTGTGTCGTCGGCTTTTTCTTTGAAATTGGAAAATAACCTAGGTGATGACCTGGTGGGTTAGTTTTAAAGGCGCCGTCACGTCTGTATTATCCAGATAGTTATTAGTTCTTGGAAAACATTTGCTTTGAAGCGGGAAGTGGGATTGTTGCAAATTATTATAGACCGAGTTCAAAATTGGAAGAGGTTAGGTTACTACTACTACTACTATTAGTTACTATATTGATACATGCCTTCGTACCAGTTTCTATTCAACTTGCTTTGTTCGTATGTCTGTCTGTCTACCTATATTGATGATGATGATCAATATAAAAATTTAAAAAATCAAGTATTGTGTGTTGAATACCCAAACATACTTTGTACAAGTATAGTAGATAATATTGATAAGTGGTGATTATCATGACCGAACAAATAATTTTTTATGAGCGAATAGTGATAATATAGTTCTAGAGTGAATTTTGGTTGTAGGGCTATGACTACGTTTATTTCACAACTCAATCCATCTAATCGATATACAGTGAGGGGCAATATTATGGAATAAATTCATTTTTACGAGAATAGGCAACTTTTGAGACAAATCCCGAAACACGTCGATTTTTATTTTCAAATTATGATTTTGTGGCAGATATGTCATACTAGTGACGTCATCCATCGTTGCGTGATGACGTAATCGATGATTTTTTTAAATGAGAATAGGGGTCGTGTGATAGCTCATTTGAAAGGTTATTCAATTCTCTATGCAGTGATATGAACATTAACATAATTATTTATACAGGGTGGCCAAAAAAATATTTAATTTGTAAATGAAATTAATTGTCACAAAAAGAAGTATTATCATTTATTTAATACAAAATTACATTGTACTACTGTCGGAAAACAGAAAAACAAATTAGTTGACAAATAAAAATTGCTTTTCGCTGAAATTAAATGTTCAAATTGCCACCCACCTGCCTCTTGGCAGTAATTGAACGGACGAATACATTCTTCTTGAATATTGTGGATCATTTCTGGAGTTGAATTACGAATTTCCAATGTAATGCTATTTGTCAAATCTTGGAAATGTGTGGTCTATCGGCGATCTGGATCATCCTCATTGATTTTGTCTACTATTGAAACACTTGAAACAGTTTATAAATAAATGTTTAGAACTGCTGTGCTTTCTACTACTATGAAGAAACAAAAATAAATTCCGATATTAGGCAAATAAATAATGAGAACTAAAAAGATAGCAAAAAGTATAGTTTTTACAAATCGAGTTGGCTTGGGTCAAATGTAAGTCAGTTCTTGACATTTTCTCATAAGGACTAGTTTATTTCATGAAATAAATAAATAATGGCCCCATTAACTGAAACACAAAGAATCGAAGTATTAATTATGGTTGGATATGGAGATAGAACCAGAACACAACAAGAAATATGTAATTTATTTACCATAAAATATCCTAATACGCCTATCACACAATCCACTGTTAGTAAAATTGAGAAGAAATTTAGAGAAACTGGACACGTGAAACATGTTGCAAATGCTGGTCGTCCACCAATGAATGAGGATGTGAAACTGTCTGTATTATTAAGTGTGGCAGAGAATCCTCAAATTAATTCTAGGCAAATTGCAGCTGATACAAACATTTCTAAAAGGTCTGTTTTACGTGTGCTGAAAAAAGAGAAATATCATCCGTATAAAATTCATAATGTCCACGAAATCAATGAGGATGATCCAGATCGCCGAATGCAGTTTTGTGAAGTAATGCAAGATTTATGTAATCAAAATCCACGCTTCATTCGTGAAATCCTTTTTTCTGATGAAGCAACCTTCTGTTTAAATGGAACAGTGAATCGGCAAAACTGCAGATATTGGAGTCAAGATAATCCCCATTGGATGACTGCGGTACACACTCAGCACCCTCAAAAACTAAACGTGTGGGCAGGGATAGTCGAGGATAGAATTATAGGTCCTTTTTTCTTCGATGTGTCTCTTACGGGGCAAAGATATCTTGATTTTTTACAAAATGAACTTATACCCGCCCTTACAGACATGTTTCCAAATGAAAATGATCGTAATTCGCCAAATGAAAACATATGGTTTCAGCAAGACGGTGCACCTCCGCACTTTGCACGTCCTGTTCGTGATTTTTTAAACAGATGTTTCCCTAGGAGATGGATTGGTCGACGAGGAACAATAGAGTGGCCCGCAAGATCTCCAGATCTTACACCACTTGATTTTTTCCTATGGGGTTACTTAAAATCAAAAGTTTACATCGATAGACCACAGAATTTACAAGATTTAAGAAATAGAATTAGATTGGAAATTCGTAATATACCTCCAGAAATGATCCACAATGTTCAAGAAGAATGTATTCGTCGGTTCCATTACTGCCAAGAGGCCGGTGGGTGGCAATTTGAACATTTAATTTAAGCGAAAAGCAATTTTTATTTGTCAAATAATTTTTTTTTCTGTTTTCCGACAGTAGTACAATGTAATTTTGTATTTAATAAATTATAATACTTCTTTTTGTGAAAATTAATTTCATTTACAAATTAAATATTTTTTTGGCCACCCTGTATAAATAATTATGTTGATGTTCATATCACTGAATAGAGAATTGAATAACCTTTTAAATGAGCTATCACACGACCCCTATTCTCATTTAAAAAAATCATCGATTACGTCATCACGCAAAGATGGATGACGTCACTAGTATGACATATCTGCCACAAAATCATAATTTGGAAATAAAAATCGACGTGTTTCGGGATTTGTCTCACTGTATACAGTTTTTGAATTGGATTGAACCACTCAAGTCAATTTCATAAAATGAAGGGCTCGGTGCAAGACCTGCTATATTCACATCAGCTATAATTTCGAGAAAAGTGTGAAAAACGTCGATGAGGTGTTAGTATGATTTTTAATGAGAACTGACTATTATGAGACTATGAATGAACTTGTGATCCATAGTGCTTGTTTTCAACTCAAAATACATTTCAGTCTTTTTTATAAATTCGTCGGAAGTACTCACATAACACTTTTTTGCTACCAAAATGGTGGAAAAACAGGACAAGAAACAAGAAAACTATATCAATTTCCAAATGAAACTTTATTAGGTATATCAACATAATCTCCTATACATTCGAAGTGAAACAAAACTTGGGTGTGAAGTTACTGGCTACTCGGAATCGCTGTCCTCCTCTTCCCCTCGTTCCCCTGTAGTTGGACAGTGTAAATGGCGCTTTCTTAACAACTGCTGACCTCTTAAAGTGTGGGTGTACGTAAGATTTAAAGTCGAATATTATACTTTGAGGAACTCTATCGACAATAAAATTCTTACCGCAGTTCTCTACTAAATTATACCATTCTTCAGGAACATACAAGATAGTCCAACCAATATAACAAAAATAAAGCCTGTTTTGCAAATTAATTCTAATAGTAAGCGACTTGCGCCATGACTTCGAGGATACTTTATAAATAACTAAAATCCAAATTGCAACTCAAAATTTTTTTTGTGCAATTGTTTAAACAATGATTATTAAAAAAAAGGGTCCTTTTTTTGGTTTTTTGTAAATATCTCAAAAGGTACTGGACGAATGGCTTTACTTATAAAGGACCGTTTGTAGAGAATGAAAAAACCTACAAAATGGTTTTAGGAAAATCCCGATACGACCATTTTTCGCCGAGAAAAGTCGGAAAAACTCTTGAAAAAAGGCCTTTTTTCAAAAATTCGTATCTCCCTCAATTTTCAATATTAAGAAATAATTTTTCGGGAAATGGTAGCTAATATCATGTACGTTGAGCTCTCGAAAGGTGGAAATTGTCGCTTCAATAGTTTTCCTACAATCGGGTTTTAAAAAAATTACAGCCATATTTTGCATGATGCGTCATGCAAAGCGCAAAGCGTCGAGGTTAGCTATGATCTCGAGATAGGAATGAAACTTCCTAACGAGGTTTGTATACTATTTTATTTACAACCATCATATTTCAATAAAAATTAATAAATCCCTGTTTCGTTCTGAACATACCTAAAATATTACATTTAACGACAAAGCACCAAGAACGCGGTTTTCTCAGAATAATCAAGTAGATATATTGTTACCGTGACTACGGGGTATACAATTGTCACCAATATAAATAAATGTCAGATAAAGACAATAAATGTCAGAAAAATATTCATCTAGAATAGATGAAATGAGGGCGGGAAATGAGGTCGGGAAGTGAGGTCGGGAAGTGAGGTCGGGAAGTAGAGGTGTGTGTAATGTGACACTTCCCAACCTTCAATGAAGTTAGTAATGACAGCATTACATATATTGTTGTGAATAAAAGTAGCAGGATTTGGATTTGTTATTTATCGCCTCAAATGTCTGTAATCGGATGAGTTTCTCTTTCTCAAAATGGAGAACAAAATAACGATTAAGAAAAAGAACGTATTGTCCAAAGAAGAGAGCAGTTTTTTCATTCAACTGATTAAGGAAAACGTTTTTTGGGATACATGGATAAGGAAAGGATAAGTAGTTTCATTTATAATACGAGCTTATTTGTGATTACAAACATTGTTTTTGAACTACAAGCGAAAATCTAACAAGAAAACTGGGTTTTCCATGAAGTAGGAAATTCTGATCTTTTTCAGCGTGCTCTAGCGGCCAAACCATTTAGCCAAAAGTTCATTTGAGAGGGTGCTCTGTGTAGAAAATTCGATGTTTTTTATTTTTGTATAGGATGGTCTATCACGAAAATTGTGTAGTTTTATGACTTTATGGCAGAAAACTGAAAAAAGGCCCATACACTTTTTATATTATATGCTCATTTATAAGCATGTCAACGTATGAGGAATGTTAGGAAATTCACAATTTATAATCTTATTGTGTATCGTATGAAGAAAGTGAAATCAGGATTCGATGGTCTTGTATCAGGAATTCCGTATCCAATTTTATTGAGTATCTTGTGGAAACAGTGGCATGAGGAGTGATGGTTTGGATCAGGAATAACTTATCAGAAATTATGCGATTCCTATAAGTTTTCATTCAACCCAGAATCCCTGAGAATGTACAAGTGTCGATAAAAAAACAAGGATACGGAGTATGAGAGTTTGTTTTTGGCAGTGGTGGTTCAAAAAAGAGACTATACAATCTGATGATGTATTCACAATATTGTTTTATATCCTCATTCAAAAGCTTGAGAGCCTATGTGTGGAAATTCACAATCTATAATCTCATGTGGTATTTAATAAAAATGTGGGTTCAAAATTCAATGGTCCAATCTGTATTTGAAATTCCGTATCAAATTTTATGCGAATCCTATGAGATTTTACGAGATCCAACCGAAGGAACATAATGAAACCAAATGGAATATTCAAAACAAAAGAAAATTACCAAAATATTCGAAGATTATTGTTATCATATTACGCCAGAATATTTGAAAAATATTTTAGAAAGATGACTAAGACACAAGATCAACGAAATGAAACAATCCAGGAAAACCTACTCGGAGTGCTTTTTCCTCTACTCGGAAGATGGCGCGGCCTAGAGTACATTTCGTAACGCGGGATCAGAGAACACGTATACCTAGCCAGCCATGGTTAAAAAAAATTGTTATTACGAATCTCCCAGTTGTGGGGATCGAACCCGGACCGCCTATTATGCGAGTTGTGATAACACGGACGAGGAACAGATCGTGCCAAATCTGTCTAAACAGATCTACCCACTTCTCGATTCTGTTAGAAATGAATGTGTAATTTACATTTTTTTTTTTTCTATCAGCAGTCGAAGTGTATTATTTCTGTATGTGCATATAATAATCCATTGGATTATTTATTCAATCTTCATATGGATGAAACGTGCCAGGAACGATCTCGCAGAATACCAATGATATTTTTTTTCAAATAATCAAATGACTGTAAAATCTCATACGTTAACATCCATTTTCAACCTGCATGACCTCATAGAAACATGTAGCAGGAATCGCTGATAGAAACATATAACAGTTATGTCTAAGAACACATTCAAATATCATAGATTCACGTTAGGAAATGCCATTAGAAATTGAAGGAATATTTATCAGTAATGTCTTTTTAAGTACTGATGAATATCGAATATTGCTCTATAGGGATTTACCGTTTCACTATTCAACATGGATCTCATAAATTCTCATATTGTAAATTCTTTGTATCAGTCGCTATAAGACATTTTTGGCAGAGAAAGTTAAAATTTGATTTTAGCACTCCGAAAAACATATAGAACCAGTGAAATATCAACTACTTTTTTTTTCCTGAAACAGGCAACACGTCTTCGAATATAAATAACTGTATTCTTGATCAAATTACTTCTGCAGATTTATTCCTCCAACTTATGTAATGATCCTACTCAAATGATAACTCATTTCTGAAGAGAATGTTCAGGAGTGACAAAGATCTTCAAACTTTTTTGCCTGGTTTTTTTCTCTTTCAGTTAATGGATACATTCGCCCATCAAAATTGTACACCCCGCTAACAAGATACCAATACGACATTGGGAGAGTCGCCTACAAAATTTTGAGTAAATCGTAATTTTAGAATCATGCGTTGAACAATAAAAAAATTCTAAGTAATTCTTGTTTATTTCATAGATATCCCAAAGTGGAAGGACTGCCTGTAAATGAAAACTGAGCCATACATATTCCCATGACATAATGTCATCTGATATTATTACATAGTTCATGGTCCTGACTGCATTGAGATTTTGCTTGATCTAATTCTGAGAAATTATCATATAAGTCAGCATAACACCCTTTTTGTGTCTTGTCAAACTGCTTATAGTTTCATACTTTTCAAGATCTCATCAAGCCCTAATCTTAATAACTTTTTTCAGTTCCCGACGAAATGAAGCTCTTAAACTTTCTATTTTTGCTTTCACGAATTTTTCGTCAGCAACCGGAAAAGTTTTGGCAGTTTTATCAACAAGTACACCATAACTATTCTTTTTCATGTGTTTATTGCTGTATTCTTTGCTTCGGACGTCCCAAAGGACCCTTTGATCTCTGTATACACTTATAAATTCTGTCCAAAACTTTTTATTATTACTGAACGACATACTTTTGAAGAAATGACAGCAAATTGATGCACACTGCACACTTCTTTCATACAGCACTACCAGCAACTAATGCAATTCACCAACATGCTCGTGAAATCACCATACATGTACCAACATGTTCGACGCTCGGTTCGTGTTGGTAGGGATCGGCAAGCCGCACACCGAGCAGAGCATTCCTACTACGAACGACGTTTGTCGGTGTCACACATTTTTGCCGAGCCACCGTCCAACTACTTTCATCAACATGCTCGAGTGTGTATGGGGGGTTTAAGAGCCAGTGGCCGGCTACCTGTGTGTATTTGACCAGACCTAGATTTTTGTCCAGATAGTCCCCTATACCTACCAAACATGAAGTGAGGACTCACTAAGCCTAGGTTAGGTTTAAATGTGAGTGAGCCCATATCAGGCTCTCCACTGCGGCCAATGGCCTATTGTGGCTCACCCTATGGTTATATTTCTCCCAGTATATCCAATCTCTTAACGAAATTGAGTAACATATTGGGAGAACAGTTTACCAGATCTTCTGGCCTTACTTTTGTATTGCCAAATATTGAAAATCTGGTTCTGGCTGCTGCAGGGCATGTACACAGGATGTGTTTAGCCGTTTCATCATCCCCCATGCATAGACGGCACTCTGCGTCCTGTGCAAGTCCGATTTTATGCATGTGGTGTTTGAGTTTGCAGTGGCCAGTGAGCAAACCTACTATAACTCTGAGATGTGCTCTACTGAGTTCTAGAAGTTTGTCAGAGTCCTGTTTTTCCTTGTTACAAGCAATAAATGCTTTGGAATGGGCTAGTCCTGGTAGACTGAGCCAATACTCAAGTCTTTTATTGTCTGCCCAGGCGGTTGTAGCATTCTTGGCAGTGCTATATGCTAAACCGATGACCGGTTCTGGCCCAGTGAACGTTGTTTCGGCCCTTCCTTTTGCTGGGGCGTCCGCTATTTCGTTTCCTTCTAGGCCCGTGTGACCTGGTATCCAAACTAGGGTAACGTTGTTGCCTTGTGCTAGTCGGTTCAAGGTGTCTCTGCAGTTCCATACTGCTCTGGATTTAAAGCAGTTGGATTCAAGCGCTTTCAATGCTGCTTGACTATCTGAAAATATTTTTATTGTTTTTCGTGTGAGGTGTCGGTTTTCCAGCTCCCTTGCACACATTTCAATGGCATATACCTCTGCCTGGAATATCGTAGCTAATTTACCCAAACTGAATGAGCGTTTCACTACTGGGTTCATACCATATATTCCGGCTCCGACACCTTCCAAAGTTTTGGAACCATCGCGGTGACCGCAACAACTGTCCAGGTGAGACAGGTACTAAAATTAGACTAATGTATTTGACGAGGGCTGCCATTTAGAAATTTTTAAATATATCATTATTATTTTCGAAAAATAACAATGGCTGACCATTATCGCGCGACTAACATCGTGCATACAATTTGAAGGTATCGAAAAATATGAAATTTTAAAAGCAATTGACCAGGTCTGCTATTTTTATATTTCATTTATTATAGCCCTAGAATTAGAAGCTTATATTTATCATGGCTGACCATTTTAATGAGGACACAAGAACTGAAAAAAGCTGAAGAAGCACTGAGACTTCCAGGGCTGAGACAGGCCAAAGATCTCCTTGGAAATTTTAACCGAGCAAGATCGAAGACACTGATTTAACCTCAGCAAAACTAGTCTAAAGACAATCACGGGATTTCTAACGGGGTATTGCAGACTCAAAGAACACCTGAGGAAGCTAGGCTTAGAGGACGACAGCACCTGCAGATTCTGTGGGGAACATCCAGAAACACCCCACCATATATTGATGGAGTGTTACGCTGTACATCATGAAAGATTGAATATAGTGGGATCATACCAGCTGACTGTGGGACAAATACCACGAGTAGACCCCCTCAAAATCCTTAAATTCCTGAAGGAATTGAGGCTTGAAGGGCTGCTGTAAACAAGTACAGCAGAAGAAGATGGGGCACAATAGATCTAATCAGGTCGCAGCGCATCAGTCACCATCCATACCTACCAATACCAATACTCCCGACTAATACCATTGTTTAAATATAAGGAGGATATTGATTGAAAGTTTGATTTTGTGGACGAAATCCGATTCTTGACATGATTTTTTGGGTTTATGACCTTCCACAATCTGAAAATGCAGGAGGATAGTTGGTGAACCTTATGGGATTAATATTGGATTCAAATGGAGGCGACATGTAGATGGCGTCAGTGGTGTTCGCATCCAAGTCATGTCGCAACTTGAATGGCAGAATACGTAATTTGGTAGTCACGTTGAAAACCGTGAAGTAGATGGCGGATCATGTGATGAATTGTAAATAGACTAGGTAGGTGGCACCAATGACTGCAATAAAATTGGAAATATGGTTCAATTCAAGAAATTATTTCTTCTGATGTTTCATGGACCGTATCCGCTATAATTAGGGTCACACCGTATAGTAGGTATATTTGGGGTGTGGTGATTTAGTTGTTAGTTTGAAATGTGGATTCAGTGGATGTGTTAGTATTTATTCTGTTGTGTCATATTATGTTTTGGATTTTGTAAAGTGATTTAAATATAACTGATAATTAAAAGCAATTTGGACAGCGGTAAATGGTGGCAGGAATATATTAATGTCACTTTTGACTCTTTAGTTTAGTTATTAGGTGGAACTTAATTTAAATCATTTTAAAGCTAGCTGGTTACAACTTAGTTATGCGAATCTGTGAATTCCAATCCCTTTTAATATGACCAGCGCGATTTCTTCAAAGCTGTACACTTGGCTACGCTACATCGCAGTTCCCTGTGCCCCTGTGTAAACTAGTAATATTTTACAATATATCCCAGAGACAGTACAAGACATTGCTGAACCCACTGCAGAAGCTAGTGATATTTGATGACCAGGTTGGCTTGCTCAGGTTAAGTTTGTGTGTAACTTATCCGTGTTAAGGTTCTTTTGCACAAAGTACTGTGTGAATATAAAAACAGTCACTCAATCCTTAAATATACTGTACTTTCAATAATTAAGAGAGAAAATTTGCTCGACTGAAAAAATATCCAATAAAAAGTTCAAACAAAATAGCTCTCAAACTTCATGGTCATTAGGCAAGTCCAACTCTGCTTCCACTGCTATAAAATAAATGGTATAAACATGTATGAAGATATGTTGAAATTGCAAAGAAGGAAAATTTAGGGATTGTTTTGTTTACGTGTAGAAACCTTCTACAATATTTTTGTAGTTCCTCTCAATGTCCACATTTCTTATAGTGGGCGCATCAGTACAGCACTAAAATGACGTCACATATTCATGTTAGCAAATAATCACGCTAGATGGCACTCGCGTTTGGCTCCAATACCAATTCCACAGGCATTGGCTAACTATCTCCCTTATTTAAACAATGCTAATACCCAATAATTTACAACCAATACCCCTACTTTTAGACTGATTCCCGATCATTTCCAACTAATTCCTCTAATTCTCGACTAAAACCCAACTAATACCACTAATACCCAAGACGTGTACACCAAAATTCTACAGCGGGTTCCCCCTCGACTTTTGCCCTATTTTCGTATGTTGAACAGTTCAAATTATAGCAGGAGGTAGGAGGGGGAGTATAAAAAGCCGTATGTATATAAATTGATGTTTTTATAGAAACAACGAAATATATTTGAATTTTCAGTTTCTCTTTCATCTAGAACTTTTCTTGAAATGAACCCGCAACAAAGAACCTCACCTAATTGTAGGGGATTTGATTCTTGACAATCGTTCCAGCGAAAAAAGAAAAAATATATCACAAATATTTGCTCTTGAAGATTTTATTCAATTTTGGCGGCGGTGAGCCACAAACCCCCTTCAACTGTGGGTATGAATTCACCAGAAGAGTATTTTATAGGAAATATCATTTTGTCACTCAAATTCACTTTGAAATTTTTTATTATGGTAGTAAGTCCAACTTTGATTTCAAGAAGTCCAAAACGAGCACCTGAAACACATCATAAAATAAGTGAATAGCCTTTGCAGAGATATTCAAAAGTGTGGACCCGCCC
This sequence comes from Chrysolina haemoptera, assembly GCA_958298965.1. Lineage (NCBI taxonomy): Eukaryota > Metazoa > Arthropoda > Insecta > Coleoptera > Chrysomelidae > Chrysolina > Chrysolina haemoptera. Next base: position 26,027,501 of record OY282597.1, on the reverse strand, counting down.
ATTTTTCGCAATTGATATATAAAAGTAAGAATGATAGATGTAGGGTATGTTCTCGGCACCTTTTTTTTCTTATCTATATTTTTTCATATATCATTGGTGGATGAGTGACGCTATCGCCACTTTTTAATAGGATATTATGCCATGTTTGAAATGTTTTTTCCTCACTTATACTAATTTTACTAATTAATTGTACTTATTTCAATTCGTTCGATAGATACAGTGAGTTTCATTTTTTTGTGTTCACCTCTGTAACTTGATCAAAAGTAGATATTTTTGAAAACAGATTTTTGGTACACCAATGGGTTCGACTATTTCACCTACTTTAGGTAATTATGTTTCAGATGAAGTTCTTAATGACTGTCATTCGAGCTTATCGTTCAATGTTCCATTCATCAAAAGATTTGTAACACACAGCAACCACCGCACCTTCATAGACTACAAAAAATCCACGAGGCAGAAGTTCCCTTGAGACCGATAACCAGCTCTAGGTCAAAAAATGTAAAAAGTGCTCAAGAGTAAAGTACCCTTATTTCAGAAAATTCAGCAAAATGTTATTGAGAAAAGTTGTTTACAATTGAAAGTTATGCCCAAATACCAAAACATGGCCTCCTAAGACATTTTTTGGTTTTTCAATTTTTTTCGTTAATAATTTCCCAGTTTGTAATTTGTTTTATAATCACCCTAAACACTTTCATAAGTTAATCATAACAAAATCAGTTGAACATAACTTTGTTCAAATTCGAGCATATTTGTTCAATTAACTTGGATTTTAATTTTTTCAGGGAAGCACAAACTTCATGTTTGTTGCAACGATATTCAACACAACTTCATAATTTCGCAAACCATATTTTTAACAAGGTAAAACATTAGTAATGATAATATGTATATTCAAAAACTCTCATTTGAACTGAACATTTTGTATTTGAAATGTTTATGAAAAAGCTATACAAATTAATCGCCAAACATGAAATCCTTTTAAAATAATCGGGAAACCCAAGGAACAAAAAAAATGAGGGTTGAAAGGAAACATTATTATTGATAAATATTAACAAAATAATCAAAAAGGAATAATACAATGATTTCAATTGTATTTGAAAGCGGTGCCGATGGGTTTGACAATTTGTATTGGCTTATTTTTATCATAACTTAACCATTATCAAATGTGTGAAGAAAGATTTATCGACGGGTCTCTGTGTGTCCACCTTCTCGTTCAATGCATCTTATTGTCCGATCATGAAATTCACGAATAGTAGATCGCAACACACTTCCTGGAATATTTCTGCAATGATGTCGTATCGAATTTTCAAGCTCCTCAGCATTATTAAATGGTCGATCCTTGTAAACCTTTTGCTTTAAATATCCCCATAAAAAAAAATCTAATGGGGTGAGATCTGGCGAACGAGGAGGCCATCGTGGATCAGTATTTCGTCCTAACCATTTATCACCAAATTTCCCATTTAACCATTCTGAAACAATTCTAGTAGAATGAGCAGGACATCCATCATGTACAAACCATAATTTATATCGTTCTTGTAAGCTCATATTCTCCAAAAAGTCCGTTAGTTCGTTTTCCAAAAACTGTAAATAGGTATCACCAGTTAGGTTGTGGCGAAAAAAAAACGGCCCCAATAATTTGTTGTTAACAATACCGCACCATACATTTGTTTTTTGATAATATTGGTTTTTATTGTCAATGACAAAATTCGGATTTTCGTCCGACCACCACCTACAATTTTGGGAAGAGACAACGCCATTTGTTGTGAACGTAGATTCGTCTCCAAAAAGAATGTGTTTATGAAAATCATGTTGATCTTCTATTTGTCCTTGAATCCACATGCAGAAATCATACCGTATGTCATAGTCTCGTTCTTGAAACGTGCAAATAAACATAGGCTTATAGGCATGATATTTATTTTTTTTAAGAATCTTCTTAACAGAACTTTGTTTTACACCCGTATAACTGGAAATTTCTTGGGTGGATCTTCTAGGGTTTTCAACAACTGCCTGAAGTACTGCTAATTGATTTCCCTCATTACATACAGGTTTCGTACGTTCATTTTTATATTTATAATCCAAACTGCCAGTCTGTTTGAAATTATTTAAAATTCTGCTTACAGTGGAATAGTGCACTTGTTTGTCTGGATGACGTTCATTGAATATCTCTGCTGCTTCACGCACTGGTTTATAGTTATCTCCACATATTAAAACTAATTCTGCCTTCTCGGCTAACGTTAACTGTCTTGGAGGAGGCATTTGAAATCAAATAAACTCAATAATCGAACAATAATTCTTCGCGAATGAGAAGGTAATGTCACCAAACTGTCATAATGTTTACTGTCAACACTCATTTGTTTTGTTCTTTGGGTATCCGTGATTATTTTAAAAGGATTTAATGGTTGTCGATTAATTTGTACAGCTTTTTCATAAACATTTCAAACACAAAATGTTCACATTAAATGAAAGTTTTTGAATATGCATATTATCATTAATGATGTTTTACCTTGTTAAAAATATGGTTTGCGAAATTTTAAACTTAAGCTGAATATCGTTGCAACAAACATGAAGTTTGTGAATCCCTAAAAAATTAAAAATCCAAGTTAATTTCACGAATATTCTTGAATTTGAACAAAGCTATGCTCAACCAATTTGGTTGTGGTTACTTTATGGAAGTGCTAAGGGTGATTATAAAAAAAATTACAAATTTGGAAATTATTAACGAAAAAAATTAAAAAATTAAAAAATCACTTGGGAGGCCATGTTTTGGTATTTGAACATAACTTTCAATTGTAAACAACTTTTCTCAATAACATTTTGCTGAATTTTCTGAAATAAGGGTACTTTACTCTTGAGCACTTTTTATATTTTTTGACCTACCCTGTATGCTATTTGACTTGCAGCCATTCTAAGTGCACCTAAAATGATTACCGAGCATGCACCAACTTTTGGCACTATTTGTATTTTGGTTGTGCAATTCATTAAAAAGATTCCCATATGTTGCACACTTAAATGACCACACTGTATACCCAAAATAACATATAATCTGATTAATATAATGACTACTTCATACAGAAACCTGATTTAGGTCTACTGAAATCGCCGGTGTTAGTCAGTTAATGCGCAGTATGCTGTGCCTGTCAAAATGAAAATAAATATATTTAGTTTGTCTAAGATGGATAGAAACCCTGGTGCGTTCATTTATACCTGTGAAATCGGCCTACCAAAACTGTTAAGGTACGGCCTACGTGATTCTTCATATTTTATTAGATCGGATTAGCTTCACGATCGTTCGTAGATGGCGGTAAAGTCATTACAGATTGATAAATGAATACTTGTCATGATGACGTTGGACAATTGTCATTGTCATGACATGTTTACATTTCGTATTTATTCAATTTTGTTAAAAAATACGACATAACATGTTTAACGTGCTTATTTCATCTAAAATCAGAACAGTAATTTTAAATTAACTAGTTGGATATGTGATATGTACGGGATATTTAAACAATGATACTAACCTTGGATCTTTCATACAAACGCAGCCATGTCCCAGTACAAACTTGAAAAAACATTATGCACTACAAATACAAGAATTACAGAAAACTCATCAATAAACAAATAACTAATCATTGCGAACTGAACGAAAAGTAGTAAAAGAACAGAAAAAAAACGATAAATATCCCGATGAAATGTAAATCACAGTTAATCAAAAATTATAAACATAGTCATAAACAGTAAAATTTCAAATATTCAAAAAAAAATATGACAGTACTTCGGAATGTAAACTCGGCTATTTTTTGATAATGCGCCATCTACTGACAACGGGAAAGCTAATCCCATCTTATTACAGCATTAACAACTTTGGTTGAAACAAAAGCGAATCAGTCAATCCACCAGGGTTTCTATCCATCTTGAGTTTGTCACACGATGCGTTCAACTTCTGAAGTCTGGTGTTGTTCTATGTTCTGTCGCTCATTATTTTGAGTTGTGAGAGATTTTAAGGCTGTTCTTCAAGGTAAGAATACATATTTGTAATTCTCTTTTCAATAACTCAGTTGTGAAAAACGTGCATTTACTGATAGGCATGTTTTCTATGACCAAAATTGGCTATATTCAAATTTCAGTTAGAGTTTCAGTAAATTATACCTCCGTATACCAACATACCAATAGTTTCTATTGAAACCTGGTTTATATAGTATTCATTACTGGAAACAATGTTTGCTAATATTTGCTAATTTTTAATATTTTTTTATTTTTTTTAGAATGCCTCCGAAGATCACGCGTCGTGCAGTTTTCGATATATGGATTACTAAGTGCACAAATGAAAAAGTCAATGCTGTAATTGAATTCGTCTTGCAGCAACTGGGAGTTCCTGTGTTACAAAATAATATTCTTTAGCAATTGAAATTTGCTGTGAGAAGTATGTGTCAAAAAATTAAACAAAGATGGTTGAAAGCTGGAAGATTCAAAAATCAATTCCTGGCATCTAATTCAGCTTGGCTGGAAACCCATATAAACTTACCTGAAGCTGAAACACATTTTTTGTCCAATAGTTCAATATCCAAACCAGGTAGGCCCAAAAAAGTATTGGAAACATGTTGTTCCAAGGCTCGAAAAAATAAAGTGAAACCACTTGTTGATTCAACGAGCTCTAATGAACTTCTCATGGCCGCTAAAATAACATTGAGAAAGGAAGGAAAACGGGACTCTGCTTCAATTGTGAGAGAACTTGCTACTTCATCTCCAAAACGAGGAACTGAATTGAAGAATGCTCGCAAATCATTTAACCAAAACCCAGGCAGTTTGTCTCCAAATCAAGCACTGGCTATGATAGTTGATGCAAAACTTTCGACTCGCCAGTATAATTAAATACGTAATCAAGTAAAGAACATCAATCGTTCTCTTTACCCGCCTTATTTCAAGGTAAAAATAGCCAAGCAATTATGTTATCCCACTGAAATTAACATCTCTGAAACTTTTGCTGAAATTAAACTCCAATCTCTAATTGACCATACAATAATGCGGTTATGTGAAGCACAAAATGAAGTTCAACAATCTGTTTGTTCATTGGAAAGAGACAATTTATCCTTTGTTCTGAAGTGGGGCCGTGATGGATCTAATCAGAACAGATACCGCCAAAGGTTTTCGGACGAAAGATGTACCGATGAGAATTTGTTTAGCATTTCTTTGATCCCCGTGAAACTTTGTCTTGACAATGAAAATAAAAATTTCATTATCTGGCAAAATCCTTGGTATCCAATGCCTGTAAGCGTTCACAAAGTACTATTTCATGGAAAAGATATTGTGGAAGGTCATAAACCCAAAAAATCATGTCAAGAACTGGATTTCCTCCACAAAATCAAACTTTCAATCAATATATTGTAGCTACTTGTATTCTTCCAATCGGCCAGCTTTCAGAAGAGGCACAAGAAGCAAGAAATAAAGAAAATCGTCAATACAGGGAATTATTCACGAGAAAAACGTCTAGACTTGACTCCAATACTGATCTGCTCCATAGACTATTAATAACTTCAGATCCACTCATTGCAAGCATACGCGCTTCTCCACATACAAAGCGCCAAAAGATCATTCCAGAATGATTACAGCAATGATTGAATTTAGAAAGAATCAAATTCAAGAGAACAACCCTTGACTAAGGCCAACTGACAAATTTTGATTATTCCATGTAAATATTTCAATTGTATGTTCTCATTTCCATATTGTTATGATAAAACTGGTCTTGATTGTAATTTCAATTCCTAAAGTGTTAATTGTTCTGCTTTGTGAATTATCATTTTACAATATACTAAAACATGTTCCCATTGCAGTGTTCAATCAATATTATGATTTGAATAAAATAAATCCTTTCAGTTTTATTTGTATGATTAATTCCAGCTAGATTGCAGAAATTACACACTGTGCGCTGCAAGGAAATACCCCAACGTTTGTGGAGAAGTCCAGATACTTCTTATAGATCCTGGAAGAGTAAGAATCGCACCAGCAGACCAATTTGTCAGTTTCGACGTGGAAAGTCTACACCAACGTCCCCGTGGAAGAGGCCTTAAAAATTATTCGAGAAAAGCTGCAAGAGGGCACAGAGACCAGAGTTGGAGAACAGGACAAACCTACTGGTACTGGGCATTATGAACCTGCTAGAATGCTGCTGCTTTCAAGAAAAACACCGCTTTTTCTCCCAGGAGGACGGACTTCCGATGGTTTCCTCGTTATCTTCCGTAGTAACATCTATATGGAATGGTTTGAAACTTTCGCTACAGACACAGTCCAGAAAAAACCTCAAATGTGATTGAGATATGTTGACGACACGTTTGCCATATGGAACCAGAGCGGAACTGGCAACTTTCTAGAACATCTAAACAACATCACTAAGTCCATAAAATTCACAAAGGAAAAGGAGACTCAAGACAGTTTACCTTTTTCAGACGGAAAGTCCAAAAGAACAATGATAGATGCCAAACATCAGTGTACAGGAAGTCAAATCACACAGGACAATACCTAAACTTCGAATCGAACCATAATGGGGCCACAAAAAGAGGTATTATTCGATTGCTGTTGGACCGCGCCTACAGCCTGTGCAACACCGATGAAAGTCTTACCACCAAACTAAACAATATCCAGAAAGATGGGAGACAAAATGTGTACCCAAAGAAACACATAGGAGAAGTTCTAGACCGCAATGGAGACAACAAGAAACCTGACGAGCCGACACAAGCCACCCTGTGCGTTCCTCATGTCAGAGATCTATCGGAAAAAATAATGCGAATCGGGTCGAAATACATCATACGGACATGTTTTGAAGTCAGTTTACACCATTCGCAGCCACCTCGCAATGACGAAACCATGTAACGCTGACAATGACTGCATCTACCGCGTGCCCTGCGAATGAGGCGAAGCGTATCTTGGAGATACCAAGAGACCACTGAGCGTGAGACTTGCCGAACACAAAAGAAACACTCAACGAGGAGAAACAACGAAATCAGGGATTAGCGGATCATGTTTGGACGACCCAACACGACATCAAATGGACGGAAGCCGAAGTTATCCGCAACGAGGAGAGCTGGTATAGAAGGGAGTTTAAAGAGAGTGCAAATATTATGAACAATAATGTCTTTAGTCAAGCGAGCATAGAAATCCGTAATGTCTGTAAACTCTTAATTACTGGAATGGGTCAACTGGAATTACAATAATAATTAACAATTCTGTACCAGACGGTAATAAACATACGTACCTGGACACAGACAAATTACCCCCAGGCTAATAACACGAATGAAAACCAGCCATATACAGTATGTCCCACTTCGATCAGCCACACCCTCGTATTTTCTTGACAGTAAAGTGATTTCAAAATTTGTTTTTTATTACGTATAATACTCGGAAATATCTACCTTCAGGTTTATAAAATATTCTTATATCCATTTTCCATGGCTACCTACGACCAATTGAAAAGTGAAAAATTCGGATAAACATTCTGGGCATTTTTTTTATCGCAAAAATAACACCAGATTCTGTTTGAGAACACCCTAAAACTCCCAAATCTCAGTGCTAATTCATAAAAATATACAGGGTGTCATCTGTAACTAACAACATTTTTTATTTGTGATTCATCCGTAATGTTTGGTTGATTTCGATTTTTATTTCCTTAGTCATGAAGATCCTAAAAATTTTCAAAGAATGCTGTAGGGAATATTCGAATATTACTTTTTCATGGCTACCTACGAGCAAATTGAAAAGTGAAAAATTGAAAAAAACATAGTAGGGATTTTTTTATCGCAAAAAAAACACTAAATTCTGTTTCAGAGTACTCTGAAACCTGCAAATAGCAGTTCTTGATTATTTAAAATATACAGGGTGTCATCTGTAACTAACATATTATTGATTTTTATTCATCCCTAATGTTTGGTTGATTTCGGATTTTTTTTACATAGTTATTAATTACTTGAGAATGTTCGAATAATGCTGCAGAAAATATTCAAATATTACATTTTCATGGCTAGCTATGACCAGCCGAAAAGTGAAAAAGTGGGGAAAACACATCAAGGATTTTTGTAGCACAAGTACGTAACAGCGGATTCTGGATCAAGACACCCTAAAATCCCTAGAACATAAATCATGAATCAAAAAAATATATAGGGTGTCATCTATAGCTGGCAAAATTGATAACGCTTATTCATCCGTAGAGTTAAAAAATCTCTTCTCCAGTCGTAAAGTACCCAAAAACGTTCAGTATATCACTTTTTTATGGCTAGATATGATCAGTTGAAAATTGAAACGTTAGGAAAAATATAATAAGATTGTTTTATCTCCAAGCTAACACCAAATTTTCGTTCAGAACACGCTCAACAAGATTTATAAATAGTTGTTACCATTTACAGGATGATATCGTGTTTAATTTCCTGACCCGGGCAACGGAATCTGGGGGCTTTGCGGTATATTTTCAATCAGGATCTCGGTGATAGAAGGATGTTTACCCCAATTTTTCAATTTTCGACTGGTCATATCTAGCCATGGAAGTATAATAGTTCGTTATTTTCCACAGCATCAATTGAATATTTTGGGTACTTTTTGACTGGAGAAGAAATTTTGAGAATGAAATTAACACTACGGATAAATAAAAGTTATGCCAGCCACCTTGCATATTTTTAGAATAAAGTATAGAGGTGGGGCTCTCAATGTCTAATCCAGAAACCGCTGTTACTTTTATGCTTAAAGTATCATTAAAGTGTTTTTCCCATTTTTTCACCCCTCAACTGGTCATAGAAAGCCATGAAACAGTAATATTTGGTTATTTTTTATAGCAATAATTGAACATTTTAGGTAAGTACCTACTTTGTTCCTATAGACACAATTTTCAAAATCAACCAAACATTACGGATGAATACAAATTAAAAATGTTGCTAGTATGTAAGACACCCTGTATATTTTAATGAGATCTGGGGGTTTAAGCATGTTTTGAACCAGAATCTGATATTAGTTTCAAAGTAAAAAATCTTCTAGTATGTTTTTCCCAATTTTTCAATTTTCAACCGGTCATAGCAAGCCATGAAAAAGTAACATTTGGTTATTTTCTATAGCATCAATTGAACACATTTAAGCACTTTGTGACAAAAGGAAGCAACCAAATTTTACGAATGAATAACAAATAAAAAATGTTGTTAGTTACAGATGAATTTTGATGAATTAGCACTGGGATGTGGGGGTTTTAGGGGGTTCTGAAACAGAATCTGGTGTTATTTTCGCGATAAAAAAATGCCTAATATGTTTTTCCCAATTTTTCACTTTTCAATTTGTCGTAGGTAGCCATGGAGTACGATACGTTATAAAAATCAAATTTTGAAATCATTTTACTTTCAAGAAAATACGAGGGTGTGGCTGCTCAAAGTGGGACACACTGTATAAGAAGTATCCTTGAGAATGTCACATTATACTTGAAAACGACTGTATATCTCAAGAGTTGAAACGTTGTGAATACAAATATCAGAGAATTGATTTTTCTCTTTTCTTTGTCCGTATAGACAATGGAAGTCCAGAAAAACCTTACTGAAGGTGATTGGCAATGTTTCACTTCACACAAAAGGTTTGTAGATGACCTGATTTTATCGATCCCTTCTAAAAATAAGGACGATATTTTTTTTTAATTCCTTTGATACGAACATTCATTTCACCATTGAAGAAGTAATGAATAACAGCATTCTAGATATGAGATTAATAAGAAATTAACAGAACAAAATTATAACGAAATAGAAAATCCATAAGTAGCAATAGATTCATCAATTTACATTCCTACCATCCACAAAAAATGAAAATAAATCTTAATAAATAACTGAAGAACAGAATTGAAAGAATCACTCATCCAAGTTTACTTAAACAGAATTTGGATGAGTTACGGAACATTCTTATTGAGAACTTTTATCCAAAATCCTTGGTAAATAATAAACTCTATTGTGAAAGAACCTTTACCACATCTCCGCCCTCACCATCTCAAAATTCAGACCTACAAGAAAACACTCTACCAATCTACTGATTTCTGCCATATATACAAGAACCGACTACAAAATTGATAAACGTATTTAAAACTGACAATATCAAAATTTCCATACCATAACAATATCACTACAATATCAAAATTATACAGTAGGGTGATTACACCCATACCAAAATTACAACATTCAACCGTAATTTATAAAAATCCATGCATAGATTGTCCCAAAGCGTACATTGGTCAGACGTCTAGAACACTGAATGGTCGCAATATTTCCCATAAAAGCGACTGCAGACTAAATGTTAATTCATGTGCATTTGCAGAACACTTACACTCTAGCGACCATAGAATGGATTACAATAGTACAAAAATTTTGAAAAGTGAAACTAATCTTTTTAAAAGATTTTTTTTTAATGGTTCAAATTAAAAATGATGCACAGTCGATAAGAACTGATCTGAGTTATCACAGCAAAATTTACACTTAATTTTGAGAAAAGTAGAATGGAATCACCCTCTAATCAGAATCTTCCACAGTGATCTGACAACTGAAATAAATTATGACACTGTCATTTCTACATCAATGATTCATTTAAGTTCATGTATACCGGGTGTCCACAGAAAGTGGTTCGCCCCTTTTTTTTGGTTTTGCAGATATTGAAATGAATTTTGGAGGACCTGTACGAGACATCAAACTGCATTTTTGACAAGTGACTCAGATCCGTGCAACTTTCGATCTCACCGGAAGTGATATAAATTTTCGATTTTTAAGTGAGACACCCGGTATATTTTCACTTTTTTTGTCTTTATATAACATTCTGAATACAACCATGTATCACTTGTTACTTTTTGTGACCATATTTTTTTTTATTTCGATATTTAATTTTTAATCTAGAAGTAGGTATTGGGAAAAATACAACTTTACGGTTTTCGGTTAAATTGCATCTGCTGTGTAAAATTTAATTTTTAATCTATCACCACTATATTATTTTCAAATGACAACATAGTGGCTGGTCGGTTCAGAAAAAAATTTTAAGGATCTGTATACGACTTAAAACTGCATTTTTTGACAAGTAACTCATCTTCAGCAAGTTCTAACATTTTTGTGGAATATTGTTTTCAGTCGAAATATTTCTGCTATCTATGTACAATTCAATTTTAGAATTTGTATCACTAATTTTTTTAAATGGAAATTTTGTGAATTTCATTACGATTATGTTGATTCCGCTTCACTGTTACAATTTCACCCAGAAGATGAATTTTAACCGAAAACCGTAAAATTGTATTTTTCTTAATAGTTTAGGACCAAAATTAATAATTTGAACGTATTCATAGCCCTCTAGACTCAAATATAAATTTCAAAATTTAAAAAATTTTTGGTAACAAAAAGTAACAAATGATACGTGGTTGTATTCAGAATGTCATATGGAGACAAAGCAAGTGAAAATATACCGGGTGCTCATTTAAAAATCGAAAGTTTATATCACTTCCAGTGAGACCGGAAGTTGCATGAAGCTAAGTCACTTGTCAAAAAATGCAGTTTTATGTATTATAAATATCCTGCAAATTTCATTTCAATATGTTCAAAAACAAAAAAGTTATAGGGGCGAGCCACCTTCCGTGGACACCCGGTATTACAACATTCCAGTACTCAGATTATTTGTGACAAATGTAATTAATTTTTTTCCCTGTAGATATGTTACATGTAATACACATATACTTATTTCCACCATTTATATTTATTTCTTACAGTATTACAAATGAGAAGCAGAAAATCGATGGATTTTATCTGTACCCCGTTTCGTCTTTTGTGAAACTATAATAGCACCGTCCTATGAAGGTTAAAAATTAATATACAGCTTACAAAATAACCACTAATGAATATGTTTCAATCAAGAAAAATATGCTAGGAGTACCGCGAGGTTCATGATATTTACCTATGCATATTCTGGGCCCCTCTCCAAATGGCAAGAAAGCACAAGGGTGTCTTCTTGACTTGCTTTCCTCGTTGAATCGCTCGGGATCGAATTTTTCCGGTTCTGGATAGTGTTCAGGATCCCAATGGATGCACTCTACTGGAACAATGACTTTGGTTCCAACTTCTAGTACAACATTTGTGCCTGGAATCTTATATGCCTTGTTACAAACTCTCGGAATCACAGGAGCAGGTGGATACTTGCGGAGGACTTCTAAAAAATAGAAAAGGGACTTAAGGCTCATTATGAAAAGAAGCCGTTGTGTTCAGTGTATTAATATAAGCACTATAAAAGGGGAACATTCTCCATGAAACTTGAAAAATGAAAAATGTGATTTATTAGTAATATCAACAGAAAACAATTAATTCCCCGGCACCAGCCACGCTGGACATTGAACTATATCTGATAGATATTGTGAAAAGACTCTAACTGAAAAGGAAAGAAAAAATCTGAAAGTGAAAATTCGCATTTTCATTCAGATAACTGATTTTTTTTTTTTATGATCAACGTTATTTACCTGAATTTTACCATAGATTCTGTAAAATGACTTTACAGTACCAGTACCTGAATAATAATACAATAAATATACTGCTTTTTCACTTGACGATTTTCAGGCATCTATTTAGTGTTTTTACACAGTGATTTTACATTATTCTGGAAAAGTTCTATAGTTCTTTTCATGTGTAATTTTACTCTGCTTTTTTAAGATGTATTTTTACATTGTATTTTTAGGTAACATTAATAGTACATATTACAATGCACTTTTAAACTGTTGCTTTACTATAGGAAATGGTAATGTTTTAATAATTAAGGCTTTCACGACCCTCGCTCAATGTTCTATATGGCTTATGAATTTTTGGTCGTGTATCCATTATTCTTGGCTTTTTGGTCGTGTATCAGTTTTGGAATCCCTAAGAAAAATGGATACACGACCAAAAACCCAAAAGCCATATAGAACACGGTAAGGTTTTTGCCATTGAAAATTCCCATTAAACTCAAACATTTATTAAACAAAAACACATCACTTGGGTAGACAATAAACACAAGATACTGAAGGCTAAGAAGTGCAGAGGCTGCTGGTGGATTCTCATGAGAACAGTGAGGTTCTTCTGATGTCAAGTTAGTTGTGGAATCTGAAAAAAAAAAAATTAAACATGCCTTATTGGTTATTCAATTCACATGTCTCTGATAAAAAGATTTTGTGATCTTCCAATAAGTGACTTAATATTGTATGGAATCCAACGTTTTTAAAATCTTTGTCGAAGCATAGTGCCAAAAAATGAATATTCTCAACCTTGGTCCTGTTCGGATGTGTTGTCTGGCCTTTCTGGATTTTCCTATCATCGGTGAGCCCTTGCTGGCAGATATCACAAATTAAATTAGTGATTCGCCCTGTTTTTGTAATAACCTTTGTATGGTTCCTAAAAACGTGCTGATTGAATTTTATATAACTGATGAATGACACTTTGCAGCTGGCATACAGACAAGGAAATTCTGCTCCTCTGAATTGCCTATGCAAATACTGGTGTCGATTATATTTTTCGATGGTTATACACTTGAAACGACAGGTTTTACAGGTCTATGATTAATATGAACTCAATATGAACTTACCTTTCAAGTTATTCAACTCTTCCAACCACTATGAACAAAATATCTACGCACCCACTATAAACAGACCACAGCCATTGAAATACTGGCAATTGCGAATTGAGGTTATAATCGGTAGCGTTCTGCATTCTTCCCGGTTCCCCCTCATGCACAGGCGTAAAGTTCATTTAGGAATAGGTTACTGAATTTTACCATATTGCTGTACATTCACAATGTTCCAGAGAGAAAACGCAGTGGAACTGAAACTCGAATTGTGAATTTAAAGTATTACTTAAGATTATTCAGTTACGAACTGACATTTACATGGTGAAATTGGAAAAACATAATAAATAACAGAAAAGTACAATATTACATGAAAAAAATAAGTTTTTGCAGTGAAATTATTAGATATAATTCAGTAAATATTCTGTTTTATTTTACGGAAAATATTTTGTTTTTTTCCACCTATTTTTATCCGTGAGGTGTATAAAAAATTTTAATTCGTGATAATTGATCACGGATATAATGGTGAATGGATTTGATACTAGAAAAAAATTCAGTGGACCGTAACTCTGCAACCAATTAGCACAAATTGTATACTGTACAATGAGCATGGATGGATGGCATACATTTCCCACGAGTGGGTATATGAAATTTTGTAGTACGAGCGTAGCGAGTGGAAAATGGGAAATTTCATGCAAATTGAACACTATACTTTTTCTACGACCATCTGACATAAACAAATCTGTAATATTTTTAATAACACTTTTTATCATAAACTTTTCTGCCGGCATGATTGAATGTGGTTATTTATTGGGATTTTTGTATAACTTACCGTGCACCACTTTATCTAGGTAGCTCATGCTCATTATAGCTTCATAAGTAACTTGTCCATCATGTTCCTTAAGCACTGTTTTGATTTCTTCTCTCACCTTCTCCTGAATATTCTGGTTGAGAGCAAGCTCCAGAAGCGTGAATGATATGGTGGTAGAAGACGTTTCGAAACCTGCTAAAAAAAACACGAAGCATTGAGCGGCCAATTCATTGGGAGTTAACGACTTGTGTGTTCTCTTAGTTCCGTTATTTTTTTTGCTATTTCTTTCGTCAGCAATATCTCCTTCATTCTTCATTTGCAGCAACAATTGCATGAAATCCTTCCTGTGAACTTTGTTGCTCTCCCTGTAGTGGATTGTTTCCTTGACTAGGTTTATGAAAAAATCCTCTATATGATGTGGCACTGGTTTGTGTCCCAATATGGATAAAATATAATATGGCAACGACATCGCGATCGTAACTTTGATTCTTCTTAACAAATTCAGTGTGAATATCTCTTTTCCCCGTTGTAGAAATTCAGAATTGGGGTTCTTCAGACTATCGCAGTCTATCCCGAAAGCCACGGATGCAATTACGTCTATAGCGAATCGAGAAGCAACATCCTTGATGTCTATAGCATCCTGGGTAATAGAGTGATCCTTGAATATTTCTTCGAGACCAGAAGTACAGGATATCAAGCTTTGGAACATCATTTTCGTTTTTCCTAGAAAATAAATAAACAATGTAGTTAAAGCTTTTTTCTACTAGCGTGCGGAAAAATCCACTTTTCCGCACTCATTTTAGTTTTGAAAGAGTCACTTTTCCGCACTAGTGTGGAAAAGTTTTTTTCGGAAAAAACTTTTTAGTGCGGAAAAGTAGATTTGTTTAGTTTTTGCGGATTATACTGACATTTAAATATTGCGTCGCAGAAGGTTAAAATAGAAAGCTTACCAAGTATGGTTGTATAGTTTAATATATATTTAATAATAAATGTTCTTTATCTTAACTTTTGGGTGGTTTTTCGCTAGTAGAAAAAATAGTGTACCTAACACGAGCGTAAAGTATCTTTTCCGCACGCGATTTCTGGCCGAACACCACTAATCACTTTCCGCACTTGTTAGGTAAACTACTATTTCCTACGAGCGTGCGCAAAGTAGTATTTTTCCGCACGCCGTGTGGAAAAGTAAAACTACTCAAAAATCGCATTGTTAGGGAAAATTTATATTTATTTAATTAGCTGTAGCAATGCAATGTAAGAAACCGTTATTTTTATTTCAGCTTAAAACAAACAAAAATAATATTTTTTTTAGGTACCTTGTCTAATGATAGGTATATGATTATAATATTATCAAGCTTGCGTCTGTCGACTTTAACACATTGATAATTTTTTGTAATAAGAGTTAATTATTTTCGGGGGTAAAGATGTGATATTTGTGTAATATCTAACAGAAAACAACTACTTCCCCGGCACAAGCCACGCTGGACATTGAACTACATCTGATAGATATTGTGAAAAGACTCTAACTGAAAAGGAAGAAAAAATCAGAAAGTGGAAATTCGCATTTTCATTCAGATAGTTAATTTTTTTAATTATATCTCTAGTTTTCGTTGAAAATTAATCAAATAAATTAGATTGGGGGAATGTATTTCAGTCTTTTTTTCATACAAACATATGTCCCAAACGGCTTGGTTTTCGAGATACAGGGTGATAAATATACATTTTTTCAAGATTTTTTCAAGTTAATTTCGACAATACATACCTAGTTCAAATTGGGCAAGTACAAAAATATGTTAAATGAAATAACATTGAACATTCTTGTCTCATAATATGTCAGTGACGGCGAAAAAAAATTCTGAATGGTTGAACAAGTCTTGACTCCGAAAAACGGAGGACCCTGTGAATTATTCAAGAAATGAATTAGGGTGCATGCACCGGTTATGGCCACTTCGACTTTTAATTTCAATTACTAAGCGCCACCTAAGTCTAGGGAACCAAATTGGGGTGTTACGGAAATCTGCAAACATAATTACGTCTACTACTCAACGCCAGGTGGTGCTGATAATGTGGTTAACAACTCTGAATAGTGGTTTATGTTTTGTAGAGTACCTCGACCCGGTTTTTTGCTTCAGCCTTTTCCGGGATTCAGCCTTGAAACAACCAGCCTCATAACCTGCAAAGAGCAATATCTGCATTGAATAAAAATTAACAACACGCATGAGCTTTGCAGGAGGCGTGTATCATTCCGAACTACGACCGTGATGTGATGAAATGTCCGACCAGCGTTAACACCAGCGCGGGCGGACTACAGCGCCCTCTCCCGGGGGTGGCTATGTTCGCTTAGCAAGGCTCTCCTCCGCTACCCTGATAGGGGAGGAGGAGATGCTACTTTTGCACCCATCATCCCGTCCTTCCTCTAACCCTCTGGGTTATGTCGAACGTGAAGATGAAATGATATGTCATTGCACATGAATTGTTAAATTTTTGATAATTTAAAATAAAAACCTTTTTAGTTAGTTAGTTAGGTTTATGTTTTGAAAATTCATCGTCTCCGATTTTTTAAGATATTTGGTAAGGAACGTTTTTTTTTAATTCATTTTTATTGCATACATCATTCGTTATTTTCTGTGAATACATATACAGAGTACATGTTATAGTTTGGTTGTTTATAAATATAACCTGAATAATACTGATATATTAGGTTATTTTCTACATGGCCATAAACGGAGAAAGATATTTTGCTTTTCTCTATTTATGGCCAGGACGTGGCCGTAAGTGGCTCTGAAGTCTAGTTATGGCCATATAATTTTTGGTAGATTAGTATCCGTATATCCTTCTCTGAAATAGTCTAATTCAATTTTGTGAACTTTTTTCAGAATTATGGCTCCTAATAAAAAAGAGACAACAAATGCTAAACCAAAGTTGAAGAGATTCCTTTATTCACCTAACAAGGTCAATCAGGCCCTTCGAGCAATTAGCAATGGCATGCCTGTACTGAAAGCCAGTAAAGAGTTCAAAGTGCCACGGACAACTTTACGAAATAATCTGTCTGGAAAATGTCCAGTTGATTCTCATCGTCATTGCGGACCAGATTCAATCTTAGGAGAACCAAATAAGAAATTGTTGGTAGATTGGCAAAAATGGGGTTTCCTATCGATAGAGAAGGACTTCTTCATTCAGTTATGAAGCTAGTCGATAAATCCAACATCAAAACGCCATTTGTTAACAACACGCCCGGTAAAAAATGGTATTATGCATTTTTACATAGACATCCTATTCTCTCTACGAAACATGCAGAATATGTAAATAAAGCCAGAGGAACTGTAACAGAACAAAAAATAAGAAATCGCTTCTCAGAGGTACTAGAGTTGTTAGAAAATTCTGAAGTATTGAAGTTCCCTGAAAGAGTGTTTAATATGGATGAGACATGTTTCTGCTTGGCACCCAAAGGAGGGCTGATTATAGGACCAAGAGGACAAAATGTCTATAGTGAGTCTGCAAATTCTGATAGAGAAAACATCACTACTTTGTTCGCAGTCAACGCAATGGGGCAGTTTGCTCCACCGTTAAATATATATAAGTATGAACGAATTCCTGCATCACTGGCTGCAGCAGCACCAGACAATTGGGGTATTGGAAAGACAGAAAATGGCTTGACGACTTCAGAGAGTTTTTTCGAGTACATCGCCAACGTGTTTGTACCTTTTTTGAAGAAAAATTCAATATCTGTTCCTGTTATAATATTCATAGATGGTCATCGCTCACACCTAACTCTAGAGCTAAGTTATTTCTGTCGTGAAAATAATCTTATACTCATCGCGCTTTATCCCAATTCGACACACATTCTACAGCCACTTGATGTAGCGTTGTTTGGTCCCTTGAAGAAGATGTGGCAGAAAACTGTTAGAAAATGGCGCCTTGATAATGATGGAAAGTAAATTACCAAAGCTGATGTTCCAAGGATTTTGTCAGACCTTATAAAAGATCCTGCCATGCCAAAAAACATAGTTTCGGGATTTAGGGTAACTGGTTTACATCTATTTAATATAAACAATGTAGATGTTTCAAAAATTGTCCTGAGACAAGTTGAACCATTGAACAAAACTGATCCCGAAGAAGTTAAAATCACCTTCGCTACATTGAAAATCACATTGAACCAGCTATTTTATCACAATTTAAAGACGCCAAAACAAAAGAGTATGACTGGGATGGAGATACTAAAGCAGCGATGTTATTTGACTTCTGGCTACGTGTAGCTAAGGAGGCTGAAGAACCTAACAGAGAAAACCCCGAGAAAAATAATTTAATGTAACCGCAAACTCTCCAATGATGCTGCAAAATCAGTTACCTGAAATTACAATTAATCAGCGATCATCACCTGAAGTTAGAACACCTGAAATAACAGTTTAAGCTACATCATCTAAAGATTATTCACTGGATTGTGACGATACTGATCATTTCGCGTTGAATATAAATGAAGCGTCAACATTCCACGATAATTCACCGCAACATGATATTGAAGTCCAGCCTTCAACATCAACTATAATTCTGCCACCCAAAAGAAACTTGGCATCCATATTTGCCGACATTGTTCCATGGCCAAGGCAGAAACCTTCTTCCCGAAAGAGAAAAAAGGAATATACCCCAAGTGTCACAACATCTGACGGATGGGTGGAATATCATGAACGCAAAAATCAAAAAAAGGTGGAACAGCAAAAATTGAAAGATCAGCGAAAGAGAGAACGAAAACTGAAGAAAGAAGAAAGGATCAAAAAGACCATGGCCAGTAAATCTTTAAAAAATAAAAAAATTGACGAGACCAGTTCAGAGGAAGAGAAAATCAAGATCCAGATGGTACACATCTCTTTTCTGCAGAAGATTTAGGCCTTGGTGATTATATTTTGGCGTCATTCAAATCAATCGGCAAGAGGGCGTCCTGTACTTACAAATATGTCAGCAAAATTTTGCAAGGGGACTATGAAGTGCAAGGTTTGCATAGTTTAAATCATAGTAAAGTAACTTTTAAATATGAAGACAGTGATGTGTTTGTCATCAACAAATCAAATATTGTGGGAAAACTACCAGAGCCACAATGTATTCAAGATGGACGAATAATAAAAATTGTTTTTCCAGCCTCAGTCGATGTATACGAGAAGTAAATTTATTTCTTTGAAATATCAAATAATTTTCTTTGAAAATGTATATCTATATTCCATGTAATATTATAAAAAATAAATAAAAAAATTTTGGTTAATTTTTGCTATTGATTAAGGTACTTTTCGGTGGCCATAAATAGGGAAATGTGGTGACCATAAGTAATACTCTGGTGGCCTTAAATAGGGAAAAATGGTGGCCATTAGTAGGAGACGTATGGTCATAAGTGGCAAAAGTCCCCATTTTTTCGTCAACATTTTTTTTCTTCAAAGCTATAATACGTAGAGGGAAGAAACTTTGCTGGTTGAATTTGAAAAACCTTCAGGCAAGTATGGTAATTTATGTGGAATATAATTTTGAAAATTGCCGTGTATATAGCTAATTTATGAAAACAATTTCCTTAAGGTGGCCATAACCGGTGCATGCACCCTATTTTGTATCGTGCGTACTATTCAATGGATTATACTTGACTAATTTTAACAGATTATTGTCGAAAATGTCGAAGTTTACTCCAAAAAGTCTTGAAAAAAATGTATTTTTATCATCTTGTATCTCGAAAACCAAGCCGTTTGGAACATATGTTTATATGAATTTTTCGTCCTGAAAACTTTCAAAGAATCAGCCTTCGAAGTTTGTGAAAATATTCGCTTCTCAAATTTCTTTTCCTACGAGCGTACGGAAAAGTTACTTTTCCGTACCATTTTTCGTTTTGAAAGTTGTACTTTTCCGTACGATTTAAAATAGTGCGGGAAAGTTACTTTTCCGCACGATTTTTACTTTTCCGCACGATTTTTGTATTGATAAAAATGAGGATATTTAGGACTTACTAAATGATCTATGTAACTATTCTGTCTTATTACTCATTTTGTAGCATTATTATAAAAACTTGATTATTGAAAACCTTGTTTTTTCATAAATAAGATGGGCAAAAACACTCGTAGGAAAAATATTGTACCTAACTCTTACGGAAAATGTCTATTCCGCCCTTAACGGCGCTCGTGCAACTGCCGTCGCGTGCGGAAAAGTAATACTTTCCGCACTTGTTAGGTAAATAACTATTATGTTATGCGAAACTGAAAAATGTTCGCTTAATATTTTTCATTGTAGCTCCTGAACCATACAAGTAAATGAAAAACTACAAGAACACAAAAAGATGTTAAATGAAAATTGAAGGATATTGGATGGTTACATGAGGAGAACAAGAGAAAGGTTAATTTTAGTACCTTCTCATAAAATAATTCCCAAATACATACCAATACATACTAATTCAGCAATTTTGAATCGATTGGCGTTAGCAGAATTTGTCTATCTCTAAACGTTCTCGAGTTGGTCAGCTCTGAATCAGTTTTTAGATGGTTTTTTTTGTCGCCAAAAATATTTCTGGTGAGTTTTCGATATTTTCTTTCGAAGATTCGGAATCAGCACGTCAAAATATGTTCGGGGACAAAAATTTGAAATACGAAAAGTGAAAAATAAAGAAGTTCAAAAAATTATCTATCATGACTTACTCGACTTTTTTTGTCCGTAGATTTTTTCGTTCAAATTCTCAGTATATACTAATTAGACCATTCTGAATCGATTGTAGTTCACAGAATTCGTCTATCTCTAACCGTTCTCAAGTTGGTCAGCTCTGAATCACTTTTCAAATGTGTTTTTGCGCAAAAATAATTTATGGCGAGTTTTCGACATTTCGAATAATGAATTTAATCAAAATTAATAATGAATTAATGAAAATGTTATGGTGTACACCTAATGAAAGAGTAGTTTCCCCCTCGCACTATCGTCACTGAACGATTTCCCAAAAAAATAATCCTGAGCTTTGTGTTCGCAAATATCTTACCGAATCCGTAATTATATTTGAGTATTCTATGTTCCGGAAGTTGTCACTACTGATATTAGGATATTTTATGCAGAGTCAAAAATAAATATTCGATAATTATTACAGAAACAGAATACATAATTCACTGAAAGAGAACATTACCTGGAGTGAACGCAGGTGTCAGCTTTGCCCTCAAATTCTTCCACCTCTCATCTTCCAGATTGAAAAGATTTCCCGACAATGGATTGTCTTTTTCATTGATGTATATGCCGTGATTCACGAAATGGTTGAAGTCCTTTTGTAAGACGTTTTTGATGAGATCCAGATCAATTGGAACATAGAATGCACGGAGAAAGATGTAGAATCCTCCATGTTTGAGACCTCTGGATTTCAGGTCGTTGTAGATTAATTTGAATTGATCCCCAAAAGATAATTTCCATCTCAAATAATCACCGGTATTTCCAAAGATGAATTCCGGTTCCGGATTCTCCAAACCTACTCTCCTCCAGTACGAGTATTTCCATTTCGAAAACAGCCAAAAGCTTATTATTATTGCCATTAAAAGATAGGCAACTATGAATGAATCCATTTTGTCTGCTTCTGTGAATAGAGAAAATCACCTTTTATGTGAAACTAATGGGCGCATGCAAATCGGGCACCAAACAGGTACCCTTTGCGGTCAGTTTCGAGGAATTATGAAAACTGCAATTTGGGTACCGAAGATTTCATTACGATTTAAGTACGTATGGCTACGTCTATGTCAACGGTTTCAAAAGCGACAGTCTCAACCAATGAGCTACTTTAGTATAATTGAACTAGAACGAACTAACCTTACGTAGACATTTGAGTGCGTGGAACTTGAATACATCTTGATTTTAGTTCGACAATATGAATAAGAAATTCATAAAATCTTTTGTGAAATCATCTGCGACTTGAAGACAAACTTTAGTCGCTATTTTCCATCGTTCAAGATAACCTCTTGGGAGGTATTCATGTTGAAAAGGGGAACATTCTCCATGAAAATTGAAAAATGAAAAATGTGACTTATTTGTAATATCTAACAGAAAACAACTACTTCCCCGGCACAAGCCACGCTGGACATTGAACTACATCTGATAGATATTGTGAAAAGACTCTAACTGAAAAGGAAAGAAAAAATCTGAAAGTTAAAATTCGCATTTTTATTCAGATAGCTGACTTTTTTAATTCTTTCTAGTTTTCATTGAAAAAATCATTAAATAAATTAGACAAGGAGAATGTTATTAAAAAAAAAATATCACTCACAGAAATCGTTCATTTCATTGAAGCAAGGTTCGCTTCTCTCGCATTTAATCCCCAATACATTTTGGTTGACAAAAATCTATTTCGCTTTGCTAGGCTCTTCAGGAGGATTGATATAGGATTGGAATAAAACAGGCTCTTCAGAAGAATACACATCAGGGATGGATATGAGAGAAACATTTCTTCTGCGGTGACACTTTGAAAATTATTTTTTGACATAGACCTGTCATGAGCATTTTGATTTTAGTTCGACAATATGAATAGGAAATCTTCCAGTCGCAGATGATTCCACAAAAGATTTTATGAATTTCCTATTCATATTGTCGAACTAAAATCAAAATGCTCATGACAGGTCTATGTCAAAAAATAATTTTCAAAGTGTCACCGCAGAAGAAATGTTTCTCTCATATCCATCCCTGATGTGTATTCTTCTGAAGATCCTGTTTTATTCCAATCCTATATCAATCCTCCTGAAGAGCCTAGCAAAGCGAAATAGATTTTTGTCGACCAAAATGTATTGGGGATTAAATGCGAGAGAAGCGAACCTTGCTTCAATGAAATGAACGATTTCTGTGAGTGATATTTTTTTTTGAATAACATTCTCCTTGTCTAATTTATTTAATGATTTTTTCAATGAAAACTAGAAAGAATTAAAAAAGTCAGCTATCTGACTAAAAATGCGAATTTTAACTTTCAGATTTTTTCTTTCCTTTTCAGTTAGAGTCTTTTCACAATATCTATCAGATGTAGTTCAATGTCCAGCGTGGCTTGTGCCGGGGAAGTAGTTGTTTTCTGTTAGATATTACAAATAAGTCACATTTTTCATTTTTCAATTTTCATGGAGAATGTTCCCCTTTTCAACTTGAATACATACATATTGCGAAAAGTAATTATTTAGTATAATTGAACCAGAACGAACTAACCTTATGTAGACACTTGAGTGCGTGGAAATTGAACAAATGAATTTTAATTGGGTGTAAGAAACAAGAAGGCAAATCATGAATTATTGTCATCAAAATATCGATAGGAATAGGAAATGAATATAATTATTTTATTGTTCCCTACCTGATTACAGTTGTTTAAGGAATGGTGTCGAAAAGGCCTGTCGGAGTAGAGATATTAAAACTCATATTAAAATTCAAAGTCTTCAAAAGCCTATACAAATCCATGACAGGAAAGGTAAAAAAAGACAGAAATTCATTGAATCAATGATTATTAAATACCAAAATAAGGAAATCAATAGGCTACACTTTATTAAATGTTTGTCATTTCATTGTTATGTCAATAAATAAGATATTTAGATTAAGATATTTTGTACAATTAATGTAATCATAATTCAATAATAAACATATTTTCGTATGCTTTAAAATAGTTTTGTATTATTTACCTATTAACCTACCCAAAATTATAAAAATGACGAATGAATAATAAGGCTCGGTGCCCAAAATGCAATTTTTGTAATGGGGGCCTTTTGGGTCGGTGCCCAAAATGAATGTTGAATTAGTCCTTTTATTGCCTTGGTGCCCAAAATGCAAACTCCCAAACTAATTCGCTATCTAAACCATTAGTCTATGAACCGAAGAGAGGCCAACCTTCACCGTTCTGTTTGACGGATGAAACATACTTTTTTTGAAGTGTCATAAATAGAGGAATACGCCTAAAATGGGTTTGTCTATCAAAATGTGGTCCAGACCAGCGCTGGGTAATTCCTAGCTGAAAAGTAATTAATAATTACAATTACTTTTTTTCCTGAACTAATTTGGGATTGTAATTGCAGCAAAATCTATGCAGGAATTGTAATTTATCGATAATACGTACAACTCTATGTCAATAAATGGTGTAACTTCTGTCGGTGACTGAGACTCAGTACATAAGTTTTCATTTACAATTTTATGAAAGCTATTTTTTATAATTTCAATGCTGTTATAATAATCAGTTCATAAAATGTTGAAAAGTTTCCTCCATATCAATCGACATTAGACTATAATTCAGTTTGATGATTTTATTATCCATTCTTTTTCATGTGTCGATAATCAGAACATTCATGTGACGGTAATTGGTGATATTTCGTTTTCAGTTTACTCCATATTTCAAAAATGTCCAGAATGCTACAGTATTCATATATATGATTGCGGAGCCAAAACGTTTAAATAAACGTGGTATAAGTAGAACCAACAATCTAGTAAGGTTGTAAATCAATATTAGCCGACGACCCTCATTATTACCCATTGTTCGGAATACAGATAAGCAATGAAAGTGTGTGTGACTTAAAATATTCCCAGGTCCGGATTCAAATATCTCATGAAATAGTTTGGCATTTTAATAATAGTAGGCTCTCCATTTTCTTGGCTTCTGTTGACAGTTTTGTATTTGAATATATTTGGTAATAAAAAATCTCCTGAGTTGATTTAGAACCCTTGGTAATGATATTTTTAAATGTGTGTAAGTAATAAAATTTACTTACCTGGCCACCTGACTTTTGGTACTACTGTACCATTAACGAGATTATAGCAATAATGGTCTATTTCAGAAATAAAAGGGAGAAAGTTAAACAAAATTTAGTCATTACCTAATATTCTGTTGTCAGTTGTGTCTATTCGAATTTTGTGTCGTGAAAAATGTGGCGTCCTTGGGCTCATCCTGAAGCTAGTACTTCAACTGGTGGTCGTTGTACCACTAGTCGACAAATGTTACACGCTCATGGAAAACACATTATATTAAATGTTTATACTTCCCTTCTGGAACGTGGAATGTCCAAGGATCAAGCTGTGCGAGAAAGTGCTCCTTTAACAAAAACACCGTATTCCACAGTGTTTAAAATAGTAAGTAACCCTATTTTAAAAAGAAAGAAACGAAAAGACTCTGGTGGTTCAAGGAACCTAGATGGCTGTGATGTAGATATATGTCTTATATAAAGAGCAAATTGTGCCTACATTAGATATTTTAATGCAACGGCTAAAAAATAATGAAACAGGTATCCAGTGTTGCAAAGAGACTTTGAGAACGTCTCTTTTACAAAACGGATTTCAATTCAGAAAACTCGGTAGTGACAGAAACCTCATAATGGAATCTGCGCGCCTCAAGAAATGGAGATTTGACTATTTATTGGCTATAAACGAGTTTAGAGAATGTGGTAGAACGATAGTTTATTTGGATGAAACTTGGTTCGATACACACGATATTAAAAAAAAAGTTGGGTATACTCATCTGACTTGTGCCAAACTAATGCGCCGTCTGATAAAGGAAAACGCATTACTATAATTCACGCAGGAACCGAAAGTGGTTTTATACCAAATGCGTTGTCTTTATCGGCAAAGAATATTAAGGACTCTTTAGTCGATTATCATAGTGATACTACAGCCGAATTATTTGAAGACTGGTTCCAAAATAAACTCATACCAAATATTCCACCCAACAGTATTATCGTCATGGATAATGCTAGCTACCAAAGTCGAAGATTAGATAAAAGGCACCAAAGCCACTATACACGAATATATGTTGAATCATGATATGTACTATGAAGAAAAGTACACAAAAAATAGTTACTAGAAGTTTAACACAGTTTTTCGATAAAAAAGAAATATTTTTGTGATTCTACAGCTGAAAGCTTGGGACATACGGTGCTCAGACTTCCTCCTTATCACTGTATGTTTAACCCAATTGAACATATATGGCAACAGCTTAAGTCAGCTGTTCGAAGAAATAATACTTCTCCAACCAAGTTCAAATGTGGTAGCTCTCATTCAAACAGAAACTGCAAACATTCCTGACAGCAGCTGGGCCAACTGTGTTTTTCATATTAAAAAGGTGAAAAAATCATATATGGATATAGAAAAACTTCCCAAAAGATTATTATCAATTTGGGTGACGACAGTGAGAGTGAAACTGATCTTAGTGAGTAATTTTGTAAGTGAGTGTATATTATATTTAATTCTAAACAACTCAAAATTATAAAGTTTTTGAACTCTAATCGCATTCATTATCGTGATGTTTATAAATGTTTGTGTGTTATATATCATAATATATTATATGTACATAGATAATTCTCAATTATAATCAAGCGATTTTTCTTAACCCAATATCATTATACCTATTTATTTACATACAAAACAAAATTGAATGGTTGGGGCAGGTACAACTCTGAGTAATATGGACGGCCTGACCGCCTGCTGTGGTTGGTGATTAATGACCTTCTTATATTTCGGGTTATACTTTATATGCAGTGCCGGTTTAACTAGGGGTATTTTGGGTGCTATAGCACCAGGCGGCAAAATCTTTAGGGTGGTATGAGCGTATCGTGCCCCATTAGTAACGAGTTGATGTTAAAAAGTTGAAACATAAATTTACAATTTACGGTGATGCTGAAAGAAAACTATAGAAATAAAATAAATATTGTTGGACATTTTCGATGTGAATCTAATTAAAAAAAAATCAGTGGGTTCAATTTCACCAGCTGGCTTGTTGGAGAGGAGGTCGGCTGGTCGGCTTTGTTGACTCTTTGTCAAGTCGATGCCATGCCGCTGCGTCCGCAGGTCGCATTGCAAGGGGAAAAATATTTGGCGGCGTGTTTACACAAAGAAAATAAATAAATACAGGGGTAAGGCTCTTCCAAAACTAATAAACCGTGAGATGTGAGATATATAATACAGGGTGACCCAGTGTTAAACCGCCAAACGATCAGTATCAATTTTTTAGGTAAAAATAAGACATTTTCTTCATATGAGCAAAAAAAAATTGGTATATCGTCGTTTACATTTAGATTAGCTCACAGAGTAGAGGCAAAAAAATAATTTAGAATTGAAAATATCCACTATATAGACATGTTAATACCTCAACTCGGCAAAAGTGATTTTTTTACTACATAGATACAATACCTTCACTAAGAAACATTATTACAATTCAAAGGTTTATGTGATAAAAATGGAAATTGGGTTGAAATGACATGCCCACTAGAATTCCAAAAACCCCAATCGTACTGGATTATGATTTTTTTTGCGATTTTCGTTATGAGGCCAAATTTGTAGGAAGTAGCATAGTTGCCTGAAACCCACGGAGACGATTTGACTGGATTGATAATTATTTACCTATATGAAACAATGATTTATACATTTGATTTTATACATAAAGTTCTGTTTCTTCTTACCTGTGAATGCAACTTAAAAATAATGAACCCGAACTGAAAAATAATTGGTATTGAAATAACGTTACTGTTTCACTTCTTATCACCCTCATTAGAATGGTAAAATTGGTATATCGTCGCTTTAATTTAGATTAGCGCACTTTACAGTAGAGGCAAAAAAATTATTTAGAATTGAAAATATCCACTATACATGGTGTAATCTAAGTACGTTAAAATATTCAAGTGTCGTATTCCTGAGAAGGTTAAGAAAAAAGTTTAAATAAACTTGTGTCCGGAAATGCTTCGTTTCGGACATACAGGGCGTTGAAATTGAATTTTTTTGTACGCTTTTTAAAAATAACTTTTGCAAAAATTAAGTTATTTGCACGAAATTTGGTCCCCGGGGATTTTTTGACGTGGGAAATCATAATTTCGTATTATTTTTTATGTAACATCTAGAGGGCGCTGCGTACGCTGTCATTATTTATTTCAAATTGCCATAACATTTTTGACAGTAAACTTTTGGTACTTTTCATGAAAAAATATTATTCCCACACCTTTTCCAATTAAAAAGGTATACTTCATCAACATCGCTGGAGGTGATCTTTTTCGAGATATTTACAATTTTCTATATCAATACATGTTACTTAGCTCCTAGGGCGCTAAGTGAAGTTGCTCGAAAACGAATCAATTTCCGATAAACATTTTATAGGAAAAAAGTTGTTTATTTTGACGAGATCTACCACATACTTAGTTTTTGGTATGTTCTCAGCAACTTCACTTAGCGCCCTAGGAGCTAAGTAACATGCATCAATATAGAAAATTACAAATATCTCGAAAACGATCACTTCCAGCATTGTTGGGAAAGTGTACCTTTTTTACTTGGAAAAGGTGGGGAATGAGGTTTTTCCATGAAAAGTACCAAAAGTTTACTGTAAAAAATGTTAGGGCAATTTGAATTGAATAATGACAGCGTACGCAGCGCCCTTTGGTTACATGAAAATTGATGCGAAATTATGATTTTCCACGCAAAAAACCCCGGATACCAAATTTCGTGCAAATAACTAAAAGTTATTTTCAAAAAGCGAAAAAAAAATTCAATTTCAACACCCTGTATGTCCGAAACGAAGCATTTCCGACAACAGTTTATATAGACTTTTTTTCTTAAAATTGTCTCAGGAATACTTCACTTGAATATTTTAACGTACTTATGTTACACTCTGTATAGACATGTTAATACCTCAACTCGGCAAAAGTAATTCTTTTACTACATAGATGCAATACCTTTACTGAGAAACATTATTACAATTCAAAAAATGGAATGAATTCCTAAAATATCTAATTTGAAAAAAAAACCTTTCTATAAATACTTTGGTTCAATTCATATTTGGTAAACTTGCGGACGTAAAAATGTTATAATACAGTTCAATACCACTGATGTTTCGGTATGTATATTTGTCCAACTTCACAAGTGTCCTTTCATTCGAATGTTCATTCACCTGAGGAAACATTTCTACATTTTTGCACCAAAAGTGATTTGAAATCTGCGACTTGAGCTTGAAATATAAGTGAGGAATCACACTGATCGACCAGGACCGACCGTCCACCTACGACCAAAAGTAGAAGTAGATCAATGAAAACTTTCAAAGTCACACTGATCGATCATCCACGACCGACCACTAGAATAATTTTGTAAATCTGACATTAATTTGACATTCGAAAGGTTATGTGAATTGTCTGTTCATTTATTGAAAATAAGTTAAATTCATAATATCAATAGTTTTGCTTTAAATAATGAGCAGTAGTGATACTGAAGAAGAACATTTTATTTTTCCGGTAGGAAATATACCTATTTACATGAGTTTTGTTGAAGTCAAAAGTTCATCATAAATGTGTGTCAAAA
This sequence comes from Chrysolina haemoptera, assembly GCA_958298965.1. Taxonomy (NCBI): domain Eukaryota; kingdom Metazoa; phylum Arthropoda; class Insecta; order Coleoptera; family Chrysomelidae; genus Chrysolina; species Chrysolina haemoptera. The sequence goes on along the minus strand of OY282597.1, from coordinate 25,997,860 downwards.
TGAGATTACGGTCGAGGACGGTCAATGACGATTATACAGTGTGAGTTGTGCGATAAGAATATACGTGTTGGAAATTTTGGTCGTAGGTGGACGGTCGCGGACGGTCGGTCCTAGTCGATCAGTGTGATTCCTGGCTAAAGCTCCAATAAAAACAATTTTTTAAATTCGCTCCGAAGTGACCTAGGTTGATAATTTTGGATTTTCAATTTTCCCTAAATTATTCGCGGTATACCGTAATACGACCATATATACAGTGTATCTCACTTCTCGTGGAAACACCCCCGTATCTTCCGTAATAATTGAGGTAGAATGATGAAACTCTCAGGACAGATGAAAAAGGTGAAAATGCAGCAATCACCTGAATAAGGTTGGCCTAAGTGATATACACTGCCCGCCACTCGCGATGGAACAACCCATTTTTACGGTAAAACATACTAGGGGCAAAATAGGCTTGACACTCTTTCAGATTCGTGATCAATAATACCAAATTACTACAGATTCACTTTTTTCCTGAAAATTTTGTTCTCGTCAATTACCAAAGCAACCAAGTTTTCGTGCAAAATGAAAGTTTGTCCGATAAAATAAAAACCTCTTGTGGTATTACCCTCGAAAATATGTATTGTTGGTAAAATTGGTGTCCTGATCCCGAATCCGTTTAGCCTATATTGTGCCCTAATATAATTTTTCGCAAAACTGGCTAGGTTCATCGCCCATGGCGAACAGTGTATGTCACTCAGATCAACTTCATGCAAGATTTAGACTAATCGCTGGTATATCTAACGCTCCTAGAATGTACAAAGTTCTACTTCATTAATTACGGAAATTACGAGGATGTTTCCATGAGAAGTGAGACAAATTCGGATTTTTCAGGAATGAAATTTTTTTAGGAAAAATGTGTATCTTGAGTAAGTTGGTGGTCCTGATCACGAATATGAAATATTTTCGAGCCTATTTTGCCCCCTAGTAAGTTTTACCGTAAAAATGGGTATCGCGAGTGGTGGGCAGTGTATATCACTTAGGCCAACCCAATTGAGGTAGTAGGTGCATTTTGACCATTTCCATCTGTCCTGAGAGTTTCATCATTCTACCTCAATTTTTACGGAAGATACGGGGGTGCTTCCATGAGAAGTGAGACAAATTCGGATTTTTCAGGACTGAAATTTTTCCATGAAAAAAGTGTATCTGTAGTAAGTTGACGGTCCTGATCACGAATCTGAAAGAATTTCTAGCCTATTTGGCCCCATAGTATGTTTTACCGTAAAAATGGGTTGTTCCATCGCAAGTAGCGGGCAGTGTATATCCATGAGAAGTTAGACACACTGTATACTCCTCGACAGTTTTTGTTGACAACTGATATTGAGTATTGAGTGATTTTCATTCAACTAAATTATTCGACGAGTTATCAGAATACTACAATTACGGTCCTGCCTGTTTCCCTACAGATATTTCTAAACCAACCCTGACTTTTACACCCGAATGGCGTCTTCAAGGTTACACCCGACTACTTCATAAAACGGGACGAGTTTCCCAGCTGTGCTTGTAGTTATAGGTTTTTGAAGTCTCGAGCATTTTATGCTTTTATGTTTTTTAGGTAGCTGAACTCGATTTTCGAGTTTATCTTACCTAGAAAGTTGATGGTCAATTGTTATTAACGATTTAATGTTGTTAAATGGTACGTTTGGAATCTAGCACTAGATCATCAAGTAAAACTTAACTTGTATAGTAAGGTGCGATAGCTGAAAAAAACTTCACAACTGGCAACCAATGCACCACTTTGGATACAGATAGTACATAGATAGACAAGTTCAAAAAGCCCAGGACACGAATTTTCCTGGCCCTCTGGCGGTGTTGATGACATTTCCAATATGGCCGCCAAGGTTTCAAGACATGCTTCTACATTTCCCTAGATAACTCGAGTTTGAATTCTGATAACAACCTATATTATTAGTGATTATTATTCAGGAGAAAACGCGCTTTCCAAAGGTATATTAAACATTATTGTTTAAGTTCATAATATCATAAATATTTTTAGGTTTATTGAAATGTTTCTGTTTTATTTTGATTTTTAGAAAATTTTGCTCAATTTCTTCTTTATTGTATTCAGTTATACTAGATGTGTGATTTTTTTTTCAGGCTGACATTGTGTAACGAACCTCATCGTGTAAATAAGATATTGCTTCTATTTACCTCATAGAAAGATCCAATCATGCCAACGAAGAGGAAGCATGAATTGGTTGATGCTACGACTGATCCAGTGGTGACCCCGTTTGTATGGGAGCTCTGTTTGTTGTGCATTCAAAAGAGCGCCTAATCATCCCGAAGTATGAAGGTTATTCAACAATGGCGACAAATCTTGAAATTTTTGTGAAACATGGTGAGCTTCCAAGTGCTATAAGAAATTTGGATCAGTTGGACGATGGAAGTGGTATTTCACAAACACTAGTAGCCCATGCAGCAAAATATCACAAATCTTGCAAGAACAAATATGACAATCAAAAGGCGGAAAGACTAATTGGTGGAAAGAAACAGAAAGAACGTCCACATTGCTCCCTATTGGACCAAACTCCATCTACATCGAAATTAACAAGATCATCAGTATTTTGTTCAGATTTGAAGAAGGTGTGTCTGTTTTGTGATGAAGAAGAAGGTAAAGACAAACTTGTGACTGCATCCACGCTAGGTATTGGGCGTACAATTCATAGTCTTGCTTCACAATTACAAGATGAAAAACTGTTGAAAAAGTTATCGTCAACAGATTTGGTCGAGTTAGAAGCCAAATATCATAAACTATGCTATACTCGCTTTCTAACACGTGCAAGAGCTGCTGAAGGTTCTCGAAGAGAAGATTACCATGATCCCAAAGAAGTTGTTTATTATCAGATCAGCATTTGGCAATGGTGCTTCATTCGGCTATATTCGGAGGCCGTGGGCACAACGCAATTTGGGCATTATGAGATGTGGGCGTAACGAAATTCGGGTACAACGCAATTTGGGTGTAATGAGATAACGACATGCTCCCAACAAAGCACATGTCGCTATTCTTCAACGACAAAACAAAGGAGCCTTCGAAGGAGTAGAGCAATTTTACTTGTACAGGAGGATATTCCTATAATTGAGGACTGACCACGAAGCCCTAAAATTGCACCATCAGTTACTACATAACTTTAGAGACTTTGTCTTACTACTTAAATTTAGCAACTTTTTCTGTGGACAAGCGGCTTGAGGTGACTTTCACAATAACGGACTTTATGAAATTTTGCTGTAAGTACACCGGCAACTTTTGCCTTAAGGTGATTTCATGATGAGAGACATTCTCTTAAACTTCGGCAACTTTTACTATGAAACGGTGATTGATTGACTTTCTCTTACAAATAAGAAAATAACAACGGACTCACGAAATTGTCGCCTCAATTTTCGACTTTGCTCCAACCTGCATTAAATTTGGAACTTCTGGGAACCATTTGTCTCGAATTACCTTGAACTCTGCTTGAAATCAATCGCATAATCCAATCGTCTTCCCAACCATATCTTTCCGCCAGTTTGTCAACCTTCTTCAGCCAATTATCTGCAATGGAATCATCTCGGAAAGGGTCAAACACTGGGATCAGAAATTCGTCATCTGCCTTTACAGCGAGCGTCATCGGTTGTTGTTTCAACTTTTCCAGATCACACTTCTTTTCAACTCTGATTTTGTGGAACTGCCACTAGGACGGTCCCTATTCGAAATAAAAACAGGGACTTTTACTCGAACTGACTTTCTGGAGTTTTGTTTTCGTTTACATATATCTACCAGATTTATACGGCGTCTTTTTTGGAGTATAAACATGAGAAGAAATAGTTTGGGGGTATCAAAGATACTACTTTTTGATATCAAAGAGATTGCTTGTCAAAGGAAGCGGGGGAAGGGAACATCAACTAAAAATTGGCATAGGCGGGGTCAAGTGTCACATCGTCGAAAAAAGAAATCCATTCTCTTTACAACCATCTCAATATTCTCGAATTTTGTGAATACCGAGTTGGTTCAATACATGCAGGATTTGTACTCATGTAGCAACAGTTCTCCAGTGTTTAAACTTTCTTATCTCACGAAATTAGCGCAAGATCGACATGTGAATACAAATTCACGAAAATAATATTAATAGAACACGTCTTAAGGAACAACAACTATTAGCATTTGTACCGGTTCTGAGAGCAGATAAATCGGGACGTGAACTTATTTTCAGTTTCGAAGGGGATGTTGGCGATGCCATTCCCGATACGTGTGCATTTAATGACTTTAGTGATGGTATGTGTCTGGGACGGGCAGTAGGTATACATATTACGAAGACAACTCTTTCAAGATTTTCCCAAATTTGAAGGATCCTTTGAGAATGCATTCACTGCTTCCACATCTGTACCTGCTGTTCTTTTGAATTTTGTACGTATGTTATTAGAGAGTCCCAATATTGACTCGGGTGTCTCATCAGAAATACCTGGACATAATGCAGGATTATCAATTGCCCAACTTATCAGATATAACAGCATCAAGCATAACAGAAAAGAAAATTTTCAGAATGTACGTCACTCTCTGGAGAGAGAAACACCACTCCCACTTTATGTGGGTCTCATGATTCACGCTGTCACTAAGAAGAAGAAAATTATAGATGAACTGTGTCATCTGGGTTTGAGTGTTCCATATAATCGAGTGCAAGAAGTATCGACCACAGTTACAAATGTGTTGTGTAAACAATATATGGAAGATGGTGTTTGGAACCCATATAAATCACATAACGACTAGCTGTGCAACGCTAAATTGTTTTGGCAAATTTTCAGCAAGTGATTATAATGAAATAAGAGTCATATATACCTTTCGAAAGGTAATTTTATGGTTAACAAAAAAGTATAGAACACATTTTCAGCTATATGGAACGGATTCCAAGTAATTGTGCAAAATGTTTCGAAAAATCAAAAGGAAAAAGAAAAATTTTAATAAAGCTACAAATATTTCTGCTATTATAAGCCTAACAAAATATTTGTAATATACCGTTGGAAAGCGCGTTTTCTTCTTGTTGATAATCACTGATAATATAGGTTGATATCACAATTCAAATCCGAGTTATATAGGGAAATGTAGAAGCGTGTCACAAAACTTTGGCGGCCATGTTGATAACGTCATCAGCACCGCTAGAGGGCCAGGAAAATTTGTGTCCCGGGCTTTTTAACTTGTCTATCTATGTACTATCTAAATCCAAAGGGGTGTATTGGTTGCCGGCTTTGAAATATTTTGGTATAATTTTAAGCTAACGCACCCCACTAGTAATTGCGATCATTTGGCTCACAACTTGTACTCATAGAAAATGCATAGCTTCTCAAATAACAACAATATTAAAAATTGTTTAAACAAAAAATGGGACACAGAACCATGCATTCCCAATGCATGAATATTCCCAATGGGTTTTTGCTGAATATAGATTATGAGCCTAGAAAAGTTGACAGTAAATTTTGACTAACAATTCTGTGTTTGGTAAATGTTGAAAAATTAATTATAAATTTGAAAGTTCAGGAAAACTATTTATTGGCGAAGACATAGCTGTGAAAAAAATGCAATCAACGCAGGAGGCATAAACTCTTTCCCCGATGTTTCGAATTCAAAATATTCAAATACCCGTCACAGAGGCATCCCCTGGAAATTCAACCGCATGCATTTTGAATTGCTGTGCTACCTCGAATTATTTGAATTCCTTGAGAATATTCAAGCTTTGAACATATGTTTCCTTCAATATCAAATCCTTTCCTTCAGAATGATACCATTTACATGTTGTTCATTGTGCAGGGAATGATTGAAATATGATTTGTTTATTAACAATTTGAGCCTGTCAAAAAGTTCACAAGTTGGAAAGGTTATCACACAAAGAAGAAGTAAATCCTGTCCGTCCAAATGGTAGGAATTTTAAAAACATGACTCGAAAAATATAACTGACCCTCAGGTTGCTATAATTTTCAAGCTATAAACATAAAAAATTAAAATAAAGGTTAATTGACCGTGTCTACTTTTGCAACAACATTATAATTTTATATCAACGATTCTGCTGGTGTTATTGTGCACCAAATGACGGTTCAGACTTTTTCTTTCGTTTGGTAAGTACATTACTTTCCACTATAATCTTCCACGTTTTTTTAAAAACTCAATTTCATTCCGGAAACTGGCAGACATTTTTTGAATTATTAGTTTCGCGCGTTTTCGCGAGTAATTAGGGATGAACATTTCTTAAACTTAGAAGAAAAATATATTGAATGTACAAATGATTATTATTTATTTAGTTCGAGTGGCGGCTATATCTTTTAGGAAAAACTACCCCTTCGTGAATAAAAAGGGGGTTAAAAGTTCAGGGGGTAGTTTCAACCACTTTCCGACATTTCTCAGCAAGGATTTTTCGATATTTCGATTAACCGCCCCAAAATCAACTAGAAGTATGCCAAATTTCATCAACTTTGGTCCCGTTTAGAGGAGAAAACCTATAACGATTGGACCATAGTTATTTATAGGTAAAAATGATTTATACATTTAATTTTGTACATAACGTTCTGTTATTTCTTACCTGTAAATGCAACTTAAAAACAATGGAACCGAACTGGAACTCAATTGTGATTGAAATAACGTTACTGTTTCATTTGCATATCGCCCTCATTAAAGTAGCAAAATTCGTATATCGTCGCTTCAATTTTGATTAGCTCACTTTGCAGTAGACGTAAACAAATCATTAAAAATTGAAAATATCTACTATAGACGTTAATACCTTATAATAATACAAACTCAAATTTTTGTTGAAATGTTTTATTTTATCAATGAGATTTCATCTCGGAAAAAGTACATTTTTTTACTGCATATCACTGACAAAAATCATTACAATTCAAAGGTTTATGTAATCAAAAATGGAAACGCATCTTTAATTGGGTTGAAATGACATTCCCACTGGAATAAAAAAAACGATAGTCTGTTGTTGTAGAGCAACCAAATATTCAGTATAAAGGAAAATATACCTGTTTCCAAGATGAAAAATGTATCAGCATCAGAAGCGGATCCAAAGTACTGGTATGGGGGGGGGTAATGAATATAAATATTCTCATTTAAGAAAAGTAAAATATTAATATATTTCCAATAGACATATGAAATAATAAAAACAAGAAATAAACTGGTCCGGTATGAAAAAATTGCGAATAAAAGTATTTGAAACACTCAAATTACGATATTTTGAAACATACTGCGTTCATCCTCAGACCTTAGGACGGCAGTATGAGTATTTTGGAATAGGCTTGAGGGGGATAATTACCCCCTTTACCAAACGCCGCCGACGTCACATTTCATGCTCGCGCTAACCCGCTACTGCAAGTTCAGGCAGGCCCGAAAATTAGATTCGGCATAACTTTGCTAAAAGTTATAGTAGAAGAAAAAGAATAAGTGCATATCGTTCCTGAAGACTACTATTTCCTCATGCAAATATAAAATGTGAGTGTCTGAGTACCTAAAATGTGTTTTGTCCCACTTCACATAACCCTTTTACGATATTTACGGAGGATCCGAAAGTCATGGATATTTTAGTTGATATGAAATAATTATACTGAAGCAGGAATCAGTACCCTCTTTAGACCATATGCAATGATTTTAGACTAGTGAGACAAGTCTCACTTATACATGCCGAAGAAAAAACTGGTTTTTATATAAATAAAGTAGAAAACCATAGAATGGCTTCGTGAGGGAAATAATAAATACGAAGGAAAAAGTTTTCTTCTCCTCCTATATTTGTGTGATCTTGCGTTCAAGTGTTGCACAACTTTACACTTGGCTATACCGTACTGAAGAAGTCTAATGAGTCCGAAACCGATCCGTCTACGGTTGCATTATGAGGGTTCACCCACTAATTTTCTCCTTCGTATATATATATATATGAATAAGCAGGATATGAATAAGCAATAATTTTCAACATTTAGTGAAGAGAATGCCGATTTTATGTGTAAGTTGAAAATGAGGCAGGAGTAAAACAAAGTTTTTTTTGGCATGTATAAGTCTGACCTGTCACACTACTTTAAAATTCTGGCATATATTCCAAAGACGGTATGGTTTTGCTGCTTCAGTATAATAATTCCATATTTACTGAATTATTCATGATTTTGGGATCATCCGCAAACATCTCCGTGAAGTGCTACAAAACACATTTGAGGTACTCAAATACTAGCATATTATATTTACATGAGAAGGTAGGAGTCTTCAGAAACGATATGAACTTTTCCTTTTTTTTTTCTCCGATCATTTTTAGCAGAGTTATGACGAATCTAATTTTCGGCCCTGCCTGAACTTGCAGTGGCGGGTTAGCGCAAGCATGCAATGTGACGTCGGCGTTCAATCACGTTTTCTGAGAAAACGAGCACATTTCATAAGAAATTACTGGGAATAATTTTTGTGGAAAATTTAATTGTTTTTTTCCCTGTTGAGTTGTTTTTCTGATAAATCATATACTTTTCAAGATTACAGTAAAAATCTATTCATATACAGTACTAACATGATACCAGACTCATTTATTATTCATTATTATTATTCATTATATATTTATCAAAGTGCAAGCAAGAGCCAAGAAAAACATAAAAACATCTTACGTACAAAAAACGATAAAAATTATTTGAAATTAGGATATTTTAAAACATTTACAGATTAAAAATCCTGGGCCAGGAATATCCTGGATAAAACAATTCTACTAGAACATGTCTGCTTTAACGTTTTATGAAATGAAGTGAAATTGAAATTGGAAATTGTGTGACAGGCTAACAATGACAAATGAAAATGGTGACATGGAATTGACAACGATAATATTTGTGAGATTGTAAAGTGAATAAAGAAAGAATCAATATATGAGTTAGTAAGGCAACCGAGCCAAATATCTGAATTTATCAGTCTAATGGGAACTTTCCAAAATCAGATATATTTCAAGATAGCCCAAAGAGACCCTATGTATTTCTTGAAAAACGCTTTTCGAAGAACGAGGAATAAATTACTTTTTCTACATTCATGCAAAAAACAAAACTTTATTGAACTATATTTGGTGGAAAAACTGTCTCTTTATTGCACTGAGTGCAATAAAGACTTTATTGAACTCATATGTCATTCTACTATAGCGTTCTGTCATCATGACAGACATAAACTTTCAAATCGACGTCAAATTTAGCCCATTTTCTGTGAGATTGTATTACGTTTTAAATAGTTGCATGTTTCATCATATTCATTATATAATGGACTCTGAAATTACTAGAAAATGCAATTTGATAAAAATAAAATTATTTCCTTCGAATATCATCTGAATTACACAAAATGTTTTTGAATTACTTTTAGCAGATATATTTAAACAAACAAAATGGGTGGTATGTATAAACCTGGAGCAAATTCTTTTACTCGAATTTCTTGAAAGAGATCTATTCACTTCGTTAAACAATGACAGAGACAAACCTATAGTATAAGCATTTGCTACCTTTTATGAATACCACCCATTGTCTTCCTTACAGTTTAGTGCCACCTAAATGTAACATAAGTCGATCATTAAAAGTAAATTTGGTGTTCTGACCCACTAAACATGATACATAATAAAAACATTTACCAGAGATAACTTCATTAATATTGGCAAACTAACAGAATATTAATGTTGTCATGATGTTTCTTACATGTTTTCAGCTATATGTTTGTGTCACATCGAAATAATATAACAAATAATATTCATTAAAAGATATATAAAATGTTGAGTATATGTTCCTCAGATATGTCTCAGACAGAGTGATTATGTTATTTGTACGATGTTTGTGTTTAACCACCTCAAAACATTACTCACATGTGTACTGAAAACTTTTGGAATTGATATTATCTTAAAATGTTTCTCAAATGCAATTTTCCCGTTCATGTTCATGACATTCATCCATCTTGTTTATTTTACAAGCTGTGAGCGCGTGCTTTCAATTTTAATTGTGCATTTTTTGTAGGATAATCTGATGCCTTTCTATATTTTGATTGATAGTTCTTACTTGACTTTTTGACCAGTCCGCGAGTGATATGATTTTCGTACCAGCTGAAGTATGGTAGGAAGAATAAAAACATGAACAAACAGCCAGATATTTGTTGGCAGATATTTGAAGTAGGCCTTGAACTCTAAATTACTAAAAAATATTCAATAAACATCACTGATTCTTTTCAGGATGCTGTTCGATTAATTTCAGGATGCTGCTCAATTCATAGAAAACTAGAAGCGTATATCAGTTGTTCCTACAGTTGGTATCTAGATGAACATCTATGTTGGTGGAAGAAGCCCTGGACCCTTATCATCGACTTATCATAGCCAATAATGATTGAAAGCAATATTATTGAAATTCTTGAAACAGAAAATACAGTCTCAATATCTCAGTCTCAGTCTCAGTCTCAATATCATATTATTGTAAAATTCACAGTGTTTATAAGGTTATGATTTTCCCAGTTCCTCCCAACAAGTATTAACGTTTGATTATTTCAGGTTTCTAAGCCTAGGCTTGAACAAAGGAAACTTAGCGTTGTCAATCCATCTCGTCTGACTTTTACGAAAAAAATAGCTCTGCTGGGGAAACAATTTCAGGTTAATAAGGAATGATAATTAGAGTAATACTGAAGTCATTACATCCAGTGAAGATAAACTTAGCATGCAGGTCAGGCGGAGGTGAGTTAGAAAATTATTTCAATTCCAACAAATGTTATTATTTGAAGTGATGCTGAAATGTATATCTAATATTTCCATACATTTCAAGTTATGGCTTCAAAATAGATTAATTATCAGAACTGGTATGAGATTACGAATACTCGATGCACAAATTAGTGATTTGTTTTACTGTTACCCATTTGCATAAAGCTTTTTGTTGAGCTAACGTAGGATTAATACTGCTAACTGATGAAGCATGAGTTATAGTAATAAACAAATAAAATATTTAATTGTATTAAATTGCAATCTGGCCTGTCTTGTGAAGCTGGTACCTATACTTATGAGTTTCATTTTGTAATCACCCATTAAAATGAAATATAAATGGGTTTCAAGCAATAATTAGTGATTTTAAGAATTACCAAAAATATTTCAAGAATTAATAAAAATATTTCAAGTCTTATTATATAGCATACAACTGACATTTTGTTGACAATATAAATTTAAAATTGATTTAAGTTTTCAGTGACTATAATTACTATATTTTCAGGATCTGTAAATAACATTCCCTTCAACCACAGGTGAAGGTGAATTGAGTTTGAACTCATTGTGACAGATTGGATAAGGTTTGCAAAGTAGAGGCTGAAGAAGAAGGAATAGTGACACACAAACCACGTGATCATTGATTCAGTGAAAATTCTACTTTTATTCTTTAAGAGTATTTTGTTATTTTTTATATTTTTTTATTCCATTAAATATTTAATGCAGCTGTAGTTTTTTTATTTGATATCATTCTCCCATTAACATTTACCTCCCTCTATTTTGATACTTTGATTTGTAATGTACGGGGTGGAGCATTTACACATGGTATATCATTTTTTTTTTCCTATATTTATAGTTACATTTCTAGAATTTTAGTAGTAACTTTTTTGTAGGTGAATAACTTCGACTTGATAAATATAAAAAGAGAAAAATACAATGAGTCATACTTGCACCCAGTATCTCAAATGAAAAAATATGGAACAAGTTGAATGTTAGACGTTCAAAAACAATATTTTTCCATTTGAGGTACAGGGTACGAGTGTGGCTCATGATATATGTTCTCTTTCTATATTTTTCAAATTGAAGTTACTCGCCTACCAAAAAGTGACTATTGATATTCCACATTCTATGTATAAATTCAGAAAAGATGTGATATACCATGAGTATATGCTCCACCCTGTATACTACAAAACAAAATATTAATATAGAAGAGTAACAATGTTATTACATTACATACATGTTTTGAGCAACATTACATACATGTGTTGACCAACATTATAAACATGTTTTGAGCAACATTGAATGCATGTTAATATGATATATTTTTGTAACGTTTAGTTTTAAACGTTACATTGTAATATTTAAAAGAGACACAAAGGACCATAGACGCAACGTATCTATAATATCAAGCATACTTCTGAACAACATCACAAAGTCACAATGTGATGTAACATTAATGTTTAAGTTATGTTTTAATGTTTAGGGGGGACTGTATGATTTTCCCACTATTTAAACCATCCAATCTTGTATCGGAGGCGCTAGGCAACACAGCTCTGTCACTAGTGTCAGTGTCAGTAACTTTTATAGTCCTGGCGATCAGATAGCTTGAAAGTGATTGAAAACTGATAAACTCTTAACGCGATTTTGTTGTGTGGCGAGCCCACCGGCAGACATAATTTTTGTAGTAATTTTCCATGTATGAAATAGTTTGAAATTTTTTGAAATCCTATGCTATCTAGCTATCGAAGGCGGTTAGAACTTTGACATTTTTTAAACCGTATTATTTGACAGTCAGATAATTTTCACTATTTTTACGGGTTTTTTTCGATTTTTACTTTGCGAGTTTTCCCAATCTTTTCCGTGACAGGGAAGGGTTTTCCATGTCCAAAATTGTTGATGAATTTACTGATTGCCCTCGCGTTCTCTATCTAGCTTTCCAAATTATTCGACGATTAGATGCTTTTCACAATTTTTACGGATTTTTCTAATTTCAATTTCGCGAGTTTTTCAACTTTTTTCGAGAAAAGGGAAGGGGAGCGAGCACCCCCTACCGATTTTTTTTTCTCCGTGATCAAATTCGCCAAAATACTTTCGAAACCCTACTCGTTTTGTATCTAGCTTTCGGGGAGCAGGGGAGGATAATTTTTTTGACATTATGTCATCGGAACTGAAACAACATATGAAATTTCAACTCCGTAGGATATTATGATTTCTGACGTGAATGCTATCGGGTCAAACTAGAAAGTGAGGTGAATATACTTCGAAAACCAAATGAGTTATCACAAATTGTCTTTGACCATTTAGTTCAGAAAATTATTCCGCTACTTCGTCTGAATTCACGTCTAATCTTTTCCAAAATTTCCCAATTCTTATAATCTGACGACAATATGGGCAAGGAGGCTGCTCAATTTCCTATTCTCAATTTTCTATATTTCCTGGTCTATTTATTTCGGGATATATTTCTCAATTTTCTTAACAGCTGCAGCGCGCTGTTGCCATTACTCTGGACGTGGTCATTTTTGTGCTGTGATCGATCAAAACATTCCGACTTTAGAGGCTTGTATTTCGATGATTAGACGGAAGAGTTTTTTCAGATTTGGTTATTAGCACTTTTATCAAGTTTATTGACTTATGTTAGTTTTATATCAAATTTGTAAGACGCGTTTCTTCTGTACAGCGTGTTATTTGAAACAATGATTGCATTTGGCCTACAACTACGTAATAAATATTTAGCAAATATGTCAAGCACTTAATGTCAAACATTCGTTTGAATTCAAAGCCAACTCAAAATAGTTATTTTTGGTATGAATATAGTTATTCTTTGGTAATGAAAATAAATGAAATCAATTTGTGCTGAGACCCTGATTTTATTTTGATGTTTAGGTATCACTCGATATTTTTGAACGTTATTTTCTTGTTACAATACTGTATTACTTTGAGCAATTTTAACACAAAATAAAAATGACTTTGAACCAAAAATTTTGATATTTAATTTACCTAAATTTTTTGTTTACCGTAGTTAACATAATAGTTGGGCAATTTGTATTATAACTCGCTTTTATAATAATTCCTTGTATACATGATGTCGTTTATTTACCGTTTGAGGCTAATTCTATTTTTACAAAACAGATGTATTTTTCAATGTTGTACAACTTTTCCAAGAAACATTTTACGATCTTTTCCAAAATAAGGGTACTTTACTTCAGGCTCAAAATCAAGTTTTCCAATGCGCCTCGTATATTACGCATGTTTTGCTTTATTTTGTTGGTGTGTGTTTAGATTTAGGTGATGCACAAACTTATTTTTAAGAATAATTTTTTGTTGAAGAACCCATAATAAAAAAGTTTCCCATATGGTGCGTACTTTGGGGATGACACTGTATAAACGGAACATCGCAGTGGAGGGTTGACATCTCAGAAACTCTTACTTTCAATATCACTGATTTGTTTCGTACTAGATGCAATGTCTTTTATTCCAATAATACAATAAAATAAATGAATTATATTTGAAGACCACAGGGGAAAAACGTGTTAAGTCACATTTTATGAATTTTACAGCAGACCAAATTTTGTGCGCCGATGAGTTACCACGTTCTTTCCCTGTGTGCTCGTTTCTGAGCCCTTCGCATTTCTGAGCCCGTATAACACGGTTTTTTTCTGTTTTAACTTCACCATACAGAACCACTTCTACTCAATTTTGAAGAAAAAGGTGAGATAACACGTTTTTCCCTTGTAGTCTTCATTTCAATTCCGAGTTTTACTTTTTTGTCACATACTCAAATAGTTCACAAATAGTGGAGTAAACTCCACCCAAAAAGTCTTTCCGTATAACCAGTTCCGACCTTCACAATACAGTGAGTTATATATTTTTCTATTAGAATACCATCGGGCGACATTTTTGATTGGGGACGAACTTTTTTATTTAGAAAAAAACTGAAAAAAACACGTTTCTTGATGAATATCACCCCATAACTCTGAAACTACAGGAGGTATGGAAATAATTTTTTTTACAATAGAAAGAGAATTCTTTCCTGTTTTCCACGCAAGTATGATAACATGATAAATAATCATAAGTTTTTCGTAAATTTATTCGGAACGCAAGATATCACTTTTCATGTAATGTTTTTTTCAGTAATCGACAAACTTGTTTTTGTACAACTGACATTAAAAATGACGTTTTTAATTCATTGACACATGAACTAAAAAATGACGTTTTCACAAAATCACTTTTAACACTAGTGTTAAAAGTACTTTTAACACTAGTGTTACAGTGTGACTAGTGTGACAGATGAGATGATGGATACTCAGTAATATAGATCTCTCTAATAGAAACACTTCAATCAGATATTATAATCAGAACACCTACTCAAGAGGAATCGTTTATAAAAGTTCACACATGTATTTGGTCGTTTGCGCAATTGATAATACTAATTCCTTTTGAAGTTACAAACGAAGTAGTATTTAGTCCAACTGTAGAATGTCCTTCATCACTGACAAATAATGACATTCATAAATAAAGTGCGTTGGGGTTTATTATATTTGAAGTATCTGTCAGTCAGCCTTGTAATCCAAAGATCGTGTGTTCGAATCCTTATGGATCTTATTTTTTTTTTGTTTTTTTCTTACTAGCAGTAACTGTTGAACAAAAAATTTTGTATGATACATTTGTTAAAAGTGATTTTATTTTGCTCGTGGGGTTGCTCCACTCGCTAACGCTCGTTTCGCAATATTCCCCACTCACAAAATAAAATGCCACTTTTAACACTTGTATCATAAATAACTATTGTTTTCAGCTTTCTGTGTATATATGCAGCGCATGAAATGTTGACACATAGTCATAAATGTTTTTGAACTAACAAAAATTTGTATATGTAGTATAGTTTTTGAGATATGATTTTTCAAAGATGTAGGTACGCACGGCAATGAATATTATGCCTGTCGCGATATAACAGGATTGTGCCAGTGCGACTACAAGGTGCAGTTGTAGTTTTAGTTGGGCAGTTTGCAACAATTCGTTCAGCATGCAGTGTGTCATTTGTAAAAAAAGCGTTTCCTTTAATGAAAAAAATATTACGAAAAATCAACGGATACAAGGCTATCAGCAGCAGAAAAAAGGAAGGATATTTGTGGATCACGCATTCTTATGCAAAGAGAGCAAATTTTGTCTGCAAAAGAAAAAATTGATTATCATAATGAATGTAGGAAGAGTTTCACCGGCATTCATAATATTCAAAGATTGTTGAATTTTAATTATTGCGAGAAAAATACCGAAACGGGACCATCAAAAACTGCACAAATAATAAATGTAAATGCATTAAAGAAGGTTTGAAATGTTCCAGTGAATTTAAATGTAGAGACTGCCAGAATACATTCAGAGATCCTGTTGATGAAACGGAATCAGAAAATGAACAATATTAATATTTACATTATTTTTCGTTTACTAGATTGGTTCAAATTCTTTTGATTTTGTAAATTATTATGAAATGTAATATTATTTTCATCTGTACTTGTATCATTGATTTTGAAACAACTATCATAGGCACAATTTCTCAACACAACATAGTGCGTTAATGGGTCGGATATTGAGAGTAGGCCCTGATGGTATTGCGCCGAGCGCGAGCAGTCGCCCAGAGACGCGGAATAACAGACATTTTCAAAAAATCATACCGTCAAAAATATCATATATAAGTAGTAATTTTTTTTGTTCTAAAAACTTTTTAGACTCTTTTTCTCAATTTTCTTCGCTGCATGTACATAAATATTTCAAATAATAATTTTTTTTTCGATCAGTGAAAATTTCATTTCACTATTTCACATTCTCTATTTATTCAGATAAAAACGCGATTTTATTTCATCTTGCTCGTGATATGTTGAGAAGCGCTAAATGATCCCCTTTCGATAAACAAAAAAATCAAATCGATATCTTGAGTAATTCTCGAGATATTGAGTGATATGTTTAAGAAAACACGTTTTTCGAATATTCTATTTTTTTCGTACTTTTTTGAAAAAAAAAGTTCATCCCCATAGAAAAATGTCATCCAGCTGGATTATGATGAACTATCACTTGAAGGAAATTATCAGATAGGTCTGATTTGGTTATACCCCGGAAAAAAAAACGATGGATTTCGGCCCTGGTTTTACTCCACTAAAACTTAAGTACTTAAATTATTGAGACTCAAAAATATTTCAACCAAAAAAATATACTACTGGAATTTGCTTCTGAATAGTTCATTCAATTTTGGAGGCGTTGAGCCAAAAACCTCCTTCAACTGCAGGAAAGAATTCACTTGCAGCGGATTTTATAGGTAATTTCATTTTGTCACTCAAATCCACCTTGAAATTTTCTATTATGGTAGTAAGTCCAACTTTGATCTCAAGAAGTCCAAAACGGGCACCTGAAACAACAGTATAAAATGAGTGATTGATACGAAAGCGTCTAAGGGCCACATAGTTTTTTTTTTCAATTTTTCCGACATCAAAGTGGGAATTTTGGAGTTTCAACTCGATATTTTAGTTCTTTCGCTTCATATCAGTAACACGATGTTAATCTTCTTCAGTGTGACGAAAGCTATTTTTGTTTACTGAGTATTAACAATCCTATTTAACGATAATCGTTTCGGACCGATGGTTCCCCCTTTTTACTCCCATATGCACCTACGACGTAGGCTTATTATGGCAAATACCTATTTCATTTATTTGATACTTACTCTCCGGCAAAAATTCTTGAACTCTGCTCATTTCCTGGTGTCTTTGCTACAGAGAAGTGAATTATTGTTTTTTTTCCCGTGGGTGGCGCTGTGACCGACTTCACTGTGAATCGCTGCTCCATTTGTGAGAAAAAAAGGATTATAAATTATAATTCATTGGGCTGGGGCAGGGCGACTCTAATGCTGTCCGACCTACCCTGACACTGACGAGAGGCAGGTGGTCTTCTTCAGCCAAATGAAGGATAATCTACTGTTTGATTGGAATAAGCATTTGCAATTGGGTCTTCTTGGAAAAACGTTGCCCAAATATCTGTCAGATGTAGTTCAACGTCCGTCGTGGTATTAGCCAGAGAAGTTGTTGTTTTCTGTCAGATGTTTGCCTCATATTTTCCACATGCTGGAAATATTTGGAAAGAAGGGAACTTCGACATTGTCGATTTTATGTTGTCCGACCTACGTCACTGATGACAGGTAAGAACCTCGAAACGCATCTGCAGGTGGTCTTCCCCAGCCAAATGAAGGATAATCCACTGTTTAATTACATCAAGCATTGCACAAATATCTGTTACATGTAGTTCAATGTCCGTCGTGGTATTAAATAGGGAGGTAGTTGTTTTATGTCAGATGTTTGCCAGTTTCATCGCGCGAGACCAGAGCAACCAAATAGTCGGAATGATGAATTGATTCTAACAGATGGCTTCAGAGCTGTCTGTGTTGACCTACCCTTGCATTGATAAGAGAAACTAATCTGCAGGTGGTATCCCTGTACGAATCAAAACAAAATTCTGTTAGTTTATTGCAGGGAGCACTTGTCATTTTCTCCTCTGCAGTGAGGGACATTGCATAAGTATCTGTTAGATATAATGCAATACCCATCGTTGTATTAGCCAGGGGAGTAGTTATTTTTTGACAGGTATTTGCTATAATAACCCTACGTCGGTGTGTATTTTAGAGTAAAAAGGGTGAAACATCGCTCGGCAACGACTATCGTTCAATCAGATTGTTGATACTCAGTACACAAAAATAGCTTTCATCACACTGAAGAAGATTAACAA
Organism: Chrysolina haemoptera; assembly: GCA_958298965.1. Lineage (NCBI taxonomy): Eukaryota > Metazoa > Arthropoda > Insecta > Coleoptera > Chrysomelidae > Chrysolina > Chrysolina haemoptera. The sequence continues at coordinate 25,979,378 of OY282597.1, read as the reverse complement.
CTTGTGACTTGCATGAAGAAAAAGAAATCGTTGATAGTTTCTAGTTAAAAAATTTTATTTTTTTTGTCCCCACACGTTCACCCCTCTTCTTCTGTACTGTGAACGGAAAATGAACATATATATATGTTCGAAAAATGTCTTGTTGAGGTAGGATTTATACCCTGATCTCTTTTATTAAACTTTGTGGGGACGACTTTGTGTTCTTTTTCCAAAAAAAAACCTATTATGATTTTCAATTGTTGATTAGATTAAATTTATCCTGATCTGTATCCTTATACAAGTCATGATTGACTATTTACGTATTCGTAATTGATCTGGCAACAGTGTGAGTAATTATCGCACATTTTAATGTCAGCGGTCCTCAAGTCAGAAACTGTGACTGGAAAAGTGTGGTTGAGTTCACGTAAATTGCTTTAGTTTTGTTTCACGATGTTTACATATGCAAACGTTTTGCAGCCATTTTCAGAGTATTCATTTTCAACAGAAGATAATTTCTGTTCCTCAAAAACTATCAACCCAAAAAATTGTGTTCAGTGTCCAAGATCCTATCACTACTGGTACAAGTCAGTGTTGCATATGACCAAAAAAAAAGTAATAGTTTCAAAGACAGAATAGTAATAGATAGTAACAGATTCTGTCAGAAAAGGGAAGCCCGCCGCAGACGAATTTTTTTTAGCAATCTATTACTATTTCTCGAAAATCTATTACATTTTGGTGTCTCGGTGCCTTATGCGCATGCGCAGGAAATATTCGCGCCTCTAGTGACGCAATTGTAAGCTAACATCAAGAGGTACTGTTTCCGAATGATAGAGGTCGCTCCTAATCTATATGTTTTAATAAGGTTAATTCGTTTGCATCGAGGTGTAGCACTTTCTGGTGTAATTTGCACTTCTCTCTATCTCTCGCCATTGAACGAAAGAGAAAGATAGAAGTGTGAATTACACCAATAAGTGCTACACCTCGATGCAAACGAATCAAGCAATATTTTATTTATTTTCATCATAAATCAAATAAACAATGTGTTGAAGTTGAATCTTAAATAGAAAAATAAGATTCTCAAAAAACTTCGATCAAAGCAGCTTCCATTCAATAAAAGAAAGAAATAATATCAGAGCATCAGTCACAACGTATTCTAGTAGTAGTGGTAGTGAGTGTTTTTTTTATCAGGAACCTTGAAAAAATAAGCACCATTTAAAATGTTTTTCAAAACAAAAAAACTCCGAATATGGAAGCTATTGAATATTCACCTGTCCATAATCTCTAATCTCTATGACCTAGGACCTAGGACCTAGGTGCTCTTTTTGTCTTTTTCGCACGGAAAACCATTCGCGGGAAACCCAATCCAAAAATAGATGTCAAAAGTGTCAAATCAGTCAAATGTCAATATTCAATGTCACAGAACTCACAGATCATGTGCCTCAAGACCGTGATTTATATCGCATGAATAGAACTTTCAACTTCTGTAGTTGCATATCTTTCATTGGTGTTCCATGTTACGAATAATTGAACCCCAATTTTTAAATTCGCCCATTGGGCGTTGTTGATATTTTGTTGAAATAGTAATAGATTTCGCATTTTTTAAGACTGTACGTAATAGCGTAATAGATAGGATCCGAAAGTAATAGAACTATTACTATAGTAATAGTATATGCAACACTGGTACAAGTACTGTTCGGTTCATGATACTCACCTATACATATTCTTGGTCCCTCTCCAAATGGCACAAAAGCAAAAGGGTGCCGCTTCGATTTGTTTTCCTCGTTGAATCGCTCGGGATAAAATTTTTCCGGTTCTGGATAGTATTCAGGATCCCAGTGGATGGCCTGCGTTGAAACAAGAACATTGGTTCCAACTTCTAGAACGACTTTTGTGCCTGGAACTTGATAAGCCTCGTTACAAACTCTTGAAATCACAGGAATTGCCGGATGTTTGCGAAGGGTTTCTAAAGAAAATAGGAAAGGAATTTGAAACTTACCGTAAAATGGGATGAATAGAAACTGTGGGGGGGTGAATAGAAACAAAAGTAAAACATTTGTAAAAAAATCCTACATTTCGCGAATTCATTCGACAGGCTTCAACTTCTGAGTGATTTAGGCATTGTATATATCACAATATAAAGGGTGTTCCTAAACATCATGTACATCCGAAAGGGGCATTCGAAAAACTAGAAAAAAAAACGTAAGAGGATGAATTTTCAGAGAAAAGAATGACGATTATTGTGGAATAGCTGGAATAGCAATAATATATTAAATTTCTTAGTTATAGAAAATCTGTCAAGTTTGGTTTTCCATGCCCTAAAATTCACATTTCGAAAGATTTTTTTCAACTTTGTTTTCTGATAAGTGCAGAAACTACACAGATAATCCCTGATTTTTTTCAGATTTTTCCTTCGAAAACTGAGGTAGTTGACACATTCTGTATAGGTACTTTCCAATAACATATTATTTTCATCAGTCAGAATTCAAATTAAAAATCTGAAAAAAATCAGAGATTATGTATGTTGGTTTCTGAAAAAATATTTGAAAAAATCTCCCCAAATGTGAATTTTAGGGCATGGAGAAACCAAACTTGACAAATTTTTCATTTATAAGAAATTGAATATATTGCGATTCCAGTTTGTGATGAAAAATTAAAAAAACCGCAATAATCGTCGTTCTTTCCTCTAAATATTCAATCTCTTATGTTTTTTCCTAGTTTTCCGAATAATCCGAGAATTTCACATTGAAGAATTAATGAGTAGGACGTCAAATTGTTTTCCATGCGGTGTTGCCAATTTTCTCACCACGGCTCGGGAGATTAAGTCGGCTGTGACAGGGTAGTAATTTTTATGGGTCATGCCCCTTTTTCTCCCACTGAACTTTTTGGCGGTGCGCCGTTGGTAAATTATAAAATAGAAAATTTATTTTTTGTATCGTTTACAAACTTTTTCCGTATCTAGAGTTACTGCAACCTTTATTGAGATGATATGTTAGTAGAATTTTCCTTTTTTTGACATATACGCATGTACATTCAATAAATCCTTTACAATCCTCCTTTATTAAATTACAGGCTTCCCATATACAGTGCGTTCATAAAGTGTGGAAACGCTTTAATACCTTACGAGTTCATCATTTTTGGAAGAAAATCTCGGACAGGTCGATTTTGTATTTCAGTCTTCCACCTTTTTTTACAAAAAAATTATTTTTCCCCCACCACCTTACAAGATATGACGTCATCGATATTTTTTTTAAATTGAATTATATTAAAAATTGAAAGCCCATATTTTTCTGAGTTCAACCATACCACATACGTGATATCTTACACTTCAAGTTACAGTATACCGAGTATAAAAAAAAACAGTGTTCATATTTCTCAACATTCATTTAATTATTTATTTGCAATGAAAATATCATAAGAAGTAGTGAAAATAAACAAATAACAAATCTACAGCAAATGCTCGAACTGAGCTCCTTGGGTTAGTTGACAATATCCAAGACGTCTGGTAAATTCTTGGGTTACGTTTGACAACATGTCTGGTGTAATTCGTTGAATTTCAGTTCGAATTATCTCTTTAAGGTCTTCCAAACTGGGGGGTCGGTTTATGTACACTTTACTCTTTAAGTAACCCCAGAGGAAGAAGTCCATGGGAGTTAAATCTGGGGACCTAGCAGGCCATTCAATCTGTCCGCGTCGTCCAATCCAGCGATTAGAGAAAATCTCTAACAACTCGAGCATAATGTGGACCTGCTCCATACTGATGGAACCAAATATTAGAAACTATTCGATCAGGTTGATTGATATCTGGAAATATCTCAGTTAAATATGGAACTACATAAGTCTGTAACATTTCCAAATAATGTTCACCCGTCACAGTACCGTCAAAAAAATATGGTCCTACAATGGTATTCCTTGGGTATGAGCTTCCATCGTCCAATTGGGAATTTCTGGTGCCCAATAACGACAATTTTGCTTATTCACAATACTGTTTGTAAAAAAAGTTGTTTCGTCGGAAATAAGACATTAAATTCCAACCCATCGTTTTGATTACATACTTCTTGCATAATTTCACAAAACTCCATGCGCCTATCAAAGTCATCTTCATTAAGTTCATGTATGAGTTTAATTTTATATGGATGTAATTTGGCTTTTCTTAGAATTTTATGCACAACACCACGACATATGTCATTGTTGTCAGATAAAGTTGTGATTGAACAATGAGGATTTTCTTCAATTCCAAGTAATACATTCAATTGAGTATCTTCGGCAATGGTAGGTCTGCCACTCTTAGGCTTATCCCTAACATTGCCGATTTCATTAAATTTATGTAATATTTTGCTTACCGTCGATTTGCTTATTGGTTCTCGATAAGGAAATTTTTCATTAAAGATTTCGCATACTTCTGCCATATTTCTTTTACGATCGCCGTAACCTAAGATCATCAGAACTTCTATTCTCTGTTTTTCTGACAGCCCCATCGTTATTTCAAATAATAGCTTTCAGGGTAATATTTTTCAGAAAGTTATTATTGCAGACTTATAAATCGATATGATACACAACAAATCAATTTAATAATGACATATGCAATGGTAACTAAGAACATAATTGTCTGATTGCTGAGGGCTTTCAGATGTTTTCATAGCCTACTACTCAAGTATGGCAATATACTCGTACTAACTACTTAGTAATTCTCAGGTTTCCATTGCAAAATAAATAATTAAATGAATGTTGAGAAATATGAACACTGGTTTCTTTTATACTCAGTATACTGTAACTTGAAGTGTAAGATATGACGTATGTGGTATGGTTGAACACAGAAAAATATGGGCTTTCAATTTTTGATATAAAAATATACCCTTTCAATTTAAAAAAAAACATCGATGACGTCATATCTTGTAAGGTGGTTGGGGAAAAAATCATTTTTTGTAAAAAAAGATTGAAAGACTGAAATACAAAATCGACCTGTCCGAGCTTTACCTCTGAAAATAATTATATCGTAAGATAATGGAGCGTTTCCACACTTTATGAACGCACTGTATAATTTAAATACAGGAATTGTCACATTTATTTAAGAATCCTCTATTACGACATAATAGAAATTATCTGCCAAATTGAAACGCCCTGTATGCATAAATCACCAAGATTCACTGATTTGCTATTAGAAACACTGTGTGTGCGTTATTTCAGTTGAACACATGATCGTATAACGTGTGCTAATATAAGAAAAATGCGTGTAGCAAGCTAGCAAATTGGTCCTGACAGCTTGAAATATATTTTAACACGCTGTCTTCTGTGAGATAATCGGGCTGTTGATTATTTTGGAGGGAAAATGTTATAAATTTTGTCTTCTAAATGATTGAGGAGATTATCGTTCAGCCATGTCTGTATATTTCCAAGACTATTCTGCATCCTTATATATCTGCTGCCAAGTGTTACCTCTAAAAATTACTGTTGTATCATTAGGGTATGAGATGAGATGACCTTTAAAGTTTCTAATATCAGCTTTGCTATTGATATATACTAAAAACAAAATAGGACCCAAGACAGTGCCTTGGGGTACCCCAACGGAAATTTCACGAGAACAACTGATACTGTCCCCAATTTTAACACGCTGTCTTCTGTGAGATAGATAATTTCTGAAGATTGTCATTGCTGGTCCAGGAACTCCATACATGTAAAGTTTGTTTAACAGTTTTGCAACGTTCGGAAAATTCAAAAAAGTAAAAATCTTTCAACAATTTTGTGACTTTCCTAGATACCAATCCCGTCTAAAGCTAGCTTAGAGTGCTCACCGACCACCCGAGGTGGTGCTGTAGGTTTTCGAGGTTTTGCTGGAGCCGGAATGTGAATATACCATCAAAAATCAGTCAGTTTCCCCGGAGCGCCACGGCAAATAATAATACCCGATCTCTAACCGCACAGGCTATGCCTTTGGGTACACTCTAGGAGTGTTTATAAGGGAGTATTATTATTATTATTATTAGTCGAAATGTATGTAAGACTCTTGCATGATTAGATTCAGCGGAATCCAAGTGTATTTTGAGGAGTTAGAGTCCGATGGCTTGAATTTGCCACGCGCTGTTCACAATATTTTCAAACTTTTTTTCTCGATTTTTAAAGCCAGGAAAATTGTGAGCAGAAAGCCCTATATCAAATAAACTAGATATGTTTGTATAACTCACCGTGGATTACTTTATCTAAGTAGCTCATGCTCATTATAGCTTCATAAGTTATTTGTCCATCATATTTCTTCAGCACTGTTTTGATTTCTTCTCTTAATTTATCTTGAACATCCTGGTTGAGAGCAAGCTCCAGAAACGCGAATGACATCGTGGTAGAAGTCGTTTCGAAACCTGCCACGAAAAACATGAAGCAATGAGCAGCCAATTCATTGACGGTTAAGAATTGATGTGTCCCTTCATTTTTATTATTCCTGTTGCTATTTTCTTCGTCAGCAATTTCTCCTCTATTCTTCAGTTGCAGCAACAATTGCATGAAATCTTTCCTGTAAACATTGTTGCTCTCCCTGTAGTGGATTGTTTCCTTGACTAGGTTTATGAAGAAATTCTCTATATGATGTGGCACTGGTTTGTATCCCAATAAGGATAAAATATAATATGGCACCGACAGGGAGATGGTACGTTTGATTCTTCTTAACAAACTCGGTTCGACAACCTCTCTTCCCCGTTGAAGGAATTCAGAATCGAGGTTCTTCAGACTATTACAGTCTATCCCGAAAGCCGCTAAAGCAATTACGTCTATTGCATATCGGGAAAAGACATCCTTGATATCTATAGCATGCTGAGTAATCGAATGATCCTTGAATATGTTTTCGAGACCCGAAGTACAGGATAACAAAGTTTGAAACATCATTTTCATTTTCCCTAGAAAGATAAATCGGAAACAATATGGTAAAATCTTTAGCGACAACTATCACTTTCAGTTTAATTATTGGGTTGGGTCAATAATGCTTGTGCTCTCAGCATTTTCAGAATGAACATGGCACAGGGTTGGGATTCTGTGTACCATAGAGTTATATTGTCGACAGTTTTGTCACTTTCTCTCCCATAGATTCAACCATAATGTCATCTCACTTTTTCTATCGATAATAGAATCAGCGCCGGACTTCGGCGGCCCATAGGCAGAGCATGTGGTGGAGGCCCTAAAATCGTTTGTGGTTAACTTTTGAAAGTTTCTATTAAGGTCAAGGTGAAGAAGAAAGCAACTAAATGAGTTGGCTAACACAAAATGTATTCAAAATTAAACTAGAAAACAAATTTACACTAAACTACAATTAACATTTACACTTTAACTTCAACCAAGAAGATAAACGTCTCATTTGACATAAGAGTTCATTTTATGCAGGGAAATTTAAACTAAATTTGAATTAATAGTTGGCCAACTTTTATCTTTCTATTGTAAATGTTAGTTATTGACACTACTGCGCAATTTTTGGCGCACATTTTGATTTTCGTGGGCTGAACGGATAGGTTAAAAGATCTATACCAAACACATATCCCGCATGCGTAATTTGTCTTAATTTTTTCGCATAAATGCCATACAAACCATAGTTTAATTTTTCCTTAGTTGAAGTTTATTTCAAGTTGGAGTTTAGTAAATGTGTGCTGCATAAATCCACCCTAAAATAATTTTAGTTAGCTTGTAGGTAACAAGCTAAATTATTCTTCTTCTTCAATAAACGTATCGATAATATCGTCGAAATCTGTTTCCCTCAAAACATCAATCTCTAAACTAAGGAGAGTTAAAACATTTAATCTGTCCTCGGTCATGGAACTTCGGAATTAATTTTTTATAAGCTTCAGTTTTGAGGAGGATCTTTCAGCCGTACAATTTGTCACCATTAGTATGAGATAAATTCTAAGAATTACCTCAACGTTGGGAAAGAACTCTTTAACATTGTTTTTACGCAACAATTCATACATCCATCTAATCCATTAAAAATAAAATATTCCTTATTTCTACCAAGATATATAGGTATTCTTTGATTGTCTGTTATAGGAAACTTCCTTATAATTGTTAACAGAGGAACAGTATTAAAATACATACTGACTTGTTTTAAAGTTTGACTGTCAAAAGTTAACCGAGTAGGTACCTACTCGATTTTCCTCAATTTTGTTTGATGCAAACTGCTCATTGCTTTGTTAATTAGGTTTACTTTGTTGCTTATTCAGCCAATGTTTATTTTAACATGATTATACTTATAATACATTTATCTACTTACCTTGTACCTAACCTCAAGGGCAGTCTAGGGGCCCTAGGGGGTGCAAAAGTTAAACTTATACGGCGTTTTAAAAAACCAGACGCAATTTTATTTTCAACGATTAACATCGAAAATCAACAATAACATAAACTTTAGGGATTAATATTCACACATTCATCACCTACTTGCAAAAAAGAAACGAGAAATGAGTTTATTCAATTACTTAAAACGTTTCGACGTTTGATACTCAACTGTCTAGTCTAGTAGTCTGTCTAAAAAAAAAACAGTTTGTTCATGTCGAGCGAGGTGCATACGTACGCGCGGATGCGCACTTGGGCGTGTGGCGCGGCGGCGGCGGGCGGCATCACTTTTTCCATAGAGAGAGCGAGACGCTGCTCCATAGCTTCATAAACGCGTCTCACTCGCTTTCCCAATGGAAAAAGTCCTGCTCTTTTAATGGCAAAAATTATTCGCGCGCCATGTGACACGTCATTTTCCGCTGTTGCTATTGGTCTAGCGCGGCGAAAGAAAGAAAGAAAGAAAGAAAGAAAGAAATCTTGATTGACTACGTTATGTCTGAGAAAAAACATTTGTAGCATGTGATAAATTCTTTCGAGAAAGAACAAAAAAACAATCAAAAACAAAAGTTACAACATACATTCACATTACATTTTTGCCATAAAATATTGTCAACATGCATGGCGTTTTGAAATGAAATGTCTGTTTCAAAGTATGTTCAGATTCTAAGTGGTGAGAACTCAATTATGAATATATGAATATGAATATGAATGAGTTACCTACTTTGTTCATCTTTCTAGATTGTTGGCACGAAAACGGAACATGATCAAATTATTAAAATATAAGGAAAATGAAGAAACACATCAATAATATAAGAAAATTGCAAAAATTTTTTATTACACCACAACTATTGACTTTCAAATGGTTTTTAGATTTTTTTTTAATTACACCATTTTAGTAGTGTTATTTTTTCAATTAAACTTTTGATCTTGCATTTCGAGTATGGACTATTACCTTCGTATGGTAATAAAAAAGTTTAATTAAATTCCTTAAAATTCAATAGCAATCACAATCACCATTTCCTTGGAATGTTGACAGTGTTGACACGAGGAAGATGACGCCATCTCTGGAGTGGATTATAAAAGTAGACCACTGATTCATTTGTTTTGTCTTCAAAAAAGTCTAAACAAAATCTAATCAGTCGGCACACCAGGGTTTTTAGACATTTTAGGCTGCTCCTACATTGGACCCAACCCGGCCAGACCAGACCAGTCCCGACTCGGCGCTCTTGGGTCTGAAGAAAACAAACATATGACGCACCGTCCTCCCTCCTACACTTGAGCCAGTGCTCGTTCCGGGGAGGGTCTGAACTGGTCTGACAACAAGTTTGTTTTTTCTTCCAGTTGCATGGAAGCTTTGGTCGAGGTGGTGCCTTTCTTTCAACAGCATTATTTTAACCCTCAATAACATTTTTAGTTTTTCTGCTGGGTCTATACAAATTCTGAAGGTCTACTTCTATGTGAGATAGAATGTAATCAAACGTTTCGACGGTCATTCTATGATAATTTTTGAATTTATCAGGATGCCTACGCATAGGTAGGCAGGTTGTGTGATATTCACTTTGTAGGTGGTGTTCATTGAAATCATGAACCCATTTTTTGCGACTTTAATAATAAATTCCTGTCCAATACCATGAAATCAATAAGTTCCTCGTCCATTTTTCACCTGTAATACACAACTTTCCTCGTCGAGAGTTGACACAACACTGGTTCTTCCGCTCCTGACTGAAAACTAGCTGCAATGTAGTCGGGACTGGTCTGGTCTGGCCGGGTCGTTTCCAATATAGGAGCAGCCTAGGAGCGCCGAGTCAGAACTAGTCTAGTCTGGCCGGGTAGGGTCTGGTGGCCGCTTTCAATTTAGTAGCAGCCCAATGGGTATAAATAAAGACAACTCTTCAGGTAGAGTTAGTTTCATCTCCCCCTCAAACAATATTCGCTTGGAATTTGAAACACATGTGGATGTTTGAAGAAAGATTTCAAACAGTGCAGTGCAAGTAGGTACCTCATTTGCCTAATCTCTTTAGTATTGCAACATCGACTCAACTTAATGGTTTTTGTTGCTTTTTTAGTTTTTCTGTATTTATTTTTTGTTTTTATTTCGTTAATTTTTAGTTTTGTCTCTGGTTGAATAAAATAGGAAGCTCCAACCTAGTCTATCGCTAGGTTACAGGCTACATCTTACCTTTTGATAGTATTCACACATATCATGTTGAAGAGTTTTATGTTTATTATATTTATATTTCACTATAAATAAAAGCATCAGTACTCGGAACTATTCCTACTTCTCGTCCCTTGGATGAATTGTTCATGAATCCAAGAAAAAATTTAAACTCACTATCTAGCAGTCTTAATTCAAGTTACTTATCACGCCTCTACACTGTGAGGAAAAATCACCGTATAAGAGACTACACAGAAGACGACAACGGTGGCGAACGCAGTATAAACAGCTTCAACACCATCAGGCCTGTAGTCCATAATACTGCTAAAACACTAGGTCTCAATGGGTTGAAAAACATTGGAAATACATGCTTTATGAACAGTGTTATCCAATGTTTGTCAAACACGAGATGGCTGTTGGAGTACTTGAAAAAGGACGCATACACGTGGGATATTAACACAAGTATCTCGAGTATGAAGGGGGCTTTGATAAATGCATTTGCAGAGATCATCAAAGAATTGTGGTCGGAAGATTCGTCAGATCGAGTGGTAAATACATTCTCCTTAAAAAGTCAGATACAAAGATTAGCACCTAGTTTCATTGGTTATGCACAGCAAGATGCTCAGGAGTTCCTACGGTACCTGTTGGAGGGTCTTCATGAAGACGTTAATAGAATAACCGAAAAGCCGAAACTCATTTTGACAGAAATAGACGAATAGTTGAGTGACAGTGAGAAGGCTCAAGAGTCTCTAGAGGGGTTAGACATGAGTAACTATGCAGCAGACAATGTAGCACCTTTTCGGTACAGTCTGTATGCCTTATCTAACCATAGCGGGACTACATACAGCGGACACTACACGGCTTACTGTCGACACCCGTATGTAGGCACCTGGCATGAGTACAATGATTCTCGAGTGACCCCTTCTTCACCTAATTCCCTCGTAAGCGGAGAAGTCTATGTTCTCTTCTACGAGCAGGAAGGCACCAAATCGCACCTTTGAGATCATTTCTAGTTCTATTGTTATTTACTTACACTTTTTGGATTATATTAACTTTTTCAAAAAAATAAAATAATAAAAGCAATTATTTATATAAATTGGACCCCTAATATTGTAGTACAACAATGGCCGACTGTGTCTCAACTCCTAAAGGCTATAATCGGTCAACTTTCCACCTGCTGGCTTTCAAATACATTTTTTATTTGATTTTGATTTTCCAAATCGCAAAAATAGAACGCGCCGTCAAACGGCTGGAGACAAATAGATATTATAATGATGCTCACAATATTACAATTTTCAGAACACCATAACACGGTTATGTTCACAACTCAACTCGTTCGAGTTCTGAGGCTGAGATTATAAAATGCAGTTACCGAAAATCCCAAGCATATATAGTAAAAAATAATTGAGTGTGATTTTAATCACTGGGTTAGGTACACAATAGAAAACTACACCAAAATATCACGGACTCATCAATTTTATCAGGCACTTGATAACATGTTGTGAATTTTGCTAAAATAAATGAACATTAATGTAATTTCGGTGTTTTTTGGAATTCGTGAAATATCAATCAAGAAAAACACCAAAAATTCACAATGAAAAGGGTTTTACGGTGCTTTTATACACCGTCATGCAAAAATTACACCGATTGACATGAAATTGAAACCATAGTAATGGATACTTGATAAAATGGTGAACAATTTGTTAGAATGAGAGAATGTGAATCTGATTATGGTGTTATTTATTTACAATTTCTGAATAGTTTATTCAGGAATGACACCAGAAATAAACGACAATTTCATCAGGTAAACGATAATATGGTGTTAATTTTGAACAAATTATCAGACATGATTGTAAAACACCAAGATGTTGTAATGAAACAAAATTTACGGTGCCATTGTGCACTTCCTTTTGAATGAAATAACAATCAAGTTTGAATAAAACTCGGGTTGTGATGAATCCTACCTAAATGAAATATTAACGAAGACAATGACGTTGCAAGCTAGTAAAATTCACCAAGTTCAGTGTAATCTGCATGCATCCAGACGAAATTATTATCAGTAGAATGCTCCATTGCTAGCAGTTCATCATTACCCGATGATACCCAGCACCATCACTAGAGGTTCCACTCTACAGGACATCGTTGTTTGCATAAAGCATATGAGTTTAAGATACGAACGCAACCGTTATAGGCGTTATAGCATGTTTCAGACAGCACAGAGAAATCTGAATAGCTCAGAAATGAGGAAGCCGAAATAAAGGAAAATACCGAGACAGCAGAGCCAGACCGCCGTCCAGTACAGGTTGAGCAGTTCTTGGGCCAACCGCCAGAGGCTTTTAGTGTCGTTAATTCACACCGTATTGTTTCAAGGTAAACACTGATTGGTGTTATTTAATAATAAATAAAACAGAAGAGGCTCTCAGACTAGTGTTTTATTACACCAAGATAACAAAAAAAAACACCGAATTGTATTATGTACCGGTAAAAGATACAGTGTTTGACATATCAAAGTATGAATGTATTCATGAAACTGGTGTTAAATTTCATCTGTTTTTTATGTATGTACACCATATTAGTGTTTAGGAACACTCACTACTATTGTGGATTAATTAAACTTATTTTGTTTCCACATGAAGAGGTGCTATGCAACACAGTAGAAGCCGTTTCTTCTAAACCATTCAAATGAACATTAACACCACGATGGTGTTTTTTAAGACATTTTTCAGCTGTGACATCTGATCATTTCGAATTAAATAAATAGCATGTACATGCTTTTTCTGTTACACCAAAGAACGGTGTGAAATATTTCGGTGCTATTTTTCACTATAATTATCAGGACCTATATGGACACCGAATGGTGTTATCTGGTGTTGTCTGTTGTTATTTTTTTTTTCTGTGTATGACCAAGGAACAAAAATTAATAGTAGATCCGCTGTGGTAACTATGATACGGTATGCGGACGAAAAGTATTTGCAGACGAAAAATACTTGCCTTCAAAAATAGTCGATTTTTTATCCAGAAATCAATTAGTACGTTAACGGTCTTTAGCCCTTAGTATAAGAAACTTATATCGCTAGATGGCAGTTCATGTTCGAACTGCCATTTCCAGCTTGTCAACTTTCGCGCGGTACAGGACCGAATTAAGTATTTCGGTGATTGTTTTTCCTATTCGCTTTCGTTGTAATCTGAAAATTTGTACGAGCATTTGAGATTAAATATTGCGGTCCAATCACAGAATGAATCGAAAATTGAAAGTAAAATAAAAAAAACTAAAAATCTGTAGAATATGAAGCGTTAAAAATAGTAGGCATAATTGGTTAACGGGCGTAAACTATTTCGATGATGTTTTGAATGATAATTTTGGGAAGAAAAGTGTACAACAAAAAGTTATACCGATAGTCTCATCTAGAATACTGGATAAAAGCTAATAACATGCATGCAGCATAAATATACAGTGCTGGCGTATAAAGTCTTTATCGTATATTATTTTTTGAAGGTTTTGATGCATTATAATATTTTTTCAGATTTTTCGATTCAAAATTGGTATAAGAGGGTTTTCGGGGGTGGAGATTAGGAGTCGTTTGTTGAACTTAATAAATTCAAGATGGCGGACGAGATTTGCGATTATAGTCGGATTCGATTCAGAATTCGTATGTGTGGGTTTTCGGTGTAGGAGATAGTGAATCTTTTTTTTTAAATTATTGTTTTTGAGATGACGGCTCCAAGATGGCGGACAAGTTTTGTGCTTATGGTCCGGTTCGATTTTGTACGTTAATTTATTGGTTTTTCACATTTTTCGTAGTTGTAATTAGTGTTTTTACTGATTTCATTTTCACCTCCTGTTCATGTCAACTGAAGATGAACATTAAAATGCTCGAAAACATGTTTGATTGATTGATTTATGTTTGCTGCAACTTTTTGACAAGTGATTGCCAAAGTGGCATTGACAACTTCCCCTCCCCCCTCTGGGTTGAAATAAATATTGAGGAGACAACTTTGAATTTTACTTAACTTCATCATACTGAAACTCCACTTTGAGTATGCACTACTTTCGTCAAGATATCAGACGATATTTGTGACTGAAGTCTGATTTCATTCAAAATTTGTCTGTTCGGGCTCGGTGATTTTTAATATTTTGTTAAAATTAATAAATTCAAGATATTTATTATTGGGCTATAGTGGTAACACCACTGGGAAATCCCAAAAAGCCCTTAATAGTAAGATAAGATTGGAATATTGAGCTGAAGTTGAAAAATGAGGCTTTCATTTAATCTTCAGTATTAAACCGTGAACTGGGTTGCAATTATGAACACTTGATCCATAATAGTGAAAGTTTTATATTGGGTTTGTCAGTTTCGATACGAATCGAGTGTTCATAATCACACACCTGAAATTATGTCAAATGAGTTAGTTTAGGAAACACTTCCATGTTGTCAATTCCAGGCAAGCATTGAGAAACAGAACTTATGGCTCTAATTTTGACTCAAAAGTGAACAGTATCAAGACCAGAACATTGTAATATCAACAAGTAATCATTTCTTTTAGAAGTAATACTTAGTATGTATGTAGAAACTTTGCTTCACACCAAATATATAATCGAAAATTTCTACTGCTATTCTGAAATGTTCGCAAAAATAACATGATATCCGAACCCAAAAGCATCAATTCAGAATGATATCGAATCAGTAATCCCGATACTCGTCCAACAGGAGCCGCCATCTTAAATTTTTCTCAATCTGAAAATGTCATGATGTATTTATTGTCTTCCAACTGATGAATTCCTGCCAAACAAGTCGACTGGATGACTGAATTGACAGATTGTGGAAGGTTAAATACCCAAACAAATCATGTCAAGAATTCAATTTCCTTCACAAAATCAAACTTCCGATGAATAATATAAACCACTTTCAAATTTGAAATAAACATGTATACATGCACACACAAACACACCTACACGCACCCACCCCCACACACAGAAAACAAGTTGTATAAAAACTAGTAATTTTTTAAATTATATTTTTTTGAATTTCCACCCGACCAGTGAATTTTATATTTTCCCGAATTTTGGAATATATCGACAAATAGTTGCATCATCGGTAGAGTTCATATCCAAATAAGTTAGAGAAAACAATTTCGAGTAAGTTAAATGGAATGTACTTTCATTTAATATCATAACCGATAGTTAATAGCACAACAAAAATATCTAGGCGCAGCGAATATTTTAAGTGATCCGAAATCCGACCCTGTGCCAGAACTTGTATGATCCCTCTCTCCACGTTTCACGTTATCAGCCGTATTGGAGGAGCAACGTGAGGTGCGTAAAGAAATTCAGTTCTATTTTGGATTCAAGAATTGTAATTAATAATTAATTTTCACTAGTCGACGGCTGAAACAATCCTTTATAGCTTGACGGTTATAAAATTGGCTATTTCCCAATTCGAATGGAATAATGCAAGGAAATTCATTTCGCAAAAACAACACTTTTTTGTAAAATTATTCACAAATAAACCGAATTGTGTAAGAGGAAAACGAGACCGTCATTCCATCAAGTAATTGATAGACTTCAATAATACAAGGAAACATCATAAAAATATTCGTTCATTTTGATGGTGGCACTGATCCAAAATGCACAAAAATGGGAAGAAATATCCTTTTCATTCAGTTAATACTTTCAAAGTATTTTTTTTGTTATTTTTATCTGTATGCACTCATACATTCCTTCATCAATCAGAAGACAGAAATCGTTTCCGTCCCCCTTTTTTTCAGGGATGCAGACCCTTAAATGTCATTCTTTGAACAATATAAAACGATAACTTTTTGAAATTAGCCTATAACGTTTTCATAGACACCAAAAGAAATGTTCATATGATTGCTGCATTTGTGTATTCACTTGATGTACGTTTTTGAGCTCTTTTCAAGGACCAATAAATACTATGACTTTAATTATGTTTGAATGTTCTGTGTGTTGGAAGGTGTCACTGACACTGGGATGTTTCATGCAGTAGAGTCAAAATATTGTCGAAAAACAATAAAAAATAAATAAAAAATAAGTAATTCAATGATAGAGAACGTTACCTGGTGTGAACGCAGGTGACAGCTTTGCCCTTATATTCTTCCACCTCTCATCTTCCAGATTGAAAAGATGTCCTGACAATGGATTATCTTTCTCATTGCTGTAGAGACCGTGATTCACGAAATGGTTGAAATCTTTTTGTAAGATGTTTTTGATGAGATCAAGATCAATTGGCACATACATTGCTCGGAGAAAGATGTAGAATCCTCCATGTTTGAGACCTCTGGATTTCAGGTCTTTGTAGATTATGTTGAATTGATCCCCAAAGGATAATTTCCATCTCACATAATCTCCAATATTTCCGAAGATGAATTCTGGTTCCGGATTCTCCAAGCCTACTCTCTTCCAGTACGAAAACCTCCATTTCGAAATCAGCCAAATGCTTATTATTATTGTCGATAAAATATAGGCAACTGTGAATAAATCCATATCTGCTTCTGTGAATGGAAAAAAATCAACTTTTACGTGAAACTATCCTCTTTTTACAAAAAGTGTTAGGCGAACATCTGCCTCGAAAATGGAATAAGCCTGTGGTGTAACTCAATAAAAACAAGAGGTATTTTCCCCTCTATAACACAAGTAATATAATTCCTAGATGAGCATGTCGATAAGGGGGCGTCCATAAATTACGTGAGGTGTTTTTTAAATTTGCTGTACCTCCCTCCCCCCTGGTGAGATGTCGTAAGATTTCATTCAACCCTCTCCCCCATCCCCCAATCTCACGTGAGATTTTTCAAAATGTGGGTTTTTTACGTAAACGCGTTGGATTGTTTTATTGTAAAAAGAAAAAAAAATTGCTTCGTGCTTATGAATATTTACGACTAGTTTTTAAGACTAGTAATCAATATTGCTGAAAGTTTAATTATAAGTGTAATAAAAATTTAACAATAGAATACTTAAATCGTAACTACTGTAATCGAAAAAAGAATATCTACTCTAATTCAGTCCATGGAGAATGATGCGCGGTCTCAAGACAGACTCTTGGAACCAACATGTCCATATGATTTTCAGTAAAATCATCTGCTCCTTCAACTTCGTTCTGATCTAGCCACTCTAAGCCGTTGGCGCTTGCGCACAGTAACTCATTAGCTCGTCTTGTGACAATCCGTGAGGGTCGCACTTTGCGGAACATACGTGCTTGCTTAGCTGGTGCCATGTGGATTGTGAGGTGCTCGCATGTGATCTGCAGCTCTTGTGCTAATGTGCAAATGTCCATCAACCTGAGTGATAGGGTATGGAGGTGGCAGAAAACGGTCGTGAAGAATCATATGCAGATCACTCCGGCGTGGGCTGCAGCACTTCTGGTCATCGTAATCGTATTACGATTACGCTTAAGATTAAATCTTAAGCATGTACAATCTGGATTAAATGGACCTAAATAGTATAATTTTTTTTGTTTCAATCAGAAAAAAAATTCCGTGATATTTGCCGGGACCCTCCCTCTCTCCAACGTAAGATTAGATGAGATTTGACTCGACCCCCTCCCCCCCTTAAACATCTCACGTATTTTATGGACGCCCCCAACCAAGTTATCCTCGTCAAGTAGGAATTGAATTACTTATGTGGTACAGGAGAGAATACTTCTTGTTCTCAACCAACATCTGCCCGAATTTTTATTTTATAATGAGCTTATTTCTCGGAATTCCGATGAGTTTTTGCGTGCGGACAAGGCTCTTTGCGCACTTGTTAGGAACAAAAGTTTTCCTACGAGCTTCATATCGGAATTACGGTTGAAAGGTTAAACGGTTTCACACATTGCAGACATATAATAGTCTACAGCTACCGCTTTCCTTCGTCGCCCAGTAAACATGAAACGTTTATACATTTCAAAAGTACTGTAGTTGTAAATAATCGAAACATTTATTAGAAACATTTCTGAAATGTTTCAAAATTATCGAAACATTTTTGAAACATTTCAAGACAGGTTATTGTCATATATTCAGAAACATTCCATATTTACATAAATTTTGGATAAGTTAAACATTTCAAAATAACTTCAATTGAGAATGATCGAAACGTTCAGGTAATAAGATTTCTGAAATGTTTAAAATGATTCATGAAGTTCAAAACATATCATGATGCCTTAAAACAATGCAATTCGAAATCTCCTGAATTCTAATTCAATGAAACATCACAAAGAACATCAATTTGATACACAGAAACATATTATACTAAGTATTTCATAAGTGTTTCAGATGTATTGAATTAACCTCTTTGGAAACATTTCAAATGTTCAATGACTCTTGGACATTTGAAACATTCCAAATCAACTCTGAGTGTGGATAATCGACTCGTTTCATTTTGTACCATTTCAGAAATGTTTCAATAGTATCATATAATATTTCTGAAACATTCCAAGATGGTTTATTTTGATATACTCGGCCAAATATCATATTTCAATCAATTTTTGGTACTTGAAATATTTCAAAATAACTTCAACTGAGAATAATCGAAACGTTCAGAGATCAAAACTTGAAACTGAAATGTTCCAAATGATTCATAAAAGTTCAAAATATATAAGTATGCTTCAAATCAATGCTTTCGAAACATTTCAAAATAATTCATCACGAAAGAACATCAATCAGTTTGATATACTTAGAAACAATTCATATTTTACCTAAACTGTAACTGATTGAAACCATCTAATATAACAAAATTTTAAATAATTTGATACATTATATTCGCAGTAAGTTACATGGAAACGTTTAAAACATATTGAATTGATCTCTTCAGAATCATTTCAAATGAACATTAAATGGTGTATATTTGAAACATTTCAAAATAACTTTAAGTGTGAATAACTGAA
This sequence comes from Chrysolina haemoptera, assembly GCA_958298965.1. Lineage (NCBI taxonomy): Eukaryota > Metazoa > Arthropoda > Insecta > Coleoptera > Chrysomelidae > Chrysolina > Chrysolina haemoptera. Next base: position 25,960,067 of record OY282597.1, on the reverse strand, counting down.
ACCTTTAATTTTGCATCATTTCAGAAATGTTACAAAAAAATTAATTAGTACCTGTATTATGTATATGCCAAATTATCCTCAATTATGAATCATGTGGTTACCAAAATATCCTCAGTTATGAATTAAAGAAATATTTCCAAAGAGCTGAAATTGACTAACTGAAATAATTTAAGTCTTTTTATTCCGAATATTGATGTAGCTACGTAAAAAATCGAAACCTTCACCTGCTAGGTACCTAATTACCGAAACATTTCATTTTAGCATCTTAACAAAAAACAAAAACAAAGTAGGTATTGATATATTGAATATATGTTTCATTCAGCAACATTTCGAAATCAGTAAAATTTTGATAGAACACCCTCCCTCAATAATTAAAAAATTCCAAAAGGACTCCAACTGCGTAACATTTTTTACCATCATCGTGAATGATTATATCTACTTATTATTTCCCTTATCTGTCAAAATTTATTCGCTGAAAAACCGCTCTCTTTCCTTTGCGTATGGACCTTTTAAAAGTCGTGGGCACAAAGCTCTGAATGTATCTCTAAACCTGGAAAACTTCATCTTCTGGTCACCAGATGGAGCAGCCTAAACTCCGTTATATCGTGTGTGATATCAGAGTAAACAAATTAACTGGAGAGCTGTGATTTGTAACGATTCGGAGTATTCGGACGAGGAACTGATGGCATCAAAGCTATCTAGATTGACCCACCCTCTTTTTGTTTCTGTTAGAAATGAGTGTGTTAACTGTTAGCAGTTTTGTTTGAGTCACAGTGTTTCTTCTGTATTCAACTATTTCTGCAACATTTCCAGAATATTTCTATATTTGTGTTTGAAACATTTCCTGGATGTTTCTATGTATGTTTTTCAAATATTTAGTAATGTTTCACATAAATGCAATGCAGAATTACTTCAGAAATATATCTGAAACATTCAAAATGTATATTATGAAACAAACCTGGAATATTCCAAAATATGAACTCATGCAAAGTTTTCTTCGAAACCTCTCTGAGGTCAAACATTTTTAGATTTAGAAATGTCCCTGAAACATCAAAGCAATATTTAGTGAAATATTTCAAATTGTACAGAAGTAAGTAGGTTCCTGACACCTTTCAATAACAATAAAATATTTAAAATATTTATTGTCACATCATCAACTTCTTCAAGGTTTCTTTGAAACGAGGGCGGACATTTATATTTTTCAATATATACCTGAAACAAGCTTACAGATTATGTTTCAGAAATATTTCTAAGTCGAAAAATGTTTACTGGGTAGATGTCATATGAATGTACAATTTAGCGCATCATTTTTTAAATTACGATTCAGTACAAAATCACCTCTCTGATGATATATCACAATCATACTTCCGATTCACCAACTACGGATATATTTGAGATTTTCAAAAAATTACTTTTTGTATTCCCCTCATAACGGAACATTTTCATGAAAGTGTGTTATGGAAGATAAAACAATAGCATGTTAGTAACAATAATCCTATGTCAAAGTTTTCATATTATGATTTGTATGAAGACGTAACTATTTTCTCAATTTTTGTTTTTCTTTATTTTTCGACATCAATGAATTCATTTATTTGAAGGCTTGCATAGGATTTTTCTGTGCGAGATCTTCAGGGTTTTTTGGAGAATGACCAAACTGAAAATAAAATCGACTCTACGAGATAATAGTCCGGGAGGTACTGTCACTTTGGAATGCGTCATAGTATGCACGATGAAATTTAGTTTTTATTATAGTACACATACCACTTATTACTAAACCAAGATTCAGACCGCGCGACCGCGGTGGGTGGAGTGGCGGGAGGCTGTGCAACTTGTCAAAAAAAGTTAAAAAAAAGTAATAGTATGCACGCTGAATTTTTTATCGTTGGTAGATCATGTAATACTCATCACCAAATCAGTCTTCAGACCCTTGAGTAGCGATGGGTTGCGCAGATACAGGGTGTTGAATATAAAAAATTAAATCTATTTTTTATTCATAACTTCCACAGTTTTGGAAATTTTATAGTTTAATTCGAAGAAATATTTTTGTTCAATAAGAGCTTTATTTTGAAAGGAAAATAACATTTTTAGTTACCACCAGTGGCGTACAAAAAGGGTATATTCGTCCCTTTCCTCCCCTATTTTTCACGCCACTGGTAAAATCAGAAAAAATATTATTCTTTGACTTCTTCATTCAATTTTAATTAAAAAATGTATCATTGTTGAACCCGGAAAAATCAATCGTTTTCAAGATAATTGCGCTTTTATGAATACATACTAATAATGAAAAAATTGTTTTGCTGAAGTGAATTGTATCTTCCGTAACTATTCGAGAAGAACTGTGTAAATTTCAGGATAAGTCTAAATATTACCTGTGGGTGATCTGAGTGAAATACAATGCTCGCGAGGAGCGATGGACTCACCCAGTTTTGCGAAAAATTACATTGGGTGACAATATACTTGGGCTCAAAATTTCAACGGAATCAGAATCAGGACAAAAATATTATTACCAGCATAGATTTTCGATGAAAATTTCACTCCTCTACTTTTTAGCCTATAAGCTGCCTTAATTTTGACTAGTTACCATGGCAACTAAAAAAATTCCGGAAATTTTTTCGTGGTGCCACCATATTTAAGTGGAAATTTTTTGACAGTTGAAAAGGTAAACATATGATCTACAACCATAAAACATTGTAGATATACCTGTGAATAATGCAAAATTTCTATAAGAATTAACATTATTATTTATTATTCGCTATAAAGTTTCATTAAACAGAAAACACAAATTTATTTTATTATTATGCATTAACAATTTATATTTCAAAAAACATAGGATCTACAAACATAATAAGATTTAAATGTTGCTTGAATTCTAACCCATCCTCTTTTCTTTATGGTGAATAGGAAGGTGACGAATTAATTAGATGTCTGCGTTTTAAGATATAAATGTAATATTTTGAAACAATTTTGTTCAAATCTCTTTTACGCAAATGGCCATATTTACTTGACATCTGCAGCAGACTTTGTTGGATTTTCGTAAACAAACCATTCGACTCTAACGCTTCCTGGTCGCAATCTTCCATTAAATTCGTTAAATATATTAATTTTGAATGACATATTTGCACTTGACTCAACTCTTTGTAGTATTTAGATAAATTGTACTTTTCAAAGCATTTGATTTTTCTCAAATTGTTTAACGCAAATGCTTACAAGAAATGTTTTACATAATAATATCTTTGTTTGCTGGTTTACTATACAGTAACTCAATGTAATTTACCAATATAAACCTCATCTGTCAAAAGCATGGCCGCGCCTATATCACGGCAACAAACCATGTTAATATTATATTTTTCACATCAGAAGTGTTATGGATTACTATAACAAAAAATACATTTCTACCACCTTTGGTGACCTAAAATTATGAAAGGGCGACCCATCTGAGTTTTAGCATTTGGTGTAACTAAAGTTGGTAATATTTTTTATTTAACGAAACATGGTGGACTTGACAAGCAGTGAAATTAATTTAAAACATTCAGATTGGATTAATTTTTTTTTTTCCAAATTATGGTGTGAAATTTTCTTACCGAATACCACGCAAGCTTAAATTATTTCCGGAAATTTTCTTGAGGGCAAGAATATTTTGAAAATTATCACGGTCGCAAAGCGACGAGGGATAATTTTCTTAAAATATTCGTTCTTGTGATATTATAACTGAAAAATGTTCACTTCTGAAAAACTCAATTTGTCTCACTTTTCATGGAAACACTCCTGTATCTTCCGTAACTATTGGAGTGAAACTCTGTAAAATTCTGGATCGGTAGATGTACAAGCGATGAGTGGAAATCTTGCCTGAAGTTGATCTAAGTGACATACACTGCTCGCCAGACGCGATAGACTTGGCCAGTTTTGCGAAAAATTATATAAGTGGACACCAATTTCACTACCAATACAGATACTGTTTCCATGAGAAGTTAGATAATTTTCCAGTTTCAACACCCTGAGAAAGTGCTAGGAATCGCACGTTAAAGGGTAAGACCTCGTTAATCCTTGGCTCGTACAAGTTTCGACTTTTGAGGGCTGCCGTTCGTAAGGGGACGACAGCTGGTTAACGGAAAAAACAATTTTAACAATTTCAACCTGTGTGCAAATTGCACCAAGTACTTGCAAACAGGTGCTTGCAAGTTGAACGTAATATCAAAAATACAGAGGTGCCTCGCAGCTATTGAAAAAAAGAAAAAAAAAAGAAAAGGTGAAATATAAGCATGTCTTAATAAAATTAAATACGGAAAATATAGTGTGCTAGCACGAAGACAACAAACCAACTTCTATAAATATCGTGAACAAAGGTTTCGTTCGATCAAGATAAACAGTCTGAAAACCAGAATTGATTTCATTAAAATATATGCAAATACAGAAGATAAACGTTATCACTTGGCTCCAAGAATTCAATGCAGTAATTTTCGTTACTTTCTTATCATAAAAATAAATTCTGTTTTCACTAACTTATATCAACAACGTTTCAAAAACAAAAGCTGTCCCCGTTTTCAGAATATTTCGGGTATTCTTTATGTTCACATTATGAAATTCAATTTTTATTTTGAAATGAATTCTGTGACGAGAAGAAATTTTGACATTTTATCTCTGTTGACAGGTACTAAAATATGACTTTTCAAATTACTATTTTCCCCGGGGAAAAAGTAAGTACTTTTTTCCCCGGAAAATACACATAAAATGAGTTGCCTATCAAAATGTGATCCAGGCTATATACCAGCGAGTTTCAAAATTTTGCACCATTGGAAAACTTTTTTATTATCGATCTGTCAAAAAATTTTATTCTTCATATAAATTAGCGCATTGCAGAATACTTGCACAAAAATTCAAATTTCCCAATGGTGTACAGAGGAAATAAAAAATATAAACAATGTTAAAATTTGGAGTCACGGCCAGCGTAGTTTACTCATGATCAAGATTCTATTTTTTGTTCCCCCCTGTACACCGTTTGGAAGTTTGAAATTTTGACAACTCATGTACAAGTATTCTGCAATGCATTAATTATTTCTTTATGTGAAACAAAATTTTCTGACAAATCGATAATGAAAAAGTTTACCATATGGTGCAAATTTTTGAAACTCACTGTATATAGTCTGGACCACATTTTGATAGGCAACCCATTTTAGGCGTATTCGTCTATTTATGAAACTTTATAAGAAATAAAAAGTATGTTTCATCCGTTAAACAGAACAGTGAAGATCGACCTCTCTTTTTAGGTCTTAAGCCGTAGACATTTGATTTTTTTCACCATTAAATAGTCGTTTTTGCCGTATCAGAAAAAAATAGTGTATGATACACGGGAAAAATAATAGATTTTAGCTCTCGAGCTAAAATCTAATTCTTTTTTCCCTTGTATAATAAATAACTATTAATATAACCTATGGAAAAAATATTTAAATTCACCAATATGATCATCATCGAAATCAAATATTATCAAGAACGACTGAATTAAAGTGTGCTTACATTCCATATTCTAAACAAAGTCATTATTTTGATTCAAAATTGGTCAGAAATAATGATTTTCTTGTAAAAATTCCGGCTCCAAAATGGCTGAAGAGATTTGTGATTATGGTCCGATTGGTATATGTGCGTGTTCTCGAGGTCAAGGATTATGTATTTTTTGTCAAAAAATTAATACATTCAAGATGGCGGTCCAAGTTGGTGGACGAGATTATGGCCTGATTCATGATTTTTTTTACCTTAATTCCACACAGTCGGGTACTGACCTTTTTCGTTCACGTCCGATTACCTCGAAATAATGCAAACGTGAGAATATAAACTATGAAATAATAGTTATTTATGGTACTAGTGTGTTATGTTGAAAATAAGTCATGAGAGAAAGATTTATACCACGAGGCCGTCAGGCCTCAAGTGACTTAGGAAACATAACACACGAGTGGCATACAATATTTTATCCAACAAGTAGAAGGAGTCTTTTTTTATGAGATAAAAATTAATAAGTTTCAAATATGAACGTGAGTTATAATCCATAACTCACTAGTGTGTTATTTGATAGTTTTTTATTTGATAGTATAATCCACCATACTCCACCATACTCCATAACTCACTAGTGTGCTATTTGATAGTTTACTTGTCTGAAATGACATTAATAATGACAGTCATAAATGTCATATGTTGGATAAAATTATATTTTCTCTGTGAAGGGAAAAAAGTTTGACATTTTTATCTCTGTTGACAGGTAACAAAATATTACTTTTTATGAAATTACTTTTTTCCCGGATATACAGTGTGACCCATTTAAGATGGAAGCAGCCTTCTAAAACTAACATTTTTCAACCGATTGCAATGATTTTTTTTTTTTTTTCGTTAGGTAGACATTCAAAAAGTCCACAAGGACACCAAATTTCATGAGTAAATCTCCGTTTTCAGGGCCAACTTTTGTTTGTATTGAAGAAATGTATTGGCTTATCAAATCCATGTATTTAAGAATATTTGTTTAAAGCATTTACCATCCTGTCATTTCAAAAACGACGATGTAATAGTGAAAAAATATTCTAAAATCAAAGATCTACCTTTACCTATGAGTGTATATATCCGGGACAGAAGTAATCCCGGGCAAAAAAGGTATTTCATGAAATGTTCCGAAATCAATTATCACCTTTACCTATGTGTATATACAGTGAGACCCATTTAAGATGGAAGCACCCTTCTAAAACTTACATTTTTCAACCGATTGGAATGATTTTTTTTTGTTAGGTAGACATTCAAAAAGTCCACCAGGACACCAAATTTCATGAATAATTCTCCATTTCCACGGCCTACTAATCTGATTTTTCAATGTGATTTTATAGCGATTTTTTTATAAAAAATCTGACTACACCACTGGATTCGCGACATTTTCAAATGGTTCATATGTGAATTACGTTGAAATGCGTCAATCAATAAAAAAGTTATAAGGGAATGAAATTTGGAAAATATGCCGTTTAATCAACCCACCAATTCAATTTCAGAACTTTTATCGAAATTCGGAATACACCACTGTATTCAGGAGGTCTCATCAATATATAACTGGTCAAAATTTCATCGAGACCTGTTCATAAATAAAAAAAAAAATCATTAGATAATAAAATTTGAGAAACGTGCAAGTAAATGGAATTTCACGAAAATGTCATTTTATCTCATAACTTTTATTTATCAACAATCCAGTTGTGTTGTCAAAGTTTTGATGAAAGTTCTCACTATTACATCGTCGTTTTTGAAATGACAGGATGGTAAATGCTTTAAACAAATATTCTTAAATACATGGATTTGATAAGCCAATACATTTCTTCAATACAAACAAAACTCAGGCATGTATTTTCTTCGGAACTGACAAAATCACGCGATGTTAATTTCATATATTTCAATAATGGATGCTGTAAAGAAGGCCACCACTGGTAGCTTGAAATTCGAATGATTCGAATCATCATCTTGGAACTCGTTAGCAGTGGTTAGATAGACCCAAATGTGAAGTATCTTGTTGTCAAAGTGTATGTTTTCCACGAATCATTTGGAATGAACAATAATGAAACAATAACCATTCCGAAATCAGTCTAGTTTGATCGGGTATTTATAGAAAACAATAATTTCTACATTTGATTATGTACAAATCTCTCAAGTTCATTTTCTTCTTACCTGTAAAGAACAAAAAACTACTAAACCAAACTAAGAGCTGATTGTTATTGAAATAACGTTACTATTTTACTTCATTTGCATATGGCCCTCATTAAAACATTGAAATAAGTATATGGTCGTTATTCAGTTCTTATTATCTTACAGTAAAGATAAAAAAAACTGAAAATAATCGTAATGCAATTATTTATTCCTAATAATACCTTATAATAATCATAGTAGTGAAAATGTTTGTTAAAATTATATATTTTTATCAAAAGCAATTTTTTATTTCATTTATGAATTTTCACTCCAGAATGGGGATTATTTCTCAACTCATACCTACCATATTTAATAATAATAATAATAATAATAATAATAGGTCTTTATTTTTCAGTAGTACATATGAGGAAAAAAGCCGAAGATCAGCTGGTTCTGTCTTGCGACACAACCTCTGAGCAAAATTATGATCTTGTACAATGTTCGAATAAGCATGATTGTGTTGTAGTAGATGAATCAGAATCGTTGGTACCAGTAGACTTACATCATCCATGTTTTTTCCATCTCACTATCCACAGATTGTTCCAGGGAAAAACAATTTTATTCGTATTCTAAAAGATACGATTTCACTAAAATTGAAAACGATAAGTTTGCAAGATTGATCAATGATATGAACGGAAATATTTTGGAAACTATGGTCGACCCAGACCTAGCCAGTGAAGCTCTCAATTCAACATGGTTTTCGATCAAATATGTCCACTATCACTGCTATGACGGTTTTTTACTCAAGAATATTGGAGTGTATCGAGGCCGGTGAATGCCCTGTTGGAATATTTTGTGATCTCAGCAGGGCATTCGACTGCATCGATCATACGATTTTATTGAATAAATTATATTCATATGGAATAAGAGGAACTGCCCTAGACTGGATAGAGTCCTTCACTAGAAGCAGGAGACAATTTGTTTCGGTAAGTCATAGATCTGACAACAGTCATTATAAATTCAATTCTGATACTCAAACTTTGACTATTGGAGTACTTCAAGGGTTAGTGTTGGGACCGCTTCTATTTATATCATATTGCAATGATATTGATGCTGCAGTTGCTGATAATACATGTGTTATGTATGCAGACGACACATCACTTCTAATTTCAGAAAAAGACGACACATTTTTAGAAGAAAGATGTTACACAGTGTCGAATAAATTAGCTTCCTGGTGTTAGCGTCACACTTCATCACTTCATTTCAACTCTCACAAAACTTTATCAGTGAAGTTTCACCACATACAAAAAATCTGTTCCAACGTTGAAATCAGAATCAATGAAAATGAAAACACCTTTTCTCTAACTGATGAATGTAAATTTTTGGGACTCACGCTAGACAATTGTCTTGAACTGGAAGAGTCATTGTAATAAATCAGTATCAAAACTAAATTCTGTTTCGTATCTGATACGGAACCTCAAGTTGATTTTGACCACTGAACAGTTAGTAAACTACTATTATGCTCATATAGAATCAAGAATTAGATATGGCGTTTGCCTTTGGGGAAGTTCCTCTTTAGCTCCAAGTGTATTTATTGCCCAAAAAAAGATTTTACGAATTTTAGCTGGCGTCAATAAGAGAACCTCCTGCAGGGAGTTATATAGACATTTCAAAATTCTAACTTTTACGGATATTTTCATTTTTGAAATGTGCGTATTCATTCACACTAATAAATCGAAATATAATCGCAATTCTTTTTACCATGAGCAAAATACGAGAAAATGCAATGATTTTTACATAAACCCGTACAAACATAATATAACGGCCAACTCACCTTCTTACTTGGAACTAAAACTGTATAACAAGCTGCCTGAGTCACTGAAAACTACTGAGAGAATTCAGGTCTTCAAAAGTACCCTCAAAAAGTATTTATTAAATCATAATTTTTATAACATTGACGAATTTTTTAAACTGTGATGTGTTTCGTCCCTACTTGTATTTTGTATTTTATATTATATTTCTTCCCCCATTATTTTGACTATGACAATCATACATAGTCTGTATGTATGATTTTATTACTTTTATTATTATTTAATGTATACAAATGCTGGAGCCAGTTCTGTATATTCGACTTATCCTATAACTTTGTAAGTTACACAGGATTAATAAAATGATTTGATTTGATTTGATTTGATTTAACGAGCTACAAACAAAAACTCCCGAAGAAATTGTTGATGCCTTTGCCTCACATTTTAGAAGTGTCTATTCTACTGACAAAAATCAGTGTAAATCACCCGACAAAGTGAGTAATTTTAGTACCCCGCTGGTCGTTGATGAAATCAGTGTCGAACATATTATGAAAGCAGCAAAAAAATTAAAAAACAAAATGACCTGCGGACCTGATGGCATTCCCGCCAAAATCATAAAGTCATCCTCTGAAAATAATCTTTAATATCATGTTACGTACTGATCACTTTCCCAAACTATGGAAAATTTCACTCATTTGTCCGGTTCATGAGTCAGGAAAATTAAATGACATAACTAACTATAGGCCAATTGTACTAATATCAGCATTATCGAAACTGTTTGAAATTATTTTATAGGATTTGATTTACAATCATATTCTTGGATCCATATCGGAGTTCTAACATGGATTTGTGAAAGCACGCAATACTCTCTAACCTTTGTACCTTTACTCACTATGTCTCGAATTTATTGGATGATAAGAAACAGGTAGATGTGGTTTACACTGACTTCAGCAAAGCTTCTCACCGATTCTCTCATCATTTACTAATGAGGAAGCTGGAACAATTTGGTATTTCTACGAAACTTCAGAGCCTTCTGAATTGTTACCTATCGGATAGAATTCTTAATGTCGGGTATGAGGGAGAGAGAAGTTTTGAATTCATTGCAAGTTCTGGGGTACCCCAAGGATCCAATTTGGGGTCGCTATTGTTCCTTATGTTTGTAAACGATATTTGTGAATCTATCCAATCAAATGAACTCATTTTTGCTATGACATGGAGATATATAAAGAAATTCGAGATATCACAGACTGCATATCGTTACAACATGATCTGATTAATAAAATGGAATGCTGTGATACAAATAATTTACCGCTGAATATAAATAAATGTAAAATAATGACATTTTCTCTCACTATTATTTGTTGAATGATACTATTGTTGCGAGTGTTGATGAATACAAGGATTTGGGAATAACTTTTGATGGTAGGTTAACATTTTCTACCCACATAGAAAATGTTTTTAATAAAGCAACGCTCCTCCTTGGATTTGTTATACGCAATTGTAGAGAATTTCAATCAGTTGAATCAATGAAACGTGTATATTTTTCATTAGTCAGATCAAAAATGGAATACGCTAGCCAGATTTGGAACCCATACCACAAAAATTATATTGACAAACTGGAAAATATTCAGCGTAAATTTCTAAAATTCGCTTATTTCAAAGCTCATGGCTCGTATCCAATAAGACACTATGATTATAATCTACTCTTGAATGAATTCAGTGTCGTTTCCTTAAGAAAACGTCGTGAAGTTGCTGCCCTACCCTTCATTCATAAACTCATCCACAATGAAATAGATTCATCAACTTTGTTGTCACTACTGAATTTCAATGTACCTCGTCCAGCCTCTAGATCTAACCTAACTTTTTATATCAATGTACCTAATTCTCAGCACCACTTTCATAATGGTATTAATTATATGTGTAGATGTTTCAATAATTTGCCCACAGTGGATATTTTTTTTTAAAGTTCAACCCACTTCAAATAAACTCTGTACAGTTTAATATCAAACTGATATAATGGGTTGGAAACTGTTTAATTTTTGATTATCATTTTTTGTTTGTTAAAAAATATTTATGTAATAGTCCTAACATTGATTTAAATTTAGTTAATTGTGTGGCACACACTCTTTCTTGTTATTTACTCCTGTAAATGGACATTAGTCTGTTGGATGTATCACTTCAATAAATAAATAAAATAAATAAATAAATAAATAAATGAAGAGCTGAAGGCGAATGCAAAATCAAAAACTCCTTCCTATAATGCTGTATTGCCACCAAATATTCAGTATAAAAGAGAATTTAACTATTGTCGATATAATAGTTATTTATGTACCAAGGACGAAAAACTGTCTGTTATAGTCGAGCATGCAAATTGATAGCTGAGGCGCAGCCGAGGCTAGGAAGCAGGCGAGAAAATAGACAGTATTTCGCCGAGGTGCATATTACATTTTTTCGTCGACCTCTACAAATTACCTACTAATTTCCGATTTTCGAATCGACAATCGACTGTTTTTTTAGGCAAGTATTTTTCGTCCGCAGACACTTTTCGTCCGCAAATACTTTTCGTCCGCAAACGCTTTTCGTCCGCTGTGGTCACTATGCCGTATCACGACGAAAAGTATTTGCCTTCAAAAATAGTCGATTTTTCGTCCGGAAATTAGTACGTAAAATGTCATTTTTTGTAGAGGTCGACGAAAAAATATATTTCAGCATGTGGAATGAAAGCAAATAATTCAACGAGCGTGTTGCTAAGGTGCGTCAAGTTGGTGATCCATATGTATACGGCATTTTCATGTTTTGGGTATTTTGTACCCATTTTGTGCCAATTTGTACCGTATATTCCGAATTTTGTGCCCGTATAGTTTTCGAGATATTTCGAAAAAAATTATAAGTCAACTTGACGCTGTCGTCTCATATATGGAAATTAAATGAAAATGAATTTTGTTGAATTGATCAATTGCCCGAAGATAACAACAATTACATAGGCTTTTTCTGATGCATCTCCAAAGCAGTGCAGCTCGGTGGAAACAGAAGTCGGACCAATAATATTTCTAGGAATGATCAATGAATTTAAATGAAATATCTGACTGAAAAATTCGAGCCAAGAATAATGCAAAGTGATAGGAATGCTTTCGTCCCAATGTAGAACTAGTCCCCAAAGTTTTTAAATGGTAATTTTATCTTTGATTATGCAGGTTCAATGAGACCTAGAGGGTTAAAAATGTGTGCTACCGAAAATGATATTGTGTGCTTTGAGATATTTGATGTTTTCTTATGAAAAACAGTATACTTGAAAGTATCTCCTATTGAGTTCTGTGTTCAACCTAACTTGTTTGAGACGTTATCGTCAGATATAAAAATTGTGACTTGACTCCAGCAATATTTTCTAAAATCTCACAGTTATTTAGACAAACTTTCTGAGATTGAAGAAAGCTGAACAAAAAATATGATTAAGTTCTGTTTTACCTTGTTTTGCATTTTGAATGGAATTAAAACCTGTCAATGAATCGACAGTCTAGGAATTAGTGATAATTATAGGTAGTCCCTAATGATGTTGATTGATAAAAAAGGTATTTAAATATTTTTCAATGAAGAATAATTTAATGTACTACATTCGCTTGAGAAAATTTTAAGACAGTTTTTATTTATTTACGTTGTAAAAATGCTTCAATATGTTCATAAAGTAACCTTAAGATAAACTAAAAGTTCTTAAAGACCACTTACTCTTCAACGAAGAATTTATTGCACTCTTTAAATCAAAATAAAAATGCTATTTGCTCTCAATGTCCCATTGATCTTTTATATTACTCTAAACATTAGCTATTTTAAAACTAATTTGCTATTATTAAGAATTAAACAGCAAGTTGGTTTTAAAACAATCCGTTCGGGGGAAAATTGTTTTAATGCAGTTTTATGGAGTACCCTTGATGTTTTCTTTAAAACTCATTAGGAAAACTATTTTATCCTAAGACTATACATTCAATATAATACCACAAATCCAAAAACCCAATTTTTACCTTTTAATGAGTACATTAAGAGTATTATAAAATGTAAAGGTTTTATTTAGTCAATTTGGTTTAAAGAAATACCTTTTCGTCTTTGGACGACTCCATTAATAGTTATTTAACGAACAAGTGTATTAATAAGGGCGATTAACAATCGAGATATTTTAACGCGTGAGCGGAGCGAGCGCGTTAATGTTTGAGATTGTTAATCGCCATTTTAATTCACGAGTTTGTTACAAAACTTTTCCGTCGACAGAAGTTTTCAAAAATAGAGATATCTTATTTTCAATGTTTATTTATTTAACGTTACGATAAAAAACAATCACTATTTCCTATTTATATTAACTCTACTCAAAGATAGTTTAATTTTTCTCAGTGGTAGTTTTATTTTATTTTTTATTATTTATTTTCAAATTGAAATTAAAAAAAAAATTTACCCTCGGTGGGTTTTGAACTCTCGACCTCAGTGTTGCAAGCCAGGTGCACTTTACCATTACGCCACGGGACCATATAAGGTTTTGAGGGACAACTGGTGTAATAAACATTTTCTAAAATTTTATTGAAAATTGACAAATAAATAATGACAGGTAGTACTAACCAATATAAAATGTATAAGAGCAATGTATGTTGGGTTGCATATAATCAAATCGTTGATTAATAGAAAATCATTCATTAACAGGGGTCATTAATCAACGATTTTGAGTGCGTTAAAATACATCATAAATGAACGGTCGACGGAAAAACTAATTATATGCCCTCCACATACGGATTAAACGCCATCTTGTCAAGAAGCTATTTTAGTGGACCAGTACTGTCCACATGTTTACATGTGGAATGAAACTTAGCTTGTTTTTTTGAAATGAAATTCGTCAAAGATGAAAATGCACCACCCGCTTCAATCATAAAACCGGCAAAATTTGTGAGGTTAGGATTTCATTCGAGAGCAAGACCACTTCAAATCAATAAGGTCACAAGTTTGAACACATTAAAGCATATTGGTTTCAAAAGGAAACTTAAACAGAGTCCTGCGAGAGTAATTGGATTTAAAGTGGTAAATAAAACGCTGTTTAAAATCTTGTAAGATTTAAAACATTCAATAAATGAACAATTAGTTTTAATCTAGATCACGCCATGTTTTACTGCAATAAAGACTGCCATTTTGGAATTTTTCAATAGTAAACCAAAAGAATATTGTTGCGTCTTGCTGAGACGCATCACAGTCCAAAATGAAAGTGCCTTGTTCTCGTGGGTAAGCCAAAATAGGCGCAGTTGTCAATTTCTTCTTCAGTTCAGTGAACGACTGTTGGCAATCAGGGTTCCAATCAAACTGAACGTTGTTCTCAGTTAAGCGGTGGAGTGGCTTGGCAATTTTACCAAAGTCTTGAACAAACTTCCTGTAGTAGGTACATAGCCCCAGAAAACTTCTTACTTCATGTTTATCCCTAGGACATGGCCAACTCCTAACAGCCTCGATTTTAGCAGGATCGGTCTTAATTCCTTCGGCCGAGATGACATGGCCTAAAAAATTAACTTCTTTTTGAAATAAATAACACTTCTTTGGGTTCAGTTGCAGGTTAGCATTTTCTAACCTCAAAAATACTTCTTCCAAATTATCCAGGTGTTCGTCAAATGTCCTTCCCATTACTATGACGTCATCCAAGTAGACTAGACAAATTTTCCATGTCAAACCTCTCAATACTAGTTCCATAAGTCTCTCAAAGGTGGCGGGAGCATTGCATAATCCGAACGGAAGAACTTTGAATTGGTACAGCCCTTGTCCGGTAGAGAACGCTGTTTTTCCTCTATCATCAGGATGAACTTCCACTTGCCAATACCCACTTTTCAGATCCAACGTTGAAAACCATTTGGAACCCGATAATTTGTTTAGTGTATCATCGATTCTTGGTAATGGGTAGCTATCCTTCATCGTTACGTCATTCAGTCGACGATAGTCCACGCAAAATCGGGTTGATCCATCCTTTTTAGTTACCAATACTACCGGGGAAGTCTCTGTCGAGAAAATGTTACGATGGTTATCAAGAAACTCTTTGGCCTTCTGCTTTTCTTCCATAGTTAAATGTTCCGTGGATTCCATCATTTTGTCTATTGTTCTCTGATAGGTGTTAGTGGTATTTCTTCGCAGTACCTGAGTGTGGTTTTCACAATTGATAACTCGAGTGACAGGTTTGCAGAATCCCAATTGGTCGTTTTTCTTCAGACGGACTTTATTTTCCGAAGTATTGGCAACCCTGACAGGAATTAGTTGTTCTGTGTTCACAAGACATCGGGCAATTAAAATTCCATCTTGGTGGTATTCATCATTTTCAATTATTCCAGTGCTCAAATCTCCAGGTTCTTTATCCATTCTGGCCATGATGATGGTTTCGGAGTTTTTCGGAATGTGGATGTCTTCGTCAACATAAATCTTAATTGGTTGGATTTTCTCATTGTATCTGCTCAGGAAGATTTCTTCATTGCCAATCCGCAAAATTTTCTGCCTGATGTTAAGGATGAAGTCGGTTTTCTCCATGATGTCCAGACCCAAAACACATTCATCCCTTATTTCCGCAACCAACATAGAATGTTCCATGGTAATAGGTCCTATCTGGATGTGTACAAGTGTTTCCCCAATGACTGGTGCGGTTTGTCCCGTTGCCGTTTCCAAAACCATATTCCTTTTCATCGACTTCACAGATTCTTGTATGAGGTCTGGGCGAACGACTGATCTCGAAGCTCCTGTATCAATAGTGAAGGTGCATTTCCGATCTTCTAAGTGGCCTTGTATTAGTAGACTTTGACCGTTTTTCTTCAATGACGATATATGGATCTTGAGGCTTTGAACACTGAAAGTCGCCACGCGCCCCCTAGTGCCGATTAATTCTGGTTTTCCTGGTTGGGAGCAAGTCCTCTTTCAGACGTTTGAGGTCTCCTTTCTGGCGTGGTCGATCTCCTTTCTGGCGTGGTCGATCTCCTGAAGGCTCCTCTGGTATAACGCCCACGTTGCTCTGTTCCTGAGCTCGGAGATCTCGATCTATCTTCGTTGCTCTCTGATGACGACCTCTTTCTTCTTGGACTTCTGGATCTCGATCTCTCCCAGCAACTCCTCTGTAGATGGCCACTTTTCCCACAGTTATAACAGCGCCTCTTCCTGTCTTCTGGGGAAGGCACTCGGTTGCTTAATGCTGTTATGGAGTCCAATATTTTCTTCAATAGCGCCTCGCTTGTAGGAGAATCCTCGTTGAATTTAACTTCACGTAACTTGGGCCTCGTATTTCTTGATGCGTTTTTCGCGGCCTCGAACTCCAAAGATGCTATTAGTGCTGCGCTTATGGTTTGAAGTCGTCCTAGTCGAAGGTTTGCAGAATCCCAATTGGTCGTTTTTCTTCAGACGGACTTTATTTTCCGAAGTATTGGCAACCCTGACAGGAATTAGTTGTTCTGTGTTCACAAGACATCGGGCAATTAAAATTCCATCTTGGTGGTATTCATCATTTTCAATTATTCCAGTGCTCAAATCTCCAGGTTCTTTATCCATTCTGGCCATGATGATGGTTTCGGAGTTTTTCGGAATGTGGATGTCTTCGTCAACATAAATCTTAATTGGTTGGATTTTCTCATTGTATCTGCTCAGGAAGATTTCTTCATTGCCAATCCGCAAAATTTTCTGCCTGATGTTAAGGATGAAGTCGGTTTTCTCCATGATGTCCAGACCCAAAACACATTCATCCCTTATTTCCGCAACCAACATAGAATGTTCCATGGTAATAGGTCCTATCTGGATGTGTACAAGTGTTTCCCCAATGACTGGTGCGGTTTGTCCCGTTGCCGTTTCCAAAACCATATTCCTTTTCATCGACTTCACAGATTCTTGTATGAGGTCTGGGCGAACGACTGATCTCGAAGCTCCTGTATCAATAGTGAAGGTGCATTTCCGATCTTCTAAGTGGCCTTGTATTAGTAGACTTTGACCGTTTTTCTTCAATGACGATATATGGATCTTGAGGCTTTGAACACTGAAAGTCGCCACGCGCCCCCTAGTGCCGATTAATTCTGGTTTTCCTGGTTGGGAGCAAGTCCTCTTTCAGACGTTTGAGGTCTCCTTTCTGGCGTGGTCGATCTCCTTTCTGGCGTGGTCGATCTCCTGAAGGCTCCTCTGGTATAACGCCCACGTTGCTCTGTTCCTGAGCTCGGAGATCTCGATCTATCTTCGTTGCTCACTGATGACGACCTCTTTCTTCTTGGACTTCTGGATCTCGATCTCTCCCAGCAACTCCTCTGTAGATGGCCACTTTTCCCACAGTTATAACAGCGCCTCTTCCTGTCTTCTGGGGAAGGCACTCGGTTGCTTAATGCTGTTATGGAGTCCAATATTTTCTTCAATAGCGCCTCGCTTGTAGGAGAATCCTCGTTGAATTTAACTTCACGTAACTTGGGCCTCGTATTTCTTGATGCGTTTTTCGCGGCCTCGAACTCCAAAGATGCTATTAGTGCTGCGCTTATGGTTTGAAGTCGTCCTAGTCGAAGGGCTTGCTGCATGTCAGTATCTCTCAAACCATCGATGAAAGTCTGCACCCCAATTTGTTCTATGAACTCCTTCGGTGCTTGTGGGTATGCCAAATTAATGAGTCGCTCTACGTCGGCTCCATACTCCTGTAGAGTTTTGTTGGATTTTTGGTATCGACTCTTTATTTGGCTCTGAAATACTTGTTTGAGATATTGCTGTCCATATCTGATTTCCAAAGCTTCAACGATTCTAGAATATTCCTTCTGATTACTCTCGGGGATGTTCTGAAGGATGTCCAATGCTTGTCCTCGTAGACACAGGACTAGAGAGGTGGCCATTTCTTCCTCGAACCAGCCATTTGCGTTTGCTGCCGCTTCAAACTGACGTCTATACATGGACCACGAGGATTGTCCATCAAATGTTGGAGGCTTCAAAATTTTCACTTGTGTAGGCCTTATCGGAGTTGTCAGTGAGGATGGCCTTTCGCTGGTGGGGGAGATTTCCTCAGATGGTGCACGCTTGTGTGGAAGGTGTAACGTTTCCAGCCTCTCCTTGATCCTATCCACTTCTTCGTTGAATTTCTTGTTCACCTCTCGTGCCACCCGTTCATCTATTTTGGACAGTTCATTTTCGACGTCTTGGACCCTTCTGTTGACTCCCTGGACTCCGCCTCTGACTTTTTGAACTTCACCTTTGACCTCTTGAACTTCACCTTTGACCTCCTGGACTTTTCCTCTGACCTCTTGTACTACTTCGGTGATTTCATTCTGGAAGCACTGTTGACTGTGACTAATACGTTGCAGAAGATCAACATGTTGTTGTAACTGCTGGACTAACCGCGCTTCCTGTTCCTCTTGTTCTTGTTTCCTTTTCAGTTCGAATTGTTGTAGAAGCTCTTCTTGTTCTTGTTTTCGTTTGGCTTCTTGTTCCTCTTGTTCTTGTTTCCTTCTCAGTTCGAATTGTTGTAGAAGCTCTTCTTGTTCTTGTTTTCGTTTGGCTTCTTGTTCCTTTAAAAACTCAAGGATATCTGCTGATGTCGCCATCTCGTCGTAATTATTTGCTCGAGTATTCACCATCAAATACTGGAAAACTGCCTTACTTTTCTTTCTTCAGTAACAATATTATTATTCAAATAATTGCGTCTTGGATCTTCTTAGAAAACTGAAGAACAGTGTGTCGAAATATGCCATTCATTTAAAAAAATGCATTTAGATGCTCAGATGCAAAATAAAATTTGATATTTTTTTAATATTTTTCAAGTGAGAAAAAAATACTTTAAATTAGTGGCGCTCGAGTTATGTTGAAGTATTTTATTACATTTTATCAGAAAAGCTCCATTCGTTGGTGAATTTTTCAGAATATTTTGCTTTCGAATATTATTTTATGATATGCTTAGTATACCTATGCGGTTTAAAATATTATCACTTTGCCGGCCATTATACAGACTTAAAAGTTGTCGAGTGCTAGTAAACAAAATAAAACTCTTTTAGGATTAATTAATTATTTTTTCCGTCGACCGTTCATTTATGATGTATTTTAACGCACTCAAAACCGTTGATTAATGACCCCTGTTAATGAATGATTTTCTATTAATCAACGATTTGATTATATGCAACCCAACATACATTGCTCTTATACATTTTATATTGGTTAGTACATCTGTCATTATTTATGTCAATTTTCAAATAAAATTTCAGAAAATCTTCATTACACCAGTTGTCACTCAAAATCATATATAGTCACGTGGCGTAATGGTAAAGTTCGCCTAGCAGCCAACACGGAGGTTTTTTTTTTTATTTCAATTTGAAAATAAATAATAAAAAATAAAATAAAACTGTCACTAAGAAAAGTGAAACCATCTTTGAGTAGAATTAATATAAATAGGAAATAGTGATTGTTTTTTATCGAATCGTTAAATAAATAAACATTGAAAGTAAGATCTCTATTTTTGAAAACTACTGTCGACGGAAAAGTTTTGTAACTAACTCGTAAATTAAAATGGCGATTAACAATCTCAAATATTAACGCGCTCGCTCCGCTCACGCGTTAAATTATCTCGATTGTTAATCGCCCTTATTAATACACTTGTTCGTTAAATAACCATTAAGTTAATTCAGTCCGCTGTAAATACATTTTAAGAGCAAAACGTCAGATAATAAGTTTTAATTTATGTATTTGAAGTTGCCTTGAAGAACTCTTCAAGAATATAGAATTAAAACTTAGTCTTGAAGGCCTTTTTAGGATGGGCCCTTATTGGCTAGAAGCTGCTTTATGATAGTCTCAGGGCTGTCTTGAAGATCACTTGGTTTTATTCGAAATATTATTGTGTAGTTTTAAAGCGATCTTGAAGATCTGAATAAGAGCGTTAATGTTACTTGGGTGTGTATCGAAACATGTCGCAAAGACAATAAATTTTGTGAAAATTTGAATCGTGTTAACCTTAGTGTCATAACTATGGATTTCCATCAAGTAACGGCCACGTCAATCTAAAAAATGTCAATGAATCGTCCACATAGAAACTGTACCTGATAATTTCACTGACTTGAAGGAATTCTGATTCATTTTCAATGTCTTCTTAAAATAAAGATGGAATACAAAGAAATGAAGCACTAGTGTTACCATAAGTGGCTGTGTTTAATTTATAGTGACTCACTTCTTCAAATGGATCAGAGCGCCATAATTTGCGTTGTAAATCACGTTGATCAGGTTTTATGTTTACCATCCTGTACATTGTATCTATATAGGCTGTTACCACATACTTATAGGTTCGAAATCTAGTAACTATTGTAAATAAATGAAAGCATATTGCACACTTTAATAGAGAAAGTGGCCCCGTGTCGAATCGGCTGAAATTTTGATATGTTGTAGTCGAAGTTATTCCAAACAAAAAGTCCAATGGGCACAACTTTTTCTTTAGGCTAGTTTTGGCCCTAGAGGCCCATGAAAACCTACATTTTTTCTCCATTGTTGTACAACACAAAACGTTATCCTGGATAATCATCAGTATAATGAGTAATCAAGATGTAAACATTCATTAATACGAGATGTTATTTAAGTACTGTTCTGTGGAGTTGTTATGTTTGGTCAATTATACACTGTGTTCCAGCTACTTACAATTTTTAAAGTTCAATAATTCGAAAATGGTTACAAATCGCCTCAGGGATCTACAATCAAAAAATGTTTATGAATCCTATTCTACACCATATACTACATCACATATAGTCGAAAAATATACCGAGTGTTCGTTTTAAAAGAAAGCGAGAGTTAAATTCGAAAAGTTTCGTACTGAAAAATATTTTTGACCATCCTGCATAATTGGAAGGCATTAGAAAGAATACGAAATATTAAAAATATGTAAATAAAATGGCCTTAGGATTTTTTTTTCTAAATCTACCATTGTAACGTCAGGGTACGATTTATCTGAAAATGGACTTATTTATTACAAAAACTCGTAACATCCAACTGATTCAGAGACAATCAATAGTAGTAGAGAGGTGAATGAAGGTTACTTAGATGTTATATTTAACTAATATTTCATTTTAAAATGATGGGTTCCACCACCCAACCCCATTATTTTCGTATCGCCCTGTATATGAGGCAATAACTCATTTTCGAGAATGGGGTACTGGATAATATGCAAACATTGCATTCCTTCACTGCAGAAACAAAAATCTGTAGATGGCTTTTCTAGCAAAGTTTTAATTGTTTGTGACTTCATGCCAATGTCAAGTTGAATAATATGGCGTATAATTTCGCAGTGAGATTCGAATGTTATGAGGTTGAATACAATGGTGGGCGAAGAAACCCATCAAATGAATGAACTCCAATCTCATTTACAAGATGATAGGTAGAATTTGAGAAACATTTTATTAGAATTTGTAAGTACGTCAAATGTAACATACAGTGTGTCTCACTTCTCATGGAAACACCCCCGTATCTTCCGAAATAATTGGGGTAGAATAATGAAACCCTCAGGACAGATGGAAATGGTCAAAGTGCACCTACCACCTCAATTAGGTTGGCCTAAGTGATATACACTGCCCACCACTCGCGATGGAACAATGCATTTTTACGGTAAAATATACTAGGGGGCAAAATAGGCTCAAAATCCTTTCAGATTCGTGATCAGGACCACCAACTCACTACAGATACACTTTTTTCCTGAAAAAATTCAGTCCTGAAAAATCCGAATTTGTTTCACTTCTCATGGAAACACCACCGTATCTTCCGTAATAATTGACGTAGAGTGATGAAACTCTCAGGACTAATGAAAATGGTCGAAATGCACCTACAACTCAATTGGTTTGGCCTAAGTGATATACACTGCCCACCACTCGCGATGGCACAACCTTTTTTAAAGGCAAAACATACTAGGGGAAAAAATAAGCTTTAATTTGGTTCCACTCAAACTTGGTAGCTTGTAACATGACTCGAGCAAATGACATTAGATAAATTCGGTGTCGTGATTTTATCATGTTATTTGTTCTCGTCAATTACCAAGGCAACCAAGTTTTCGTGCAAAATGAAAGTGTGTCCGATGAAATGAAAACCTCTTGTGGTATATTAACTTCGAAAATATGTATTGATGGTAAAATTGGTATCCTGATTCCGAATCCGTTGAGACTATATTGGCGAGCAGTGTATGTCACTCAGATCAACTTCATGCAAGATTTAGACTCATCGCTGGTATATCTAACGTTTCTGGAATTTACAGAGTTCTACTTCAATAATTACGGAAATTACGAGGGTGTTTCCATGAGAAGTGAGATAAATTCGGATTTTTCAGGACTGAATTTTTTTTCAGGAAAAAAAGTATCTGTAGTAAGTTGGAGGTCCTGATCACGACTCTATTTCGAGTCTATTTTCTTCCCTAGTATGTTTTACCGTAAAAATGGGTTGTTCCATCGCGAATGTCGGGCAGTGTATATCACTCAGCTCAACGCAATTGAGGTGGTGAATGCATTTTGACCATTTTCATCTGACCTGGGAGTTTCATCATTCTACCTCATATATTACGGAAGATACGGTGGTGTTTCCATGAGAAATGACACAAATTTGGATTTTTCAGGACTGAAATTTTTTTAGGAAAAAAGTATATCTGTGGTAAGTTGGTGGTCCTAATCACGAATCTAAAAGAATTTCGAGCCTATTTTGCCCCCTAGTATGTTTTACTGTAAAAATGGCTTGTTCCATCGCGAGTGGTGGGCAGTGTATATCACTTAGGCCAACCCAATCGAGGTGGTAGGTGGATTTTGACTATTTCCATCTGTCCTGAGAGTTTCATCATTCCACCTCAATTATTACGGAGGATACGGGGGTGTTTCCATGAGAAGTGAGACACACTGTATAATATATTGAGTTATAGCGCATCATTTTTTCCATATTATACTTATGCTAAATGTGCGAATGGAGGCTTGGTTGACCCGCCAGGAGAAGTTTCTCCATCACACTCCTTGAGCATCGATAAATTAATCGGATATATTCACATAATAATTCGACACAACCCTATCAAAATGAATTAGACCTATTTTTATTATATCCTCCTTGAGTTTCATTATCAATTTGAAGCATTAGTTTGACCATACCAGATAGAACACACTGTATAATTGACCATCTGTCATGACACCAATAAAAAATACTTCTAATAATATCTTATATTGATAAATGCTTCGACCTCAATGACTCAGAATAGTGAAAATTATTCAGAGTAACGTTTTTTGTTGTTTAACAGTAGAGAAAAAATTAGAATTTTCAATGCCCTCTAGCGTCAAAATTAGCCTATAAAAAAATGTATGCCCATTGGACTTTTTTGTTCGGAATAACTTGGACTACAACATATCAAGAATTCAGTCGATTCGACAGAGGGACATTTTCCCTATTGAAGTGTGCGGTGTCCTTTCACAGGAAGTTTTGGCCGAACTGTTAAAAACAACACGGAGCTTTGTGGTAGTACTGGCCATTTTCAGTACGCCATGATGGGGTAAACAGTATTTTGAAGTTTGAAATGAATCCTTTCTAGTATCACTTTTGATATAAGTATGTCCAAGCTTTTTATAATCTTTCATAAAAAGACATACTGTTGTTTAAAATCATGGTTTTTAAATAGTTTTTTCTCGACCGCATGAAACCTCTTGAGGGCGATGTCAAAAGATTCATCAAGTTGATTTATGTGGTCCTTGGTAGACAAATAGACAATAAATCTGCCAGATTTGTTGGGAACTGTAGTTTTAATTAAATGATCCTCGCATTCTCTTTTATCTCCCAGAAGCGCTCAAGCATATTCTGAATAATATCATTCTGTACTGTAAGATTACACACTGTACTTGATTCTCTGCATGTGAAATTGGCAAAGGTCCAGACAATATCCAACAAAGCCTTGTTTTTGTAAAATAGTATGATTACCAAGTAAATTTATACGTTCGACACAAATCAAATCCCAAAAAATAGAAGCTCGAATGATCAAGTCAATTGGACCTCTTTCATTGAACTTTTCGTCTGCCAAAACAATATTTTGCCGAATTTTGAGGTAGCTTGTATCAAATGATATTGCAGGTAAACCCTTGTAAAATATTAAAGTTGTAACACATACGAATTTGTTATCGATTGTATAGTAATAGACAGAGCTGGCTGGCATTTTACGGCAGGTATTCCAGGCAAGATGAGAATTTCAACAACACTTCTTTAATCATAGGCAGGTATAAAAGTGCCCGATTTGCATGCGCCCTCCTCATCAATTCCTGATGGGTAGGTGGAAAATCACCTGACGATGATTGCAGATATTTATTTACCAGCAATATTCGAAATAAAAGGAATCTCAGTCAGAATATGAATTAAAGTCGGAATTACAATATTCAGTCATATTTTATTGATTGTATTTCATCGATTTTGTTTCACACAACTGCCATTAGGATGATCAATTTTGCCATGCATTTGATTTTCAACAATGAAGTCTCCTAATTTTCCAATCATATCATTGTATTCGCTATCACCAGTTCTCACATTCAGTATTTCGTTAATTTTTTCTGAAAAATAATATACATGTTTAGTAGGTTGAGTGGAAGAAAATGCTTACTTGGTCTATCCAGGTAGTCGAGTAAGCATTAACTTTGCCTTTTGACTGCATACTCGTGTAACTATTCGATATTTTTTATTTTTTTTTTGTTTTGTTACATTTGCAGTCAAAGCATTTATTATTATTATATACTTCAGCATTTGAAATGACGAATATTTCAGGATGAATATAAGTATATACAGACAGACCGTTTGTTACGAAGATGAAATGGACGAGAAGTAATCATCGATCATTAGCATTACATTTGTCGAAAAAAAAAAAATACAGGACTCTCGCCTTACCATAACCTTTTTGATTTTTGACGCATAGAAACTTCATTTCAAAAATTATCAAAAAATGCAAACAGAAAATATTCTTAATTGCTATAATGGTATATTCATAAATCTATAATACGACGTGTAGGGTTTTCCTTCAGGTCTTTATCTTCGTTAGAAAACCACAGCAACTCTGGTATAGAAGGAGGAACAGCAGTAGGTACATGGAAAAATCTAACCAAGATCTTGAATTTTGAATTTCCAGCAAGCAAGGGAAGGCAGGTGGGTCAGAAAAGTAGGGGGGCACTCACAGAAAGTGGGGGAGGCGCTCAGAGAGTATATCCAAATATATATTTTCCCGTATTGAGGGTTAGAATATAACAAAACATATTTTATGGATAATTTGGAAAAAGACTGGGGGGTCTGTGTCCCACGGGCACTCTCCCGACGCGGCGCCCCTGACTGTGGGGTACTTAATTGGTCCAGACATGAGTCTCAACACTCTCAACTACCCACTAAATTCAAATGAGAACGTTCCCCCACTGAAAACCACAAATCAACGTCCATAACAATGGTTCCATCTTTGAAATGTGGGGGGAAAGCGGATAAGTTGGCGAACTTATGGTGAGTTTATACCGCAAGTAAAATAAAATAAGAATACACCCATAAAAAGTTCATACAGAAAATAAAGCAAGAGAAGTAAAATAAAACATATTTATCTTTTATTTTATTTTAAGTTGACAAGTCAATTGACAGATGACAGAACACATACATATAAATAATACGGCTGAGAGCTTGTTTTCGTTTATTTTCTCATTGCATTATTTATGTATTTATGATTTGTATTGCCAATATTGAAAATCTCCATTAAATTTATGTAGCCTAGTAAAAATGCAGAGGACAAATATTTCATAATAAGGTTAATGATGGCAACGGTGGATTATTATTTAATGAATAAAGCAAGGCACTGTCGATTTAAAATAAGACCATTGAATAGAAATAGGAAAAGACCGAGTATTTTTGAAGTGTTGCCAATATAAAATTCCTTTTGACTGGCAGCTTCTTATTTCTTATATTATTTTACTCTGCTGTATAAACACTCCAAAAATTATTAATTTACATCTTACTTTATTTTATTTCTTATTTTATTTTACTTGTTGTATAAACTCACCATTATAATCCATTTTTCAAGACTAAGGTAGGGTAAATTCTCAGAACACTAATCGCCGAAACCTCGAAACAAAGAGGCGTGCATAATTTACAAACGCTTCGTTTTATTTAATAAGAATAAACCTTGAAAGAATATATTTCAAAAAGTGTTTTTTGTAATTTGTTAGTATTTGAAAATATAGAATTATAGGTTTCTAATAGGTTTCTAATATTATTTACTAATTTTGATATTTCTAAATTTAATAGACAGTGTGGCCCATAAGGTTTGGGAAATATTTTCATTATCAGAGAATATTTTATAGGGGATCGTTTCTGCATATTGAAAAACCTGATATTCTATATTGACATACGTCACGTGACTATCAATATGACGGCTATTTGTAAAAATCCATTACGAATTGGCAAAAGTGGGGTTATTTGTAAAGATATTAAAAAAAAGTTATTTGAAAAAGTTTTTCATAATTTAATATTAGGCCCTCATACGGGATTTGAAATATTTATTTGAAAAATTGAAAATCGCAATTTTTTCTGGATATTGTTTTATTGATTAAAAAAAAACGCTGTTTTATTGGTCCCCACTAATTTTTATGGAACGTTTTGAACTGTAAATAATAAAATGTAAATTTTTGAGTTTGCTTCCAAATGGTGGTGCAAAATTTCAATGTTGCTGCAGTGGTTCACATATCTTCCAATTCATCTGATTTTTCATATATTTTTAAATTTGAGGAGTCAACACTTTTCTCGATGGCAATCAAGTTTTGTGGAAAAAGAAGGAAAACTTGATTGCCGTCGAGAAAAGTTTTCTATGTGTCTCTTCAGATTTAAAAAGTTATGGGAAAATCAGACGAATTTGGAAAATATGAACCATTGCAACAGCAAGAGTAATAATCAAAACTAGTTTTTGAAATGTTGTACTACCATTTGGGAACAGATTACATTAATTATTAATTATATCAGTTTATAACGATCTCTAAAAAATAGTGGAGACCAAAAAAGTGGTATGTGAACAATGAAAAATAATATGTAAAAAAATTGCGATTTTCAGTTTTTTTAAATTGATATTTCAAATCACGTATGTGGGACTAGAATTAAATCATAAACAACTTTCTCGCATGACTTTTTTTGCTATCTTCACAAATAACCCCAATTCATAATCAATTTTTCCAAATTGCCGCCATATTGGTAGTCACGTGACGTATGTCAATATAGATTATCAGGTTTTTCAATATGCGGAAACGATCCCCTATATCGTACGTTTTGTAATTCTTATAATACATTTCTATTTCCATATACTGCAAACGTTATGACCCACACTGTATCCGTTACTGAAACAAAAAACAAAAAATATGTAAAATATTGAGATTTTTTTAATCAATGTTATTTGATTAAAATGTAAAATATTAACTTTGATTTTTGTTCGTAATTATGAATAGGATATATAGGAAAAAATTGGGTTTTCATTTGAAAAAAAAAAGAAATTTTCAATGTTTCTCGTTCCATTTCTGGACTCACTATAAATTATTCAGCAGATGTGATTATGGTGAATCGTTCGTTCAACCGTCGATATTTTTTATTCAGTCATTGCATATCACTAAAAACTGTTAGTCATTTGAAACTAACGTATGTCCCATGGGAGTCATTTTTCACTTTTTCTAGAAAAACTCGAATAGCTCAAAAATGGTTCATCTTGGGTATAGGTAATAAAATTGAGTAAAATTGAAAATTTTGTAAAATATAGAATGCCCTGTTGGAAATAACAAGAGCACCAATGTCCAAAAAAACGGAAGTGTCAAAATAACAAAAATATTTCAGTTATATTCTGAATATTTCTTTTTTTGGCAACCGTCCGGGAAGTAGGTACTTCCCGGACTAGTCCGAAAAATGCTCGAATTTCAATATAAATATTTATATGAATAAGAATTGGAATGTTTCTGTGAGTACCTATCTTCTGTTCGCATTTCGATATTTAATACAAATAAGAATTAAAATGTTCGAAATTTTCTTCTACAAAGAAATATAAAACATAAATGTGTCTCAATTTGTTATTCTACACGGTTGCCGAAAAAATTGTGTACGCAACACGTCCCAAAACAGGTTTTTTGGACTCGCAGACTTCCAGGACTCGCTACGCTAGTCCTAGAATCTTGTCTACTCGTCCAAAAAAACAGTGTTTTCCGGACTTGTTACGTATATTACTATTACCGCCACTAATAATTTCCAGAAATATGCTAGTATTTGCTTTCTTTATTACAAGCTTTTGTTCAACTCACTCTGTTCGTATGTCTTTCTATCGTTCTATCTGTCTTCCTGGTTCATGCTCTTGCTGGATTCCGATTGGGCTGCCATTTTGCACACGTATCAAGTTCCGATGACAATACAGTAATTAAAAAAAAAAAGATCGGAGGATTTGGATCCTCCATTTATTTGAAAAAATTGCGGACACTCGCAAAAATATAATAAGAAAAAATGTGAAAAACATAACCCAGCGAATAATTTATTTTAAAGAATTATAAATTGAGATAATGAAATTTAAAAAATCTGTAAAAATACTGAAAAACATGGGATCATCGAATAATGTAATTAAAAAATAAATGACCTCCCTGCTACCTAAAAACTAGATTGAGAACACGTAGGAATTCTAAAAAATATCCGATGGTTTCAGACGTCGAAGATAAAGGCAAAAAAGTCATGAAGGTTGGTAGACTCGGACCCCGTCCTTCTCGAACTAGAATTGCGAAAACTTGCGAAAATAAAACCGTTAAAATAATGAAAGATATGGTACCATCAAATAGTTTAAGTTGAAAAAATTATAATTCTTCTACCCCCCTCCTTCTTGAAAAAAATTGTTATAACTCACAAAATTAAAATCGGAAAAATCCGTAAAAATAGTGAAAAACATGGGACGACCGTAAGATTAGAAAAAACACCCCCTTCTTCCTTTGACAGCCAGGTAGTGGGATGGAGAACACGTAGCAATTCGGTGATATTTATCATCCCATTAATTTTTATATTAATCACACTTTTTTCATTTCTCTCTGCACCCAATTTTGAAGTCCACGCAGACGAAGTCTCGGGCAGGAGCTGATAACAAATAATTTTGTAACAAAAACTTTTCGTACCATTTTGACCAAGGTTTCCTACTGGTTTGATTATCAATGGGGGGGCCAAAGATTGTTCGCTCAAGAGCACTGGATCTCTGAAATCACAATGATGCGTTGTAAGGGGAATTTGCCAATCCTTGGGTAATGCATATTTTTCTTTTGACGCATGACACAGTTTGTTTCTGATTTCTTCCTCTGGAAAAAAGTTGAAGGAATCATGAGGAATACGTAAAGAGTACCTACAATTTTTGTAATATTTTAGTTCTCTTTATTATAGACTACAAACCCAGGCCAATTTTGGAGGGGTCATTTGACTTAGCATGAATTATATTCAGAATTATAGTGCCATACGAACCAACTCCTTTACGCACTGTGCCGTTAGTTGTGAGCGATGCATGTGAGGACGCAGGTGAAAGAAACTTTTTCTACAAGCGTGCGTGATTCACCCTCTACCCGCACGCAATTCAGTTTGGAAAGTGTCATTTTCCCACAGTTGTGCGGGAAAAGTTTTCCCACACTAGTGCGGGAAAAATATTTATATGATATCCTCGTAAAATATAAGTGGTGGGTGACAATATATGAAAGTTCAAGCTTTTTTGTTGCAATACTAAGTGAGTTTGTTCAAAATCATCCATCATTTTCCACTATTTATTGAAAAAATGAACAAATATTGATAAATAAAAATGTATTGTTATGAAAATCACCCTATATATAGGCTTTGATTGATCTGATAACGAGTAGGTAACAATTGATGTTGTCATGCCGATCAACACACAAATTTGTAATTGTCAGAGTGACAGACAAAGCGTTACTTATATAAAATTTTCGATTCAGTGAAATTGCCACTTAGAGTTATTGCCAACGAAATCTAAACAAAGGTATGAGAAGCAATACACGAGTTTTATTGAATGGTGCAACAATAAAAAAGTGAAAACACCAAATAAAGAAGAAGTATTCTTGGCTTTATTTTCTAGAAATGGAAGCCGAACACTTTATGGGCAAGATATTCAATGTTGAAGAGTGTATTCAAAGTAAAGCAAAATTTTGATATTAGCAAATTTTACAAAATAATTGCAATCATTAAAAGACAGAATGTCGGTTTTCGACCGAAAAAGTCCAAAATCTTCACTCAAGAAGACGTTTCAAAATTTATGACTGAAGCACCCGATGACATATACCTCATGATTAAGTTAGTAGCAATTTTTGGATTAGCTGGTACTTGCAGACGAGAAGAGCTGACAAAACTCACCATTGACGACATAGACGACAAAGAAAACCTGATAATTGTTAATATCAAGGATTCCAAAAATCATTCCTCTAGATCCTTCGTGATATCTGAAGAAACAAATGATGGTTATTTTTTGAACGTATACAGAAATTATGTACATTTACATCCAAAAGAGACTCCTCACCGTCGTTTATTCTTGTATTACAAAAGTGGAAAATGTACTATGCAATGTGTAGGAATCAATACTATAGGAAAGATACCCTCCGAAATAGCAGTATATCTGCGCCTTCAAAATCCAGAGCTTTACACTGGTCACAGCTTCAGGCGTTCCTCAGCCACATTACTTGCTGACTGTGGTGTGGGTATAACTAATATCAAACGCCTAGGAGGATGGAAATCGACTTCAGTTGCAGAGGGGTATTTAGAAGACTCCATCAATCGAAAAAAAGAAATGTCCAACAAAATTCTCAATTTGAACACAACATCGTCTTCCGGGTGCATTTTAGAACCATCTACGTCTATATCGATCGGCGACGATTTGATGCCTGTGCCTGCACGTTCGATTTTTTTCGATAATGTATTGCCCGAGTTACCTTCTTCTTCAGGAAATCAGCCATCTTCAAAAAATATGCTGGCTTCCGCTATAAATTTACATAATGCATCAAATTGTATATTTACAATAAATATTACGATTAATTAGTGGATAGAAAATGTTACTCTTGTTAGTTGTTTCCATTTGCATGAATAAATAATTGAAAAAATGAATTTGTTTCCTACGCTTGTAGAAAAAGTATTGTTCCTAACTCATGCGGAAAGTGTCTTTTCCGCACTTGTTAGGAAAATTACTATTCCATCAAGATAGATCACTGAAAAATAATCAAGTAGGACCTGAAGATGCGTTTCCTATGGGGCGGCTGACGTACGTGGCTGCCGCACAGCGTTTAACGGCTAGTACTGCTCATGTGACAATTTATTCATTTGTTTCTCTTCGAGCTTCAGACGCAAGCGTCAACCGTTGGCGGCTATAAACGCTGCGCCTCTACCCTTCTCGAGGCAGTCGAGCGAGGCAGCCGCGGTTGTCAAAGTCGTGCCTGTACGATGTCGGAAGTTTTATTTTCTGCAGAGGAAGATGAAACTTTGGTGGAATATGTTGGCAAACAACCTTGCTGTACGATTTAGAATTGCCAACCTACAAGGATCAGAGAATAAAAGATTCAGCTTGGAAGGAGATTGCAGAAGTTGTTAAAAATAGCAAAAGCAAATTCAATAAACATATTTTTTTGTTTTCGCACATTCGTAACTCAGAAAATAGCACTTTTTTGACAACAGATCACTCGCGTCTCACTTCATAGGCAATGGGTATACAGGCGTCAGCCGTTTGCGTCAGACGCTGTGCGGTAGCCGCGTGCGTCGGACGCTGTGCGGCAGCCTCGTGCGTCAGAGTAGGAGATTTGAGCCGGTTCTGGGCCTCCCCCCACCACTATGACGTCATCGGTGACCTTGATCTTTAACTTT
Organism: Chrysolina haemoptera; assembly: GCA_958298965.1. Taxonomy (NCBI): domain Eukaryota; kingdom Metazoa; phylum Arthropoda; class Insecta; order Coleoptera; family Chrysomelidae; genus Chrysolina; species Chrysolina haemoptera. Next base: position 25,927,770 of record OY282597.1, on the reverse strand, counting down.
GACCTTGGCCGTTGACCTTGACCTTTGATCTTGATATTTGACCTCGACCTTTGACTTTGATATTGACCTTGACCTTTGACCTTGGCATTCGACCTTGACCTTGAACTTTGACCTTTGACCTTGGTCTTGACTATTGTTGGGAGGTGTTTGACATTGTGATGACTTGGATTTTTTTTCATACACGGACAAGTACTTTTTCCAAGTACATATATTTTTTCTTACCTCAATGTCCTTCATGTATACTTACTCTGCCATTGTGTGTGATCCTAATGTGTGGAGTACGCATACAAATCTAAACCGAAGTATAGAGAGGGTACACGTCTGCACGCCACGGATATCCAGTCAGACATGTGATTCCCCTCCGATGATGTATACCTTGCGATGGTGGTGGGGGGAGAGGTCGCGTGACGTCAACGCTATGCGCATCCGACGACGATCCAGTGATGTGTGTCAGACTCTCGCTCTCGACATGGTTGGCTTTCTCCCACCCTTTCTCCCCACCATCACTCCCACCCCGTCTCCTCACCCTTTCTTCTCCCACCCTTTCTCCCCACCTTAACCCAAAGGCTGCGGTCATGCAGCGACTACGTGGCTTTAACGTTGAGATATACTTGGAGGTACTTTGAAAATTTTGGTATGACCTTAATGAATGCTATACATGTATTCAGTGTTTGTGTTTGACCTTGAGATGTCATTGTGATGACTTGGATATCATTTTTCATACACGGACAAGTACTTTTTCCGGGTACATATTTACCTCCATGTCTTTCACCGTCCTTCATGTGTACCTACTTTACTATTGTGTATGATCCTTATGTGTGGAGTACATATAAAAATCTATACCGAAGTATAGAGAAGGTACACATCTGCACACCACGGAGATCCAGTCGGATATGTGAACTCTGAGAGATACCTTGCTATGGTGGTGTCGTGACGTCAACGCTATGCGCATCCGACGACGATCCAGTGATCGTGTCAGGATTTTGCTCTCGACACGGTGGGGTGGGTCCGCGCTGACGTCACAACACCCATACGCAGAGGTACTTTGAAAATGTTGTATGACCTTCATGAATGCTATACATGTACTTAAGGTTTGTGTTTGACCTTGAGATGACATTGGTGATAGATGGGAGAGATTACATACACGGTAATGAAGTTCTTGGTTATTGTGTCCTGTTTCAATTGTATTCATGATTGATAGTGTATGTTATGTGTACGTACTCTTAAAAACTATAAAGTTTAAACAGTACATACAAAAAACCATTGACATTGGGTTTTTTTCTTCATATATACGGTAATGATGACCAAGCACTTTTCTACTCTGCGTTTGATCTGCGTATGACCTGTGTACGGTAATGAGTATACGATCGAGTATTTGAGTACTTAAATAACTCCATGTCTCGAACTATGTATGATCATGTGTACTCCAGACTTGCTACTGTGACCTTCATGGTGTACATACAAGTATAAGTAGCAAGAAGCAAGTCCGAAAATTCAAGAAATCTAACCACACACGCACCGTCTGTTAGCCATTAAACGCCGGCGATGAATGTACCGTTCCCTCAGGCATGACCTCCGCATGACATCCCCTTCCTAATTTTGTGAATGGTCTGTGTGTGACACATCACACCAGGAGCTCGCTAAACCAGTCATATTAGTTTCTCATCAAACTGGTGGTCCACCAGTGAAAAATTAGATACGGTTGCTTCGACCACTATGTACACATGTGATAACAATCATGTGCTAACAATTCCGACAACATAACTGATGATCAACGTATATAAAACGTATATAAAACGTATACAAAACGTATATAAAACGTATATAAAACGTATGTAAAACGTGTTTGACATTCACTTGTCCTCACTTGATATTTTTTTTTTATTTTGTATTTGTATAAAACTTACATCTAATTCAACATTTCTACAATACTTAAACATAACTTAACCTATCTATATACAACCTAAATACTATACCTATGGCAGGCTGCCGCCATCCTATCCATGGCGGTGCGGACTTCTGCTCTCACAGTGTCCCTCCTGGTATGCATTTCAGCTTCCAGGAGGGCTGCATGTTGATCTCTCTCCATGAGAGCTGCCTGTTAGCGGGTAATTTCTGCCCGCTCTCTAGCGATCTCCAGGCAGCCGCGCTCAACCTCATCCAGTCGCTCCAACACCTGGTCAATAAAAGTCCCCGGCCTTGCTTCGAGGACGTTTCTGGTTGGCTCGCTTGCCGTGGTGGAGGTGGTGGTGGAACAACTGTAATGACGGGAGAAAGGGGTATGTCTGCAATTGTTGGTTCCAACTGTACAACTACAGGAGCAGGCATTACTTCAACTGGTGCCACTATAGTTGCAACAGGTGGTGCTACAACAGTTGAGGATGCCTTCTTTGACGGCCATCCTCCAGAGTACGGGCTATTTCTACTACAGTTCCTACGGTACTCAACAATAGGACCAGCCTTACTTGTACTACTGTGACTAGTAGATTGCTTCTTCGATGATGACTTCTTTGGTGGCTGTACCATGAAATCATCATCGCTGTCCGCAATATTTATTATAGGCATATCTTCCGTCGACAATTTTGCTCCAGCGTTACGGGATCCTTTGGGAGCAACTCCATCAACGAACCCACCTCGTCGTTTGCGTTGGTCCATCTGCGCACCTGCTGGGGAAGGCGTCATCGGCGTTCATGAATACAAGATTGTTAACTTACCTTCAAATTATTCTACTTAGTCCTGTAATACTGAATGCTGCTGGCGACTGGATGCCGCAAGTGGCTGGCGACTGAAGATTATTCTGGGGGAGTTCTTGTTTTAATCACTCAGGCCTCCACCCCACTCCTACTCTTCTTCTTCTCCGACCTACTTCAATCCCCACTATGTCTTAAGCCACGTCCCTTTCTTAAGCCACACCCGCTTTCTTAAGCCACGCCCCCTCATACCAGGCTTTGCAACCCTAACCCATCTCCACCCCTATTTCAACTCTGCTATTTGTTACAATGCATACATCCCCCTACGGGGCAAAGCTGATATAGAGATGAGTGACATGAATAACAATTAAGTATGGGAACATTCGCATATTCCACTGTATCATGTGAATAACCATGCTGATACCACCCACCATTATTATTCATGCCGCAATACCTTAAAAAACAAATGTCACATAAGAAACGCTTTCTATTGTCACAAGTATGAATTGTGACAAAGTAACAGCTGCAAAAGTACAAATTACTGGCAAAGTTTTCTAATGCTTCAGTCATTTTTATTTGATTGGCCTTGCTCACGATGGTTTCGGGCACATCCTCACAGTCTGGTACAATTCCATCATCGGCTGGTGCTTCTTCACCGTCATCTTCGAGAAACTGTTCTCCGTCTAAGTCTTCCCCAGCTGGATTGTCCTGGCGGCCATCTTCAACATCTCTGTGGTCATTGAATTCACCATTGTCACCATCAGCCACTACAACTCCATCCTCCTGTTCGTCACCATCCTCATCCACTACAACTCCATCTTCCTGTTCCCAAACAAAATCGTCGCCTGCCAAAACTTCAACCTGATTGTTGACATCTAATCGAGAGAGGGCTTCCAATGCAAAATCAACTTGATCAACCATAATTAGTGACGCACATGAATGTATTAATGAAATTCCCACGGTCCCTACCCACTATCTACCGAAACTGCAAGAAAAAAAAGTGGATTTTACCTCTGAAATATGACAAAAAAATTGAAAGAATTTTTTTCCAGTAGCATTTATCATTTTGAATCTTTTATCTCAATTTTGATATTTTCCGATTAAATCCATTATAACGTGAATACAAAAACATTTAGTATATTTTTGACGAATGTACAAATACATGAGAAAAAAAAGATGCAATGCCTATGTTTCCTGGCTTTTTTTTCCAGTAGCATTTAACATTTTGAATCTTTTATCAAGTATGGTATTTTCCGATTAAATCCATTATAACGTGAATACAAAAACATTTAGTATATTTTTTGACAAATGTACAAAAACATGACAAAAAAAAAAAAATGCAACGCCTATGTTACCTGGCTGAGTTAGCAAGCCGACTCGTTCGCTCTAAAAAAAAAGGGCGAGACACTATCTACCGAAACTGCAAGAAAAAAAAGTGGATTTTACCTCTGAAAAATTACAAAAAAATTTAAAGATTTTTTTTCCAGTAGCATTTATCATTTTGAATCTTTTACCTCAAGTTTGGTATTTTCCGATTAAATCCATTATAACGTGAATACAAAAGCATTTAGTATATTTTTGACCAATGTACAAAAACATGAGAAAAAAAAGATGCAATGCCTATGTTTCCTGGCTTTTTTTTCCAGTAGCATTTAACATTTTGAATCTTTTATCAAGTATGGTATTTTCCGAATCCATCCATTATAACGTGAATACAAAACCAGACAGTTCAAAATATATTTCCATCTCTGTCAACAGTGGCGTTTCGTAAAAAAGGGCGAGACACTATCTACCGAAACTGCAAGAAAAAAAAGTGGATTTTACCTCTGAAACATGACAAAAAAATTTCAAGATTTTTTTTTAGTAGCATTGAACATTTTGAATCTTTTGTCAAGTATGGTATTTTCCGATTAAATCCATTATAACGTGAATACAAAAACATTTAGTATATTTTTGACCAATGTACAAAAACATGAGAAAAAAAGATGCAATGCCTATGTTACCAGGCTTTTTTTTCCAGTAGCATTGAACATTTTGAATCTTTTATCAAGTATGGTATTTTCCGATTAAATCCATTATAACGTGAATACAAAAACATTTAGTATATTTTTTGACAAATGTACAAAAACATGACAAAACAAAAAAAAAATGCAACGCCTATGTTACCTGGCTGAGTTAGCAAGCCGACTCGTTCGCTCTATACCTGAATTCAAAGATAGGAGCAGCTAGAGTCCCTGTATGCAATTTGACATTTGATCGTATATTAGAGTCAGGACACTCTTTGACATAACATCGAAAAACGCGTTTTAGGTTATGTCTAACAACTACAGACCATATATCTATACCGTTGATGTAACAACGGTCGAACGATAGTATTGACAGTTCAAAATATATTTCCATCTCTGTCAACAGTGGCGATTCGTAAAAAGGGCGAGAGAAATGTTATCAAAACTTGCTAGCAAAATATCTGCAGAGCGGAGTTTTTTAACGAAGCCATTAGTATATGAACTTTGCCGAATTCGACTTCAGGTGATTTCGACCATAGAACATTCGCACTACTTTCAATGATCAATTCAAATGGATTTCGAAGAACCAATAATTTTTCATATTTGAAACTAGTAATGTAAGAGATTTTCCAGTGATCTATGATCGTATTCACCCCACGGTTTTGGGAAGATTATTTTTATATTCGTATAATAAGCGTTATTTGTTCATTGCGCATAAAGTTATTGAGAGCTTGTTGAGAATAAATAAGATACATCTGCATTGATCGAATTCACAAACAACTCTTATATCAAAATAAATAACTAAAAAACTTTCTTCTTTCGGATATAACAAGGTGATTTTTTTTTCTTATTTTTTTTCAGCATTGATACTATTGAAAAATGTCAATTTTATCAGTGACAATTTAATTCATGTATAAAAATCGCATATGCCACAGTGCAATTGTCAATTTGACAGCGGCAAAAGTTAGCTTTAACTTTTACAGCGACAAATACACTAGTGGTTTTTTCACTTATTCATTTGTTTATCAATTATCGCGGTGTTGGTTGCCAAAATGAATAGTTTGACATTGATATGTTTCTGAATTTCTCATTCATTAAATTGTTGAGGTTTGTATTGATATCGGATAAATTTGTGTTGTTCAAATTCCAAACTGTTTCCTTTAGCAATTTGACTCGAATAACTATCAACCTAAAAACACTCGGTGTCGTGTTTTTAATAGTTGACAGTTATTCTCGTCGAACTGCTAGGAAACAGTTTCTCATTAAACAACCCAAATTTACCCGATAAAATACAAACCACTTGTACAATTATATGTGAAAAGTTTTATGTGGAATATTCTGCATTTTAAATTCCTATATATCCTCTAAATATTTCTCGAAAAATAATAGAGACAATTTTTTGAAATCTTTCCTGTGAATTTACTAGTTTTGTTTCATTCATCTAGTAACAAATTATTTTATTGAAAGAGACCATTATTTGATTGATTCTCCTGTAGTGAATCGTTAAGCCCGAGTGAGTTCTGATCATAAATAGTTGTGTAACTATTTCCCTCCAAATCTATTTGTATGTACTATATCACACATACATGTTTCAAAAGATTTCGTACCTGAAGAGGATTGGGTACTGATTGCCTCAACCTCAATACATTTTCTGATCTGTTTTGGAAATGTCGAGATGTAAGTAAAAATTACAATCCTAGAAATACAGGAATTTTAATATTTCTAACAGTAACGATACGTCATGTAAAAATTCATTAAAATGTTTGATTTCTTCACATTCAACTCTGCTGATAGCTGAAGTTTCATTTCATTTGCTGTTTCAATAAAACGAGCAATGAATGGTTGCAGCATTTTTATCAAACAGGTTTTCCTGATATTTCGGAAGGCTTTGCTCTTCAATACTCGAAAATTTTAATTTGTTGTTGACGTATGAATTTGAGGTTCCAATATTCTTGATTATCAGCCAAATCTTTAATGTTATCATAGTTGACAATGAGTAAATCAATTTTTTTGATGAAATAAAAAGAACATTTTTTTTGTAATTTTTGGTGTAATTGTTAAAATTGTGTTTTCCGTTAACCAGCTGTTGTCCCCTTACGAACGGCGAGTCAAGGATAAACGAGAAGCTTAGAAGCTTACCCATTTCAATAAATATTACTTTTGAACTATCTATCATTTTAATTCACCCGACAAATTTGTGCTTTTGATGTGATATTCCATACGGATCTTTCGAGTGCCGAATATCTTTAGCTGAACTGGATCCTCGAGAACATCGTATGAATCATTGGAATCATTGGAATATTCACTTGACATATATTTGATTTTTAAAGTTTCTGGCACAGCTACTCTCGGGTCTCGGGTTACGTGAACTACAAATTATATTTTCACATATTTCCTCCCTGACGTTACGCCCTTGTGATCATTTGGCCTCGCAAGGCAGACATAACCTGAAACGCATATTTTCGATCTCCTGTCAAACAGTGTCCCGACTCTAATATACGATCAAATGTCAAATTGCATACAAGGACTCTAGGAGCAGCTATCAGCGCTCGGCCTGGCGTAGTTCAAGTATACTTTACGATTTCATAATGTATGTATCAACGCCAATCTTCACCAACAAATAAGAAACTGTGAGAAGCTTCTAAGGCGTGGTGGCATTTAAAATACTGCACCCTTTCGTCACAATGTTTGATGAACAAAATATTTTGAAGCGACACATTTTACGCTTCCATAAAATAGGTATGTGATGTTTGTTACGTACTAACATTGCTACTTATAATCAGAAGACGAACAAATGAGCAAAAAAAAATAACTATTTTGAAGAATATTACATTGATCGATAAAAGTGGACACAGGGAACTATTCCCCTACTCGGGTTTTATTGGTTGTTCATTCAAATAAAAATTGAAAAAGTGAAAAGAAACACTTTGTTGTATCTGAAATTCACTATTATAGAGAAGTAATGAATTTTCGATATTCAGTTTCGAATCTTATCAGCCACCATCAATGCAATCAGAAGTACAGAGATACTACTCGTATACAGTGAGTTTTAAAAAGTTTGCACCATATGGAAAACTTGTTCATTATCGATTTTTCAGAAAATTTTATTCTTCTTAAATATTGGTGCATTGCAGAAAACATAAAAGTTGTCAGTATTTTAAATTTCTGAACGGTATACAGGGGAAACAAAAAAATATGAAATTCGATCATTTTTGACATTATCAAAAAAAGTTTATTTAGAAAAACCAATCAAAACCAACATTCCAATTCAAAATTATAGCCACCTACGCAGGAAAAATTTTAAAAAATCACATTTTTATGATTAAAGTGATCATAACGCGCGATTTTCCGAGCACGACGGCGCAGCGAACGATCAGTTATCCACGAATACTTTACATTATTTTTTTCAATTGGTGCAATTTGAATTCATAAATATTAGTTTCATTATTACAAATAATGGAAATAAGAACTTATAATGTAAACTGGTTGAATTCGTGATGTGACATCAGTTTACCTTTCTTTAATGTTTGAATAAAAGTTTTGCATTTGTTTGTAATATTTTATTTGACGTTACAAGGTACTCCTGTCAGATCAAAAATCATAAAATTGTCATTTCTACTTCACTGTTCTCCTCCGAAACATGTCAAAAAAATCTTTCAATTTTTTTTTCCAGTAGCTTTCAATATTTTAAATCTTTTATAAAGTATGTTATTTTCTTTTATTGTCTTCTGACAAAATATCTCGAATCAAGGTAAGTAGAAAAAATCTCTCGAGCAAGCTCTCGCGATTTTTCGCTCCCGTGATTCTCGATTTTTTGTCATAACAATAACATTTTCATGCAATTAAAAATGTTTAATTGACAATTTAACTCATGCACTAAAAATGCCATAAGTCGCGGTGTTTTCATTATTACAGCAAAAAAAGTTTGCCCTAACTTTTCCAGCGACAAAACGGAACCTAACTTTTGGAAGCATGACAACCAGCATTATGAACATCTTTTTGATGACCTTATGTCACATATTCATTGAATTGTCTTACCGAATTACACTCTAGTTTTTTCTTGTCAAAGAAAACTTGACATTTATAATTCGAATTTTGTTGCCATTAGGACAATTCAACTCAAAAAACTGCCAGAAAAAATTACTCGTCCTGCGGACTCATAATTTTTTCAGGGGTAGTTTTTTTCGTTGAATTGTCAGGCAATAAAATTCTCATTACTGCCAGTGTCAAGTTTACTTCGATAAAAAAAAAGCTCTCGTGTAATCATAAGTGATAAAAATACGATCTCTCATGTATTTACCTCCAATTAATACACGCCTAATCTGACAGTCAATGAAATTACTTCAATTTCTTAGAATCGACCAATCAATGGTCGTTGCAATTCCACTCTAGAGGTTATTTTCGAGTTTTCAACATAACATGAAATGGTAAGATTTGGTCGAGAATCGTTGGAATGTTTTGAAAAAAGTGTTTCTCCGAGAAATGCTCAATAAATAACTAGAAGTCTTTATGGAAACAGTTTGAAATATTTCTGAAAGAGAAGCATTGTGAACTTGGGGAACTACTTCAAATGCAGAGCTTGGACTATAGTCATGAAAGATTGGGCTTTCAATATGAATATATTTATTGTCTGTTTGTCATATAGTTGTGTATTAATCTCTCTAAAATACATTCGAGATTATATTTTTTATATATCTACGAAGGTGTAGAAGGGCCACAGTAATTATTTTTTATAATTCCGACTTAGCATCTCGGAACTCCGACTTACTAAGTCAGAATTACCTAATTCCGACTTAGTATCTCGGAATTCTGACTTACTACCTCGGAATTAGATAATTCAGACGTTATTATTTTTTATAATTCTGACTTACTAAGTCCCAGTCCGGAGTTATAAAAAATAATTACATCGGAATTAACTAATTCCGACTTGGTAAGTCGGAATTCTAAAAAATAATTACTATGGCCTTTCTACGCCTTCTTAAAATACATTTCAAATTGCAATCAAATTTTATTGTCTTCTGACAAAACATCTCGAATCAAGGGAAGTAGAAAAAATCGCTCTAGCGCAAACTCTCGCGATTTTTTCACTCCCTTGATTCTCGATTTTTTAGTCATGACAATAAAATTTTCCATGCAATTAAAAATTCATTTATCGATAAAAAATATGACCTCTTATTTATTTATCCCCGAATATTTCAAAAATGTACAGGGAGTGTGTAGAAAAAACACATCAAAACATTATTCCAGAAATATATTTTATAATAGAAAAACAGAAAAATCACTATTCATCGCTCTCAAAAGCCTCATCAAGTTCTTCTCGCCATTGTTGTTCTACAATTCTGATTGTTTCGTATTCACTTATGGATTGTTGAAGCTCCATTTGAGCTTGTTGAAGGCAGTCGGTAGGAATATGGTTCAGTTGAATCTCCTTTTGCAAATTCTCGGACTCCTTTTGCAAATTCTCAGACTCCTTTTGCAACTTGGAGATTTCCAACTCTAAAGAAACTATTTTATTTTCAATTTTATGCGTTTCATCGATTTTTCCACGAATATAAATATCCATTTTTTCGTAACGATGAACTGCTAGTTTGGCATCAATGATCCTTTGTTTGCTAACTTTCTTCTTCGCTATATATTCCTGAACTGGTTGGAATGATAATATTGTTGTTTTGGACTTCACTTCATATGTCCCAGAAGCCGAGGGCCTTGAAATAATTAATGGTTCAATGAGTTTTTTTTTCTTCATTGGTACCTGGCTAATTTCATTGGATAGTCGTTTCACACTTTTCTTCTCTTCTTTATTGATCTTGATTGATGTTGCAGGCATAAGGTCATCATCTGTCATAGTAAGATCAATGTAGCAATCTTGAATAGGCTTTGCAGCTGTAGGCGTAGTCATCTTTAGAAACTCGTCATAATTTATGGTGCACAAATCATTGGAGTATTCACAATTATTAACAGTCTGTTGGTCTTGATTCACTAGTGCCACAAAAGATTCCTTGGATTGAACAGTTTCACTACGTAACAGAATATTTTCCAAAATAACGATTGGACCCATTTTTTTTTATAATTCCAATAATTTTCAAAGTCAAATTAAATTGATCTAAAGTTAAAGAACTATGAACTATTTAACACAAGTTCATTCATTTTATAACCATTTGAACCATTATGTAGAAACGCCCACCAAAAAAGTAGGAAGAATCCAACCCCAAAACAATAAAAAATAGAATATCAACCAATAGATGTATTGCATGTATGAGCTATATCTAAAATTATTTCACCAATAGAGGGGCTTCTTAGACAGCATTATAATTTTTCTTCAACATTTGAAATTAATTTTGAAATATCGATAGCATCCCTAAGGGACATTGTACTTTTTAGTGTAGAATATTTTACGCAAAGACAATCAAATAAATTTTAACGTATCATTGCATATTATAAAATAAGTCAACAATATATTTTTGTCGATTTTTCACAATATTTGGTAATAGTAATAATAATAATCGCTTTTATTGCTAGGAAGAAATAAATAATTAACAAATTAATGTAAATTTACAGCATCACAATTTGACTGTCTCATATTCACTATGTTTTCTATTCTCCAAACATTGAATGTTCAGGAGATTATTATTTCGATTTCAAAATTGCACCTAGTATTTTAATTTTGAAGATTTGAATAAGGCTGTCTTTCTTCTTGCAAGCTATAAATTAGATGGTCCTACACATGTAGCATAAAAAAAAATGGTTCTGAGAGGTAGGTATTCAAACCGTGAATTTATAATCTGTTGAAGTGATCTTTGAACATGTTTGTAAATAATACACCATCACCTCATTTAGAAGGCAATAAATGTCAACCGTAACATGGCCGAAAAAGCTTTTCAATACTTAAAATTCCAACCCACTGTCTATATAATGAATCGTTAAAACTCGTAAAGGACTTTACGAACGATGATATCTGATCCACCCTTGTAAAGTGCGACATTTTCAATCTATGGAAATAATTGCGGTCCGTGTTTGATTCAAATTTTTGAAGAATAAGCATACCAACTCCATTTTGATATCAATGAGCAAAAAATTTTTTTCAGATCTGTCCACGAGAATAGGAAATGCTCAGAGGGCATTGCAAAGGTGTTTAGAATTAGGTTTCACAGTTATATACGAAGTTAAAATTGAAAATTGCATTTTTTAAATATTTTCCGATCTCAACAAAAAATATTATTATTAAAGTTAATAATTAAAGTTAATATTAAAGTTGTCACTTTAGTCCCGTATAAAATGTATCTTTCAGTCCCTAGGGAGATAAAGTAAAAAACAAAAATTACCACAGCTACACTATTAATAACTAGGACAAAAATTAGGAAATATTCCATTATACATCTTTATTGATTGAATTAAGATTGTATGTGACATTAATATTATAACAATTGATGAAACTAAACGGGCGATTATTTGTATTTGATAAGTAAATATTAGAGGAAAGTGAAGAGATGTCATGTTCTTGATGTATCGGTTAATGTCAACATTAACTGAAATGACACTGAATTGAAAAAGTTTGTTGACACCGTTACTATGACGTTCCCTACTTAAGTAATCTAAGTACCATGTTTATATAACTCATCAAAATAATTAGTTGTATTATTATTGAAATTTATAATACTGGGAAGTGCAAAAAATAGCGTATGTGCCACAGGACTAAAGTAATATTTTATCCCTTACGAGATTATTGGCACTCGAGCTCTACTAGCCCTCAGGGGCCTCAGGCAATAAACATCACGTGCAGGATCAAAACATTCACTAGTCCCTTGCCATATAATATACTATTGTTAACAATGAAAACATTGTTTCTCGGAAGAATGTCATTTGTTTTCAAAAATAGTGCAATGTGATGTAATATCGATAAAAGTGCCTCTCAGAACTTGATATTCTGTTGCATACCAACAGCTGCTTCAGTTTCCGTCAGCTGTATATGATTCATAAGAAGCATAAAACGAGTGAAATCACTTGAAAATTACTACCAGAATAGTCAAAATCCCCTTCTCTCCACACCATCTCACAAAGTGGAAAGTTTGTGGCGAATATCTGTCAGAAAACAACTACTTCCCCCTACGAACATTGAATTACATCTAAAATTTGTACAATTTCCCTCCAAAAGATACTAGAAATTTAAGCTTATTCTCGAATTGATAAATCAAGAAAACTGAAATTTGCATTTTTCAAAAGAATTAAAATAGAATGGAAATAGATATTCTCGTATAGGTTTTTGATGACTATCATTATATTAGAGGAACTCCCATAATAAATTATGAGTAATAGAATAATGGTATTGTTCTCTCTTGGGGTGACAGCATCCCTAAGGAATATTGTAATTTTTTAGCGTAGAATATTCTACCCAAAGACAATCAAATAAATTTTAACGTATCATTGCATATTAGGGGCCAGGTAGCTCAGTGGTTGAGACTGTCGCTTTCAAAACCATTGACTGCTGGTCGGGCTAGGTTCGAATCCTTAGCGACTACAGATTTTTATCTGATGGCCCGAGAAAGTGCTAGGAATCGCACGTTAAAAGGTAAGACCTCGTTAATCCTTGGCTCGCACAAGTTTCGACTTTCGAGGGCTGCCGTTCGTGAGGGGACGACAGCTGGTTAACGGGTTTTTTTTTTCAACAATTTTAATTCAAAGAGTCCCTATACAATCAAGCCAACAATGCTTTCAGTCAACTGAGCGGAGAAATGAAGAATGTAAGGACTCAATACAACATTATTCGATAACAGTTCAATTCGTCGAACAATTTCACGTCGAGTGCATTAAACAATTTTTGCACGAGTTGCATACAACATTTTTTTACGTTCATGCAAAAAAGCAAAAAAATGAATTATAAAGGTGCGGCACTAGGTGTAGGAAAATGAAAATCGCAACTTAAATAATTAATTATTACTATCGATTTGCATTGAAACAAATCACTATCATCTATTTTCCATTATTATTACTCATTTTAAAACTTTCAATTCCGTAATTGTCAGAATTAATTTTTGACTGACGTTTCTGTAACTACAGATGCATTATAAAAATCAAAATCACAGTAGCCGTGAGCGCGTATGTTATCACGAGATGTGGTCATAGTACTGACAGTATGCTCTATGCATGTAGGCGGTTTAGAGCAAAGCGGATCAGTTTCGATTATGGAGTTATTTTCGGGTAGACATTATTTTTTCAAGTCTGGCTGCTAAAATTAGTACAAAATAATATAAAATATGTAACTGTTTAAAACTTATTGCCAATCTCACAGAATATCTACTCAATATGTAGTAGGTTTGAACGTTTATGTTTGTCATGATGACAGCACGTTGAAGTAGAATGACAGATGAGTGTAATAAAAACTTTATTGCACTAGTGCAATGAAGAACTTCTTTTTCCACTAAATATAGGTCAATAAAGTTTTTCTTTTTGCATGAATGTAGACATTTTTTTTTTAAGTTCTGTCCACGAGAATAGGAAATGTTCAGAGGGCATTGCAAAGGTGTTTAGAATTAGGTTTCACAGTTATATACGAAGTAAAAATTGAAAATTGCATTTTTAAAATATTTTCCGATCTCAACAAAAAATATCATTTTGTTAACAAGTCTCGTATATAACCTTTCAACTTTTAAAACAATGAAAACATCGTTTCTCGGAAGAATGTCATTTGTTTTCCCAAAATAGTGCAGTGTGATGTAATATCGATAAAAGTGCCTCTCAAAACTTGATATTCTGTTGCATACCAACAGCTGCTTCAGTTTCCGTCAGCTGTATATGATTCATAAGAAGCATAAAACGAGTGAAATCACTTGAATATTACTACCAGAATAGTCAAAATCCCCTTCTCTCCACACCATTTCACAAAGTAGAAAGTTTGTTGCGAATATCTGGCAGAAAACAACTACTCCCCCCTACGAACACTGAATTACATCTAAAATTTGTACAATTTCCCTCCAAGAGGATACTAGAAATTTAAGCTTTTTCTCGAATTAATAAATCAAGAAACCTGAAATTTGCATTTTTCAAAAGAATAAAAATAGAATGGGAATAGACATTCTCGATAGGTTTTTTGATGACCATCATTATATTAGAGGCAAACCCAGGAAAAATATTAAATAATAAAAATCTGCATCTTTACGATCACTTTAATCATAAAAATGTGATTTTTTTTATTTTTTCTGCGTAGGTGGCTATGATTTTGAATTGAAATGTTGGTTTTGATCCAAAACAACTTTTCTAAATTAAATTTTTTTTCGATAATGTCAAAAATAAGCGTAGTTTACACCTGATCGAATTTCATATTTTTTTGTTTCCCCTGTATACCGTTCAGAAATTTAAAATACTGACAACTTTTATGTTTTCTGCAATGCACCAATATTTAAGAAGAATAAAATTTTCTGAAAAATCGATAATGAACAAGTTTTCCATATGGTGCAAACTTTTTAAAACTCACTGTATACGAGTTGTATCTCTGTACTTCTGATTGCATTGATGGTGGCTGATAAGATTCAAAACTGAATATCGAAAATTCATTACTTCTCTATAATAGTGAATTTCAGATACAACAAAGTGTTTCTTTTCACTTTTTCAATTTTTATTTGCATGAACAACCAATAGGTTAGGGGTATAGTTCCCTGTGTCCACTTTTATCGATCAATGTAATATTCTTCAAAATAGTTAATTTTTTTTGCTCATTTGTTCGTATTCTGATTATAAGTAGCAATGTTAGTACGTAACAAACATCACATACCTATTTTATGGAAGCGTAAAATGTGTCGCTTCAAAATATTTTGTTCATCAAACATTGTGACGAAAGGGTGCAGTATTTTAAATGCCACCACGCCTTAGAAGCTTCTCACAGTTTCTTATTTGTTGGTGAAGATTGGCGTTGATACATACATTATGAAATCGTAAAGTATACTTGAACTACGCCAGGCCGAGCGCTGATAGCTGCTCCTATCTTTGAATTCAGGTATAGAGCGATCGAGTCGGCTTGCTAACTCAGCCAGGTAACATAGGCGTTGCATTTTTTTTTTTTTTGTTTTGTCATGTTTTTGTACATTTGTCAAAAAATATACTAAATGTTTTTGTATTCACGTTATAATGGATTTAATCGGAAAATACCATACTTGATAAAAGATTCAAAATGTTAAATGCTACTGGAAAAAAAAGCCAGGAAACATAGGCATTGCATCTTTTTTTTCTCATGTATTTGTACATTCGTCAAAAATATACTAAATGTTTTTGTATTCACGTTATAATGGATTTAATCGGAAAATATCAAAATTGAGATAAAAGATTCAAAATGATAAATGCTACTGGAAAAAAATTCTTTCAATTTTTTTGTCATATTTCAGAGGTAAAATCCACTTTTTTTTCTTGCAGTTTCGGTAGATAGTGGGTAGGGACCGTGGGAATTTCATTAATACATTCATGTGCGTCACTAATTATGGTTGATCAAGTTGATTTTGCATTGGAAGCCCTCTCTCGATTAGATGTCAACAATCAGGTTGAAGTTTTGGCAGGCGACGATTTTGTTTGGGAACAGGAAGATGGAGTTGTAGTGGATGAGGATGGTGACGAACAGGAGGATGGAGTTGTAGTGGCTGATGGTGACAATGGTGAATTCAATGACCACAGAGATGTTGAAGATCCAGCTGGGGAAGACTTAGACGGAGAACAGTTTCTCGAAGATGACGGTGAAGAAGCACCAGCCGATGATGGAATTGTACCAGACTGTGAGGATGTGCCCGAAACCATCGTGAGCAAGGCCCATCAAATAAAAATGACTGAAGCATTAGAAAACTTTGCCAGTAATTTGTACTTTTGCAGCTGTTACTTTGTCACAATTCATACTTGTGACAATAGAAAGCGTTTCTTATGTGACATTTGTTTTTTAAGGTATTGCGGCATGAATAATAATGGTGGGTGGTATCAGCATGGTTATTCACATGATACAGTGGAATATGCGAATGTTCCCATACTTAATTGTTATTCATGTCACTCATCTCTATATCAGCTTTGCCCCGTAGGGGGATGTATGCATTGTAACAAATAGCAGAGTTGAAATAGGGGTGGAGATGGGTTAGGGTTGCAAAGCCTGGTATGAGGGGGCGTGGCTTAAGAAAGCGGGTGTGGCTTAAGAAAGGGACGTGGCTTAAGACATAGTGGGGATTGAAGTAGGTCGGAGAAGAAGAAGAGTAGGAGTGGGGTGGAGGCCTGAGTGATTAAAACAAGAACTCCCCCAGAATAATCTTCAGTCGCCAGCCACTTGCGGCATCCAGTCGCCAGCAGCATTCAGTATTACAGGACTAAGTAGAATAATTTGAAGGTAAGTTAACAATCTTGTATTCATGAACGCCGATGACGCCTTCCCCAGCAGGTGCGCAGATGGACCAACGCAAACGACGAGGTGGGTTCGTTGATGGAGTTGCTCCCAAAGGATCCCGTAACGCTGGAGCAAAATTGTCGACGGAAGATATGCCTATAATAAATATTGCGGACAGCGATGATGATTTCATGGTACAGCCACCAAAGAAGTCATCATCGAAGAAGCAATCTACTAGTCACAGTAGTACAAGTAAGGCTGGTCCTATTGTTGAGTACCGTAGGAACTGTAGTAGAAATAGCCCGTACTCTGGAGGATGGCCGTCAAAGAAGGCATCCTCAACTGTTGTAGCACCACCTGTTGCAACTATAGTGGCACCAGTTGAAGTAATGCCTGCTCCTGTAGTTGTACAGTTGGAACCAACAATTGCAGACATACCCCTTTCTCCCGTCATTACAGTTGTTCCACCACCACCTCCACCACGGCAAGCGAGCCAACCAGAAACGTCCTCGAAGCAAGGCCGGGGACTTTTATTGACCAGGTGTTGGAGCGACTGGATGAGGTTGAGCGCGGCTGCCTGGAGATCGCTAGAGAGCGGGCAGAAATTACCCGCTAACAGGCAGCTCTCATGGAGAGAGATCAACATGCAGCCCTCCTGGAAGCTGAAATGCATACCAGGAGGGACACTGTGAGAGCAGAAGTCCGCACCGCCATGGCGGCAGCCTGCCATAGGTATAGTATTTAGGTTGTATATAGATAGGTTAAGTTATGTTTAAGTATTGTAGAAATGTTGAATTAGATGTAAGTTTTATACAAATACAAAATAAAAAAAAAATATCAAGTGAGGACAAGTGAATGTCAAACACGTTTTACATACGTTTTATATACGTTTTATATACGTTTTGTATACGTTTTATATACGTTTTATATACGTTGATCATCAGTTATGTTGTCGGAATTGTTAGCACATGATTGTTATCACATGTGTACATAGTGGTCGAAGCAACCGTATCTAATTTTTCACTGGTGGACCACCAGTTTGATGAGAAACTAATATGACTGGTTTAGCGAGCTCCTGGTGTGATGTGTCACACACAGACCATTCACAAAATTAGGAAGGGGATGTCATGCGGAGGTCATGCCTGAGGGAACGGTACATTCATCGCCGGCGTTTAATGGCTAACAGACGGTGCGTGTGTGGTTAGATTTCTTGAATTTTCGGACTTGCTTCTTGCTACTTATACTTGTATGTACACCATGAAGGTCACAGTAGCAAGTCTGGAGTACACATGATCATACATAGTTCGAGACATGGAGTTATTTAAGTACTCAAATACTCGATCGTATACTCATTACCGTACACAGGTCATACGCAGATCAAACGCAGAGTAGAAAAGTGCTTGGTCATCATTACCGTATATATGAAGAAAAAAACCCAATGTCAATGGTTTTTTGTATGTACTGTTTAAACTTTATAGTTTTTAAGAGTACGTACACATAACATACACTATCAATCATGAATACAATTGAAACAGGACACAATAACCAAGAACTTCATTACCGTGTATGTAATCTCTCCCATCTATCACCAATGTCATCTCAAGGTCAAACACAAACCTTAAGTACATGTATAGCATTCATGAAGGTCATACAACATTTTCAAAGTACCTCTGCGTATGGGTGTTGTGACGTCAGCGCGGACCCACCCCACCGTGTCGAGAGCAAAATCCTGACACGATCACTGGATCGTCGTCGGATGCGCATAGCGTTGACGTCACGACACCACCATAGCAAGGTATCTCTCAGAGTTCACATATCCGACTGGATCTCCGTGGTGTGCAGATGTGTACCTTCTCTATACTTCGGTATAGATTTTTATATGTACTCCACACATAAGGATCATACACAATAGTAAAGTAGGTACACATGAAGGACGGTGAAAGACATGGAGGTAAATATGTACCCGGAAAAAGTACTTGTCCGTGTATGAAAAATGATATCCAAGTCATCACAATGACATCTCAAGGTCAAACACAAACACTGAATACATGTATAGCATTCATTAAGGTCATACCAAAATTTTCAAAGTACCTCCAAGTATATCTCAACGTTAAAGCCACGTAGTCGCTGCATGACCGCAGCCTTTGGGTTAAGGTGGGGAGAAAGGGTGGGAGAAGAAAGGGTGAGGAGACGGGGTGGGAGTGATGGTGGGGAGAAAGGGTGGGAGAAAGCCAACCATGTCGAGAGCGAGAGTCTGACACACATCACTGGATCGTCGTCGGATGCGCATAGCGTTGACGTCACGCGACCTCTCCCCCCACCACCATCGCAAGGTATACATCATCGGAGGGGAATCACATGTCTGACTGGATATCCGTGGCGTGCAGACGTGTACCCTCTCTATACTTCGGTTTAGATTTGTATGCGTACTCCACACATTAGGATCATACACAATGGCAGAGTAAGTATACATGAAGGACATGGAAGACATTGAGGTAAGAAAAATAAATTAAGTACTTGGAAAAAGTACTTGTCCGTGTATGAAAAAAAAATCCAAGTCATTATAATCTCAATGTCAAACACAAACCCTGAACACCTCCCAACAATATACATCATGGTCAAGGCTAAGGGCAAGCCCAAGTCCTAGGTCAAGTCCTAGGTCGAGGTCATAGGTCGAGGTCATATGTCAAGGTCATAGGTCAAGGTCAAGGTCATAGGTCAAGGTCATGGGTCAAGGTCATAGGTCGAGGTCATAGGTCATAGGTCAAGGTCACTGATGACGTCATAGTGGTGGGGGGAGGCCCAGAACCGGCTCAAATCTCCTACTCGTCAGACGCTGTGCGGCAGCCGTGTGCGTCAGCCGCCCCATAGGAAATGCATCTAAATGCCGTACAAAAAGAACAGTACTGAAAGCCAGGAAAAAAAATTATTTTCCGCAAATTTTCCTTATGAATTTAGGGTATGGTCCGTATATATCTTTGGTTACTCTGGTTAGTAATTTGGCGGTCCGTATATACAAAATTCCTGAAAATTCAGTGACTATTTCCTGAAACTTCGTTGATTTATCTGTCACCAGAGCAACCGTACTTTTTCCTCGGTAACCTCGGGAACCGCTTGTCATTTGTCAATTGAAATCATTTTATTGAGTGCCAGATTTGAAACTCAAAAATCCAATATTTATCTCAAAAAAGGTCTTTGGGGCTGAAAGCATTACGTTTAATTGTTTTTGGAAGAAAAGATTATACTTTTAACAATATTGTTGACTAAAGAAAAATGACAAGGTATATGTACAGCCGGTTGCTTAAAAACTCAGAAATGTTCGGCGATATACGGACAATACGGACCTTAGGTGATTTATTACTGTACGGCATTTGTATAATTGAATGTGTATAACTACATAGATTAATGTTTTTAGCAACTCCGTACATATTTGCCGGTACAGAGGTAAGGAGCCCCGCACTTAACTTCCTACCTCTAACTAGTATAGTTTGGGTCATTTGCATGTGGGTGATGAACAAATTCAATTTCACAAATACCATACAGTAATGAATCACCTGTAATCCAGTACGATTGGGTTTTGAGACGAGGATCAATTGTAGCACCACCAAAATTGTTATGCTAGTTGTTGGAATCATAATAAACACGAAAAAAAATTGTTTGCCGAAATTCCAGAGGTGGAACATATTTTTTTTCGTTTAAAAATGAATAAATAGATATTTGCTGTAATCTTGGAAAGTATATGATGTATCGGAAAAACAATTCGACAAGGAAAAAGACAATTGAATTCTTCACAGAAATGATCCCCTGTAATTTTTTATAAAATGCGCTAGTTTTCTCAGAAAACGTGATTGAACGCCGAATTTCAGGTTCACGCGTACCCTCCGCTGGAAGTTCTGGCGGAGCCGAATATTTGATTGGTCATAACTCTGCTAAAAATTATCGGAGAAGAAAAAGGAAAAGTTCTTATCGTTTCTGAAGACTCCTACCTTCTCATGCCAATATAATATGTGAGTATTTGAGTACCTCAAATGTGTTTTGTCTCACTTCACGGAGATGTTTGCGGATGATCCGAAAATCATGAATAATTTAGTGAATATGGAATTATTATACCAAAGCAGCAACCCATACCCTCTTTGGACTATATGCAACAATTTTAAAGAAGTATGACAGGTCCCACTTATACATGCCAAAAAAAACTTTGTTTTACTCCTGCTTAATTTTCAACTTACCCATAAAACCGGCATTCTCTTCAATAAATTTTGTTAAGCCCAATATGCCCAAAATTCTCCCTGAGGGAGGTACAGCCATTTGAATGTGCAACCTTGAAGATGGTTTTAATTGAATATCTCCGAAACGGTGCTTGACAAAAAAATCAAATTCCAAGAGTCAATTATTTTTTATCGTGTATGAAATGCATTAACATTCATTTCAAGATTCCATTCAGGGATGGGTCAAACCCCAACTTTTTCGCATGTATTTTGTTTGAGGTTTTGATGATAGATTATTGAATTTTAGAGTTTTCTACACTAAAATTGTATTCTGGTTCACCTTGGATAGAACGAATCATTTTCATATAAAATCAATTCGAAAACTGTCTCGCCCGACTTAAAACCAAAATAATGCTTGATGAAATCATCAAAACAAAAGTAACGATATCGATATCGAAAAAAAAATCTATATTAACTGATAATACTCCTTTGGCATTTTATTCCACTTCACCAAGTGCTGAATAACATTAGCAGTTATTTTTTTTATTCAATATCGATTTTATTGACGATTTTATCAAGCATTTTTATGGTATTTTATGGTACCTTTTTCGTGTAGAAAACTCTAGAATTTATTCATCTTGTATCAAAACCCTAACTAAGCTACATGCAAAAAGTTGAGGTGGTTTGAACTGTACCCCCTCCCCGTTGGTTATACATACAAGTTTCAGTGGTCGATGGGCGTAAACTTATCACTACCAAAAATAGTGACAAGGGCTCTTGGTCTATAAAGAGTTGTTTCGTACGACACTATAATTCGAGTTTCGTAAAATCATTTCAATATATACCTATATCACAATAATCGACTTGATAAATGGATTTTCCTTCCAGAAGTCTTTTTCCTTTGATAGTCAAGTGATCCAGTGGTGAATCAAAATACATTTTTCCAACTTTTTTACGGTCTTCTTTCACCTAAAAAAAACATCCACATTATGCCCAAATACTTAAACATACAACCGAACTACAGCTGAATATTTGACATTACAATTACTAACTTTTATTTCCCTTGCTAAATAAAAAAATCAACTCGTGATATTGAGACTTTTAACAAGACAAACCTTTTTCAAATAACCATCTCCATCCTCAACCGGTTCTTCTAAATTAACTTTGTCAATTTCAAGGTAGTTCTTGAATCCTTCATTGACAGGATCTTTGAATTCTTGCGTTCCTGGGAACTTGCATGAACTAAAATTTGTTAGGATCACCAATATTATTCGTTCATCAAAACTAATAGTCAGAATATATTACGGTTTGGGAGTTTTTTTGTAGTAATCTTGATTATAAATTGTTAAATAGTTATAACGTTTTACGTCTTTCTCGTTCGTGTTATTTTTCATCTTTGACAACAAATGTGATAATTTTGACACATGAACTCTCCTCGCCCTTCTCACACAATTATTTTGACATTGAACTCTTTTAGCCCGTGAACCCCAGACCTAAGTTGTTTTATAAAAGCTGAAAGTTTGTCAGCGCATGCTCCCAACACAGGTGAGAACGATGGACCATTATGGAGTTTGGGTTATAGTGGCTTTGGCAGGTAAACGGTACTAAAGGTGTGTAAAATACCGATCTAAATACATCAAATAAAGTGCGATTTTTCGGTATTACCTTCAGAATATTATTAAAAATCACGTTATTCATTGCCGGACACTTAACATCGTGGCAACCCCTTGCCAGACACCCTTAAAGTTCATGAAATTATAATTTTACCTACGTTATAGTATAAAAGCTGAATTTTACCTATAATACTTGGGTAATAAGTAGATGTTCCTTCCTCATTAGCCAGACACTTTTGATAGTTCTAACCCCTTGCCAGACATTGTAAATCGTAAGAAGAGATTCGGGATTAAAATGACTTATGCAAATAAACTTTTTGGCGCAGACTTATATAACTGATAGTCTATGTAAATTTTGAAAACATTCTAAGAAAAGACATTCGATGCTACAACTACCTTAAATTGTTAACAATTTTAATTTATTCTATCAATAACAGATTAACAAAAATGCAAAATAAAACGTTCCTCAAAAATTTTATTAAAAATTGGTTAATGATACAAGTTATTATAAAGGATAAAAAAATAGATTGATTACATTACATATTATTATAGATCATAAAAGATAATATTATTTCATTCATTATCATTATTATCGCCAATGTTATCATTTTCTTCGTCGTTACTCCATTCGACATCGTGATATTCTTCTTCTTCCTCGTCAGTTTCTGTAAAAATGTAAAAAAGTTAATGGGATTAAAAGTATTAAAAAAAATGAAGTATTTATACCTGAGACAGTTTTCAGTGAATCTCTAACGAAATTTGGTAACTGATCACCTTTGAACCATTTAAAATGGTACCCATCCATTATTCTCGAGTTGATAAATTGTTGGAATTTGCTGATTTGCATTATTCCAAATCCTAGACACATACCTAGTTGGCTCGCAGAAATTGTAGCAGTTCGGATTTATAAGGTGGCAGACTTCTAGCATCAAAATTTCCTAGTTTTTTACGACTAAACGCTTCGTTAATATCTGAAGCCTGATACGTTTTAATGAATAGTTGAAGGGAAAGATGGGAATTGGGTACCGTAATTACCTTTATACCTGTTACCGTAAAGGGTCATATACGAGTTGGGTGCGACGGATTTCTTGAATAATCTCGTTAAGGGTGATTTGAGAAAGTATTATTTTCCTGGAAAAACCAGCCTTCTCGACCTATAAATGTCCACTTACACAAAATATATAAATAGTGTGATATTTGATGCTGTGCGTACACGTCGTGTGAAAATGTCGACTTTTCGTTTTGAAATAAGTGAGAAAAATAAAGAAGTTATAGTGATAGATAATTTCAAGTTTGGATTTCAAAAACTAATTAATAAAGGAGCCGTAAAAGGTGGGCTTGCACTAACAAAAAAACCTTGTGCAAGGCATTTGTTGAAACGGAAGATAAGTTCTATTTTATAAATATAGAAATATATAATAAATATAATTTAATTTGTAGGTAGGGGCAATATTGTGATAGAGTCATCCTTATTACATAAACATGCCTGCGACAAGCGTTTATTAGAAAGACAATGTTTAAGTAATAAATTAAAACGAAAAGCAATTGAAGATACTGATGTCCGATGAAAATTTTCGTCTTCTGTAGAAAGGACTACAAATGCCTGCGAGTCTTTTCACCAAAGCCACCCAAACATTTTTTTATTTGTTAATGAACTGATAAACGTGCAGGTGGACACTTACATTAAAATAAGAAGTTCGTCGAAAATGTATTCAAGTAAGACGGTGCAAAAACAAGTATTTTTACAAAAGCATATAGATAAGGTATCGAAAAACGAAATAACAAAATTTGAATTTGTAAAAGTTAGTTTAATATCATTTTAGAGCAATAAAATAAATATGTACAATTTTTAACACTGTATACATGTTCAGATTATATCATTAAAGATATCTTTATTAATGACTGTGGCTTACTGGCACCCAACTCGCATGATAGGTTTTGTTTTGGCTCAGCCGGCACCCAATTCGCAAGCTTCGAGTTGAAGTCGTGTTGCATTAACATCAATTATCGAACCGACATTATATACCTCACATATAATCTGTTGAATAATTGTTAAACAATCAGTACTTAACCGAAACAAAAAAAAGGGGGGAAAACACGCCACTGATCAATCGGGAATGTTCGGAAAAGGACACCGCACACTTCTATAGTGAAATTGGCCCCCTGTCGAATCGGCTGAATTTTTTATATGTTGTAGTCCAAGTCATTCCAAACAAAAAGTCCAATTGGCAAAACTTTTTCTATAGGCTAGTTTTGACGGTAGAAGGCGTTGAAAATTCTCATTTTCTCTCTGTTTTTAGACAACAAAAAACGTTACCCTGAATAATTTTCACTATTCTGAGTAATCAAGATATAAACATTCATCAGTATAAGATAATATTAAAAGTATTGTTTATTGGTGACATTAAACACGGTCAATTATACAGTGTGTTCCATCTTGTATGGTCTAACTCATACCACAAGTTGATGATAAAACTCTTGTTATTAACACGCTTATATTAGCTTCACTTGCATGTATGTATGTGTCTATGTAATTAATTCCGGTGACAATGCAATATGACATTTTTTTAATAGAAAAAAGAAAATGGCGGCTCCATGATGGCGGACGAGATTTGTGATTATGGTCTGATTCAATTCAAAGTTGGTATGATGAAAGGATTTTTGGAGTCAGAGATTATGATGTTTTTGTCAATATTCATAAATTCAAAATGGCGGCTCCAAGATGCTGGATGAGATTTGTGATTGTGGTCAGATTCGATTCAAATTGGTATGTGGGGGGTTGTTAGGTCATATGTTTCAAATTTTTTGTCAAAAATTTATAAATTAAAGATGGCGGCTCCAAGATGGCGCACGATTTTTGTCATTATGATCTGATTCGATTCAAAATTAGTGTGTGTGGGTTTTCGGGGTCAGAGATTATATTGAAGATGGCAACTCAAAATGGTGGCCGAGTTTCGTGATTACGGTCAGATTCGATTAAAAATTGGTATAAGGGGGGTTTCGGGGTCGAAGATTTAGATTTTTCAGTCATAAAAAAGATTATGTAGTTTCAAAATACTAAAGAACACGCTTTACTTCCAAAATGGACTAAAAAGTAAAAAATAATTGACAATTCATTCCACCATCCAACCCAATTTTTTTCGTATCGCCCTGTATTGAACTTGAAATTGATCTTTAACGCATTATGAAAATATTATAGTCCAGATTCATTTTGAAAATTGTTCGAGAATGGGCTACTGGATAATAAGAAAAATTATGTAGTTTAAAAGTACTAAAGAATACGCTTTACTTCCAACATGGACTAAACAGTAAAAAATATTTGACAATTGAATTACTCAAATGTGAAGAAAGCCTGGGTGCTTCCGATCTACATTCTTATATTTTTTATTTTAATATAACAATACTGAGCGTCTAAGAGCTCAAGAGAACTTCGTCAAGCACCCTATGCTTTTTTTACATTGAATTGTCAATTATCTTTTACTTTTTAGTCCATTTTGGAAGTAAAGCGTGTTCTTTAGTATTTTTAAACTACATAATATTTTTTCATGACTGAAAAATCTAAATCTCCGATCCCGAAAACCCTCTTATACCAATTTTTAATCGAATCTAACCGTAATCACGAAACTCGGCCACCCTTTTGGGTTGCCATCTTCAATTCATGAATTTTGACAAAAAACTCATAATCTCTGACCCCGAAAACCCTCACACACTAATTTTGAATCGAATCAGATCATAATGACAAAAATCGTCCGCCATCTTGGAGCCGACATCTTTAATTCATAAATTTTTGAAAAAAAATTTGAAACATATGACCTAAAAAACCCCCACATACCAATTTTGAATAGAATCTGACCACAATCACTAATCTCATCCAGCATCTTGGAGCCGCCATTTTGAATTTATGAATATGGAAAAAAACATCATAATCTCTGACCCCGAATATCCTTTCATCATACCAACTTTGAATTGAATCGGACCATAATCACAAATCTCGTCCGCCATCATGGAGCCGCCATTTTCTTTTTTTCTATTACAAAAATGTCATATTGCATTGTCACCGGAATTAATTACATAGACACATACTTACATACATACAAGTGAAGCTAATATAAGCGTGTTAATAACAAGAGTTTTATCATCAACTTGAGGTATTAGTTTGACCATACAAGATGGAACACACTGTATAATTGACCATGTGTAATGTCACCAATGAACAAAACTTTTAATATTATCTTATATTGATGAATGTTTATATCTTGATTATTCAGAATAGTGAAAATTATTCAGGGTAACGTTTTTTGTTGTTTAAAAACAGAGAGAAAATGAGAATTTTCAACGCCCTCTACCGTCAAAACTAGCCTATAGAAAAAGTTTTGCCAATTGGACTTTTTGTTTGGAATGACTTGGACTACAACATATCAAAAATTCAGCCTATTCGACAGGGGGCCAATTTCCCTATAAAAGTGTGCGGTGTCCTTTGGCAGACAGCTTCACATTGGTTAGGATGTCAAATATTTCTAGAGTGTTATAACTGTTATATAAGCTACTGTCAAATGTAACACCTTCTGCACGGTTCGACGAAGAATTTTTACACCAGAGTACAAAACATTATTTGCAGGGGTAATATAATAAGTGGTATGATTTTTACCGATAATTTTTTGGAATAGTAATGAATTGCAATCCCAAAGCTGAAAATACAACGAATCCGCAGGACGAGTGGTATTTTCTTGTATTGGGATTGCCAATGAATTGATATTCCAAAAAAATATAGGTAGGTTTTTAATCATATCACGAATTATATTTAGGACGACAATATATCGATTTGAAATAAAGAAAAATCGTGTCACCTGGTAATTGATGCTTTACTTCTAGCCTTATTCACCGGAATACTCTTTTCCACGGCCTCATCTATGATAGCAATGGACATTGGGTCTCCAACGATCGCTCATATTGATAAATAAAGATAACTAGTCAAAACACATAAATTTGACGTTTATAATTTAAATCATTATTTTCACTTGACAGATAGTAAAACAAAAACTAAGCAGGTTTATCACCGTGAAAATACAGCGACAAGCTATATTTTCACTGTAGTTCCGATTCTATTGGCTGAATTTCAAAATTTGAAATCGACTGATTGGTTGTTAAGCAAGGAAATATATTGTCTAGCAAATAACTCAAATCAAATCGAAATCAAAAATATTTTATTATTACAATTTGACATCTACATTTCATGTCTGATAACAAGCCACTGACATTCTTCGCTCTTCATCATAATCCAGGGGGGTCATGGAAGGAACGAAGACGGGCGCAAAAGTAGCTACCCCCCCGCTACCGATCAAGAGAGCAGAGGGGCGCCTTGCCAAGGCGAACATAGTTCCCCCGCGAAGGGGCGCTGAAGTCCGCCCGCGCTGATGGTAACGCTGGGCCGGACTTTTTATCAAAACATGGTCGACTGATCGGTAGAACACGCCTCCTGCAATGCTAATAGCAAATAACTGCTATCAATCAAAACTCTTGTCTATGTACGTATCAAGCCAACTATAGAACATTTGTGAACGTGATCTGTGTGAACTAGTGGGAAGCCAACGACGCGACGCCTATGGAACTAAATGATGGTTGCCATAACAACGTCGTCAACGTCTCAAATGATGGTTTTGAGCCTTCTGCGCATTGCGGGGATGATTGTTGTGTCTATTTATTATTTCCCTGTCGTCAACTATTATATTTGCGGTTAAATTTGAATTACATACCAACTTTACGTAGTCTAAATTCGATTAGCAATAGTTTCCCTAGTTTTAGTGACTTGAATATGGAAGGATTTGAGAATAATGAAAACATTGATTTTGTCATCAATATGGTGGATTTTCCCTTTATTTGCCGAATATGTTTGAAGCGAAGTGATTTACGATTATCCAAGACGGAAGATTATTTGTTGGATCTATTCCTAACCATTACCAAAATTGACGTAAGTTGCTATATACCTATCTCTTTACTTTCACCTAGGTATAGAGTTATTAGCTCGATGGTGAAACAACTTCTCAAATAGGTGTACATCCAGAAATTTAAATATTTAAATACGACTCTAAGTACCAAAATATAAAAAATATATTTAAATTATTTCAATATCACTTTCAGTAATTCAATATCCACAAATACCACTTCATACTTTAAATATTACTTTTATTCCAAAAATATCCACTCCAAACTTTGAATATTATTTTCATTATCTAAATATCTCTATCAATTTAAAATATTTCAATCTACAATTTATGTTTTATGTGTTTGCTGCCAGGGTTAATCGGGTATTTTCCTATATTATGTCATAATTTGTGATTAGTTGTGCAACAAAATCCGAAATGAGTTAGTGAAGTATTAGGTTTGTTCGCGTTCACAAAATAAACAGTCCGGAACCATCAGAAGCATGCGCAGTTTTACAGAACTGTACGGATTCTTTGAGTTCTGTGGGACTACGCATGCTTGTGATGGTTTCGGACTGTTTATTTTGTGAACGCGAACTAACCTATTGATTATTAGAATTAAGCTGGGCTCAAACGACTTGTGTAATTGGCGAATAAGCGTTACTCGCGTATATTTGCGTGTACTTGCCATGTCGTGTGAGTGGGTTATGTACTAGTTGTACTTTAATAGATAGCTTCACAGACCTCATAAAAGGAGATCTGTGGATAGCTTTTATAGTATGGGTTTCTGCGGTTTGCGGTCGTTGAAAACGCTGTACTACATGTTGTACTGCTTATACAGTGCGGCTTTTAATAGCCCCCCCCCCTGGTAACTTTTGAAAGGTTCGACGTAGAAACACGAATAAAAAACCGTTTCGAGAGTTTCACCAATACTATTTTTTTAAATGAAAAATATGGTGATTGCTCAATTAGTGGCGCGGGGGGGCCCAACGTCTCAAAATTTTTAAATAGCATGGGGGGTCAAGTGGCATATCGTTGAAAAGAGAATTCAATTTTCTTTACAGTCATCTGAATTTTTTTGAATTTTGTCCATAATTTTATTCCCAATTTCGATGTTTATGCTTTTCGGAATTTTTAAGTTAATGTGCCCCCAGCACCCTCTGTCGAGTAATTGCAATGTTTCTTCTCTCAAAAAGTAGTATCGGTGATACCCTTCAAAAAAATTTTTGTTCAATTGTTCCACATCAAACCGTTCAAATTTATCGAGGTATGAGTAGTATTCAGATCCGCATTTATATTTAATATTTCGATTTTAAATTGCAAAAAAAATATTAACGAAATTCAAAAAAATATAGGTGGTTGTGAAGAGAATTGAATTCTCTTTTCAACGATGTGCCCCTCGACCCCCCGTGCCATTTAAAAATTTTGAGTTGATGGGCCCCCTCGCGCCCCCTATTGAGCAATCACCATATTTTTCATTTCAAAAAGTGGTAAAGGTGGAACCCTCGAAACGGTTTTTCATTCATGTTTCTGTGTCGAACCGTTCAAAAGTTAACGGGGGGGGGGGGGGCTATAAAAAGCTAAAAAGCCGCACTGTATGTACGGAAGCCCGGTCACGACATACAGTGCTACCCATACACTGGTAGAGATATGTGACGTCACTTCTGTAACGTACCGAGATATTACGTCACATTGGTTCGCGAAATGTGAAATGTAAATGGTTGTTGATTATTTAGTCTATTCGGTGGTTACAACAAAAAAAAGAAAAATGTACCTAATTATTCAAAGAAATACAGAAGTAGAATGGCTAGCTGGTAGCAGCATATCGATTATAATTGTTTCCAAATAAAGGTTGTGTGTTAATATAACTTATATTTTTCAAGATTGATTCATTCCAGGCTGTTTATTTAGGTTGTTGTTGAGATAGGAAAGCGTGTGGTCCACTTGGGACAACACCTTTATGAAATTTATATTTTTCAACCAATTATTTTTTTCAGATCATATGCTATGCTTATTACAATGCTAACAGTCATTGATTCAAAATTAATTACTATTCTCTGTTAACATATCGTCAGGTAGAATTTGCCGTCAGTGTGGACAAATCTGTAACAATGAACTGTCCATAATGTTGTTGGGCGAATTAGTTGAGACGGATTCAAAGCTAGTATGCTTTTAATTTTGGATATAATAATAATAATAATAATAATAATGGCTTTTATTGACAGGAAAAAAAAGTAATATACAGTCCTATCAATAGGCAGGATTCAATAGACGAACTAGAAATCTGAGAAATCTAATTCGCTTCTTGTTCTTCCATCCAACCTTTAATTGTTCTAACAAAATTACTTATATCAATATAAATTCAGATATTGTGTAAAATAACATTAAAGCATATACGAAACAGCAAAATAAAGAAAAGAATATAGATTATAGAACACGGAAAGTGTCCCTTCCATTATTTTGTGGATATAGACCCAAAAAAAAACGTTTACTCATTTTATAACATATTTTCATCTAGGTAGAAATAATTAAAACCAAATTTGACACAGTATCGAATTGAAGAAAATATTAAGTCGGGTAGAGACAAGAGACATACATCTTCATGTGTTATTTTCTGTGTTGTTGACATGTTGATTATTATACAGTGTGTCCCACTTTGAGCAGCCACACCCTCGTATTTTCTTGACAGGAAAGTGATTTCAAAATTTGTTTTTCATTACGTATAGTACTCGGAAATATCTACCTTCAGGTTTATGAAATATTCCTATATCCATTTTCCATGGCTACCTACGACCAATTGAAAAGTGAAAAATTGGGATAAACATTCTAGGCATTTTTTTATCGCAAAAATAACACCAGATTCTGTTTGAGAACACCCTAAAACCCCCAAATCTCAGTGCTAATTCATCAAAATATACAGGGTGTCATCTGTAACTAACAACATTTTTTATTTGTTATTCATCCGTATTGTTCGGTTGATTTCGATTTTTATTTCCTTAGTCATGAAGAACCTAAAAATATTCAAAGAATGCTGCAGGAAATATTCGAATATTACTTTTTTATGGCTACCTACGAGCAAATTGAAAAGTGAAAAATTGGGAAAAACATAGAAGGGATTTTTTTATCGCAAAAATTACACTAAATTCTGTTTCAGACTACTCTTAAACCTGCAAATAGCAGTTCTTGATTATTTAAAATATACAGGGTGTCATCTGTAACTAACATGTTGATTTTTATTCATCCCTAATGTTTGGTTTCGAATTTTTTTTACATAGTCATTAATTACTTGAGAATGTTCGAATAATGCTATAGAAAATATTCAAATATTACATTTTCATGGATAGCGATGACCAGTCGAAAAGTGAAAAAGTGGGGAAAACACATCAAGGATTTTTGTAGCACAAGTACGTAACAGCGGATTCTCAATCAAGACACCCTAAAATCCCTAGAACATAATTCATGAATCAAAAAAAAATATAGCGTGTCATCTATAGCTGGCAAAATTGATAACGCTTATTCATCCGTAGCGTTTAGTTGATTTAAAAAAATTCTTCTCCAGTCGTAAAGTACCCAAAAATGTTCAGTATATCACTTTTTCATGGCTAGATATGATCAGTTGAAAATTGAAACGTTAGGGAAAACTTAATAAGATTTCCAAGCTAACACCAAATTCTCGTTCAGAACACGCTCAATAAGATTTATAAATAGATGTTACCATTTACAGGATAATATCGTGTTTAATTTCCTGACCCGGGCAACGGAATCTGGGTGCTTTGCGGTATATTTTCAATCAGGATCTCGGTGATAGAAGGATGTTTACCCCAATTTTTCAATTTTCGACTGGTCATATCTAGCCATGGAAGTATAATAGTTCGTTATTTTCCACAGCATCAATTGAATATTTTGGGTACTTTTTGACTGTAGAAGAAATTTTGAGAATCAAATTAACACTACGGATAAATAAAAGTTATGCCAGCTATAGATGGTAACTTGCATATTTTTAGAATAAAGTATTAGTAGAGGTGGGGCTCTCAAGGTGTTCTAATCCAGAAACCACTGTTACTTTTGTGCTTGAAGTATCATTAAAGTGTTTTCTTCATTTTTTCACTCCTCAACTGGTCATAGAAAGCTATGAAACAGTAATATTTGGTTATTTTTTATAGCAATAATTGAACATTTTAGGTAAGTACCTACTTTGTTATTATAGACACAATTTTCAAAATCAACCAAACATTACGGATGAATACAAATTAAAAATGTTGCTAGTATGTAAGACACCCTGTATATTTTAATGAGATCTGGGGGTTTAAGCCTGTTTTGAACCAGAATCTGATATCAGTTTCAAAGTAAAAAATCTTTTAATATGTTTTTCCCAATTTTTCAATTTTGAACCGGTCATAGCAAGCTATGAAAAAGTAACATTTGGTTATTTTCTGTAGCATCAATTGAACACATTTAGGCACTTTGTGACAAGAGAAAAAAAATCGAAAGCAACCAAATTTTTCGGATGAATAACAAATAAAAAATGTTGTTAGTTACAGATGACACCCTGTATATTTTGATGAATTAGCACTGGGGTATGGGGGTTTTAGGGGGTTCTGAAACAGAATCTGGTGTTATTTTCGCGATAAAAAAATGCCTAAGATGTTTTTCCCAATTTTTCACTTTTCAATTGGTCGTAGGTAGCCATGGAAAATGGATATACGAATATTTCATAAACCTGAAGGTAGATATTCCTGAGTACGATACGTAATAAAAAACAAATTTTGAAATCATTTTACTGTCAAGAAAATACAAGGGTGTGGCTGCTCAAAGTGGGACACACTGTATACAGTGTGTCCCGCTTTTCATGAATACACCCTAATATCTCAGTTATTAATAATGCGATTTTCTTGAAATTTTGGTGGTGATTATATGTTAGGTAAATGAAGTATTTTGGCATAGTGAACATTTTCATCGACCATAGGCGTGCGGTGTGGGGGGTAAAAAAAAGCTGTTTTTTTTTGGGAAAAGGATATTAGGGCTCATTTTAGATAACTTTTTTTATCAGAATTAGAATCAGCATCCCCAAAAACCCCCCAATCCATATTTTCTAAATATCAAGAGCTGATTTGAGGAGAAAAAATAAAAAATTCACTTTTTTCGTCAATGCACCCGAATATCTGTTATTAGCGATTTTCTTGAGATTTTGGTGGTGATTTTATGTTAGAAAAATGAAGCATTTGGCATAGTGATCATATTCATTCACCATTAGCGTGCGAAGTTGGGGAGAGAAAAAAGGCATTTTTTGAGAAATGAATATTAATGCTTATTTAAGACAACTTTTCTTATCAGATTCGGAATCAGCATCCCCAAAAACCCTTTAATTCATATTTTCAACATCTCAAGAGCTGATTTGAACAAAAAAAAAGTTTAAGTCTTTTTTTTAATAAGTTCTTTATTTGTAACAGTGGTAACAAAATTACGAATTACTTTATTTTAGATTCTTGTGTTTTCAACATAACTACCTTCTGAAACAATACACTTTTCAACAATTCTTCTCAAACGTACATTCACTTTTCTTAAAGTTTGGGGAGTTATTTCCTGACACGCTTGCCTAATTGCAAAGCAAAGTTCCTCTCTATTACGCGGCCGAGTAGCATACACTTTATTCTTCAAATGCCCCCACAAAAAAAAGTCACAAGGGGTAATATCTGGCGATCTAGGGGGCCATGGTTCCAAAGGAGAATTTCTACCTATCCACTTCATAGGGAAAATTGCATTTAGAAAGTTCCGAACTATCCCAGAATTGTGTGCGGGGGCCCCATCTAATTGAAAGATTAAGTTTTGTCTTTGTGCTAATGGCAATTCCACGAGAAAATCATAGAGACCATTTTGTGAAAAATTTTGAAAATTTTGTCCGGTCAGGTTAGGTTAGGTTAGGTTAGGTTAGGTTAGGTTCGGTTAGGTTAGGAAATAAGGGCCAACATAGTGTTCTAAGATCCTTCTGTTTGCGTCTTGTTGTGACTGGCAGCAGATTTAGTTCAGTTCGTATGTTTGCATAATCAATATTTGCTATATTGATACCCTGTTTGAAAGCTACCTAGCGCAAAAATGTTTGTTCTACTATCTCTATTTTGGTTATAAGAGTTTGGTAAAAAGGTGACCAGACACATGAAGCGTATTCTAAATGAGATTTGATTAGACTACAGTACAACAACTTAAGTGTGTTAACGTTTGTAAAGTCTTGTGTGATCTTTTGACAAAGCCTAAAAGTTGGAAAGATTTGGTAATTATATTTGATATATGTACAATAAAATAAAGTTGAGGATCGAAAGTAACTCCTAAGTCTTTCACATGTTCCTTTACATCTAAGTCGACACCATTGATACTTTATTGAAACTGAGTGGTGTAACAAGATCTATGAAATAGCGCAACATGACATTTTGCTGGATTCAATTCCACGTCATTTAACTCACACCAGTCGGCTGTCTAGATAGCTCTCAATCCAGAAGAGAAGGTTTCGCTCGATACCGAAATTCTTTTATTCATGAATCAAGGCATTATGATTCACCGTATCGAACGCTTTGGACAAATCCGTGTAAATTGAGTGTACTGCGAACGCAGACTCCAAAGCACGTGATATGTCATCAGTATAGGTTAGCAAATTCAGTTCAGTAGACCGCTTGTGTCTGAAACCGAACTGCTGCTCAATTGAGCAGCAATTGTTAATTAACAATCTGTGAACAAAAGGAAGGAAAGGAATGGAAGTTTAGGGTATTGCTTTGGTTGAGGGGCTGGAGTTGGGATGGCACCTGTGGGGTAGTGAACGCTAGGCTGCGGGCGGTGTCTCAGCTTCTTCCTTTACATGGAGATTTTGTTGAACCATTTATTGTAGATATTAGTTATCGTTTGCAGAGACCTATCCTATGCTGATGAGGGCAAGAAGCCAGAAATCTATAATCTATAGGCGGTCCAAATGTTTCAATAAACATTTCCATGCAACTAGCAATTGCGGAGACATGCTTGTAGAAAACTCTGCACGGAAATTCATAAGATGTAATTCAACGTTTTTTCCCGTTATTGATATGAGGTTCATTATTCTCAGACATTTTTCCGGGTGTGCCTTAACGACCGCCTTGATAACTTCCGCAGGGAGATCATCTGGAACTGGAGCTTTTTTCTCTTTGAGCTTTTCGTTCTCTCATGAGTTCGTCTATTGTGAACGGTGGTATATCTTCTGGTACTTATGGTAGTCTATTCCATTTTGTGATCTGGTGTAATGGAAACAGTGTGTTTGCAAAATCTATTTGTTTTCCTTCCGTAATTCCTATCGGTGATTTACCTTTAAGCTTATTGGTTACTATTTGGTATCCCATGCCCCATATATCCTCATCTACTTTATTTATTCTATACTTCATTTAAGCGTGTTTTCCACGCTTTCTTTTTGGCTTCTAGAATTGTCCCTTTCAGATTATGTCTTCTTTGCTTATATTCTTCCTGACTTATTCTTTGCTGTGGTTCATGTTTGTTTTTGTCGCCCTTACCATGTTTCTTCTTGCTTGCAAGCATTGCTTTCGTTTCTCTGCGACCTCGTCAGACCACCAGTACACTGAAGCTTTATAACCTCTTATTCTTTTCTTCGGAAAGATTTTGTTGCATGCGTAGTGTATTATGTTGGCCACAACTTCGACGATGTCCCCTCTTATAGACAATGACGTTCCAACTTCATCAGACACTTTCTTCAAATCTTCCTTTACTATTCTCCATCCTTTAGTAGTAACCTTACTACTAGTAGTCCTAGTTTTCCATAAATAGCACATATGAACAAAATTTGATTTTTTTTCCTTTTTGAAGGTCCGTTCAACAGCCAATTTACCAAAAAATATATGCAATGACTGCATCAGAACACTAGAAGAAATATCATTTTTCATTAATGGATCAAAGTATCCGGACGCAGAGTGGAGAAAAAACGTTATGCAGAAACATGGAAATGAACATGTAGAAACAGCTGAATATGGAACGTCTCAAAAACATATAAGAAGAAGCGAGGAATCAAATGAAGAATATACAGAAGATTCACAATATTTCAAAGGATTTGAAATTTGTCGAATTTGTTATTCAACAAATATCCTAAAACCGGTTGAAGAAAAAGCACATTTGATGCAGGTGTTTCATAATATTACAAACATTGATGTGAGTGCTTTGGTAATTGGGTTTTTTATGTTCAATGTTAATATCTTCCATTTTATTTTCAGGAGACAGCTGAAGTCGTCTTTTCTAATAGGAATAGCATCTGTAATAAATGTATAAACAAACTAGAAACCATATCATTAATCATAAATGTATCGTTAAGTAATGAAATGAAACTCAAAAATATCATTGATAGAAATAACTCACTGGGAACTGGAAATTGTAAAGAAGGATATCTAGTTGATATGGGATATCGAAACGAAGTAAACAGGGATGATGATTTCGATGAAAATGCATATTGTTATGAAAGCAACAGTTTACATACACTGATTGATATAAAGGAAGAAATTGTTTATAATCCTGAAGCTTCTGTTGAACACATTTACAAAAATAAATCAAATATTTTCAGTGACAGCCACTTAGAAGAAAATACATTGGACTGTCCAAGCAAAGATGAGTTCATTACTGAGACCCATCTGAAAAATCTGGAAGGATTAGATATTAAATGGTGCGAAAACAGTTTCACTCAGAAGAGGCATTTGCAACAGCAAAAGCTCACTCGATCCGAAGAAAAGCCGTTCAATTGTGATGGCTGTGAAAAAAGGTTCACTCTGAAGAAGTATTTGCAAAGACATAAGCGCATTCACTCTGGAGAGAAGCCATTCAAATGTGATGGCTGCAAAAAATGTTTTACTACGAAGTCGAATTTGTATCAGCATAAGCGCATTCACTTTGGAAAAAAGTCCTTTAAATGTGATGGCTGCGAAAAAAGTTTTATTCAGAAGGGGCATTTGGAACTGCATAAGCGCATTCACTCTGGAAAAAAGCCATTTAAATGTGATGACTGTGAAAAACGTTTCATTCAGAAGGGGCATATGCAACGACATAAGCTCATTCATTCTAGAGAAAAGCCATTCAAATGTGGTGGCTGCAAAAAAAAATTCACTGGGAAGGGCAGTTTGCAAGAGCATATGGTCATTCACTCTGGAGAAAAGCCATTCAAATGTGATAGCTGCGAAAAAAAATTCACCCAGAAGTCAAATTTGCAACGGCATAAGTTTATTCACTCTGAAGAAAAAATATTCAAATGTGATGACTGCGAAAAAAGTTTTTTTCAGCAGGGGAATTTGAAAAAGCATAAGCTCGTTCACTCTAGCGAGAAGCCGTTCAAATGTGATTACTGCGACAAATGTTTCACTCGAAAGGATAATTTGCACCAGCATAATCTCATCCATTCTGGAAAAAAGCCATTCGAATGTGATTGCTGCAAAAAAAGTTTCTACCTGAAATCAGTTTTGAAACGGCATAAGT
This sequence comes from Chrysolina haemoptera, assembly GCA_958298965.1. NCBI lineage: Eukaryota > Metazoa > Arthropoda > Insecta > Coleoptera > Chrysomelidae > Chrysolina > Chrysolina haemoptera. Next base: position 25,889,506 of record OY282597.1, on the reverse strand, counting down.
GCATTCACTCTGAAGAAAAAACATTCAAATATGATTATTGCGAAAAACGTTTTTTTCCAGAAGGTGAATTTGCAACAGCATAAGATCGTTCACTCTGAGGAAAAGCCATCCAAATGTGGTTGCTGCAAAAAAGTTTTTGTCTAAAGTCGAATTTGTATCGGCATACCGGGTGACCACGAGGTGAGGTACGCCCCCCAATTTTTCTATAGTTTCGAAGATATAGATTTAAAATTTGGTATATCGCAGTAGTACTTGAGTACGCATATTGTGACCCCTCTACTGAAAATTCACCACTTCCGGTTTAACCGCAAGTGACACCAAACTTATTTTTTCAAATGACACTGTACATATTTTTTCACTATCCGAAAGAGCTCGCAGTTTGTGATAACACTGTTCGTCAAAATTGAAAATCGGTTGAAAAATGGCGGAGATACAGTTGATTGTTCAATCGAACAAAGTTGGCCATGAAATTCAAACTTAAATCATCACAACTGATAAACGACATCAGAAGACAGAAAACTGAGTTTCTCGTGTAATTTCAGGTCCCACATAATCCAATAATTACAAAAAATTCACTAAAAACGGAATAGTATCCATAAAGAAATGCTCACAACTGCTATTTCTCAAATGGAAACATGTTCTTTTCACTTCGTCATGATGAAAAATGATTAATTATCAGATTACTCGTGTGAAAAATTTTGAAGAGTTCCGAAAGAAATCGCAAATATCAGATGTTTTATCATGAGTGTTCTCAACGAAGGCGGCCATGAACATAAAAAAGCGAAACAAAAAAGCAGCTTTGTTTGAATGAGTAGGATAAAATTTGACTTCGTTGAAATAATATGAGCTTCTGTGTATTGCTTTCTTAATTATGTTCTAAGTCTCCTACGTTGAAGAACATTCAATTTTAGGAACACTCACCATGAAACCTGTTTGTATCTTCGTTTCCTTTAGGAATTCTCCAAAACTTTTCACACGAGTAAACTAATAATTTATGATTTTTTATCATGAAAAATTGAAAAGTACATGTTGCCATTTAAGATATGGCAGTTGTGAGCATTTCTTTATGGATACCTTTCCGTTTTTAGGTAATTTTAGGTAATTTTTGATAATTGTTGGAATATATGGGAGCTGCAACTATATGAGAACCTCAGTTCTCAACTGTTTCGCACTTTGAAGCTTTCTCTGCTAAATTCTAATGTCGTTTGTCAATTGTGATGATTTAAGTTTGAGTTTCATGGCCAACTTTGTTAGATTGAACAATCAACTGTGTCTCCGCCATTTTTCAACCGATTTTCAATTTTGAAACAGTGTTATCACAAATTGCGAAATCTGTATCTTCAAAACTAGAGAAAAATTAGGGGGCGTACCTCATCTTGTGGTCACCCGGTGTATATGCTCATTCACTCTGGAGAAAAGCCTTTCAAATCTAATTACTGTGAAAAAAGTTTCACTAACAAATTAACTTTGCAAAATCATGTGCTTATTCACTCTGGAGAAAAGCCATTCAGATTTGATTTCTGCAAAAAAAGTTTCATTTAGAAGGGGAATTTGCAAAAGCATATGCTTCTTCACTCTAGACAATGGCTATTTTAATTTGATTACTGCAAAAAGTTTCAATTGGTGAGGGCATTTGTAACAGCTATTATTTTGAAAAAATGTAATCGCTTCAACTTGGCAGAATAGAAAAAGCTTTTCTCTTGAATTTTTCTTTGAAATTCAAAGAAGCTTATTTTGTTCCCTAACCTGTAAAAGTTACTTTGAATTTACTAATTCATCTATCTATCTACACACAATAACCAATCAATCAAAATATACTTCATGGTCCAAATAATTAGAATCTCATTGATAAAGCGTAGTGTTAGAGCACAATTGGTATTATGTTGCGTCTTCGGGTTCAAAAATAAGTGTACTCTGGTATGAACTCGCCTTTATTAATCAAACTTCACTTGACAACACTGATACAAGTCACTGTCAAAATACTTGTATCCAAGGTAACTCAAGGTAACCTTCTAACTAACTTCCTTCATCTCACAAATGCATTGCTTTTATATACAAATAAAGTTCTAGAAAACTTAAGAAATCAATAGAACACAAATAGAATGTTCGACGATTGATCCAGAACAAAAGTTAGTGCTTCTAGATTTTTCCATCTAATTCATCGAACGATCTCGAACAATTCGAGAAGTCTTTATCAAATTTCAGGTCTGTAACACTGCCTCCTCCTTTAGGTTATTCCGTCCCGGATAACACCATCACTATTTTGGTTGTACCTCTGGAACCAATTTGGGGGATCGTGGCCTCGGTATTCTGCTAACCTCTCGATGTGAACAACTTTGGGTTTACTCCTTGGGTTGAGCTGGATGCGGTATACCAAGTCGTTGATCTTCTTTATGATGACGTAGGGTCCTGTCCAATTTCTCTGTAGCTTGGGGCATTTGCCTTTCTTTCTCTGAGGTTGGTAGAGCCAAACAGCATCACCTGGCTCGAACATAGTTCCTGGACTCTTCCTGTAGAACCTCTTTTTCATTTTATCACTGGAGATTTGAAGACGTCTGCAGAATTCATGAACTTGGTCCAGTCTTTCTCGCAACTCTTGGACATATTCTGGTAGGACTTTGTCCTCTGTACTTCTGGGTGGCATTCCAAACAACAGATCGCATGGTAGTTTCATTTCTTGCCCAGTGATCAACATTGAAGGGGTATATCCGGTGGACTCATGCTGGGAACTTCGATAGGATAGGAGAAATAGTGTTACCAACTCATCCCAATCCTTTTGATTTTTGGAGATGAACATCGACAGATACTGGCTGATGGTTTTATTATGTGGTTCAACCATACCATCTGATTGTGGATGTAGGGCTGTGGTACGAGTCTTCTTCACACCTAGAATGTTCATCATTTCTTGCCATAACTCAGATTCGAAGTTTCGTCCTTGATCAGAATGTAATTCTAGTGGGACTCCATGTCTGGCTATTACATTTTCTATGAAGGCCTTTGCAACGGTCTTTGCCTCCTGGTTTGGAATGGGCACAACTTCAGGCCACTTGGAGAAATAGTCCATGGCTACCATCAAGTATTTATTTCCTTGCTCGGTAATAGGAAACGGCCCAAGAATGTCAACTGCTACTCTTTCGAATGGTTCACCAGAAAGATACTGAGCCATTTTCCCTCGACTTCTAGTTTTGGGTCCCTTCTTTGAAGAACATAGGTCACATCTTCTGCACCATTCTTCTACATCACGACGACAATTCATCCAATAGAATCGTTCTCGAATTCTAGCAAGGGTCTTCTTGATTCCGAAGTGTCCACCTGCACGACTACTATGAAGTTGCTCGAGCACATCTTTAGTAAGTGCCTTCGGCAGGACCAGTTGGTACACCACAGTTGCTCCATCTGGGCTCTCCCATTTGCGATGCAATAGGCCATCACGAAGACATAGGGAATCCCATTGAGCCCAGTATCCCTTGGCAACTGCACCGAACTTGGATACTTCCTGCCACTCAGGTCTAACTCCATTCTTTAGCCAGCTTAGGACTAACTTCAAATTGTTGTCTTTCTTCTGATTCTTCCTCATATATTCTGTGGTCCATAAATCAGATTCTTCAGACTCGACACTTACGGTGGTAAGTTGCAGAATTTCCTTGCAATGTTCATCATTGTAAAAGTTGACTTCTTTGTTTTCAAGTTTCTGGCAATATCGGCATTGCTGTTCCAAGCATGGACGTCTTGATAATGTGTCTGCATTTCTGTGTTTCCTGCCACTGCGATGAATAACTTTGAAGTCGTATTGTTGGAGTCTCTCTAGCCATCTCGCAACCTGACCCTCAGGTTTCTTGAAGTTCATTATCCACTGCAAAGCGCTGTGATCAGTTCTTACGAGAAAACGTCTGCCATAGAGGAAGGTATGGAAATGTTCAATGGCTTTGATTATCGATAGAAGCTCCTTTCTTGTAACGCAGTAATTCTTTTCGGCTTTGCCCAGACTTTTACTAAAGTAGGCTATTACTTTCTCTTCGCCATCCTGTTCTTGGGATAAAACTGATCCAATGCCTTGCTGAGACGCATCACAGTCCAAAATGAAAATGCCTTGTTCTCGTGGGTAAGCCAAAATAGGCGCAGTTGTCAATTTCTTCTTCAGTTCAGTGAACGACTGTTGGCAATCAGGGCTCCAATCAAACTGAACGTTGTTCTCAGTTAAGCGGTGGAGTGGCTTGGCAATTTTACCAAAGTCTTGAACAAACTTCCTGTAGTAGGTACATAGCCCCAGAAAACTTCTTACTTCATGTTTATCCCTAGGACGTGGCCAACTCCTAACAGCCTCGATTTTAGCAGGATCGGTCTTAATTCCTTCGGCCGAGATGACATGGCCTAAAAAATTGACTTCTTTTTGAAATAAATAACACTCCTTTGGGTTCAGTTGCAGGTTAGCATTTTCTAACCTCGAAAATACTTCTTCCAAATTATTCAGGTGTTCGTCAAATGTCCTTCCCATTACTATGACGTCATCCAAGTAGACTAGACAAATTTTCCATGTCAAACCTCTCAATACTAGTTCCATAAGTCTCTCAAAGGTGGCGGGAGCATTGCATAATCCGAACGGAAGAACTTTGAATTGGTACAGCCCTTGTCCGGTAGAGAACGCTGTTTTTCCTCTATCATCAGGATGAACTTCCACTTGCCAATACCCACTTTTCAGATCCAACGTTGAAAACCATTTGGTACCGGATAATGTGTTTAGTGTATCATCGATTCTTGGTAATGGGTAGCTATCCTTCATCGTTACGTCATTCAGTCGACGATAGTCCACGCAAAATCGGGTTGATCCATCCTTTTTAGTTACCAATACTACCGGTGAGGACCATGGGCTTGTGGTTTCTTCAATTATGTCATCCTCCATCATGTTGTTTATCATGTCTGCTACCTCTCTCTGTTTGGCAAACGGTAGTCTCCTCGGAGCCTGTCGGATTGGTCGGGCATCGCCGGTGTTGATGCGATGTTGAACTAGATTGGTACGTCCCGTCGAAGTCTCTGTCGAGAAAATGTTACGATGGTTATCAAGAAACTCTTTGGCCTTCTGCTTTTCTTCCATAGTTAAATGTTCCGTGGATTCCATCATTTTGTCTATTGTTCTCTGATCGGTGTTAGTGGTATTTCTTCGCAGTACCTGAGTGTGGTTTTCACAATTGATAACTCGAGTGACAGGTTTGCAGAATCCCAATTGGTCGTTTTTCTTCAGAAGGACTTTATTTTCCGAAGTATTGGCAACCCTTACAGGAATTAGTTGTTCTGTGTTCACAGGACATCGGGCAATTAAAATTCCATCTTGGCGGTATTCATCATTTTCAATTATTCCAGTGCTCAAATCTCCAGGTTCTTTATCCATTCTGGCCATGATGATGGTTTCGGAGTTTTTCGGAATGTGGATGTCTTCGTCAACATAAATCTTAATTGGTTGGATTTTCTCATTGTATCTGCTCAGGAAGATTTCTTCATTGCCAATCCGCAAAATTTTCTGTCTGATGTTAAGGATGAAGTCGTTTTTCTCCATGATGTCCAGACCCAAAACACATTCATCCCTTATTTCCGCAACCAACATAGAATGTTCCATGGTAATAGGTCCTATCTGGATGTGTACAAGTGTTTCCCCAATGACTGGTGCGGTTTGTCCCGTTGCCGTTTCCAAAACCATATTCCTTTTCATCGTCTTCACAGATTCTTGTATGAGGTCTGGGCGAACGACTGATCTCGAAGCTCCTGTATCAATAGTGAAGGTGCATTTCCGATCTTCTAAGTGGCCTTGTATTAGTAGACTTTGGCCATTTTTCTTCAATGACGATATATGGATCTTGGGGCTTTTAACACTGAAAGTCGCCACGCGCCCCCTAGTGCCGACTAATTCTGGTTTTCCTGGTTGGGAGCAAGTCCTCTTTCAGACGTTTGAGGTCTCCTTTCTGGCGTAGTCGATCTCCTGAAGGCTCCTCTGGTATATCGCCCACGTTGCTCTGTTCCTGGGCTCGGAGATCTCGATCTCTCTTCGTTACTCGTTGATGACGACCTCTTTCTTCTTGGACTTCTGGATCTCGATCTCTCCCAGCAACTCCTCTGTAGATGGCCGCTTTTTCCACAGTTATAGCAGCGCCTCTTCCTGTCTTCTGGGGAAGGCACTTGGTTGCTTAATGCTGTTATGGAGTCCAATATTTTCTTCAATAGCGCCTCGCTTGTAGGAGAATCCTCGTTGAATTTAACTTCACGTAACTTGGGCCTCGTATTTCTTGATGCGTTTTTCGCGGCCTCGAACTCCAAAGATGCTATTAGTGCTGCGCTTATGGTTTGAAGTCGTCCTAGTCGAAGGGCTTGCTGCATGTCAGTATCTCTCAAACCATCGATGAAAGTCTGCACCCCAATTTGTTCTATGAACTCCTTCGGTGCTTGTGGGTATGCCAAATTAATGAGTCGCTCTACGTCGGCTCCATACTCCTGTAGGGTTTCGTTGGATTTTTGGTATCGACTCTTTATTTGGCTCTGAAATACTTGTTTGAGATATTGCTGTCCATATCTGATTTCCAAAGCTTCAACGATTCTAGAATATTCCTTCTGATTACTCTCGGGGATGTTCTGAAGGATGTCCAATGCTTGTCCTCGTAGACACAGGACTAGAGAGGTGGCCATTTCCTCCTCGGACCAGCCGTTTGCGTTTGCTGCCGCTTCAAATTGACGTCTATACATGGGCCACGAGGATTGCCCATCGAATGTTGGAGGCTTCAAAATTTTCACTTGTGTAGGCCTTATCGGAGTTGTCAATGAGGATGGCTTTTCCTCAGAGGGTGCAGGCTTGTGTGGAAGGTGTAGCGTTTCCAACCTCTCCTTGATCCTATCCACTTCTTCGTTGAATTTCTTGTTCACCTCTCGTGCCACCCGTTCATCTATTTTGGACAGTTCATTTTCGACGTCTTGGACCCTTCTGTTGACTCCCTGGACTCCACCTCTGACTTCTTGAACTTCACCTTTAACCTTTTGAACTTCTCCTCTGACCTCTTGCACTACTTCGGTGATTTCATTCTGGAAGCACTTTTGACTGTGATTAATACGTTGCAGAATATCAACATGTTGTTGTTGTAACTGCTGGACTAACCGCGCCTCCTGTTCCTCTTGTTCTTGTTTCCTTCTCAGTTCGAATTGTTGTAGAAGCTCTTCTTGTTATTGTTTTCGTTTGGCTTCTTGTTCCTCTTGTTCTTGTTTTAGTTTGGCTTCTTGTTCCTCTTGTTCTTGTTTTCGTTTGGCTTCTTGTTCCTCTTGTTCTTGTTTTCGTTTGGCTTCTTGTTCCTTTAAAAACTCAAGGATATCTGCTGATGTCGCCATCTCGTCGTAATTATTTGCTCGAGTATTCACCATCAAATACTGGAAAACTGCCTTACTTTTCTTTCTTCAGTAACACTTATTCCGCCGCTGTCACCAATTGTTGCGTCTTCGGGTTCAAAAATAAGTGTACTCTGGTATGAACTCGCCTTTATTAATCAAACTTCACTTGACAACACTGATACAAGTCACTGTCAAAATACTTGTATCCAAGGTAACTCAAGGTAACCTTCTAACTAACTTCCTTCATCTCACAAATGCATTGCTTTTATATACAAATAAAGTTCTAGAAAACTTAAGAAATCAATAGAACACAAATAGAATGTTCGACGATTGATCCAGAACAAAAGTTAGTGCTTCTAGATTTTTCCATCTAATTCATCGAACAATCTCGAACAATTCGAGAAGTCTTTATCAAATTTCAGGTCTGTACCAGTATTATAATATAATAAATTACATAGTGCAGAGTCATCAGTATAATAATTGATAGTTATTTATGGTACTAGTGTGTTATGTTGAAAATAAGTCACGAGAGAAAGATAAATTCTCAAGTGACTTATGAAACATAACACACGAGTGGCATACAAGGTTTTATCCAACAAGTGGAAGAAATCATTTTTTTATGAAATAATAACTAATAAGTTTTGAATATGAACGTTAATTATAATCCATAACTCACTAGTGAGTTATGGATAACATAAGGAAATTTGAGAAGCAAATATTCTCAAAAACTTCGTGTTGATTCTTTGAAATTTTTCAAGACGAAAAGTTCATATTAACAACATATGTCCCAAACTTCGACAGTTTCGACACTAATTTGTTCAAATTAGGCAAGTACAATCCATTCAATAGTACGCACGATACAAAATAATTATAAGATCAAACGAACTTACCTAAGTGAAGTTAGTTCATAATTATATGAAACGTCTTGTCCGAGATGATTTAACGGTGTAGTTTCCCCGTTTCCTGCCAAATGTACCACAATATTTGAAGCTCGGATGTACCCCGCTCTCCCCTAAACCCGCCCGTTGCTATGCCTCCGGCCATATTTACGTGTCATCATTTTTAAAGCCATGTCATTGCAACTGGAGATGATCATAGGTGGAGTTTAAGGGCGGGTATGATCATCTCTGACAAGGCGTTTCATATAATTATGATCGAACTTCACGTAAGTTCGTTTGATCTTATAATTATATTCATGCCTTGTCCTCAATGATTTAACTGTATAGTTCAAAGGCAGTTGTGATGATCCAGACAGAAGAAATTTATTTTGTCATTTAACAACTTCGATTGACAAATTGCGACCGAAAAATGAATTCATTCTCATACTTTATTTTGTTTATTATAGAATCAACGAAAAAATACAACTTGATTTTTATTTTTGCGGCCACCCAGCTATTGATGAAATTTTATCTGAAGAGGTTCCACTTCTATTAGCAGCCGAAATCGCCGCATGCCGTGTACTATGGGTTTGAATTGAAACCTGCTCAGACCAATACACCACTTTCAGCTAAAGTTTTCTTGAATAGTCTGTCGCCAATGACACCTTCGTCAGAAATACAAAATATTGAGAACCGGCCACTGATGCGCGTTATAACAATCTTTTTCTTTAATTGAATTTTTTATGATCAAACTATTATTTTTTCCAAACATATTGAATGTTAATATAAGATAATTCTCTTGAGCACCGTAAACCGTAATTAAAGTAAGAGTTATTATTTCTTTAGCGACCAACTCCTCTTTCAGATCTTCGTTGGGATAAAAATGTCCTAAATGCCCTATGTCAACAAGAGAAGGGTCCCAAAACTCATAGTATTTTGGTGCCAGGAGTCAAATTTCTTGTGTTCCTCTTAAGAACCCTTCACCTGGAAATTGTCTCCATTGTCTGAGGGGAATATTGATTTGTCTGTCCACCACGGAACGATCACCTCTTGCACGAACTCTGGTAGTTTTCTGAAGTACCACAATACAGCTGAAAAGGGTGAAGGATGAAGAATAATGAATATTCATGCACTTCAGTTGACTCTAGTTCCAGATGCCAACAGACATTGTGGAGCATTAAGCATCAATCCTGCTTGCGAGAATGTCAATTTGGGGAAGTTCAAATTTACTTTCGTGAGCATCCTCAAACAACTCCCATCCAGTTCGAATAGGGGCTCTTCGTGACTCAAAATATACTTTTGTTGGTGTCCCTCTGAGCTAAAATATGATGCAAATGACTATTGTATTGATGTAAGCAATATAGCAGTGATGTTATCAGTGCGGAAAAGAATTTTTCCTACAAGCGTGCGTGATTCACCCTCTACCCGCACGCAATTCAGTTTGGAAAGTGTCATTTTCCCACAGTTGTGCGGGAAAAGTTTTCCCACACTAGTGCGGGAAATTTTTTCCCACACTAGTGCGGGAAAAACATTTATATGATATCCTCGTAAAATATAAGTGGTGGGTGACAAAATATGAAAGTTCAAGCTTTTTTGTTGCAATACTAAGTGAGTTTGTTCAAAATCATCCATCATTTTGCACTATTTATTGAAAAAATGAACAAATATTGATAAATAAAAATGTATTGTTATGAAAATCACCCTATATATATAGGCTTTGATTGATCTGATAACGAGTAGGTAACAATTGATGTTGTCATGCCGATCAATACACAAATTTGTTTGTAATTGTCAGAGTGACAGACAAAGCGTTACTTATATGAAATTTTCGATTCAGTGAAATTGCCACAATGGATTATTCATCTGATGAAGAACTTCCACAAGAAATCGTGCAAGCAGCTACAGATGCGAACTTAGAGTTATTGCCAACGCAATCTAAACAAAGGTATGTGAAGCAATATACGAGTTTTATTGAATGGTGCAACAATAAAAAAGTGAAAACACCAAATAAAGAAGACGTATTCTTGGCTTATTTTCTAGAAATGTCTAAAACATGGAAGCCGAACACTTTATGGGCAAGATATTCAATGTTGAAGAGTGTATTCAAAGTAAAGCAAAATTTGGATATTAGCAAATTTTACAAAATAATTGCATTCATTAAAAGACAGAATGTCGGTTTTTGACCGAAAAAGGCCAAAATCTTCACTCAATAGACGTTTCAAAATTTATGACTGAAGCACCCGATGACACATACCTCTTGATTAAGTTAGTAGCAATTTTTGGATTAGCTGGTGCTTGCAGACGAGAAGAGCTGACAAAACTCATCATTGACGACATAGACGACAAAGAAAACCTGATAATTGTTAATATCAAGGATTCCAAAAATCATTCCTCTAGATCCTTCGTGATATCTGAAGAAGCAAATGATGGTTATTTTTTGAACGTATACAGAAATTATGTACATTTACGTCTAAAAGAGACTCCTCACCGTCGTTTATTCTTGTATTACAAAAGTGGAAAATGTACTGTGCAATGTGTAGGAATCAATACCATAGGAAAGATACCCTCCGAAATAGCAGTATATTTGCGCCTTCAAAATCCAGAGCATTACACTGGTCACAGCTTCAGTCGTTCCTCAGCCACTTTACTTGCTGACTGTGGTGTGGGTATAACTAATATCAAACGCCTATATAGGAGGATGGAAATCGACTTCAGTTGCAGAGGGGTATTTGGAAGACTCCACCAATCGAAAAAAAAGAAATGTCCAACAAAATTCTCAATTTGAACACTACATCGTCTTCCGGGTGCATTTTAGAACCATCCACGTCTATATCGATCGGCGACGATTTGATGCCTGTGCCTGCACATTCGATTTCTTTCGATAATGTATTGCCCGAGTTACCTTCTTCTTCAGGAAATCAGCCATCTTCAAAAAATATGCTGGCTTCCGCTATAAATTTACATAATGCATGAAATTGTACATTTACAATAAATATTACGAATAATTAGTGGATAGAAAATGTTACTCTTGTTAGTTGTTTCCATTTGCATGAATAAATAATTGAAAAAATGAATTTGTTTCCTACGCTTGTAGAAAAAGTATTGTTCCTAACTCATGCGGAAAGTGTCTTTCCGCACTTGTTAGGAAAATTACTATACCAATCTCTTTGTTTCCGTATAAGACATTCTTTGCCTGAAAATGTCTACAGCAATAATACCAATGAGCAGGGCCCATTAAGACATTTGAGCGACCTAGGCTGACATCAGTTTGGCGCTTTTAAACTAGGAAAGTTGCACTAATTGTGAGTTGGAGCAAGCAAATGGCCTGAAATACCAAACTAACCTACCCAACCTGAATCTGAAGTGGTTATAACCATAGCATAGAAAACTCCAGCTGAAGTTATACCCATAAAATCATTCTATACATGGTTAAAGCTTATCAGGATAACTGCATGGGTAATATGGTTCACGTGAAATTTACGGACACAGGGTGATAATAAACAACCCTCAAAATGTCTAGCTGAGGACGAATTGAAATGGAGTGAACATTATTGGTGGAAAGTCGTACAGATATCATGTTTTCCGACAGACAGGGTTAATCTGGAAAATAATCCAATGACTTCATAATTTGTCAATATATTTAGACATTGATGGTTTTATTAAAATTTCCACCAGAATAAAAAGAATGTTTCTGTCATTCAGAAAGATCCAGTCATTCTAGGTGGGGAACATGCTTATACACAAAATATGATCATGCACTACCACATAAAGAATGCTCATCAGGGGATTGAAACTCTTATAAATGATCTTCGAAGAAGATTTTGGATTCCCCATATATTCGTTCTACTTTAAAGAAAGCCGTATCAAAATGCATGTACAGTTGTCGCCGATCTGCAGTTCAACTTCAACCTAAAATGGGACTTTTGCCAAATAAACGATTACTCAATTGTCAGAAACCATTCTCAGCTACTGGAATCGACTATTTTGGACCATTCCAGGTGAAAATTGGAAGAAGGCTGGAGAAACGTTATGGTGTCTTGTTCACTTGCTTGACAATAACAGCGGTACATCCTGCATAATGGCAATTAGACGATTAGTATTTTGGTCCGATAATGGGACGAACTTTCATGGAGCGAATCGTGAACTGTTAGAAGCTTTGGAAGACTTAGAAATTGAAACAATGGTGAACGATATGGCGAGTAGGGGTATCAAATGGAAATTCAATCCGCCTTCGGCACCTCATATGGGAGGCAGCTGGGAACGGCTAATAGGATGTTTCAAGGGGGCTTTGATGGCGATTATGAAAGAAAGACATCCCAAAGAAGAGTTTTTACAAACATTGTTCGCTGAAGTAGAGTACATTATGAACAGCCGTCCACTGACACATGTTTCGACAGATGCACAAGATCTAGTCAGCATATCTCCACACGATATTCTTATAGGAGAATCTTCACAGGTGATCGCACCAGGAGTTTTCACCGAACACGACTTAGTGCAAAAGAAACAGTGGAGAGTGTCTTGTAGATATATTCTGGAAACGCTGGCTTCGTGAATACGTTCCAACGTTGATCAGTCGCTCAAAAGGGAATAAGGATGAACTAAATTTAACAGTCGGTGAAATGGTTGTAATGAATGATAGCAGTATGCCGCGGGGAGTTTGGCCTCTGGGAATAGTTGAAAAGGTTCACAAAGGTTCAGATGGCATTGTGAGAATAGCAGAGATTCAAACATCAAAGGGAGTATACAAACGTCCTGTGAGGAAGCTGCATCGACTCCAGATCCGTGCTAACGAAAATGAAGTTAGCACCGGGGGGGGGGAAATGTTGCAGAAACATCCAGTATTTCTAATCTAAATTTGCCTTGTAACCAATTAATGGTTGAATCAATGTTTGTTGTTAATGTTTTGTAATTCAGAGTTACTCCTTAAAAATATCTAAATATTCACTGAAAACAAGTATTTTCCACGACAGCATTGCCAATAAGTCTTTGTATATGATGCATTCCCACACAGCATGAAGGCATCTTAAAGACGTCTTCAAGACGTCCACCCTAAGATATTCGGGATGTCTTCAAGACGTCCAGCAATATCTTGAAGACGTCCAAAAGACATCGTTAAGACGTCCATTGTTACAAAACGGGACGTCTTGAAGACGTTTTCGATACGTCCATGTGGACATAATCGGGACGTCTTAAAGACATCTTTGGAATTTCCAGTTTATGTCCAATACGGGCCTGAATGGACCCTTTTCTGGACATTAAAAAATAAAAAGACTTTATTTAGTATTCAGTACCTACCTTGTAGGTTTGAAATTAAATTGAAAAACAAAATTGCAGATATTTTATTAAATTATATTTTATAACTTTTTTTCTATAACTTTTTGTTTTTACTAAACATCGTACGATCTTCCGCTTTCGTCAGCTAAGACTGAATACATTTCTCAGTTTCCTTCCGATCGGTAAAAACTTTTGTCATCTCACTGGCACCTAGAACAATAATAAACATTAAAAAATCATGAAAAAAAAACAGTTTTTTAGTATTTTAGATTTCAACAAAAAAACTATATCATCTATTATTTGTTAATAGCAGTTTTGCCGTTGAATAAGTATTTCAAGCCCAAATCATTTGTGATAGGCTATGCAGCACATGTTTAACGAAATGGTAATTACTTGCTCCATCTCCTCTACCCATTTTGGCCATTCCAGTGACCTGAAAAATTATGATCAATACAATAATAGCCTCGTTATCAATATTTATCTTCTTACCCATTCATTGATATATTCGAGTAATTGATATTGAAACAACACATTCATTACATTGAACACTCAACAAAATGTCAGAACGACGCAACAATTTCTCGCAACATCCCAACACAACAATACAAGTTACGATATTACGAAATACGAACTATTGCGGAATGGAGAGTAATTCCGAAGTGGGACGACTCACGAGGAGTTCCGACGCCCGACGAGTAAAATGCCGAATCCATTTCAATTCTATGATTGGTTAAATTCCACCAATGGAAATATCGGATTTTTATTCTCACGTTTGTTGGTATTTAAGATTGATACAGAAAATTCAAAACAAGAACGGTTACGAGTGAAGCAAGCTTCACGCATAGTGGAAGACAATGAGAAATGTTATGATCTTAGATTTTGTTTGGCAAAGTTATTCAAATTATATATTCTCCCACTGAAATAATAATTTTATGTGGTTCTGCTGACTTATATGTTATTTAGCATAGATATTTCACTGAACTTTACTGCCCCTTTTAGAAAAACTTATTGGGAAAAAATCAACATACTGGACCAATATGGGACGTATTGAAGTCGTCCATTCATGTACGTCCCTAAGACATTCCGAAACAGACGTCTTTAAGACGTCCATTTTATGTCTCTGGACGTTCAGGCATTTTAAAGACATAAATTGGACATCTTTAAGACGTCCAGTGCTGTGTGGGTTTGATGTTGCTTGCTCCCAAACCCATTTACTATATGGTTTTACACAGCCAGTACGAGAAGTGTCTGAAAATATCATGATTTAACTTCTCTCCACCATTCGATACAAGTGTTTGAGAATATTCATCCTACTTCTCATAATCACCTCAGCATGTAACAATGCAAGTATTTTACCCTTTGAAAATCTCGAAGTATCCCCAACCATCTGACGGCTACCCATCAGATACTAACTTTCCTACCTAGCTGGAAAATTTTGGTATTGATTCGGGCAACTTCTTCCACGAATGCAATAACCATAAGCCTTTCACTTCGGGCAAGTGTAACACCGCCTTTAGTTAGAGTTGGCAACGTTGGGCTTCAACACTGACTGCGGTGGACTGAAACGTCTATGACAGCACGCCAAGAGCTGTTTTTGCTTCATATTTGGATTAATTTTATAGTCTACTAGCTGTAACACCCGGTGTTGCCCGGGTAAAAAATTTATGATCTTGGACAATTTCACTTTAGTGTTTTTTCCCGTACGTTCTAGAACCTTCTGAATACACTACTCTGGTTCATTTCACGATTTCCATGAATTTTCTAACATTTTATAGAAATCTCGAAAATATTCCAGAAATTAAGTACCTAGAAAGTTTCATTACCATATGCTCTTCATCCTGTTCAACGAACTCTCGAGAACTTTACTTCAGTGTCTTTTCAGTACATTCTAGAACATTGCGCTTATTCCACGAATATTTCGAAAATTGTATGACTTTCTGGAAGGTTCTAGAGTATTCTAGAACATTCTTCTGTATATTCTACAAGTATATATTTTTAAATTTTTTATTTCCTGACGACCGACTTTTCAAAAACTGTATTTAAGAGTCTATTCAGTATGTTGAAAACATTATGAAAGGCTCTGTTCTAGTTCATTCCACGAAGATCTCGAATTTTTTAGAACTTTCCAGAAGCTACAATAATATTCTGGAATTTTCTTTCTTATATTATAGGAATGTCTTTTTCATATTCTAGAATATTCCAGAAAGTTACATCACCACGCCTTCTCCCTGATTACCGATTTTTTGAAAACTTACTCAGTTGTATTTTCAGTATGTTCTAGAACATTATTACGCAGGCTATGTGCTAGCTTATCCAACGAAGATCTTGATATTTCTAGAAATATCTAGAAGCTTCGAAAACATTCTTGACTTTTCTTTCTCATATTCTAGAAATTTCATTTATATGTTTAAGATATTTCCAGGAAGTTTCCTCCCCACGTCCTCTTCCTGATAGCCGAACTTTCGAAAAATGCACTTGGGGGTCTTTTCAGTATTATAAAACATTACGAAGACCCTGTTCTAGTTTATTCCAAACACACTATTAAAAGTACTCACATTTGATATTTCACAACAATAAAGGCTCACAGACAACTTTTTTCTTCTTCGCTTCAAAATTAAAAATACTCACACGTGATACTTCAAAATAAAGGCTCACAGATAATTTCTTTCCTTTTCGTTGCGAAATCACTTGTCTCGCTGTTCAAATCGAAATAACTCTGGCGGGCGACACCGGGGCCACCGGGCTCTTATATATTCACAGAGCTAGGCTCTAGGATATTCGAGAAAGTTGGAAAAAAAATGTTTTCTCACACCTTCTAGAATGTTCTCGACATTATCGTCCGCGTAACAATAGGTTCCAGATTTTGTTCTGCTCGCCGACTACCATTGTCGATTTTATGGCGAAGAAGCTGGTAGCAGTTTTCAACTTAATAAAAAATAATATATATTATATCTTCAAAAACACGCCCTTCAGGTTGAAACGGGAACTTTCTTGTTCGAAGGGGGATAAAGGGCTATCACACTATATAAATCCCTTTATCGTGCCGCGACTCCTTTTTAATTTTTAGCGGCACGCACATTTTATCAACTTAGTTTTATTCTATATAATGATTAATGTTCACTAATTTTCTTGGCTTGCATCCGTTTATGCGCGTGCTCCAAAAATGGACACACCTCTTACGTCACAAATGAATGTACCTTAATTTTGGGTGTGGTTCACATAAATCCTGGTTACTCTGGTTAGTAATTTGGCGGTCCCGTATCTCCTCAGAGTAATTAATAAAAGACATAGAGATGCCCTGCCTATACCTACACAAATACCTGTCTCGAAGTGAACATGAACTATCCTGTTCTATACAATTTATGGGCGAGGGGGGTGACGGGTGTTCAAATGTTATCGACAGTTTATTTACATTTAGAGTAAGAAGGACCCCAATACAAACAAAGAATGACAACTCGATTCGAATGAAATGAGCGGACATCCACGAAGCTCCCCGAATGAATATGGACTTAACATGTATAAGGCCCTCGCTTGTAAACAAACAAAGTTATATTGACTTCAAGACAAGGATGGAGAAGGCATCTCTTTGGTCTTTTATTACTCTGAGATACCTTAGAGTAATAAAAGACCATAGAGATGCCTTCTCCATCCTTGTCTTGAAGTCAACAAAGCATAATTCTGCGAGATCCCGTTGTTCTAACGGGAAGTGAATTTCAGTTCCCGCTGCACTTTCGTGACAGAACGGTAATAGGGGAGTACGTTAATGACGTCATTGGTGACACCGTAATTTATAAAACAGGAACTGTGTCACTTCCCGCATCTATGAGCAAGGTTACTGGCGGTTACAGAAAGTGAATTGATGGGGAAGTGACATTTGGTTGAAAATCAAAAGGTTGAAAATGGAAAAACTGGAACAAGTGGAACTGATTTTGAATTATCAAGGAAAAAATATATAAGAAGGCATTAACAATTCCCATAACTGCACAATGCCAAATCTATCTGCAATCGATATGAGAGGGTCTTGATGGGCAATATACCACAAAAATATCAATAGGTTTTTCTCTGGAGCAAATGGAGAATTTTCACCTCTATACCTTTTTTTATTAAACAATTTTGATGATTGTGCAAGAGCCATCAGTAACTGCGAAAAAGTGTTTCTTTTTATTCTGAAAAGCTGGAAAAAGACTACTTCATTATATTTTTCTAACCAGTCCATATGATTTATACCCTAGGTTGAAAATAATCATCCGGAAATCGTAGCCTTATTGAACTCTGCAACATTACTTGTGCTGACACAAGTACATATATAAGCAAGGTAGTATTAAAAAAATCGTCAACTATCGATAAAATTGATAGAAACATCTTTTTGATTTGTTTATATTTGTGTGAATTCTATCCGGTTAACCTGTTAACCAGTTAACCTGTTAACCGATTAACCTGTTCATTTTCGAGAGAGATCATGAACGATAACAACCTTCAAAAATTTCTTTAGTGGGGGTATAACTGCCCTGTAACCAATTTCAGATCAACGGGATCTCGCGAAAAAATACTTATAGTTCATGTTCACTTCAAAACAGGTATTTGGGTTAGAATAGGCAGGGCATCTCTATGTCTTTCATTACTCCGAGATCCGTATATGCCAAATTCCTGAAAATTCGGTGACAATTTCCTGAAACATCGGTGATTTAGGGTGAATTCCCAATGCATCGTTTTTACTTTTCGCGTCACGCGTCACGTCATTTTCACGAATTCTGATTGGATTATTGTTAAAACGTGTCAGGAATTCTCCAATCAGAATGCGTGAAGTGAGACGCGAAAAGCAAAAACGATGCATAGGGAACTCACCCTTATCTGTCACCAGAGCAACCGTACTTTTTATTCGGCAACTCGGAAACCGCTTGTTATTTGTCAATTGGAATAATTTTATTGAGTGCTAGATTTGAAACTTTGGATCAAAAATCTAATATTCATCTCAAAAAAGGTCTTTGGGTCTGAAAGCATTACATTTAATTTTTTTTTTTTTAAGGAAAAATTACACTTTCAACAAATTAAACTTGAATTGTTGACAGAAGACAAGTGACAAGGGGTCGGTACTCTTACCGATCTGAAATGTTGGGCGATATACGAACCATACCCATTTATTGGAGATACCATATTTTCATTCTGTTCTTCTGTTGGTACCATATTTTCAGTGCTGCCGTGTTTTGAGTAATTACTCCTTTTGTGAGTATGTTCAACGCTGCGGAGTAAAAGCGGAGTAATTGGATATTTGTGAGGATTTGTGAGGATTTCGATGGATCCTTTAGAATCATTTAATAAAATTTAAAAGAAGACCATAGTTTTCTATGATCAAATTTGGGTGGATCACGGAACATGAAGTATAAGATAGAACTTCTGTTCTGACTGATGTTTTATGATTTTATGCTAGTTTATTCACTTTTTAGGGCCGGTTTTTCAATACCCTGTTAGCGTAGTTTGACTGACGGCTAAATTTGACTAGTGGTTAGAATGACGTTACATCTGTTCACATAAAGAAATAAACTCACATTCTAACCATTAGTCACGTAGCATAGACTTTGACTGAACATTGAAAAACCGGCTCTTAGTTTTGGGCGGTATATTTTGAATGAGTTATACTGACAGATGACAGGTGACACCTGACACTTCACTTCATTTCGATTACGTTTTTTTGGAAGATTAGTACCATTGTTCATTTTTTCAAAGAAATCCATATCATTTTATTCATAACAATCGTAACCATTGTGTCAGTTTCTGAGAAAATATTGGGAGGATTTTGTGAGGATTTTCAAAGTTTTGGGAGTAAAATGCGCGGATTTTGATACGGCCATGTGATCCTTTTGATTAGTGACCAGCGGCAGCACTGCATATTTTATTTTCATTCCTCATGGTTTCCAACACTGATTGTAACTAACAATCCAACATCCGAATTTGTTTTTGTTACTATAAGAGAAGGAAGCTGAAAGGCAGAAAATATTTTAAAAATTGTGTTAGAGATGTACTAATATTTTTCCTGTGAAATAAGTTGCTACAATGACGAATCTCCAAGAAGTACCAACCGATGAGCTTCTGTCGTTCCAAGACTACCCCAGTGTTCACATCACGGGAGACAATACAACTATTCCGATATCTGAAGCACAGATTAGTGTAGAAAATATAGGGGGTAATTTTCAAAATGCTCCTAACATGCAAAGGGCTAGCGAAGAACCAAATTCAAATGAAGAACGTAGGTGTGATATTATCTGTTTTGTGCTATATTTACTATTTATGTTCCAGAATCCAAATCATTTTGGTCACTGGAGTACTACCAGAAGTTTTTTGATGTGGATACTGCTGATGTTTTAGACCGAATACTTGCCTCAGTCACTCCAAAGTGGGATAACAATTTAAAACATCATTTACGTGCAAAGCCAGACTTGTATGGGCCTTTCTGGATTTCAGTAACTCTTATATTCACCATAGCAATCAGTAGCAATATTGCTAATTACTTGCAACATGCCAACGAGACTTACCACTGGAGATATGATTTTCATCTCGTATCCTATGCTGCTTCAACTATCTTTTTGTATGTCACTCTAGTTCCATCAATACTGTGGGGTTTGCTGAAATGGAGTAGGCAAGTCCACGATATCGAAGGATTGGATGAAGACATAACTCCTGGAGCATTGGAACTTATTTGTGTCTACGGGTATTCCTTGTTCATTTACATTCCAGTTTCTGTATTATGGTCAATCCAGATTAGTTTGATGCAGTGGATTTTGGTTCTGTTAGGAACCTTCATATCAGGTTCAGTCCTCTTACTGACATTAATGCCTGCTTTGAGGCTATCCAGGCATAAGTTTTTTCTGTGTGTGGGGATTATTACTTGCCATTTATTGTTAGCAGCGGGATTCAAATTGTACTTTTTCCACGATCCAAGTAGCAAAGTTATAATCCCTGTCAAACCAGAAGCAGGTACTAGTGCCTCTCATATTTTGACCAATCTAACTTTAAAACTATAAACTCAGAAATTATGTTTGTTGATTTATTTCTATAAAGTTTTGTGTCTTTGGTAGTACTTATCTGAGGGATAAAATTCTTCAATTTTAAATATGAAGTGAATAGCCGGAAAACTTGGTTATTTATATACAGTGAGTTTCAAAAAGTTTGCACCATATGGGAAACTTTTTTATTATGCATTTGTAAGAAAATTTGATTGTTCATAAAAGTTGGTGCTTCACGAAAAACTTGTATTTGAGTTATCAAAATTCTAAATTTCTAAACAGAACTTTGATCAGGAGTAATCTACCCTTATTTTTGATATTATCAAGGAAGTTTATTTAGAAAAGTTGTTTAGAATCGAAAACAATATTAGAATTTAAAATCACAGCCACCTTAAGCACCTCCCTCATATTCCCACAACGATATTTCAATGCGAAATTTGGTACAATTTGAATTGTTGGAATTTTTACTATTTTTTGGTGCAAATTTGATGTATTACTCTGTAGTCTGTATGTCTATAATAACTATCAGTATGATTTAATGGAAGGAAATTATTGAATAAATCAATCACTTTAATCATAAAAAATTGTATATTTTCATTTTTTATGATTAAAGTGATCGTAAAGTTGCAGAATTGTATTATTTAATTGTTTACTGATAATTAATTGATTTATTCAATAATTTCATTATATAAAATCATACTAATAGTTATTATGGACATACATACAGAGAAACAATTTTCAACAAATGTCGATATTCTAGTACCAATTATAAAGTGTACCAAATTTTGCATTGAAATGTCGTTGTAGGAATATGAGGGAGGCGCCTAAGGTGCATATGAGATACTAGTACCCTTTATAAGGTTAGAACTATACAAAATTAAGAAGAAAAAAATGTATTGCATAGGTGACTGTGATTCCAAATCGCAATATTATTTTCGATTCTAAACAACTTTTCTAAATAAACTTCGATGATAATCAAAAATAAGGGTAAAATACTCTTGGTCAATTCTTATTTTTTTTGTTCTTCTCTATACACAGTTTGGAAATTCAAAACTTTGATAACTCAAATACAAGTTTTTCGCGAATCACCAACTTTTACGAGGAATAAAATTTTCTGACAAATCCGTAATAGGTACCAAAGTTTTTCATATGTGAAACTCATCTGTATAATATATTTATTATTATATACCGGGTGACCCTGAACTCCCTGTACCTTCGTTGTTATTTTGGATAGATGTTTTAAATTTGGTACATCTCTTGGATGTCATGAATGTGCAATTTGGCAAGTATCAGACCAAATATGTCACTTCATATGTTTGATCGGAAACGCGTCCAATGTTTTTAGTTCAAATGGAAAGTTCGGTTCGGTAAGAAGGAGTAGAAGGGCCAACAACAAAATATTTTTCAGAACATTTGGAATTGCCACTTTGAACTGACAATTGCCACTTTGAACTGACAATTGTCGCTCTGAATTGACAATTGTCACTTTGAACTGGCAATTGTCACTTTGTACTGACAATTGTCACTTTGAACTGGCAATTGTCACTTTTTTTCAATGAATTCATATACCCACAGCTATTGCTTCCACTTCTGAATCGTTTAGTGAAAAATTATGACATTTGTGTGAAAGAAACTAGTCGAATCCGCCTGAGAAGGAAGCAAGGACCAAAAAACCACACACAGAGAGAAATATTGAAATATTTGTGTTCACTAGGACTGACAAATTTTATCTCAATTGTTCAGATTTTCCACCCATTTATCAATTTTCAGATTAATTTTGGACCCAATGATTTTGAGAAAAATGAGTTCAAAATGACTAAAAATTACTTCTATCTTTCGAAAAACGTTGACACGTTATCAAAACTCGCTGAAAAGTGTATTCGAATTGGATTGGAAATGATAAGGCTAAGATAAGGCCTTTCTTTGACAAAGTCAAATGAAATCTGCCATGCAATAATTTGGGTGACATTTGCTATCTTGATATATAGGGTGTTCTGTATCAATCAATCACCATTCTATTAGTTCTTATTTTCTCTCCGAAGAGAGGTAACCATAGGTCCATTATTTCGATGGAATTTGGTGAAAAACAGTTGTTTGATAAAGTAATGAAGGCTGTTTCTTTTAACGTTATCTTTTCTTGATTTGATTCTTTCATTAAAATTTTGGTATTATTCTAGTCCATCAAATATGATCCCAACAGATGTGAGAATGTGTTCTTAGATTTTCGAACCTGATGTTATTTTTCCAATTTCTGATGCTACTTTTATGTTCTCACATCTGATTGTGATCGTATGATGGAATGGAATAATACCAAAATTTTAAGGAGAGAATCAAATCAAGTGAAGAGAAAGTTAAGAGAAACTGCCTGTATTATTTTATCAAACAACTGTTTTTCAACAAATTCCATCGAAATGGACCGTAAGTAGGATGAGCACTCCAATAAAATTCGAAACGGTGATGATGGCGAAATTTTGGGTTTTAACTCTGATGAAGACTCAAATAAAAAACAAAACGGTGATAATGATGAAAAAAAATCAACCGAAATGTCGACTTTAGACTCTGATGAGGACTGAACTCGTCGAAACTAGGGATTCCCATCTATTCCAAATGAGAATTTTAAACAGTGTACTGATGATGGAAACCAAAAACCTAAATTTTGAGCTATATAAGTAGGATGAGCCAAGGTAGGAATTCTCACTTCACAAAGAAATTCGGCATGTTAGGAGTACCTACTCATGTTATCTTTTTTTTTTTCATTGATTAAATGTGCTTTATCTTATTTAGCACTCAAAACTGTAGTGTTTCATTCCGCCTTCTCATGTATATATAGAAAAACCTTCTGACCCAATTAGATTCATTATTATCAGTGAACATAGTTATTCACTACGACAAAAAAATGATTGAAATAAAATATTTGTTATTCATCGCCTTGGCGTACACTGTAAATGGTAAGAAAATATCTACTTTCCCTATTCTTTCTGCTATTGAGAGCGTCAGAGATTCTAAATCTTGATATTAAAAAAATGAATATACATACACTACTCCGAGATGATGTAATTTATATTATCAATGTGAATATCATTTAGGGGCCGGTTGCATAAAACTTCGTCCAGTATTTGATGTCACATTAAAAATTTAACATGGCGTTCTATGCCAGATTGGGTTGCATAGAAATACTGATCAAAGACTTGATGGCACATTAACTCAATGCCACGTTAACTTATGATGATTGCTAGTCAACGTGAAATATCGGTTGCATAAAAGCTAATCAAGTTCTGACGTCACATCAACTCGAATTTGATCTGGCGATTATCTTAATCAGATCTCCACCACTGATTAAAGTATCAATCAAAAACTGACACATGAAAATTCTGCCAAATAGTTTGAATCAATTGGATATTTCCAAGTTTTATGAAATATTTTCAACATTTTTAGTTCCTGCTGGCATAAAGTTCTAGGAATCGCACGTTAAAAGGTAAGATCTCGTTAATCCTTGGCTCGCAGAAATTTCGATTTTTGAGGGCTGCCGTTCGTAAGGGGACAACAGCTGGTTAACGGAAAAAATAATTTTAACAACAATAAATGGTGACGTAGATAAATAAAATTTGGTAGGTGAGCGTATATTTTAGACAGTATCTGAAACAATTGGTGTGAAGTTACCCACAGATTTCTGGCCACACATGCAAACGCGAACGATTTGTGGTTGGGAAATTCGGTTGTAAGTAACCAGAATAAAATCTGTGGCTGGGTTACTTATATGTACGTATATAAATTAATGACGCGGCAAGCAAGTACATCAAATAAGTTATAAGGGATTCCACATGGATTTATGTGGTGGAAACCATTTCTATGTTACTCATACGGATTTGAATTAAACAAATTTCTTTCGTTGAGACATCTTCAAGATATCACACAGTATAAAACTTGTAACCCGCTGATGTACGTTAATAAAAATCTCACGAAATACGGAGAATTTTATGCAGATTATAATGGTGAAAACCGTTTCTCTGTCACCCATACAGATTTGATGAAAATCATTTTTTTTTATTGGAAAGTACCTTCAAGACATCACACGGTATAAAAATGTAACCCGATGATGTGCGTCCATGAAAATCTCACAAAGTATAGAAGATTTCACGTAGATTACAATTGTGAAAACCGTTTCTCTGTCACCCATACAGATTTGATGAAAATGATTTTTTTTTATTGGAAAGTACCTTCAAGACATCACACGGTATAAAAAATGTATCCCGATGATGTGCGTCCATGAAAATCTCGCAAAGTATAGAAGATTTCACGTAGATTACAATGGTGAGAACCGTTTCTCTGTCACCCATACAGATTTGATGAAAATGATTTTTTTTTTATTGGAAAGTACCTTCAAGACATCACACTGTATAAAAAGTGTAACCCGATTATGTGCGTCCATGAAAATCTCACGAAGTATAGAAGATTTCACGTAGATTATAATGGTGGAAACCGTTTCTTTGTCACCCATACAGATTTGGTGTAAATGATTTTTTTTTATTGGAAACCTTCAAGAAATCACACGGTAAAAAAAATGTAACCCGATGATGTGCGTCCATGAAAATCTCACAAAATATAGAAGATTTCACGTAGATTATAATGGTGGAAACCGTTTCTCTGCCACCTATACAGATTTGATGAAAATGCTTTTTTTTATTGGAAAGTACCTTCAAGACATCGCACGGTATAAAAAATGTAACCCGATGATGTGCGTTCATGAAAATCACACGAAATACGGAGGATTTTATGTAGATTACAATGGTGAGAACCGTTTCTCTGTCACCCATATAGATTTGATGAAAATGATTTTTTTTAATTGGAAACCACCTTCAAGAAATCACACGGTAAAAAAAATGTAACGCGATGATGTGCGTTCATGGAAATCACACGAAATACGGAGGATTTTATGTAGATTACAATGGTGAGAACCGTTTCTCTGTCACCCATACAGATTTGATGAAAATGATTTTTTTTAATTGGAAACCACCTTCAAGAAATCACACGGTAAAAAAAATGTAACGCGATGATGTGCGTTCATGGAAATCACACGAAAAACGGAGGATTTTATGTAGATTACAATGGTGAAAACCGTTTCTCTGTCACCCATACAGATTTGATGAAAATGATTTTTTTTATTGGAAAGTACCTTCAAGACATCGCACGGTATAAAAAATGTAACCCGATGATGTGCGTTCATGAAAATCACACGAAATACGGAGGATTTTATGTAGATTACAATGGTGAGAACCGTTTCTCTGTCACCCATACAGATTTGATGAAAATGATTTTTTTTAATTGTAAACCACCTTCAAGAAATCACACGGTAAAAAAAAAGTAACGCGATGATGTGCGTTCATGGAAATCACACGAAATACGGAGGATTTTATATAGATTACAATGGTGAAAACCGTTTCTCTGTCACCCATACAGATTTGATGAAAATGATATTTTTTTATCGGAAAGTACCTTCAAGACATCGCACGGTATAAAAAATGTAACCCGATGATGTGCGTTCATGAAAATCACACGAAATACGGAGGATTTTTATGTAGATTACAATGGTGAAAACCGTTTCTCTGTCACCCATACAGATTTGATGAAAATGATTTTTTTTAATTGGAAACCACCTTCAAGAAATCACACGGTAAAAAAAATGTAACGCGATGATGTGCGTTCATGGAAATCACACGAAATACCGAGGATTTTATGTAGATTACAATGGTGAAAACCGTTTCTCTGTCACCCATACAGATTTGATGAAAATGATATTTTTTTATCGGAAAGTACCTTCAAGACATCACACTGTATAAAAAATGTAACCCGATGATGTGCGTCCATGAAAATCTCACAAAATATAGAAGATTTCACTTAGATTATAATGGTGAGAACCGTTTCTCTCTCACCCATACAGATTTGATGAAAATTACTTTTTTTTTATTGGAAAGTACCTTCAAGACATCACACGGTATAAAAAATGTAACCCGATGATGTGCGTTCGTGAAAATCACACGAAATATAGAGGATTTCATGTAGATTACCATAGTGAAAATCGTTTTTTGACCTTTCTTTAACGTTAGCTTATTTTTGCCAGTATAGGACTAACCCAGGTAGTCGAGTGACTGCCAGGTAGGTGAGTGGTTAAAAGCGCTGTCTTTCAACTATTTCTGGCTGACGGTCGTGGGTTCAAAGCCTAGCGACTGCAGATTTTTTTCTGATGGCCCGAAAAACTACTGGGAATCGCACGTAAAAAGGTAAGACCTCGTTATTCCTTGGCTCGCACAAGTTTCGACTTCTGAGAGCTGCCGTTCGCAGGAAGACGACAGCTGGATAACGGAAACAGACATTTTTTTTTACTACCCAATCGGAAATTTTTGACATACCGGAGCCAAACGTTTATAACGAGTCCAACATCTATTGGCTCAAGACCGCCATCTTACACTCTCCGAAGGAGGGCATAAAAAAATGTCAAGCACGGGATGCAATTTTTTTCATTTCTTGTGAATATCATGGGGTTACAAATTTTATAGCATGAGTTGCCTTGAAGATATTTCCACTGAAAAAAACTCATTTTCATCAAATCTGTATGGGTGACAGAGAAACGGTTTTCACCATTGTAATCTACGTGAAATACTCTATATTTCGTGTGATTTGCATGAACGCACATCATCGGGTTACATTTTTTATACCGTGTGATGTCTTGAAGGTACTTTCCAATAAAAAAAATTATTTTCACCAAATCTGTATGGGTGACAGAGAAACGGTTTTCATCATTATAATCTACATAAAATCCTCCGTATTTCGTGTGATTTTCATGAACGCACATCATCGGGTTACATTTTTCATTGCGTGTGATGTCCTGAAGATAATTTTCAATGGAAAAAAATCGTTCACTCCATATCTGTATGGGTGACAGAGAAACGGTTTTCACTATGGTAATCTGCATGAAATCCTATATATTTCGTGTGATTTTCATGAACGCACATCATCGGGTTACATTTTTTTTACCGTGTGATTTCTTGAAGGTGGTTTTCAATAAAAAAAAATCATTTACACCAAATCTGTATGGGTGACAGAGAAACGGTTTTCACCATTATAATCTACGTGAAATCTTCTATACTTTGTGAAATTTTCATGGACGCACATCATCGGGTTACATTTTTCATACCGTGTGATGTCTTGAAGGTACTTTCCAATAAAAAAAAATCATTTTCATCAAATCTGTATGGGTGACAGAGAAACGGTTTTCACCATTGTAATCTACGTGAAATATTCTATATTTCGTGTGATTTTCATGAACGCACATCATCGGATTACATTTTTTATACCGTGTGATGTCTTGAAGGTACTTCCCAATAAAAAAAATCATTGTCATCAAATCTGTATGGGTGACAGAGAAACGGTTTCCACCATGGTAATCTACGTGAAATCTTCTATACTTTGTGTGATTTTCATGAACGCACATCATCAGGTTACATTTTTTTTACCGTGTGATTTCTTGAAGGTGGTTTCCAATAAAAAAATATCATTTACACCAAATCTGTATGGGTGACAGAGAAACGGTTTCCACCATTATAATCTACGTGAAATCTTCTATACTTTGTGAGATTTTCATGGATGTACATCATCGGGTTACATTTTTTATACCGTGTGATGTCTTGAAGGTACTTTCCAATAAAAAAAGATCATTTTCATCAAATCTGTATGGGTGACAGAGAAACGGTTTCCACCATTGTAATCTACGTGAAATACTCTATATTTCGTGTGATTTTCATGAACGCACATCATCGGGTTACATTTATTATACCGTGTGATGTCTTGAAGGTACTTTCCAATAAAAAAATAATTTTCACCAAATCTGTATGGATGCCATAGAAACGGTTTCTACCATGATAATCAACTTGAAATCCACTACATTTCGTGCGATTTTTATGAACGCACATCATCGGGTTACTTTTTTAAACCTTGCTATGTTTTGAAGATAGTTTCCAATGAAAAAAATAATCATTTATACAAAATCTGTATGGGTGACAGAGAAACAGTTGTCACCATTGTAATCTACATAAAATCTTCCGTATTTCGTGAGATTTTTATTAACGTACATCAGCGGGTTACAAGTTTTATACTGTGTGATATCTTGAAGATATGTCTCAACGAAAGAAATTTGTTTAATCCAAATCTGTATGAGTGAAATGAATTCATTTGGAATTTCTTATAACTTATTTGATGTACTTGCTTGCCGCGTCATTAATTTATATGTATACGTACCTATAAGTAACCCAGCCACAGATTTTAGTCCGGTTACTTACAACTGAATTTTCCAACCACAAATCGTTCGCGTTTGCATGTGTGGCCAGAAATCTGTGGGTAACTTCACACCAATTCCGAACCATCAGATTCAGGAAAAAAAGTATAAGTAGTTCGGAGACCAAGAACCTTTCGAAATACAAACAATTCCATTGAAAATGATCTCGATTTTTGTCAACAGTTTAGTTATTCTAAATATTTTGTGATGGAATTGATCTAGATATTATTTGAAGGTGAGATTGAGCTCATCAATCAATTACTATTAACGCGGAGGTATTAGGCAACTGGTGCATACCAGAAAGTTTTTGGGGACGATTTGAATATACATACAATCAACCGATTCGTATCCATACTTCTCTTTTTCTCTTAATGGATATGCTGTCTGAGAGTCTTTTGCATTCCACATTACATCCGATAAATTAAAATAGGAATTCGGTTCACTTTGTAGGTAATAGGTATTGAAGTAATCCAACAAAAACTACAATATTAACTTTGTTACAATCTTCAGTTATATTGTTTCCTCTGCCCAGGGACGCGCCAAGTATTTTCAGCGCCGTCGTGCGGAATAATTATAGGCGCTTTGATTTTAGTTCGAAAATATGAATAGGACATTCATAAAATCTGTTGTGGAATTATCTGTGACTGATTTTTTTGTTTTCTTTTTAGTTAGAGTCTTTTCACAATATCTGTCAGATGACAGATTGATGTAGTTCAATGTCCAGCGTGGCTTGTGTCGGGGAAGTAGTTGTTTTCTGTTAGATATTACAAATAAATCACATTTTTCAATTTTCATGGAGAATGTTCCCCTTTTCAATGATAGGCGCCTTTCACCAATATCATAATATTGAACTAAAATTGCCACCCTTCTCTCATAGTTTACTGTCGAAATTTTTGAAGAAAACTATACTTTTTAGTACTAATATATATTTATTAGTGACAAACGAAAAGTATACAAAAATATTAATATATTATTTTTTTACCTAAGGAGTAGAATTGTCAAATTGGAAGTACGTACTTCCCGGACGATTTTTCTTTGAGAAAGTATCACTTCCCGGACTAGTCCCGGAAGTACGAACTTTCCGGACTAGTCCGGGAAAAGCTCGAATTTCAACAAGAATATTTATATAAACAAAAATTAGAATGTTTCTGTTAGTACCTATCTTGTGTTCGCATTTCGATATTTGATACAAACAAGAATTAAAATGTTCGAAATTTTCTTCTACAAAGAAATATAAAAAATAAATGTGTCTCAATTTGTTATTCTACACGGTTGCCGAAAAAATTGTGTACGCAACACGTCCGAAAACAGTTTTCCGGACTTGTTACGTAAATTACTATTCCGGATAAAATTTCAAAAAGAGCATCGTTATCGCATCAATTCGGCTAGACTATCTAGTGTCTGACAAAGGCTTTAACGTCAGACTAGAAATGTTACTTTTCAAAACAGACCACCGATTGGTTGAGGCAGAAAATAATTCATATAATTCTTGAACAGTTTTTTAAATGAAAACACAGATCGGAGCCATATAATGTACACACATATTTTCATCTGCATCTAACTCATTAGTTATAGCAATATTGTATTTTTATCCATAATTATGTTTATTTCTCTTTCCTTCTCAATGGATATGCTGTCCGACTTTTTCCACAATGTTTCCATTTCTACAGAGAACGTTAAAAAAAATAATGGTTCACATGCTTTTGCATCAAAAAGATTCAACTTAAAACTATCCTTAATTTTTTAACAATATCCTTCAATATTGCATTTTTCCGTTTCTTTAATTTTCTCCCTTTTCCTTCTTATAAATCTTCAATTCCTACCTCAGACGAATAACATATAAAAGTAATCGAATAAACAATAAATGACGAAATGACACGAACACAAAAATAAAACTCAACATAAGAAAAGTAAATGAGGCCTGTAACGAGAAAAATAGCACGATTGCCACATCTTTTCCGTCATTAGTAAATCGTTATTTAACGAACACGTGTATTTATATAGGGTCGATTAACAATCGAGATAATTTTTAACGCGTTAAAAATTGTTAATCGCTATTTTAATTCACAAGTTTGTTACAAAATTTTTCCGTCGACCGTAGTTTTCAAAAATAGAGATCTTACTTTCATTGTTTATTTATTTAACGATACGATAAAAAAAATCACTATTCTCTATTTATATTAACTCTAATCAAAAGATAGTTTAATTTTCCTTAGTGGTAGTTTTGTATTATTCTTTCAAATTGAAATAAAAATAAAATTGCTTCCATGTGGATTTGAACTATCGATCTCATCAGTGTCACCTCTCTCGATTTTCAGGCAAATGTTACCATTACGCCACGTGACTTTCACTATTCCAACTGACAGCTGGTGTATTGTAGATTTTCTGAAATTTTATATAACTTGATCATGTTTTATGAATGCATAAGATATTCAACATGACGTCAAACGTGACGTGACGTTAGTTAATCATAAGATTGGTTTTTGGACTAGTAACATTTTCAAAATTCATGAGGGCGGGCTGTCAGAAATTGTAATAGTTATGACTTATTTGACAGTGTGGTTGTGGTATTATTTTTTGTACATAATCTAATCGTGAATATTCATAACGTTAATTTTCTCAACGAGATTTTCATTTATAATTGCTCAAGGTTTGTATTTTATCGGGTTGTTTAATGAGAAACTGTTTCCTAGAAATTAGAAGAGAAAAACTGTCAACTCATACCGAAGGTGGAACGTTTTTAGGTTAACAGTTTTTCGAGTCAAATTGCTGAAGGAAACAGTTTAGAATTTGGACATCACAAATTACCCGATATCAATACAAACATCGAGTGTAATTCAGTAGAACAATTTAGTGAATTTTATTTGCGCGATAACAGATAAACATGGATAAGTGAAAAAACCAATATTGCATTTGTCACTATAAAAGTTGCAGCTAACTTTTGTCGCTGTCAAAGTGACAATTGCACTGTGGCATATGCAATTTTTTATACATAAATGAGTTAAATTTTCATTGAAATAAACTGTCGACTGACCGAAATAAGCCAATGAAATTCAATAATCATAATAGACCGCCGGTAATGACATATTTCTGCAACGTTTTTCAATGTATACTGTTCAAGAGTTATGATTATTATAGTTTTTCAAATGTCCCCATCACATATCTAAGACAGCTCGCATGTAGCGACGTCACCAATCAAATTTCAATGCGGATTGCAAAATTGATATCTTCGAATAATTTCTCAATGTATGCAAAGCAGTTTTTCTTACAATTTGAACTGACGTTTGGCTAACCTTTTTCAGTGGCCGAAGATCCACACCCGACCCCTGCTGAATATCGCTTTACGTCGACGATGCTAGGGCGAAAGGTAAATAGGTTCTTGATGATCACTGAAAACGAATGAGTTCCCGCATCCATCCTATAAGTGAGGAATCACACTTAGCCAGGAATCACACTGATCGACTAGGACCGACCGTCCGCGACCGTCCACCTACGACCAAAATTTCCAACACGTATATTCTTATCGCACAACTCACACTGTATAATCGTCATTGACCGTCCTCGACCGTTTTTCAAAAACCATGTTCGAAATTGTAGTCTGCTGGAAATTTTGGTCGGTGTCACACTATCCTGACGTAATGTCATTTTGACACACATTTATGATGAACTTTTGACTTCAACAAAACTCATGTAAATAGGTATATTTCCTACCGGAAAAATAAAATGTCTATTAGGAATTGCAAAACTATTGATATTATGAATTTAACTTATTTTCAATAAATGAACAGACAATTCACATAACCTTTCGAATGTCAAATGAATGTCAGATTCACAAAATTATTCTAGTGGTCGGTCGTGGATGGTCGATCGTGACTTTGAAAGTTTTCATTGATCTACTTCTACTTTTGGTCGTAGGTGGACGGTCGCGGACGGTCGGTCCTGGTCGATCAGTGTGATTCCTCACTTATCGACCAGGACCGACCGTCCGCGACCGTCCACATACGACCAAAAGTAGAAATAGATCAATGAAATCTTTCAAAGTCACACTGATCGACCATCCACGACCGACCTCTAGAATAATTGTGTAAATCTGACATTAATTTGACATTTGAAAGGTTATGTGAATTGTCTGTTCATTTATTATATATACTATATATATATCAATAGTTTTGCAATTCCTAACATTTATTTTTCCGGTGGGAAATATACCTATTTACATGAGTTTTGTTGAAGTCAAAAGTTCATCATAAATGTGTGTCAAAATGACATTACGTCAGGATAGTGTGACACCGACCAAAATTTCCAGCAGACTACAATTTCGAACATGGTCTTTGAAAAACGATCGAGGAGGGTCAATAATGATTATACAGTGTGAGTTGTGCGATAAGAATATACGTGTTGGAAATTTTGGTCGTAGGTGGACGGTCGCGGACGGTCGGTCCTAGTCGATCAGTGTGATTCCTGGCTAACATTCCAACACATCACAAACGCCGTAGTTTGTGGGTGACACTAACTAACATCTAACATCAAAATTATAGGAGAAAGCAGTCTCCCGATATGCAGTAGAACGCATATCTTCTCGTTAGCTCAGTTGGTAGAGCACTGTACCAGCAATCCAGAGGTCGTGGGTTCGAATCCTGCACGAGGAGAATCTTTTTCTAGAATATTAACATGTGTCTGTATGCCGCTAATTTTTTCCAATATATTATTATGAAAGTATACAAACAACAAATCGTTCAAAGTTGTTTGATGTGTTTGATTCAGTTGTTTCTTACACGCTACATTGGAGTACATTGGCGCATCCTTGGAGTGTGTCGATACCAGCACGACTTCCCATATCTGCACCGTGAAGTCCGATGGAAGTAACTCCACAGCCTCCTATTCGGTCGTTGAAGATGGTTACGACACACCAAAATCTTAATGCCGTTGGATCTGAATATGGTATCCAACATCCAACATGCTTCTAATGACTATCCATCAATCCAGCCCATCAAGCTCACAAGACAATTTTGGGATTGCCAGGTCCATATGAGATTTTGGTCCAGCATCGTATCTCTCAATCTGGCGAGGCTCTCCCAGACGACTTCATAGGACGATTTATCTCGAGATTGCTTCTCTGGCCCTTCTTAAACTGTAACACTCTTCCAACTTGTGGGTTCTGTTTCCGCAATTCCTGGAGTTGACCGAACTACTTCGTAGAACACCACAGCTATGTCCCTAGACATTCCTATTCCTATTGAAATGGACAAGTCTATAGGTTTTGCTCGGGGTGGCTTCTGGATTCGGTAGACCAGGTCATTTATTATTTTTATGATCTTGTATGGGCCTTCCCACAAACACTGCAATTTCGGTAAGAAGCAACGGCGACGCTTGGGGTTGTACAGCCAGACTAGGTCACCGGTCTTGAATGCTCCAGCATCAGCGTTGATGTCATAGGTCCTCTTCCTAAGGTTGCTGACACTCTCGATATTCAAACGGACTCGTTCGTGGATGTCTTCCATTATCTCGCCAGAGTTAGGCCATCAGGAAGAGATAAAGAGACTACCTTGGACAGGTAACGATTTATTGTTCTATTCATTCACTCTACCATTCCTGGAATAAGTTGGATTCGAAGTTTCTACCTCGGTTCGAATGCAGCTCCAATAGGAGCATATCGGCATATCTACTCCTTGACCAAGACATCTGCGACGGTAATGGCTTCCTGATTGGGTAAGGCGTAAGCTCCTGCCCATTCGCTGAAATAGTCCATTACTACGAGGATGTATTTTTTTTTCCATGATCAGGTTCGGAAAACGGCCCAGCGATATCTATTGCAATCTGTTCAAATATGAGATGCCTACGTTATACTGACGCATCGGGACCTTAGGTCGGATTCGGTTTGACAATTGGCACAGTAGAATCGTTGTCTCAATTTCTGCAGAGTCTTCGTTACTTCCAGTTGTCTCTCAGTGATTCCGTCATGCACTTCTCGGAGCACTTCCTGTCTCCTGGACTTGGGTACCACCGTCTGGCGTCTTTCCTCTCCACCATTCTAGGACTCCACCACGCGATTCAAGATCCCATTTTCCAACGCAAGGTCATTCCACTGGGCCTAGTATGATTTCACCACTATGGAGAATAGCGTGCGACTTCCGTCCCTTTTTCCTGCCGATGACCAGACCACGATATGGATCTTTCTCTTGGTCTTTCTGGATTTTATCATATCTCCTGTCCTACGAACGGCTGCGTCCTTCTCCTCGGCTCGACGACAGTGTGAGCAGTCGTCTGGACATGGTCTCCGTCAGAGTGCATCGGCGTTCTTGTGAATGCTTCCTGTTCGATGTTCGATGTCGAAATCAAATTCTTGAAGTCGCTCGATCCAGCGTGCTACTTGTCCTTCGGGGTTTTTAAACCGTAAAAGCCATTTGAGGGCTGCATGGTCAGTCCTCACCAGGAATCTCCTTCCGTAGACGTATTTGTAAAAATGTTCTACCCCTTTTACTACAGTCAACAGTTTCGGTCTGGTGACACATTAAATGCGCTGAGGTTTGCTGAGGGTTTCTTGTCCTTCCTGGATCTGGGACAAGATGACTCTACGTTACCGGTGTCGGTATCCAAAATAAATTTCCCATTGGGTGAAGGATAGCTCAGTATCGATGCGTTGATCAAGGCTTCTTTCGGCTTCTTGAATAACTCTTGGCATTCTAGAGACCACTGGAACTGAGTCTGTCCTTCGGTCAGTCTGTTTAGTGGTTTGGCGATGTTGGCAAACCCTACCACGTATCGACGGTAGTGGGTGCACATGCATGAAAACTCCGAAGCTGGTGGATGTCTTTTGGAATGAGCCCAGTCCCTGACAGCTTCGATTTTCTGGTCGTCCACTGCTACTCCTTCCCCAGAAACAATGTGGCCAAGGCAATGGACTTTCTTCTGGAACAGATGGCATTTTTTAGGGCTCTGAAAACTGAATTTCCCAGTATACAGGGTGACCCAGGGTTAAACCGCCAAACGTTCAGTTTCGGTTTTTTAGGAGAAAATAAGATGTTTCCTTCATATAAGCATGTGTCCCAACTTGCTTCGTTTTCGAGATACAGGGTGTCAAAGTTTTGAAAAAAAATCAGTTTTTTATTTATAACTCAAAAATCTTTTGGCTGATTTTGATAAAACTTGGCATGCTTATTTGCGGTGATAAAAGGCTTATCTTATTGTATTTATAATTTGAAAAAATACATATTTTTTGAAACTTTGACACCCTGTATATTGAAAACGAAGAAAATTGGGACACATGAAGAAAACATCTTATTTTCACTTTAAAAACCTATACTGAACGTTTGGAGGTTTAACCCTGGGTCACCTTGTATATACATAATGAATGCCCAAAATACTCATTTTTATGAAAGAAAGTAACTAAAATTGAAAATTACTGCGTTGAAGCCAAGTGATAACGTTCATCTTTTGTATTTGAATATATTTTAATGAAATTAATTCTTCAAAATAAAACCCATTCTGGTTCTCAAACTGTAAATCTAGATCGAGACCTTTGTTCACGATATTTACAGAAGTTGGTTTGTTGTCTTAGTGCTAGCACAGTATATATTTCGATACGTACTCACTTTGAATATCTTTTCATCCTCGTCGCCAATGTAGTGTTCACTAATTTTTGTGATCCACAACTTGGGAAGGGTTGTAGAATACTCAATGTAGAATAATAAATAAACACTCTTTACTTTACAAAGCACCGATTTATTCAGATGTCTGTACAGAACTGAGCTATATCCTTTCTAAAGTTAGGTAACATTAAAAAGGTAATAGTCCATACTCGAAGTGGAAGACCAAGTTTTTTTGGAAAAAGAACACAAAGTCGTCTCCACAAAGATTTTAATAAGACCAGGATAGAAATCCTATCTTAAAGACATATTTCGAACATATATATGTTCATCATCAGTTTGGTACAAAATTCATAATAGAGAGAAGCTGAAAAAATTATTATAAGGTTAACAACGTGTAGAAATTTAAACAATTTTTATACTTACAATGTGTGGAGAGAAAAATAGTATAAGATAAAAATTAAAAATATAGGCACTAAGGGTGCATGATGTACTGTTTTAATAAATAAATAGATTTTCTGGGGTTCTACCCCAAAATGGGGGTAGAAACATGTCTTTAAGATAGGATTTCTATCCTGGTCTTATTAAAATCTTTGTGGAGACGACTTTGTGTTCTTTTTCAAAAAAAAAAAAAAATAGGTAACATTATTCACAATTCGGGATGACCTCATTCACCGATACCGTAATTCCTAATAATGGTATGCATACACTACAGGTGATCATATAGGGGTCCTTGGTGGAATGATGGACACGCTGATCTCCAATCTAAATATCGTAACTACCAGTTTGCCGTGATGCGCCAGA
This sequence comes from Chrysolina haemoptera, assembly GCA_958298965.1. Lineage (NCBI taxonomy): Eukaryota > Metazoa > Arthropoda > Insecta > Coleoptera > Chrysomelidae > Chrysolina > Chrysolina haemoptera. The sequence goes on along the minus strand of OY282597.1, from coordinate 25,852,272 downwards.
AATCATTGCCGGAAAAATGTAGAAGGCCGTCATCCTTGATTCACTCTGGCTACTCAGGGCACATGATTCTTGGACCAAGTAATCACTCACCCCACGGAAGTGAGGAGTGACTATCTGACATCAGCGTGTCCTCTGGATGTATCGGGGCTCCGCAGACTGGAATAATCTTAACAGATGAAAAAAATACAATAATAATAATGACGGACCCAAAAATATTTTATATTTGCAATAAAAATCTGCAATGGTTGTCTTTTTTGACAGTTGTGGAAAAAAATACGGCATTGAACTTGTGGGTGGAATGTTTTTTTTACTCTTAGATATTGCCGCGCTCCACCTATGGCGATGTGAATCAACATTTCCTACTCATAAAAAAGTGTCATTTTACTCACTTGATACATAAATGACCATCAAAAAGTTGAAAGTATTTTTATTACGATATGGAAAGTGCGGTATTCTTGTACAAACTTTATTATTTACGTTGAAAATGGGAACACAATTCATATTTTTTTGCAAATATGAAATGAATTTGTCATATTTTTGTTGATTCATTATTCGAACTTCGAAGAGTATGCCGGAGAGTTGAGTTTCATACCAATGAAACGAATAATTTCGACAGAGTCGAAATCCCTTTCTCTTCACACTATCCCGCAAAATGAAAAATTTGAAGCGAATATTAAAATAACATATTCATCGAGGCCAATATTATTATTATTATTATTAATGTTGACTTGACTTTCGAATAACTAGTCCATCAAAGTAACTTTTCATTTTCTTAGATTTGTATTCAAAATAAATAAACAATCCTCGTGAAGCAACGAATACCTCTTTCTTTCTTTGGACTATATGTCAAGGAAATCTCATATTTGTATTATCCGCGGTTTTCTCCGTTCAATCTTCATCACTTTTCATTTCTACTTAAATTAAATTTATAGTTATCAAGAACTCGTTATCTGGATAGATGCCCAATTTCACAAATTTCATTGATTATTGTTGGCTAGTTTCTGACGGCCGAACAGCCATAGCTACCTTGGATTACCTAGTGTAGATTAGGTCCAATAGTTCCTTAGAGGTATATGCTATTATTTTGAGTATATTCGCCGCGATAGTTTTGATAATACTTATTTAATAGTAAGAATGCTAAGAATATTAATGGTGAAACATTTGTATATCAGATATTTATAGGTTATTAGTTGCCAAAGAAACTGAGGACTGGCTTTATGACAGGATTTCGTTATTATTCGGTTCTGTCCCTGTTGATGCATGAAACTGTCGGTTGCCTAGCAATAGCCGTTAAAAAAAGTGTACTTTTTTACGCTTTTCCGTTTAATAATCAAATCGTATGTTGATAGTGAAATATTGTAATACTTTACGCACACAAACCACACAAAAAAAGTGGACTTTTTTTGACAACAACTACTTCCCCGGCACAAGAGCCACTCTGGACATTGTTTTCTGTTAGATATTACAAAAAAAATCAATTTTTTTTTAATTTTCATAGAGAATGTTCCCCTTTTCAACATGAATACCTCCCAAGAGGTTATCTTGAACGATGGAAAATAGCGACTAAGTTTGTCTTTCAGCCGCAGATGATTCCACAACAGATTTTATGAATATCCTATTAATATTTTCAAACTAAAATCAAAATTCATTACTTACATTCGTTACGAAATGACGATCGAATGGATGTTGCAGTTTTCGAATATTTCATAATTATTATTCATTAATAATAATAATAATAATAATGAGCAGTCTAAATCCTATTCAAAACTGTATCATTAGATAATCCTATTTATTTGATTTCAGCCGGAAGAGATTCGGACAATGCATTGAAATTGTTGGAGTGCGCTAGAAAAGCAATTTCTCAAGGTGTCCCCTCGGCCAAAATTCCTTCTCACGACCCTCTGAGGTTGGAGAAATTTTCATGGAGTGGAAATTACGAAAATGCCAGGTAATAATTTTCAACTAGCCTAGCTTCCTAAGCAATTTCAATGTTGGTGTGTTTTAATTACACACATATGCATTTGCTGAATAACTATGTAAATGGTTAGTTTGGAAAGTAAGGAATGAAATATGCGAAAAAAAGCATTTTTAATTGTTTTTTGTTCGAATAAATGTATATTTGGAATCTTGGGTGTGAATGCAATTCAAGGAATAGAAAATATCAAACGCTTGAACTATATAGGTCAATTTTTCTCGACTGGTGTTTCGCCAACAAAGTTAGCATCTTCAGGAGCTAAAAGCATACTGAAACTCTTATTCTTATATTATCCTACTTAAGCTGCGTACCGACTAGCGCGGCCCAAAGATGGCCAACAAATAACATGTTGGCCACGCTACATTTTTCTAGTCTTGAAAATCGGACATGATCAATGTGCTCTTTGAACCGTTCTTTCGTGGCCCTTCTACTTTGACCTACATACTTCTAGCAGTCCTTCTAGCATCACACGCCGAATGCCATAAACACATTTTACGCACGTGATACATACACAAAATTTTATGCATTAGTGGTTTAATAGCGCCTATCACAAATACCGACTTGAATTCTAATGGTCTATAAGTTTCGTACGTTATGTATACAATAATCAAGAGTAACATAGTCCTGGGAATGTGAAACTATAGTAGCTGATGGCTTTTATATTGAATAATCTATTTCAAATAAACTGATCATCACTGAAAAAATTGACCGGAAGGATACCAGACAGTTATTTGAACCAACCATTATCTACTTCTAAAATGAATACTTGTTAATTCTTGTATCGATGCAGATGCAGTAACGACGTTTTTAATACGTAATAAATATGTTCAAGAGAATATCCCATCTTCAGGCTTATGACTCAATTACATGTTGAAAAAATGTCGATTATGAAGAAATGTTAGGAAGAGTCTTTCTCTATTAAACTGAAATAATTCTGATTCGTGTTAGGTCTTGCATGGAATGATCTGTAAATATAGACAATTCGAGAATTTTGTCTACTTTACGGCCGGCGGGCCATAATGCGAACGCGGGCGATAAAGTGCCTCTTCACGCTCGCTGAACCGAGCGGTAACGTGTACTTTATCGCCCGCTAATGCATAGATATTTACGATATAAGTGTCGTAAAGGTTCATATTACGAAATGAGATGGAACATTTGATAACCCATATCGATTATCGTAATATGAATTTACGACACAAATATTGTACAATATTTTATCTAATTCAGTTTCGAAAAGTCAGGTTTTACATGACGTTTGTGAATTATAAAACGTCAGTTTTTTCAAAACTGTCACTTGAGACAAGTGAAAATGAGTTGTGTAATATTCATTAACCAACTAGTTGTGTAATGAAATTAAATAAGAAACTAATAATTTTATCTTTGAAAATATTCAAAACAGGATTTGCTGTGTCATATCTAACTTTAGATTTTTGTGGGATTAATAATTAATTTTATGCGTTATTTGCCGATTCTTCTGTATCAGACGCTACTTCGTCGGAACAAATACTCATTTTTGACATGAGTCTGACACGTTTGATATTGCTTATTAAATATTCAATCTGACAAGTGCCAATGCCACTGTCCCATATCAGGAGAAAACCATTGTATTATATTCATGAAATGATATCATTGATAAAATTTTGTACGAAATACGTTATGAAAAGATTTATTTGTTCGACTCGAACAATATCGGTCTTTTCATAACTGATACGTAAATAACTATTACCTACTACTAATTATTTACTCAAAATTAGTCAATATTCCTTAAATTAATGATATTAGAATCATGCAACAAGCAAGCATTGCGCCCATTGTTGATTTATTTTACGAACTGTCAACTTTGACACGTTCATTCCAATTTAGTAAAATTTCATCTACTTCAGTTCAGACCATTAGAGAATAGATTCAGATATAGAATCCGCTGCAAATTAAAAAATTCAAACCTTATTACCTTTTAAATCCCGGGTTAGAGACTCAAATTTATAATAAATTGGTTCTTATTGTTATCCTTTTCCATTAAATAGACTGACATTTAAAAAGAGAAAGAATTTTACTTTACCGCACTAGTGTGGTAAAGTATCTCATTACGAAACTCATATCAGGGGTGGGATTCTGTGTACCATATAGAATTCTATTGTCGACAGTTTTGTCTCTTTCTCCCCCATGAATTCAACCATAATGTCATTCCACTTTTTCTATCGACAATAGAATTCTATAGCACACAGAATCCCACCCCAGTATCGTAATGTTTGATATTACATATTGGTGGTAGGTAAATACTATTACCATCTACCGATTACTTCTGTGAGATTGCTTCAGTAATACGAAGCTTCAATTGCTCTATATTTCCTTTTGCAGAATAACTTTAAATCTCAGCGATATAGTATGGGATAAAATTGCCAACTGGGGCGTCACACTTGAACAAAGAAGTAACGATAGCTCTCCCTCCGCAGTTTTCAATTACCACCTCCACTGGAATTTTACACAAATTGTTGCAAACTACGAAATCAATACAGACGTGTTGCTGGTACCAGGGCCACTGAAAGGAGTTATGAGGTAGGATTTTTTCTCACTTTATCTACAAATCGTAAGCAGTAAAATGTGTTGGGGAGATTCATAATTATTATATTCCTAATTTTCTACGAGTATTAGTTGTTGGTATACCAGGTGTCCCAAGTTATCGTATACAGTCAATATCTCGCTTGTTTGACAAGATAATTAAAAAATAGAAAAACTGTTCTGAATGGCATTAAAGTCCTTCCTAATGACCTATAATAACATAAATTTCATTTATCAGCCCTATGGTAGCTAGCTAGCCCTCACTTTTTATTTTCACATGGCACCACCTGTATATTGCAATGGAAAATTGTGTGTTATTCTATTTGGAATACGACGACTGCACATGCTTAGTATTTTTTTATGAATGAAAACAAAATCATTAACTATTGATTAAAAGTTTGATTTTGTGGAGGAAATCCAGTTCTTGACATAATTTTTTCGGTTTATCACCTTCCACAATCTGAAAATGAAAACATTTTTTAATCCAAAGAAATCTGTACAAGTGTAGAAGGGCAAATTAATTAATTTGCCCGATAAGTTACTGCGTTCACAAGACTGCTGTCTTGAAAGACATTAATTTTTGTCAGTAACGTACCCTACACTGAATTTTCCTATCTGAAAAAATGAGATCGAATTAACAAAGAATACTTCTCTTTTTTTGAAAACTGTTGACGTTTCGGAGGCTGTATCTGCCTCCGTTATCAAAACTTCTTAGAAAGACGCTGAGAAAACTGAATTTGAATTGCGATTTTGGTAATAAGACCTTTCTTTGACAGAGTCAAATGAAATCTGTCATACATTCTTTTGATTGGCATTTGGTATCTTGATACATAGGGTGTTCGGTATCAATCAATCACCATTCTATTAGTTCTTATTTCATCTCTGAGGAGGGGTAACCAGGTGCGGTCCATTTCGATGGAATTGGTTGAGAAGCAGTTGTTCGATAAAAGAATGCACGCAGTTTCCTTCAACTTCCTTTTTTCTTGATTTGATTCTCTCAATAAAATTTTGGTATTATTCCATTCCATCATATGATCGCCATCAGATGTTAGAATATGTTCGGATATTTTCGAACCCGTTATTTTTCGATTTCTGATGTAACTTTTATGTTCTTCCTGGCGCACAATCAATGGTCTTGATGTTTCACCTATATAACTCTTACCACACGAACAAGGTATGTTGTAAACACAATTTTTTGAACATTCACCAGCGTTTTTGGGTTTTGTATGTGTGAGTATTGATCTCAATGTATTGGTTGTTTTAAATGTTGTTCTTACATCATACCTATGGCCAATCCGTTTTATCTTTTCAGACAGTCCAGGGACATAAGGTATAATATTGTTTGTTGGATATGTATGGATATGTCGCACGTCTGTGTGTTGTGTTGTTCGATTGTAAAGTGTAGTACTATTTTCAATTTTATTAATGGTTTTTTTCACGAATTCATTTGGATAAGCATTTTCCCTGAGAACGGACTTTATAAAATTCAATTCTTCTTTCAGATTTTGTGTTGAATTGCAAACCACTTGTGCCCTGTTGTAAAGACATTTGACAATTCCCCTTTTCACGCTGGTGTGGTGATTTGAGATATAATGGAGATATCTATTGGTATGTGTTTTCTTTCTATAAACAGTTATGTTAACTCGAGATGTTGATTTTTTTATAAGGATAATTAGGTAACGTGAAAAAAGTCACAAAATGTTTATGATTTTGTTTTTATTAATAAAAAAATACCAAGTATGTGTTATCGTTGTATTCCAAATAGAATAACACACAATTGTGCATTGCAATATACACAGGTGTGCCATTTGAAAATAAAAAGTGAGAGGTAGCTACCACAGGGCTGACAAATGAAATTTATTTTATTATACGGCATTAGGAAGGTACTTTAATGCCATTCAAAGCAGTTTTTCTATTTTTTAATCATCTTGTCAAATAAGCAGGATATTGCCTGTATACGATAATTTGGGACACCCAGTATGTATATAAATATTGTTATGATATTGTTTATTATAGATCGAAGGGAATTTGAATTTTGCATATAGAATGTTATATAAAATGAAACATGGTAGATATTTTGTTAATGCTTGGATTATGTATTTTGGTCACAAAAGAAAACAAATTTAGAAAGACAGTCAATGGAGCAATGAGGAAGGGGCATAATCTGAGGGTATTTTGTTCAATCATCAAATATTACAATGGATCGTTAAGTAAGAAAATAGTATGTAATAAATAAGTTTGAAACATTCAGTAAAGTCAAAATTGGAAATGACAAGCAATTGAAGTGACATTTGGCTAAAGAAAATTTTAAATGATGAATGAGAGAAAAATGTCAGTGTAAAAGTCAGAAAAGAGATGAAATTGTATAAATCATTGTGAAAAATTATATAGGTAGAACTAAATTTCAACACTAAAATGTGTAGGGATAGGAGGAATATGTTATAATTCAAAAATAGAGAATAGGAGGTTGGGTAATTGAGTGTGAATTAGAAGTATATGATTGGACGAGAGGGGAGACATGACGACGAGGTGTTATTGGGAATTTGTTTTTTTTTTATCGGCAAAAAAAAGGAGCGAGAAAGAGTTTTTGCAGAATTGAAGAGAGTATATTACGAAAGAATAACAAATTTGAAAAGCACAGAAATGCAATTCCGCTAGCATAAAAGTATAAGCAGTTAAAGAAGCAGATAAAATTGAAGGAATACCAGAACGTCAGGAGATTGAGGTATTTCCATTCATATTTTATACATCAGAAGCAGTTTTCATAAGTTTGACAATTAAAATCAAAGAAAAATTATATCAAAGTGAAATTTGTATCATCTAATTCAATACAAAGCTGATACTTTATTTGGGACTTTCATTTGAGTGTCAAAAAGGAGACGTGGCAGGTTCCAGAGCGGTATAAGGGGTGTTTTCGATTTCGTCAATTATCATTAACATATTGGAGGTGACAATGATTTGAACTAGTATTCTGAATAGAACATAAATTGGTAAATTCCAGGGCTGAACTTTGGTTTACTGGAAATCTGATATGGAAAAAACAATTGAACGTCACGATTGTGGGCCCTCAGCCAATTGTAACGGCACCATTTTTGTTTTGCGGAAATGCGCTGTTGCCAAGTTGACCTCTTCGGATTACTGGAAATCTGATATAAAAAAAACAATTGAACGTCGCCATTGTGGACCCCCAACTAATTCTAGTGGTACTATTTTTGTTTTGCGGAAATGCGCTGTTGCCAAGTTTGACTGACTTGCAAGCTAGGTTAGCTTGCTCAGATTAGGTTTGTGTGTCAATTGCGAACGAAAAACTAATTCATGCATTCTCGACTGACTCGCAAGCTAGGTTAGCTTGCTCAGGTTAGGTTTGTGTGTCAATTGCGAGCGAAAAACGATTTCATGCATTGCTCAGGTTAGGTTTGTGTGTCAATCGCGAGCGAAAAACGATTTCATGAATTCTCGACTGACTCGCAAGCTAGGTTAGCTTGCTCAGGTTAGGTTTGTGTGTCAATTGCGACCGAAAAACGATTTCATGCATTCTCGACTGACTCGCAAGCTAGGTTAGCTTGCTCAGGTTAGGTTTGTGTGTCAATCGCGAGCGAAAAACGGTTTCATGAATTCTCGACTGACTCGCAAGCTAGGTTAGCTTGTTCAGGTTAGATTTGTGTGTCAATCGCGAGCGAAAAACGATTTCATGCATTCTCGACTAACTCGCAAGCTAGGTTAGCTTGCTCAGGTTAGGTTTGTGTGTCAATTGCGAGCGAAAAACGATTTCATGCATTCTCGACTGACTCGCAAGCTAGGTTAGCTTGCTCAGGTTGGGTTTGTGTGTCAATTGCGAGCGAAAAACGATTTCATGAATTCTCGACTGACTCGCAAGCTAGGTTAGCTTGCTCAGGTTAGGTTTGTGTGTCAATTGCGAGCGAAAAACGATTTCATGCATTCTCGACTGACTCGCATTTGATTGAATAGAATATTGCCCACTTATCTATATCAATACAAATTTCCAGGTTGCTAGTAATCCGAATTGACTAACCTGGCAACAGCGCATTTCCGCAAAAACAAAATAGTACCATTAGAATTAGTTGAGGGTCCACAATCGCGACGTTCAATTGTTTTTTTCATATCAGATTTCCACATCTCCAAAGTGTCCAAAACTTGGCAACAGCGCATTTCCGCAAAACAAAAATAGTACCACTAGAATTAGTTGAGGGTCCACAATGGCGACGTTCAATTGTTTTTTTCATATCAGATTTCCAGTAATCCGAAGAGGTCAACTTGGCAACAGCGCATTTCCGCAAAACAAAAATGGTACCATATGAATCGCCTAATGCCACAGAATCGCGATGTTCAATTTTTTTTTTCATAACAGATTTCCAGTAAACCAAATTTTTACCAATTCCAGAGCAGTACTACGTGTTTTCCATCAGGTCTACTAGAACAGTTCTTTTTACCATCAAAAATTCAGTGACAGTTACTTATAGATCAGAGCTGAGAAGTACTCAGTACAAATACCCGAATATTGTACTCTTGAGTACATTTCTGGTACTCTGTACCCGTTACCCAGTACATTTTATATAAAGTACTCGGTACTCGTACCCGTACATATATCGGGTAAAAGTAACCGATACTCGCGCTTCTTATGAGAGTACATTTTTACGAGTATACCTACTTTAATGGGCAACGCGTCTGCGCCTGGTGTGTCTGTCCAGTAAAGCATGCCTCACCCAGCAAACTCAAAACTCCAAAGGCTTTATAAATTATCAAAATTAGTTATTATGAACTCAAACCTGGCAAACAGAATTAACCAGTTATGCCATTTCTGAATAATTATTTTGTTTTTATATTTATTAAAAAATACATCATTTCTAATGAACTGTTTCGTTAATTTTATCCTTCATGGACTGAAAACTAGAAAATAGTTTAGTCAAGATTCAGAGAAAACCCAATGGACTTGCTACATACAACTTGATGAGAAAGTACTTGAAAAAAGTACTCTTAGAATTGTAGTACTTTTACTCGTATTGTACTCGAGAGCATGTGTAATGAGTAAAGTACTTGGTACTCTGCACTCGTTCTTCAATTATTGGAAGTATCCGGTACCCAGTACTCGAGTACAATTTATTAGTACCCGGCCCAGCTCTGTTATAGATATAGAGTGATTTGAATTAATTACGGTTGGAATAATTATTTTCATATTTACAAAATTTTGGTAATAAAAATAAATTTAAGATGGATATCTTTTAGTACAAGAAATTTTGATAGATTATAAAGAAAAAGGTTTCATTTCTTTTGACAAGAATATTGTAAATTTTGATAGAATACAAAAAGTTTCAAAAGTTAATAGTTTATATTTTTATTATTATTTTATGAAATTCCCTAGAATTTTGACTACAAGAAATATTCAGCCCAAAAAGTAGAACTCACCCTGAGGTTATTATTTTTGTGCTTGTTGTTGTCCGACTTAGTTTGTATTCTTTGTTATTTTTTTAATTAAAAAAATCATATTAAATAAAATTAAATTAAATACATCAAAATAAATAAAAAACAAATTAAATAAAAAATAAAATAAAATTGAATAAATAAAAATAAATTAAATTAAATAAATAAAAATTAATTAAATCAAATAAATAAAAATAAATAAAAATTATATTACTTTCCAATTAAAATGCAACGCTGCCTTCCGAGCCAATACTTTGTGACTATTTCCATGACTCCAGCATAAAGGTTTGGGAGTTTAGGGTGTTCTGAATCAGAATTTCATATTAGTTTCGTGCTAGAAAAAAGTTCCCGCAATTTTTCAATTTTCATAACTATGGGAAAGTGATATACTTTTAGTCATTGAAAATTTTTGGACAATTCGAGACCGAAGAAAAAATTTCAAAAATCATGTTATGAATTCATTTTTTAGTGCCTACTTGGTCAACACTGATTGGGAAGGAACAGTCAAATTCATCAAGCCAGGATTTAATCAGATCGCACATATCGATGACCTTGATTTAAGGCTGAGTTCCAATTCATTGGTGAGTATCTATGAAATATCTAGTTATATTCATTCAATATGTGTTTTTTCGATTCCAGAAATGTATTATTTCCAAACTATAATTCAACTGGAAACTGTCCAATGCCGTATTCTACTTCTTAAAATAGTTTTAATGGGCTGTTTTAAGATTTCACCTATACCAAATTGAATTATAAACTGTTCCTAATTGAAACTTTATTCAAATAAGTTTTTTTTAAATTCGTTGGATATGTGAACAGCCAGATCCAGATTGCCAGATTTAAATCATCTTGATCATTAGCGCAGCCAGAGGGGGGCTTTATTCCTAATTTCTGGCTGACGAAAAAAAAAAAAACTCTGATAACTGATAAATTGTATGCTCAGCCCCCAGCCCCCAAAATGAAATCCTGGCAGCGCAACTCATCTTGATATCTTCTTGGGGGATACTAAAAAAATAAAGAATATATGAATTAAATGACAAGAGAATAAAGATTTAAAAGAACGAATACGCCAAGAAATTAAAAACATTACGATATACAGGGTGTTTCAAAATTCAGTATCAAGATTTCAGTGGCATATTTTTCGGGTCAAAATGAGACTTTTTTTTCCATAAACATGTGTCCGCAACTGCTTCATTTCTAAGATACAGGATGTTGAAATTTAACAAAATTGATAATGATACGCCACTGTTTTTTTTTCAAATGAATATTATATTTATGAGTGTCCTCTATCTTCTCATAAAAATGGTCTCCTGACTTTTATTGGTGCCAAGAACATTTTTCGATATAAAAAACAAAATGAGACAAACAAAAAATCGCAAAGGTACAAGCAAATGACAACCTTTTATTTTTTAAATCGAAAACCGACCGTCGGACAGAAAAAAGTCAAGAGACCATGTTTATGGGAAGATAGAAGACAATTATAAAAATAATATTCACTTGACAAAAGAACAGTAGCGTATCATTATTTTGATAAAAAATATGACAGGGCATGTTTACAGGGACGCCACTGATGAAAATTAAGAAAACGCTCACCACGGAAAAAATTTATTTTTATGTGTACTTTGTATGGACCAAAATTGAAAAAAAAGCCATAACGGTTTCAGATATATTGAAAAATAACTGATTTTTTTTGTTAAATTTCAACATCCTGTATCTCAGAAATTAAGCGGTTGCGGACACAAGTTTATAAAAAAAAAGTCTTATTTTAACCTAAAAAATACCCCCCTGAAATCTTGATAATGAATTTTGAAACACCCTATATTATCCAGTCAGAAACTAGATGTACTGCCATACCAGGATACAATTTTCCTATACAATATCAAAAATCCATCAGAAAACAACTAATTTTCTGGCTAGTACCACGACGAAAATTGAATTACATCCAAGTGAGGTGAGATAACATATTGTTGCGTCTTCGGGTTCAAAAATAAGTGTACACTGGTATGAACTCGCCTTTATTATTCCAACTTCACTTGACAACACTGTGATACAAGTCACTGTCAAAATACTTGTATCCAAGGTAACTCAGAGTAACTTCCTAACTAACTTCCTTCATCTCACAAATGCATCGCTTTTATATACAAATAAAGTTCTAGAAAACTTAAGAAATCAATAGAACACAAATAGAATATTCGACGATTGATCCAGAACAAAAGTTAGTGCTTCTAGATTTTTCCATCTAATTCATCGAACGATCTCGAACAATTCGAGAAGTCTTTATCAAATTTCAGGTCTGTAACACTGCCTCCTCCTTTAGGTTATTCCGTCCCGGATAACACCATCACCATTTTGGCTGTCCCTCTGGAACCAATTTGGGGGATCGTGGCCTCGGTATTCTGCTAACCTCTCGATGTGGACAACTTTGGGTTTACTCCTTGGGTTGAGCTGGATGCGGTATACCAAGTCGTTGATCTTCTTTATGATGACATAGGGTCCTGTCCAATTTCTCTGTAGCTTGGGGCATTTTCCTTTCTTTCTCTGAGGTTGGTATAGCCAAACGGCATCACCTGGCTCGAACATAGTCCCTGGACTCTTCCTGTCGAACCTCTTTTTCATTTTATCACTGGAGATTTGAAGACGACGTCTGCAGAATTCATGAACTTGGTCCAGTCTTTCTCGCAACTCTTGGACATATTCTGGTAGGACTTTGTCCTCTGTACTTCTGGGTGGCATTCCAAACAACAGATCGCATGGTAGTTTCATTTCTCGCCCAGTGATCAACATTGAAGGAGTATATCCGGTGGACTCATGCTGGGAACTTCGATAGGATAGGAGAAATAGTGGTACCAACTCATCCCAATCCTTTTGATTTTTGGAGATGAACATCGACAGGTACTGACTGATGGTTTTATTATGTCGTTCAACCATACCATCTGATTGTGGATGTAGGGCTGTGGTACGAGTCTTCTTCACACCTAGAATGTTCATCATTTCCTGCCATAATTCAGATTCGAAGTTTCGTCCTTGATCAGAATGTAATTCTAGTGGGACTCCATGTCTGGCTATTACATTTTCTAGGAAGGCCTTTGCAACGGTCTTTGCCTCCTGGTTTGGAATGGGCACAACTTCAGGCCACTTGGAGAAATAGTCCATGGCTACCATCAAGTATTTATTTCCTTGCTCGGTAACAGGAAACGGCCCAAGAATGTCAACTGCTACTCTTTCGAATGGTTCACCAGAAAGATACTGAGCCATTTTCCCTCGACTTCTAGTTTTGGGTCCCTTCTTTGAAGAGCATAGGTCACATCTTCTGCACCATTCTTCTACATCACGACGACAATTCACCCAATAGAATCGTTCTCGAATTCTAGCAAGGGTCCTCTTGATTCCGAAGTGTCCACCTGCACGACTACTATGAAGTTGCTCGAGCACATCTTTAGTAAGTGCTTTCGGCAGGACCAGTTGGTACACCACAGTTGCTCCATCTGGGCTCTCCCATTTGCGATGCAATAGGCCATCACGAAGACATAGGGAATCGAATTGAGCCCAGTATCCCGTGGCAACTGCACCAAACTTGGATACTTCCTGCCACTCAGGTCTAACTCCATTTTTTAGCCAGCTTAGAACTAACTTTAAATTGTTGTCTTTCTTCTGATTCTTCCTCATATCTTCTGTGGTCCATAAATCAGATTCTTCAGACTCTACTCTTACGGTGGTAACTTGCAGAATTTCCTTGCAATGTTCATCATTGTAAAAATTGACTTCTTTGTTTTCGAGTTTCTGGCAATATCGGCATTGCTGTTCCAAGCATGGACGTCTTGATAATGTGTCTGCATTTCTGTGTTTCCTGCCACTGCGATGAATAACTTTGAAGTCGTATTGTTGGAGTCTCTCTAGCCATCTCGCAATTTGACCCTCAGGTTTCTTGAAGTTCATTATCCACTGCAAAGCGCTGTGATCAGTTCTTACGAGAAAACGTCTGCCATAGAGGAAGGTATGGAAATGTTCAATGGCTTTGATTATCGATAGAAGCTCCTTTCTTGTAACGCAGTAATTCTTTTCGGCTTTGCCTAGAGTTTTACTAAAGTAGGCTATTACTTTCTCTTCGCCATCCTGTTCTTGGGATAAAACTGATCCAATGCCTTGCTGAGACGCATCACAGTCCAAAATGAAAGTGCCTTGTTCTCGTGGGTAAGCCAAAATAGGCGCTGTTGTCAATTTCTTCTTCAGTTCAGTGAACGACTGTTGGCAATCAGGGCTCCAATCAAACTGAACGTTGTTCTCAGTTAAGCGGTGGAGTGGCTTGGCAATTTTACCAAAGTCTTGAACAAACTTCCTGTAGTAGGTACATAGCCCCAGAAAACTTCTTACTTCATGTTTATCCCTAGGACGTGGCCAACTCCTAACAGCCTCGATTTTAGCAGGATCGGTCTTAATTCCTTCGGCCGAGATGACATGGCCTAAAAAATTGACTTCTTTTTGAAATAAATAACACTTCTTTGGATTCAGTTGCAGGTTAGCATTTTCTAACCTCAAAAATACTTCTTCCAAATTATTCAGGTGTTCGTCAAATGTCCTTCCCATTACTATGACGTCATCCAAGTAGACTAGACAAATTTTCCATGTCAAACCTCTCAATACTAGTTCCATAAGTCTCTCAAAGGTGGCGGGAGCATTACATAATCCGAACGGAAGAACTTTGAATTGGTACAGCCCTTGTCCGGTAGAGAACGCTGTTTTTCCTCTATCATCAGGATGAACTTCCACTTGCCAATACCCGCTTTTCAGGTCCAACGTTGAAAACCATTTGGAACCGGATAATGTGTTTAGTGTATCATCAATTCTTGGTAATGGGTAGCTATCCTTCATCGTTACGTCATTCAATCGACGATAGTCCACGCAGAATCGGGTTGATCCATCCTTTTTAGTTACCAATACTACCGGTGAGGACCATGGGCTTGTGGTTTCTTCAATTATGTCATCCTCCATCATGTTGTTTATCATGTCTGCTACCTCTCTCTGTTTGGCAAACGGTAATCTCCTCGGAGACTGTCGGATTGGTCGGGCATCGCCGGTGTTGATGCGATGTTGAACTAGACTGGTACGTCCCGTCGAAGTCTCTGTCGAGAAAATGTTACGATGGCTATCAAGAAACTCTTTGGCCTTCTGCTTTTCTTCCATAGTTAAATGTTCCGTGGATTCCATCATTTTGTCTATTGTTCTCTGATCGGTGTTAGTGGTATTTCTTCGCAGTACCTGAGTGTGGTTTTGACAATTGATAACTCGAGTGACAGGTTTGCAGAATCCCAATTGGTCGTTTTTCTTCAGAAGGACTTTATTTTCCGAAGTATTGGCAACCCTGACAGGAATTAGTTGTTCTGTGTTCACAAGACATCGGGCAATTAAAATTCCATCTTGGCGGTATTCATCGTTTTCAATTATTCCAGTGCTCAAATCTCCAGGTTCTTTATCCATTCTGGCCATGATGATGGTTTCGGAGTTTTTCGGAATGTGGATGTCTTCGTCAACATAAATCTTAATTGGTTGGATTTTCTCATTGTATCTGCTCAGGAAGATTTCTTCATTGCCAATCCGCAAAATTTTCTGCCTGATGTTAAGGATGAAGTCGTTTTTCTCCACGATGTCCAGACCCAAAACACATTCATCCCTTATTTCCGCAACCAACATAGAATGTTCCATGGTAATAGGTCCTATCTGGATGTGTACAAGTGTTTCCCCAATGACTGGTGCGGTTTGTCCCGTTGCCGTTTCCAAAACCATATTCCTTTTCATCGGCTTCACAGATTCTTGTATGAGGTCTGGGCGAACGACTGATCTCGAAGCTCCTGTATCAATAGTGAAGGTGCATTTCCGATCTTCTAAGTAGCCTTGTATTAGTAGGCTTTGGCCATTTTTCTTCAATGACGATATATGGATCTTGGGGCTTTGAACACTGAAAGTCGCCACGCGCCCCCTAGTGCCGACTAATTCTCGTTTTCCTGGGTGGGAGCAAGTCCTCTTTCGGACGTTTGAGGTCTCCTTTCTGGCGTGGTCGATCTCCTGAAGGCTCCTCTGTTATAACGCCCACGTTGCTCTGTTCCTGGGCTCGGAGATCTCGATCTATCCTCGTGGCTATCTGATGACCTCTTTCTTCTTGGACTTCTGGATCTCGATCTCTCCCAGCAACTCCTCTGTAGATGGCCGCTTTTCCCACAGTTATAGCAGCGCCTCTTCCTGTCTTCTGGGGAATGCACTTGGTTGCTTAATGCTGTTATGGAGTCCAATATTTTCTTCAATAGCGCCTCGCTTGTAGGAGAATCCTCGTTGAATTTAACTTCACGTAACTTGGGCCTCGTATTTCTTGATGCGTTTTTCGCGGCCTCGAACTCCAAAGATGCTATCAGTGCTGCGCTTATGGTTTGAAGTCGTCCTAGTCGAAGGGCTTGCTGCATGTCAGTATCTCTCAAACCATCGATGAAAGTCTGCACCCCAATTTGTTCTCTGAACTCCTTCGGTGCTTGTGGGTATGCCAAATTAATGAGTCGCTCTACGTCGGCTCCATACTCCTGTAGAGTTTCGTTGGATTTTTGGTATCGACTCTTTATTTGGCTCTGAAATACTTGTTTGAGATATTGCTGTCCATATCTGATTTCCAAAGCTTCAACGATTCTAGAATATTCCTTCTGATTACTCTCGGGGATGTTCTGAAGGATGTCCAATGCTTGTCCTCGTAGACACAGGACTAGAGAGGTGGCCATTTCTTCCTCGGACCAGCCATTTGCGTTTGCTGCCGCTTCAAACTGACGTCTATACATGGACCACGAGGATTGTCCATCAAATGTTGGAGGCTTCAAAATTTTCACTTGTGTAGGCCTTATCGGAGTTGTCAGTGAGGATGGCCTTTCGCTGGTGGGGGAGATTTCCTCAGATGGTGCACGCTTGTATGGAAGGTGTAACGTTTCCAGCCTCTCCTTGATCCTATCCACTTCTTCGTTGAATTTCTTGTTCACCTCTCGTGCCACCCGTTCATCTATTTTGGACAGTTCATTTTCGACGTCTTGGACCCTTCTGTTGACTCCCTGGACTCCGCCTCTGACTTCTTGAACTTCACCTTTGACCTCTTGAACTTCACCTTTGACCTCCTGGACTTCACCTTTGACCTCCTGGACTTTTCCTCTGACCTCTTGTACTTCTTCAGTGATTTCATTCTGGAAGCACTGTTGACTGTGACTAATACGTTGCAGAAGATCAACATGTTGTTGTAACTGCTGGACTAACCGTGCCTCCTGTTCCTCTCGTTCTTGTTTTCGTTTGACTTCTTGTTCCTCTTGTTCTTGTTTCCTTTTCAGTTCGAATTGTTGTAGAAGCTCTTCTTGTTCTTGTTTTCGTTTGGCTTCTTGTTCCTCTTGTTCTTGTTTTCGTTTGGCTTCTTGTTCCTCTTGTTCTTGTTTTCGTTTGGCTTCTTGTTCCTTTAAAAACTCAAGGATATCTGCTGATGTCGCCATCTCGTCGTAATTATTTGCTCGAGTATTCACCATCAAATACTGGAAAACTGCCTTACTTTTCTTTCTTCAGTAACACTTATTCCGCCGCTGTCACCAATTGTTGCGTCTTCGGGTTCAAAAATAAGTGTACACTGGTATGAACTCGCCTTTATTATTCCAACTTCACTTGACAACACTGTGATACAAGTCACTGTCAAAATACTTGTATCCAAGGTAACTCAGAGTAACTTCCTAACTAACTTCCTTCATCTCACAAATGCATCGCTTTTATATACAAATAAAGTTCTAGAAAACTTAAGAAATCAATAGAACACAAATAGAATATTCGACGATTGATCCAGAACAAAAGTTAGTGCTTCTAGATTTTTCCATCTAATTCATCGAACGATCTCGAACAATTCGAGAAGTCTTTATCAAATTTCAGGTCTGTAACAATATCGACAAGTAAGGTTTTTTTCCAATACATCTTCATTACCTTGTTCTATTAGTTATGTAGGTCACTGGTTACCCAATGTATCTGAATCTCATTTTAATCTGAAATGTTGTTTCATTTTAAGAAAGATTTTAAGTAATATTTTCAAGTTTTTTTAACGAAACTTTTTTTGGAAACCTATAACAGTAAAGGTGTATCAACATAATCTTAATAAAATTGACAAAAATTCCATTTAAAAAAAATTAGTAACACAAATTCTAAAATTGAATTGTATGTATACATAGCAGAAATATTTCTACTGAAAACAATATTCCACAAGAATGTTAGAAATTGCTGAAGCTGAGTTACCTGTCAAAAAATGCAGTTTTAAGTAGTATACAAATCCTTCAATTTTTTTTTCTGACCCGACCAGCCACTATGTTGTAATTTGAGAATAAAATAGTAGGAATAAATTAAAAATAAAATTTTACACAGCAGATGCATTTTAAACGAAAACCCCAAAGTTTTATTTTTTCCAATACCTAATTTAGGACTGAAGTTAATAATTTGAACGTATCTAGATTAAAAATTGAATATCGAAATTTAAAAAAAATATATATCGTCATAAAAAGTAACAAAAGTGATACATGGTTGTATTCAGCATGTCATATGGAGACAAAAAAAGTAAAAATATACCGAGTGTCTCATTTAAAAATCAAAAGTTTATATCACTTCCGGTGAGACCGGAAGTTGCATGAAGCTGAGTCACTTGTCAAAAATGCAGTTTTATGTCTCATACAGATCCTCCACATTTCATTTCAATATATGCAAAACCAAAAAAGTTATAGGGGCGAGACACTTTCCGTGGACACCCGGTATAGGTTAGAAACAGGTACTTCACACATTACTTCGCGCACGGTGGGATAGTATCGAAGAAAAATGAAAAAAAGGGTCACTTCGTATTTTTTTGTCAATGCGTGAACCTTGTCATTTTTTGACGTTTGTAGAAAAAAGTATTGTGATTAAAGACGAGTTTATACAGCAATTAAAATAAAAGAATGAATAAGATAAGATAATTTAAGGAATAAGGCATAAAAACCACAGTTTATACGGATCAATAAATAAAATAATGATTAAAGAATCAACCAATACAATCACGGCTTTGATGACAATGACGTTTTATGTTATGTGTGAATTGTGTCAAATTGAGCTGTCATCTGTCAATATATTTTCTGCCATTCTGCCCGTTTATTTATCTCACCTATATAAAAATAAGATTATCTGAAAAAAGTTCTCTAGACTATAATAAAAGAATATTCGTATCTGACATCTGTGAAAAAATTCAAATCCTTTGCTTCCAATGTGGCGCATTAATAGTTGAATGACAGAAATGACAGACAGAATTGATTTGGGTCATGCGTATTATCATTTTCCAAATAAAATAAAATAAAAAGATGAAAGTTGGTCATCTTTTAATTTATTCTTATTCTTATGCTTAACTTATTTCCTGTATAAACGGTTCCATGGAAATGCCCATGTTGAACTTTCTTATTTTATTTTATTTTTAGTTCTTATTTTGTTTTATTTGCTGTATAAACTCCACTTTAATACTGGTCGATATGATAAGTACAGAAAATTATTAAACAATCTAAAAACTCAACAACACAGTACCTTCTCAGTATTCTGAGAGCTTGTCATACATGAAAGTGAAAATTTTATAGATATCACATCGCATTTTTTTCGTTGGATCCCGGGATTTTCGGGATTCGTTTTGACCAAGATTTCATTCTCGTCAAGATAATTTATGATTCAATTCTTAAAATAACAGTTAATGTGAAGATATATACTGGTGAGTCTTATAAAACGTTTCCGAATAATTCCAGAGGCCATTATATAAGTTATATCAGGAACATCGAAAATGTCCAACATAACTTTCTCAGATACATAGCATATAAATTCGGAGTTCTTTGCGAGTATGAATTGTTACAGCGGCTCCTGAATATGTCCTCTTTGGAAACTAGAAGGGAACAGAGAGACCTGACACTACTTTTCAATATCATCAATAGCAAATGCAGTTGTGCTGAACTCCTAGAAAAAATCAATCTCCATGTTCCAAACCGCTCAACTCGACAACAACAAACATTTTATATACCATTTTATCGTTTAAACCACACATTCAACACCTGCATTCCAAGAACTTAAGGATTAGCCAATAGTAACAATAATCTTGAGATATTCAACACCTCATTGCATCATTTCAAAACTCAATTACGGAATACAGAACTTTAATGTTTTAATGATGTTTCAATGTTTTAATGTTTTAACGTTTTAATGTTGTTTTAATGTTTTAACGTTTTAACGTTTTAACGTTTTAACGTTTTAACGTTTTAACGTTTTAACGTTTTAACGTTTTAACGTTTTAACGTTTTAACGTTTTAACGTTTTAAAGTTTTAATGTTTTAATGTTTGATTGTTTTAATGTTTTAATGTTGTAATTCTTCCGTTTTTAAATTCTAAATTAACCCCTTTAAACTTTAAATTAACCCCTTCAAACTCATTATTAGTTGTAATTTGTTTTTCAGCAAGTTACATTTCATTTTATTTTAATTATAATTTTAAAATTGTAATTTATACCTTAAATGGGCTTGCCCGTAAATGAATAAATAAATAAATAAATAAATAAATGAATGAAGATAGAATTTCCCTTGCGTCACTGACTCAACCTCTACCTCGAGCAGAAAAAATATTGGATACAATGTTAAATGAAGCATTGGAAAACGCAATGCACCCAATTCGATTGCGTTCTGGCACCGATTTGATATCATCAAATTTAACAAACACACTGACAACACTGACAACAGATGTACATATCTTCAGCTGGCATATGATCTTTTAACAGCAATACCACCAATTAAAGTGAATCTGAAAGAGCATTTCCCGCAGCTGGTACCATTTGCACAAAAATCAGACTTGCAGATAATACCCTTAAGGTTCACTCGCACTTAACCGAAGCGTCGCGAATAAAGTTGTGGATTTTTCGAAATTTACATTAAGTTATATGGCATCCCGCGCACTAAGGCGGCGCGAAGCGAAGAGACGCGCGCCGTTCGACGCGCGAATTCTCCTCGGACCAACTAGGAGTCGTTTCTCTTGACGCTTCGCCTCAATGCGCGGTGACAGGCGACGACAAGATTCAAATATTTTTTGATTCTTGTCTTATATTTCAGTTTTTAGCAGTATTTGGTAGGAAGAGTTGCTAAAGTTAGTGGCAAATTTTGTTCCTTTGCAGTATCTAGCTGTGATACAGATATAGAGACATTGATTACAAAGCTCAAAAACTTTTCCTATGATATGCGGAAATATTTGAAAAATTCCTTTTTATCTTGTCTGGTATCATTAAACAAATGATGAAATTCACCAAGTGTCTCTCTTTTGATTCATATCATGATTTTTTTCTGGTTTTTTCTGCTTCTTCCTTAGTGGCAACTAAATTTGATACAAAAAGATTCTCTTCTGACGAACAAAACTGCTCATCGTACCTCACTCGACAAAGTACTGCGTTCAATTCAAACAGGGCCGGAGAAAGCCAGCATTGGGCCCGAGGCAGAATATGCAGGTGGGCCCCTACCTCCTTCCCTTTTCTATTTATACCATTAGTTTTATTTTTGTTGAAGTTTTTTTTCTTAATTTGATATGATTTGTTTGCGTATTTAACCTTCCACAATCTGACAATAAAAAAATGTTAATCCAAGGAAGTATGTACAAGTGTAGAAGGGCAAATTAATTAATTAGCCCGATAAGTTACTGCTTTCATAAGACTGTTGTCTTGAATGAAATCATGATTTTTGTCAGTAACGTATCCTACACTGAATTTGCTTATCTGAAAAAGAGTTGAGAATGACGTTTTGGAAACTGTTTCAGTCTCAGTTATCAAAACTTGCTGAAAAAACCCTGAAAACTGTATTTGAATTCAAATACCTATTTAAATACGGATTTCAGAGATTTTTTTAGCAAGTTTTTATAACGGAGACAGATACAGTCGACGAAACGTTAACGTTTTTCGAAAAAGAGGACATTTGTCACCCCTGCCTTCCCTCTCTGGGCCAGCATTCAAATTGCCCCAGTGCGCGGACATCCAGCTAAATCACGCTTCGTCTCGCGCCGCTTCGGTTCGCTACGCTTCGGCTAAGTGCGCGTGAACCTTTAACGAGTTGATTTTTTTACGCTAATGGTTTAGTCAACACTGTCAGTAATAAATGTTCGGCCTTTTTTCAGCTTTAGGGATTTTTACAGTATTATTCTATAAAACTATCATACCTACTTCACATATGTTTCCTTCAGTATCTGTTTCAATTTCTCTACTATATTTGAGATATTTCTGGGGAGGGTAGGCAGAGTATTCAACTCTATTACTATCTCCTCTAAAAATGTTATCAATGTCTCTATCTTTTTCAGATCCACTTCTCTAACATGGGATCTTCATTGGACGAGCATTTTTCAACTGCATTCAGCACTATGCTGGAGGACTACTTACAAAGAACAGCTGATGACAATATTTTTGGCAAGCTTCTGAAAGATCGCCTAAACACATACTGGTTGCCAAATCAGGAGAGGATCGACGCTCTTCTAGAATTCTGTAACAATGCAGATGAGCAATAGTGAAGTTGACAAAAACATAAGCTATCTTCAAATTGTATTAAATGAGGGAGATAAGCGCTCGTTGCAAAAGATGCCGACATTGAATAAAATATTATAAAAACACCATTGTCTATTTTTCAATAAGAATATTATAGTTTTCGACTAGTTTGGAATATTCCATAATCTTTCGTAACTGAAGTAAGTAATAAATTGCATATTCTTGCACTTGGCTACTTCATTTTTGATACCTGCATCAAGATTTCATTTTTGACCACACAGTGATATGGAATTAATATAACTTAAGAGGAATTTTACTATGCAGAGAATTCCCGCCCCTAATGAGGTAGGTAGGTAAGTAATAGACATCATGCCATGTATTATTGATATGGAGATAAATTGTTTTTCCCGCTGCCGACATTTTAAATAGTCCATACATGCTTAGCAACAAAACAGGTAAATGGCTTATATCATTCGTTCACTAATTCATCTTGACAACGGAATATACATAGTGTCATTTACATGCCTAGGGTAATAATGACTTTGACAAGTGATTCGACTGCCAGCCGTCGTAGAGGTCGGGAGTCATGATATGTTCGTCCGCCATTTTGTGCATTGAAACAGTATTTTGTACAATATGTGTTTGTTAGTGTAAACAATTAATAGTTTGTGCAATTTTTTGCCCCCTCTTGATATCTACGGGGGTTAGAGGCCCTATATGGCAACGGATATCAAGATCAAGGGTGCCCCTGCTTGAAATAGTTTTTTATCGCCGTTTTACGTGCATCGCAACGAATAACTTTTATTTTGTGGATATATACATTTATTTCTTGTGGTAACAATTCGGGCATTCCTAGTATCACTTCGAGTGAGACTCCACAGTTTGCCCACGGAAGGGGAGTGAAG
Organism: Chrysolina haemoptera; assembly: GCA_958298965.1. NCBI lineage: Eukaryota > Metazoa > Arthropoda > Insecta > Coleoptera > Chrysomelidae > Chrysolina > Chrysolina haemoptera. Next base: position 25,828,841 of record OY282597.1, on the reverse strand, counting down.
AAGTGAGGTTGTGGTTCACGTGGCACGTGGATCTCATTACTTACTTGAAGACTCTCGTTAGCTGGCGAACTAGTCTAGTAACTAAACGCCATACTGTGGAAATAGAATAGAATAGACTTTGACAAGTAATACCTTCTGCTTCGTTTATATCAATTTTTAGGTTATGAGACTTTTTGAATATTATTGTAAGTAGTCTGTTTAATCGGTAACTTAGTTATGCGCACAAGCAACTTAGAATGAAATAGCGGAACGAATAATCATGAAGGAAGGGTAAGAAAACGAACTTCAATCCAGGCAAATTTTGAGAAATGTCAACAAGCAGCGGGAAAAACGTAATAAGTAACACGGAATGTATCGACTGTTAACATTTTCGGCAAGCGACAAGCCTCGGCTCGTACTCGCTCACGTCGAATGTTAACACGTCGTAACATTCCTTGTTACTTAAATAACTATTATTTACAACCATATATGTAATGCTGTCATTACTAACGTCATTGAAGGTTGGGAAGTGTCACATTACACACCTCTACTTCCCGACCTCATTTCCCGCCTCTTTTCTGAAATTTATTGACTTTATCTGACATTTATTTATATTGGTGACAATTGTATACCCCGTAGTCACGGTAACAATATATCTACTTGAAGATTCTGAGAAAACCGCGTTCTTGGTAATTTGTCGTTAAATGTAATATTTTAGGTATGATCAGAACGAAACAGAGATTTATTAATTTTGATCGAATTATGATGGTTGTAAATAAGATAGTATACAAACCTCGGTAGGAAGTTTCAACCTCGACGCTTTGCGTCTCTGTTGACTAACTAACCTCACGACAGGAATGAATCTCTTCCCACCTCGGTGTGTAATATACTATTACAAGCTTATTGACAATTGTTGGCGTTGTTACCTAGCAACAACCTTTAAAACACCGCGTTTTTTAATCTTAAGATTTCACATACTCTTCAGTTCAATTGACAATGATTGTGAGGCAGGCATATTGAAAAAAGTTAACCAAATATAAGACGTGCCTTGATAAACAGCCCCAAAAATTTGCATCGATTCTCAACTAAAGTTCAGCTCTTAATTTGTGACAAGCAGCCGCAGCCACTTGCGTAATCAAGTCCAGATTTTTATTAATTTGACTGCTTCTTATAAATTAAACGAAAAATAGATTCGGGTGTCATTTGCATTTTAAATAAATCATCTATACCACTTTATCAATATATCAATATAATTATCAATAGGTGAAACCTTATTTACACAATTAAAATATAAACTATTTCTAAAATATAACACAGTAACTTTTATACTAGAAACATATATAAATTATAAGGTTTCTGGGGGTTCAGCTTAAGCTAGTAGAGTCAGAGATCTGTATTTACAGTAAATAATTTCATGAATGTAATAGTCTAGTTAAGACCAAAAGGCACCACCAAATCCTCTTTGTGGTCCACCTTGATGTCATTAATAGCGGTGGCTGCTGCTGCAACTGCATTCTCTAGCTAAAACACAAATCGGATGATTGTAATCCTTCAATCAAAAATCATAACAATTGATAGACATATATTTATAGTTATTTAACGAACAAGTGTATTAATAAGGGCGATTAACAATCGAGATAATTTAACGCGTGAGCAGAGCGAGTTTGTTACAATACTTTTCCGTAGACAGTAGTTTTCAAAAATAGAGATATCTCACTTTCAACGTTTCTTTATTTAACGATACGATAAAAAACAAACACTATTTCCTATTTATATTAACTCTACTCAAAGGTAGTTTAATTTTCCTTAGTGGTAGTTTTATTTTAATTTTTATTATTTATTTTCAAATTGATATTTTAAAAAAATTGCTCTCGGTGGGTTTTGATCTCGCGACCTCAGTGATGGTTGCTAGGCGAACTTTACCATTACGCCACGTGACTGTATATGATAATAAGTGACAAATGACAAAAGATTATCTGAAATTTTATTTGAAAATTGACAAATAAATAATGACAGATAGTACTAACCAATATAAAATGTATAAGAGCAATGTATGTTGGGTTGCATATAATCAAATCGTTGATTAATAGAAAATCATTCATTAATCAACGATTTTGAGGGCGTTAAAATACAGCATAAATGAACGGTCGACGGAAAAAAAAGTTAATACACTTGACAGTGTCGAAGAAGAAAAAAAATATGAATATAAACTAAATTTATAGCATACAGATATCGATTAAAAGAGGATACAATTGTATATAAGATGCGTATTAGGAAATGTCCTATTGATAATATTAAATGAAATGATGACAGGTAATGAATAATCTAATTTAATTAAACATATTTGAATTATTCAAGTATTTTTTTTTAACAAGACTTGAAATTTCTGGTACTAGTAACCGATTACAGGTTTTCACGTAGCATAGAAAGAAGTTAAATTATTAGTGGACATTCCAAAATTTATTCGATTTGATAAACGACGGCCGAGTTATATTTGATCAGATTATTTCCCAAATATGCCAATCAACCAATAACATTTACTCCACAACGTACACTTATAATTTTTATTAAATTAAGAACATAATTATTTACGGCAATATGTCACGCGACTTATGAAATGTTTTACATACATTCAGGCAGCTGTCAAGAAGTACCATGCAGTTTATTCGCAAAAGGAACTAAGCGGGTTTAAACGGGTTTATCAGCGAATAAATTTTGGCAGATGAGAGAAATAATCAGGAGTAAGGCCGGATTTTCATGCATACGACATCCGACGATCCGATGGTACGAAAATGTTCGGATTGGTTGAATTGGTAGGCGTGACAACAACTCAATCAATCAAAACATTTTCTCAACCAATCAAAACACTTTCGCACCATCGGATCGTCGGATATCGTATGTATGAAAATCCGGCCTATTACCACGAGTGATTGAATTTTCGCGACAATTTCACTCACTATATGAAAGTCGCGTCTCCTGCGATATGAGGACCAATCAGAATGGGATTTCGCGAAAGTACACGCTTCCTTTCGCTTCCTTTCTTTCCGATCCGGAAAGACCACGTCGTCAAGTCAACCACAAATATAAACAGCAATGATACATCTTGTAATCTAATATGACATAAACGTCAGGTTGACAGACTTCATGTTTATTATTCATTAGTTGCAACTATTGAAGAATTCACTTTGTTTACTCGATCAAATTTCAAATAATAACTTGGTTGGTTCGTGAAATTATCTCAATAAATACGACTCGTGCTCACAATACAATCGATAATTCTGTCAGAAATCTTTAACTCGATCAAATTGCTTTGAGGTAATACCACTCGTCCCTACGGGACTCGTGGTGTTACCAAGCAATTTGATCTCGTTGATTTCTGACAGAATTATCGATAGTATTGCGACCACTCGTGGTATTACCCCCGATAAGTCTGTCGATTTATTTCTGAACGAAACTGAATTGCTTCGTGAAAACACCACGAGCCCGCAGGACGAGTGGTGTTTTCTCAAAAAAAATCAGTTGAGTTCAGAAATAAAAGACAGACTTATGAGATAAATTCAATCACGAGTTGAATTTTATTACACTATTTCACGAATAAAGTTTCTTCATTAATATAAATACGAACAATGTATGACAGTCATAAACAAATTATTAAAATCGTCAATACTAAAATGTTTCGTTTCATAATTTCATTTGAATTTGCAGTGAAGCGACTCATTCTGACATATCCAGCTATATTTATTATTGATCGAACTGTCAAACGTATTCATTTCGTCATGGTTACGTCGCTGGAAATACCGAAGCTGATCCTCCAATCAGAATTGAAAGACAGCTGGTGTTATCGCGATAACACGAGTTGTCTTTGGCTTCCGATTGGTCAGATTAGGTGAGAATTTTAAGATGAGTGAAATAGCCAAAGGTAATACCACGAGTCCTTCAAATTTTAACGATACATTTTTATTTTCCACAAAAACTTTTTTATTTGGCAAAAGTATGAAAACAAACCGAATTCCTACGGACTCGTGATTTTATCTAATACGGTTTGTTTGAATGCTTTTGCCTTAGAATAAAAAAGTTTGAGTGTTTTGAAAATGAAAATTTATCTCATTAAATTTGAAGGACGAGTTGTATTTGGAGAGATTATTTATTAAACAAATCAAAGGAAGAACAACTTAATTCGTTAGTATTTCATTAACATGAGGAGAAAAGAAGGAAATTTAATTTCACCAAATTTCAAATATCAAACAACGATATAAGCCTTCTATGATCCAGAAGAGATATGATGCTTATGCAATGCATATGATATAGAAATCTAGAAATTATGATAGTTTAAAGCAAATCTTAGTAATTCTTTCTGACAATACCAAGGGATGGCGCCACACCTCTTCATTGTACAAGGTTAATAATTGAAAATTTCTTATGAATTGAACTGTTTCGTCTCAAACCACAAAAAACAAATTGAATTTAACAAAAATTAATAGTACGCCATCTTCATTTGAGTTCAGGAATATCGGTCTACACGCGGCTAGTAGTCGTTTGCGATATCTGCCTCTGCCTGCCATAAACTTGGTTATGTTCATGAGCTATTTACGTGTGTGAAATTTGAGTGTTTATTGAAATGTGTCGTTTGTTATTATTATACTGAAAAAGTGAAAAGTGAATGACTATTAATAATGAGGTAACTTTTCATTCACGATAGTTTTTATTTTAACCTTGTATATAAGCCAGTTCAATAGAATCGACGCGGTAAACCTTATAGTTTTGACAGTTCAACGGAAAAGTTCATTTAACAAACTCAAAGAACAATAAGTAAAAGAATAATGTTCAGAATTAAGAACAAAATCCAAATCTCGACAAACTTAGTGAAATATTATTTCCTGTTTAATTCTGTTTTTGACAATTACAATTGTCAAACTGATGCGACGCGCGATGCTTGAACAGTTAATGCTAGCGTTGCTATGGAAACGTAATTTATCCGATATTTTTATCCACTTGCATTTCTGCTCCTTCCTATTTAACCGATAGCAAACTACGATTTTTGTACTCGCAAATGGGAATTATTATACATGAGTGGGATTAAACCTGGCGTATTTTAAATGATTTTCGCGGTAAAAATATTGGATCAAACAATATTATTTTGGATCCTAACATTCTCAATGAATATTATTGCACCATCGTTGAGAGACTGCCAGAAAATATTGATGCGGCACCGGATCCACTCCTTTATTTGAGTGAAAGCCATATCACAGAAGCATTTGTATTGTATCCAACGAATCTGACGGAGCTCATGGATACAATTAAACAATTTAAAAATAAAACCTCCTGCGGAATTTGTAATATTTCATCAATGACTGTTTCGCAAAGGGACTCTACCCAAACTTTCCTAAAGTAAGTCTTGTGATTCCCCTTCATAGCGGTTGAAATGCAACAGATCCCTCTAATTTTCAACCGATTTCTCTTATTCCGACCACTTTGGGAAAAATTATAGAAAAATTATAGAAAAGCTAGTCAAATCTAGATTATTGGATTCATCAATGTGCACAACATTCCCAATCCTCAGCAATTTGGCTTTCAGCCACATAAAAGCACAGGCGTTGCTGTCTTCTCCTTCCTGAGAAAACTGTACTGCGAACTGAATCAGAAGGAAGTTTGTGCGGCGGTATTTTGCGGCCTTTCAAAAGCTTTTGATTGTGTAAACTACACCTCCAACACTATGGTTTCAGAAATCTTAGCCTCAGTTGGATGGAATCTTACCTGGGAGAGCGTACCTGAATTGTGAGAACAGACACGTTGTCTAATACTGGTTCGATTAGTCATGGCGTACTACAGGGTTCTGTATTGGGGCCTATCTTGTTTCTGCTTCTAAAGATCTAAAGATTGACGGTAAATATACTATTTTTGCGGACGACATAACAATCCTCTGGCATGATAATGAAGTAAAGAACCTGCACACAAAAATCGTCAAGGATATTTCCGTTGTTAAGGAGTGGTGTGACTCGAATTTGCTTTCGTTTAACATAAATGAAACCAGCCTCTTATCGATCAAGTGCAATCTACCAGAGATTCAAGTGGGTACTGAAATGTTCATTGAACAAAAAAATAGTACCGTTTCTTGCTATGCATCTAGATGATAAGCTCAACTTCGAAAGTCATGTGAAAACTCTGAGATCAAAACTAGCCTCTGATTGTTATGCTGTGCAGGTAGTGTCTAGTGAACTGGGTATGGCCACTGCAAAAGTAGTTAATCATGCTTTGATTGAATCCCACATTAGATACGGGTTACCCTTCTGGGGTATCTGCAATGATCACAATTTCCAGTCAATATCCTCCAGAAACCGGCCGTTTGCTACCTCCTCAATGTTGGACCTAGGGTATCATGTAAACCTCTTTTCTTGGATCTCAAAATCCTTACCCTTCCAATTTTATTTATTCTGGAGACTGTATATTTAATCCACAGTAACAAATCGTCATATGAGACGGTTGTTAGTTCTACCCGCCAAAATAATAATCCAAGTCTTCCCATTTCATCATCGAATTTAACAAAAAAGTCTCTCATTTATAATGCTTTGATATTATTTAATCATCTCCCGGTTACTACCAGAAGAATTGTCTCACCAGTTCTATTCAGGAGATCTGTAAAAAGTCCATACTGCAGTGTTCAAGAGTATCTAGACAAAGATTGTAATTGCTCGAACTTATCTTAACCTCATGCACTCGTATGTTCATTTTCTTCTCTTTATATGACATTCTCTTCTTTGCATAGTCCAATTTCAACTACATGTAATAAAATTTTACACATGAGCAAAACTAATATACCTATATGTTGTTGTTTATTAATTATTTTATCATTATTGTGCCATGTACGTAGCATTATGTTCTTCCATGCTATACACGCTTTTACATTATACTATTATATTTTATGATGATATTCTATGATGAACCTGTTATCTTTTTTCTATTTTCTTTTGACTACTTGTGATTTTATCAACACATATTCACACATACCATTTTTATATTTATAAATGCTTTGTCAACAAGAATTCATTCTTCGGACAATAAAAAGTATATTTTGATTTGATTTGATGCCATATTATTGAACTGGTTTCATTTTACTCACCACGTTTAGGTCATCAAAGTTTATTGGTTCTGAATTAAGCACCTTCTCTGGATTTGGTATATCTTCCAAAATAAATCTTGGTCTAGTATTCAATTTGTGCCTATTATTTGCAAGTACTTGCTGCACCCTTACATTGTAAATCTTCATCCTCTCCAAATATTCATGTTGTTGCAAATTGTGTGAATCAAGAGCAGCTACATCAATAACATTCCTGAAATAAGAATCCTATAAAATTTACCTTTGAACTGATTTTCAAACTATACTATAGAAACACTTCATACTTACGTTGCTGTTTCTTGTAAGATTCTGTTTAGTGCAGATTGTTCATCAGTCTTCTTGGGTAATGTACTTGAATTCCTGTTCAGAATTTCCTCACTGCAAATCATAAAGATTAATGTACTGAAAATCATTTTATGCTGAACGTTATAAATACCTATTAACCCTTTGAATGTGGGCATTGTTTGACACTGGATCTACAAGCAAACGAGACCTCTCGTTGGGTTCTCCGTTCTAAGAACAAAATTTCAAATTAATTTATTCGAATAAACTATTGACAACTGCATACCTGAGAAGAGTTATCATCCTTGCAGAAGAAACTATAGCAACAGCCCATATTTTCAAAATATTTCCTAACCTACTTCTATATCTTTAGTGGTCATATAAAACTAAAGATGATCGTTTCAGGACTTCAGTAGTGCTTTAACTGCTTTGCTTTACTTTATTTTCCTAAACAAAAATATGAAATAAAAATACCTTTTTCCTTGACATTTACGTTCCGCTATCAAAATATGTTGTCATGTTGTCAATAATCAATGTCAAAGTCAAATGTCAAATGTCACCAATGTCAAAGTCAAATGTCACCAATGTTACAGAATAACTCACCTACACAGAAGCGGCACTCAAAGGCGACCATTTGATCTTTTTTGGTCAAATTTTCGAGACATCATTTTGAATATTTGGCTTGATAAAACCCATAGAGATGCTCTGCCCATACCTACACAAATACCTGTTTTGAAGTGAACATGAACTATCCTTTTCCATATAGTTTGACGGCGAGGGGGGTGACGGGTGGTGAAATGTTATGGACAATTTGATCACATTTAGAGAAAGGACCATAATAAAAAGGAAGAGTGACAACTTGATCCGAATGAAATGAGCGGGCATACACGAAATTACCCGAATGAATACAGTTTATATGTATAAAGCCCTCTCTTGTAAACAAATAAAATTATGTTGACTTCAAAACAAGGATGGAGAAAGCTCTGTGGTCTTCTATGATGGCTTCATTAATGTCATTTTAGGGCAGTAAATTCAAACTATCGGTTGAACAAAATTGCAAGTGATACTTCATTGGAAATATCCTCAGAGTAATAAAAGACCATGAGATGCCTTTACCATCCTTGTCTTGAAGTAGTTGTTTTCTATTAGATATTGCAAGTAAATCACATTTTTTCATTTTTCAATTTTCATGGAGAATATATATGTTCCCCTTTTCAACATGAATACCTCCCAAGAACGATGGAAAATAGCGACTAAAGTTTGGTTTTCAGCCGCAGATGATGCCACAACAGATTTTATGAATGTCTTATTCATATTTTCGAACTAAAATCAAAATTCAATGACCATGACAGGTCTATATGTCAAAAAATAACTTTCAAAGTGTTACCGCGCAAAAGAAATATTTCCCTCATATCCATCCCTGATGTGATTACTTCTGAAGAGCCTGTTTTTTCCAATCTTATATCAATCCCCTTGAAGAACTTGGCAAAGCGAAATAGATTTTCGTCGACTAAAATGTATTGGGGATTTAATGCAAGACAGCAAACCTTGCTTCAATGAAATGATTTCTGTAAGTGATATTTTTTAATAGCATTCTCGCTATCTAATTTATTTAATGATTTTTTTCAATGAGAACTGGAGAAAATTAAATAAATCAACTATCTGAATGTAAATGCGAATTTTCACTTTCAGATTTTTTCTTTTCTTTTCAGTTAAGAGTCTTTTCACAATATCTATCAGATGTAGTTTAATGTCCAGCGTGGCTTGTGCCGGGGAAGTAGTTGTTTTCTGTTAGCTATTACAAATAAATAACATTTTTCATTTTTCAATTTTCATGGAGAATGTTCCCCTTTTCGATCTTGAGATGTTTAACACTTCCTCTTGAATCATTCCAAATCTCAATTACGGAATACAGAGATTTAATGTTTTAATGTTGCAATGTTTAAATTTATAGCATACATTTTATTGATGCTTAATAATTATCAATCCTTGCCGTTTTTAAATTCTAAATTAACGCGATCAAACTCATTTTTAGATGTAATTTGTATTTCAGCACCTTACATTTCATTTTATTTTAATTATAATTTAAAATTGTAATTTATACTTCAAATGGGCTTGCCCGTAAATGAATGAAGAATCTACGAGGACTTTGATTCATGCCTTATTATCATGAGGATATACAGACAATACTGTCCTCCAAAAGACATACTGAGTAAAATCGTATCCAAAATCTGTATCCCGGTTTAATATAAAACTCCATCAAATGAATCTAAAATAATTCAAAATGAATGAATGAAGTATCTTTTATTTCATAAATAATATTAAAATTGCATTAAAACTCTGACTAGCCTATAGTCGTAGAGAAAGTATAGTCTTCTACTCCGAAATTCCGAAACTCACCTACGGCCACTTCAAAATGTTTATCTTTGAAGCCAGAAACATACCGGGCGAATGGTCATTCATGGGACAGACTGACCAAGGATGAAGGACTGCCTCAATCTCGACCAAAATGGTGTTAAACTCTTCGAATGTGAATACTTGATCACCCATAATTAGAGCCAAATGACTTTTGACAGATTTCACGTGAAATTTATCAAAAATAAAGCGCCAAGGGTGGATTAAAATGCCAGGAAATATCTTGAAAGTCAGCAGCCTGCTTCATCAGCGCAGATATTTCATTGAATGCTCCAACAAAATAAGTGCCACGGTCCCTATGAATATGTGAGCAACGACCTGTATGATGAAAAATGATCCTACGAAGAGCAGCCAAAGAGATGTTAATTTTTACTCAACTCATATAAAAAAATAAATCTTCCGTTCATTCCACTGTGGATGTATGTGATGGGATCCACTCGTTTCGTTAATTGTCGCCCTGTGAAACTATGCAAATGTTAAAGTAATGTTTGGACTGGGGATAAAATTACTTTCTGGAGTGAGATTCTTCAGTCATTATCGACGTACTTTTTTAATTCTGTTTGTCATGGGGCTTTTCAGTCCCGACCGTGGATTTACGCGATTCTTCCATCTATTCTTTCATCATTTCTTCGCTACATTGCCACTTTTATTCTAAATGAATAATGGAGAACTCTTCAGATGAGAATGGTAAAAATAAATGTATAATTGGATATTCTACATCCGAAAAAAATCAAAAGTTTGATTTGGCATCAGATTTCATTGTGCTGAACTCAGTGGTAAACTTCTAGTATATCTGAAAAGAATCTGCTTATTTGTTCAGAAGTTTAGAAGTGTGTCTCACCCTGTTTTATGCAAAAACCATTTTTCTTCACTTTAGATACCGAGGAACTTCAAATTAAACAAGTTTGATATTTACAAAAATTCAATACATAACAAAAATATTTACATTACAAATTAACTTCTCCATAACTTATAAGGAATATACCTACTAATAAAATGAAAACCGCAAATAGAAATGCATTATGATTACAGATTGTGCACCTATGATTACAATGACAGCAAAACAAATTGACAAAATGGATATTCAGAAAATTGAAAGGACTTTCAGATTCGCCAACAAAGAAAAATTTCATAAGAAGGAATAAAGTAATTCTTAACATGGTAAAATACTTGGACCTTCCAAGATAAACTGATTGATGGCTATGAAAAAGAGCTTTTATATACGGCATTTCCCACTCATCAGTACACTGTAATCTATAAACCATTCCCAAGTTAGATTTTCTTCAAAAATATTTCTTTTACACTCTTAACGCCTTAAATTAGTTCGGAACTAACTAAAACCATCATGGCCTATGCTTGAAAAATTGAAAAACTTGAAACTCTCAAAAGCTCGCAATTTTTCAAAACCTATAATGATCGCTAGACTTCACGGAAGTCCAGCAAAAGCACATCCACGCTGATCCAATGCCACAAACTCCAAAAACTAGTTAGAAGCATCCCCATTCAACAAACCGAACTTGGATTTTACCAGTTCATCAATTTCAGTCGACCTTTGCAGCAAGATCTTAGGTTTCAACATCTTCACTTTTTCAATGGGATCTAAATGGTCAATGGAGATCCCAGCTTTCGTAGAATCATCCGAATTTTCGCCTTTCTCTTCGCTTCCGTTGGTCAAACCATTCGACTGGTTTTCTTCGGACAAATTCTTTTTAGCACCATCTGGATTGTCGACGATATTACTCTCAGGACTCTTCATAGGGCTGTCGTCGATTATCGTGACGATCTCCACCTTCTTTTCTATGACTGTTACATCATCGTCGTCATCATCATCGTCGATTTTCATTTCGGATGTTTTCTCCTCCGGAACGGGGTCGTCAGGAATAGTTATGCACTCGGAAGTGACGTTTTGCAGAGCAGAAAAGGACTTCACTCTGAGGAAAGACTTTGGTCCATTACCCTGTAAAAAAAAAGAAATTTGGTAAATTTGACTCATTACACGTTATTTGAATGCAGAGTTTATTTGTTATTATTATTGTATTTCTCGTGTATGAAAATAATCTCATTCATGTTGAAAAGGGGAACATTCTCCATGAAATTTAAAAAATGTGATTTATTTGTAATATCTAACAGAAAACAACTACTTCCCTGGCAAAAGCCACGCTGGACATTGAACTACATCTGATAGATATTATGAAAAGACATTTTCATTTCGATAGCTCATTTTTTAAAATTTTCTTTAGTTTTCATTGAAAATTTATTAAATAAGATAAGGAAAATTTTATTGAAAACTATCTATCACAGAAATCGTTCATTTCATTGAAGCAAGGTTCGCTTCTCTCGCATTTAATTCCCAATACATTTTGATGGACGAAAATCTATTTCGATTTGCCAAGCTCATCAGGGAGATTGATAAAATAATTGGAAAGCAGACTCTCCAGAAGAAACAAGGATGGAATTGTTGGAAATATTTCTTCTGCGATAACACCTTGAAAGTTATTTTTTGACATAGACCTGTTATGGGCATTGCATTTCGATTTTTGTTCGAAAATATTAATAGGATATATTAATAGGATATCTGCAGCTGAAAGACAAACTTTAGTCGTTATTTTCCATCGTTCAAGATAATCTCTTGGGAGGTATTCAATTTTCATCGAGAATATTCCCCTTTTCAACATGAATACCTCCCAAGAGGTTATCTTGAACGATGGAAAATAACGACTAAAGTTTTTCTTTCAGCCGCAGATGATTCCACAACAGATTTTATGATTTTATTCTATTCATATTATCAAACAAAAATCGATCTCATTTACCATCTACTATTTGTCAACGACGACTAAAATTTTATACTGTCGCAATAGGATTTTGAAAAATTTGAGGAAACAACTGAAACTGAATAAAAAAACAGTGTGTAAACTAAGTGACACTTTTTCACCTGTGCATAAAATTATCAACTGTGTTCGAAAATGTTTGACGGAGAGGATCAAATAAATGAAATAGTAAAATCGACAATGTCGAAGTACCATTCTCTCCAAATATTTCCATCATGTGGAAAATATGAGGCAATTCTTCTTCCAGTTGCAACTGAACGTTGCACAAATATCTGTCAGATGTAATTCAATGTCCGTCGTGGTATCAGCCTGGGAAGTAGTTGTTTTCTGTCAGATGTTTGCCTCATATTTTCCACATGGTGGAAATATTTGGAGAGAAGGGTACTTCGACATTCTGATATAACTGTTAGATACGAACCAATGTAACAGCCAGGGTTTTAACACAATCCAATTTTTTTAATTTAGTGCTCACTGGTGTGGAGAACATTTTGTCAATCTCATTGAAATACAAATGTTTCAGTATGGTCAAACTATTCATCAGATGAAAATTTGATTTTCATACAGCTAGGAAAATATTTAAAAAAATAGCTATTTTCAATTTTCTCTCATTATCTTTTCAAACTTTGTATGTGTGTATATTTTCAAATAAATTTTTTCGATATCTTGCCATTTTACCCCACTTTTTGCCTTTTCATAGTAATTTTTTTCTATTTGCCGCCATACCAGCGATCACGTGACATGTATCAAAATCGATTTTTAGGTTATCGGACATGCACAAACTTTTCCCAAGAATCTCTTTTCCAATACTCTAATAATAAACTTTTTTCCCATGTGGTACATACTTTTTCGCGGTCACTGTATATGTATATATATATATAGATCCTTTATTTAGTCAACGACTAACGATTGATGTAAGACTGACGTGTATAGCCATCTAAGGATGGCTGCTGTATGCTAATACGAATAAATATTATTATTATTATTATAATACATTTGTCATACAATAAATGAGATAAAATTAATATATATATAAATAAGAAGTATGATGTCACATACAGTCAATACATAAATTAATATAAAACAATCATATAAAAACATGACATATAAATAAAACTTATAGGCGTAGCAGACGAGAGTCTGTTTGGAACAGTCACTCAGTTTGAAGTTACAGAACTAGTTTGTTATGAGAAAAACAACCTAATACCAGAACTTACGTACCTGGTCTGTTCTAGTTGGTGTATTCCTTGAAACACTGCTCGGTCCAGGTTTTGGCTGATTGGCGGATCCTTGTCTAGCGAGCCCGCTAGGACCTGGTCTGGGTGTGCTACTTGGTCCTGGTCTAGACACGCTACTGAGTCCTGATCTAGCCATGCCGCTTGGTCCTGGTCTAGAGACGTTGCTCGATCCCGGTTTCGAAGCACTGGGAGGAGCCTTCTTGGTAAGGGTTACTGATGAAGGGAGATTCAGAGCTGCAGCCGGAAGGGAAGATGGCGATGTCAAGGGTGGAGGTACTGGCGATGTAGTAGGACTGACGAATATGACGTCGTCGTCTTGTGCTGCTGATGTGGACGGCGGTTGAGCAGTTTGGGGTTTTGGAGGAAACCGGATGTTTTTTATGCCTGAGGATGATAATTGAATAATAATAATGGTATAGTAAAACAGTAAAACAGACTGATCTTACATACAGGGTAGGGTATCCCAAGTTATCGTATACAAGCAATATCTCGCTCATTTGACAAGATAATTAAAAAATAGAACAGCTGTGAATGGAATTTAAGTAACTTAAGTATAATAAAATAAATTTCATTTATCAGCCCTATGGTAGCTAACTAGCCCTCACTTTTTATTTTCACATGGCACCACCTGTATATTGCAATGGAAAATTGTGTGTTATTCTATTTGGAATACAACGATAGCACATACTTGGTATTTTTTATTAATAAAAACAAAATCATTAACATTTTGTGACTTTTTTCACGTTACCTAATTATCCTTATAAAAATGAAGAATTGCCTCCGCCCATGTTCATAAAAACTTGACAGAATAGAAGATTTCTCTTACATTCACCATAAGCCAGGAATCACACTGATCGACTAGGACCGACCGTCCGCGACCGTCCACCTACGACCAAAATTTCCAACACGTATATTCTTATCGCACAACTCACACTGTATAATCGTCATTGACCGTCCTCGACCGTTTTTCAAAGACCATGTTCGAAATTGTGGTCTGCAGGAAATTTTGGTCGGTGTCACACTATCCTGACGTAATGTCATTTTGACACACATTTATGATGAACTTTTGACTTCAACAAAACTCATGTAAATAGGTATATTTCCTACCGGAAAAATAAAATGTCTGTTAGGAATTGCAAAACTATTGATATTATGAATTTAACTTATTTTCAATAAATGAACAGACAATTCACATAACCTTTCGAATGTCAAATGAATGTCAGGTTTACAAAATTATTCTAGTGGTCGGTCGTGGATGGTCGATCAGTGTGACTTTGAAAGTTTTCATTGATCTACTTCTACTTTTGGTCGTAGGTGGACGGTCGCGGACGGTCGGTCCTGGTCATCAATGTGATTCCTCACTAAACCAGCAGCATGTCAACGAACTGAATGTAAATGGCATTGTACGTATGTACTTATAACAAGATTAATTACTTTTGAATTGAAACTTTTGGATAGTGGATAACACAAACAAAAATAAGGCTATTCCCATTCTGCCAAGTTTTTATAAACATGGGCGGAGGCAATTTTTCATTTTTATAAAGATAATTAGGTGAAGTGAAAAACGTCACAAAATGTTAATGATTTTGTTTTTATTAATAAAAAAATACCAAGTATGTGCTATCGTTGTATTCCAAATAGAATAATAGCACACAATTTTCCATTGCAATATACAGGTGGTGCCATTTGAAAATAAAAAGTGAGTGGTATCTACCACAGGGCTGACAAATGAAATTTATTTTATTTTACGTCATTAGGAGGGTACTTTAATGCCATTCAAAGCAGTTTTTCTATTTTTTAATTATCTTGTCAAATAAGCGGGATATTGCCTGTATACGATAACTTAGGACACCGGGTATACAGACTTCTTCAAGGCCTTTGACATGGTTAACCATGAATTCTTGCTCCATAAACTTGAATTATATGGGATTGGTGACTTAGTATTGAAGTGGCTTGGTTGTTATTTAGCAACAGGTTTCAAGTCCGAGATAACCACAATTATGCTTATATTTTTCTAGTACCATCCGGGATCGCACTTAGGACCGCATTTATTCAATTTATATATAAATGACGTTACATCCTGTTTCCTTGCTATCAAAGCTCTTCTTTTTGCAGATGATCTCAAATGCTTCAGAGTTATTCAAAACGTTGATGATGCCATGAGTGTACAGTATGATATAGATAGACTACTGAATTGAATGAATAATAGAATAGATCGAGACCAACACAATTTTCTGAGGTACATAGCTTTCAAAGTTCGAGTTGTTTGCGAGTACAGCCAAATGGAACATTATTTAAATATTCCACCTCTTAAAGTTTGGAGGAAAAAACAAGATCTTACATAGGAAAAAACCAGATTTTACATTGCTGTTCAAGATAAATAATGATGAATTCAACTGTACTGAACTGTTATCAGAAATAAAGTTATATGTACCTTCCCGTACAGCTAGGCAATCACAAACATTATTTGTTCCTTTCCATAGGTATAACTATGCGTTCAATTATTTTCTACCAAGAACCCTTCGTCTCGCAAATTCTTTGAATGATCTCGAATTGTTTGGCTCATCAATTGCTAGATTTAAAAATCATTTAAGAGGATTTAAAATTCATGTAATAGGAATAAATGTTAAGGTAATTTGAGTATTGCAATGTAATCAACATATGTACTTAGTTTGCCTTTTTGTTCGTATATTATTTATGTTTTTAATTATTTTTGTTTTGACACTGTACCTATTTGTAATTTCTTATGTATTCCTAATTGGGCTTGCCCGTAAATAAATAAATAAATAAATAAATAAAACCAGTAGCTTTTTTCCAATAACTTTCAAATGGATGCGCGGATTGTGCACACACATCTTATTCCCAAATTTGCAAAAAATAAAATAAAAATTACAGCCCAAAAAAACGGACTACACCCTTAAAAAAGGACCGACTGGGAGCCCTGTTACTACAATTTTCAAAAGTTGATTTATTCAATGTTATTATTTAGGATTTGTAATATGTTTTATGTTCTGGTTCCAACGAAAAGGAAAATCGTGTTGAGTTCATGCTAATTATAATAATTATACAAGAACTTGTTCGTGTCAGCAAACTTTAAGATAAAAGTGAGTGCAAATGAGTGTCCATGTTTAAAAATAAATAAAAATCACCAATATTCATTATATTATATAACATCAACATGTGTATATTTTAACTTACACATCAAAAGCCTTTCAAAGTATCAAAACTTGGACACAGAAGAAGCAATAGGTTTTCCTTAATTCCTGTAAAATTTGGTTTTATGAAGTTAAGGCTTTTCATGTTATGACAGCAGAAATCTCGCCCGCCATCTTGGAGCCTCCATTTCGATTTTTCTCAAATAAATTGTCACTGAAATTATGAACACCTGCCATATTTCAAGTTAATCGAACGACTAGAAGAGGGTCAAAATTCACTTGCAAGATTTGACCCACACATACTAACATGGCAAGTCAAATAAAAGCTTGTAAAAATAATAAAAACGACTTACCTGCTATGAACTCGGTCCTCAGATTCTTCCTGATCTGTATCAAAGAATTGATGGAAGTGCTCAGAATCTCCTGCAGCTTGTTGTGCACGACGGCGAGAGCTTCGACGCTGGTGGCGCTCGCCTGCGCCCTGTTGAGCTGCGTAAGGGTGTACGAGAGGTTAGAGTTGACCCTGGCGGCGGCTCGCACAGTCTTCTCGAACCACTCGTGCTTCATCTGAGGTACGGTGGGGCGGATGGGGCGCAGCAAAGGCGGTCTCGGCGTGGGTGCCCTGTTCGGGGAGGCGCCGGGCATGCGGACGCCACTCGGTAAGATTTTTATGTATCCCGGACTGGAAGAGGGACGAACACCTAGGATAAACAATAAAGAAAAGTACATTATTGAAATTACCTACAACAAGAACAGTAAAATACAGTAACTATGGTTTGGGAGCAACGCAAAGATAATAAAATGTATTGCGAATAAAATTAACAATACTTTAAAATATACAGGGTGTTCCCAATTAAGTCGGCACCATTGCCAACTCCGTTATTATTGATGCTACGAATTCGGTTAAATGGGCAAACTAGTAGCATTTTTAATGGCCTTCTCGACGCCGAAAACAAAAAAAAAATTGACGCGTTTTCGAAATATTTCATAAAACGATATTTTTTTAAATGGAACACTCTACATTTTATCATGCATTTCGACTCGTAACTACATTCTCAATAATAAAGCTCCTATGACTTTTTTTCCTAAAGTTGAAAATGAGCGACTGATGTGGAAATATTTATTTTTTGCACTAGTACAAAAAATTTCTTTGTTTTGGCGAATAAAACCTCATGATTGTCCAAACACCCAATTTTGGTATTTATACGAATGACAATATTTTGTTACTAACAGCAAAATAAGACAGTAAAAAGAAAAAATTGCGCTGGGATTTGAACTCGTGAAACCCGTCAATTGACACAACTGAGCTATTTGGTATTAATTTACAAAACGATAATTTCCATCTTAAAACCATTCCACTAGCCGTATTTAGTTTGTAAATCAAAATATTTCTGCCATAATGATAACTTTGAAGCCGTTTTTGTACAGAACAGAAAATGCTGGAGCGTCATATTAATGCGGTTGGAAATAGCTATTTGTGACAGACAATACACTCGATACTTAATTGATCATTGATTACCTTATAATAATATTCATTTCTTTTATTATTTACTAGATTAAAATTGAATGTACAATTCTGACAATTTTTAATAGATATAGCCAAAGTCGGTATCCAAATTACTGGCAATACAATCCATATCTCTAACACATAAAAAAAAATGGCTCGACCACGATTTGAACACGGGTCGCCGATAGCCTCTAGACTAAACAGAAGGCGGTGTTTTTGAACATTTACTGGATATTTTATAGCTCTTTATCAAATCCGATTTTTATAAATGTTTCCTATTGAGAAAACTGACTTATTTTCAACTTTAGGAAAAAAAGTCATGGGAGCTTTGTTATTGAGAATCAAAATGCATTATAAAATATAGAGTGTTCCATTTAAAAAAATATCATTTTATGAAATATTTCGAAAACGCGACTGTCAATTTTTTTTTGTTTTCGGCGCGTCGAGAAGGCCATTAAAAATGCTACTAGTTTGCCCATTTAACCGAATTCGTAGCATCAATAATAACGGAGTTGGCAATGGTGCCGACTTAATTTGGAACACCCTGTATAAAAGTTCTTTGAACGATCTTTCTGATCGTTTGGTTGAATGATGAATAATCAGTCTGGGTTTTGGAAACAGTATTCCTCTTAATCAGCATTGCAACTCACTAACACAGCAAAGAGATCGTTTTGAGGATCAATCATGATCGGATTTGAGTAATGACACAGGTATTCCACAGGGAAGTGTACTAGGTCCTCTATTGTTTAGATAGATAGATAATATTTTTACTTCAGCAGAGTTGTGGTCTGGGAAATACGTCAAAGAGTTACAAAACACCATACATGAAATACATAAAATACACACAATTAAAAACAAGAATATACAGGATTGTGGAAGGTCATAAACCCAAAAAATCATGTCAAGAACTGGATTTCCTCCACAAAATGAAACTTTCAATCAAAATATATACAGGTACTAATATTCTAATATTATTAAATAACAGTATTGGAGAAGAAATCACTGACAC
Source organism: Chrysolina haemoptera (assembly GCA_958298965.1). Classification (NCBI taxonomy): domain Eukaryota; kingdom Metazoa; phylum Arthropoda; class Insecta; order Coleoptera; family Chrysomelidae; genus Chrysolina; species Chrysolina haemoptera. The sequence continues at coordinate 25,809,317 of OY282597.1, read as the reverse complement.
AATAAGGCTCCATATTGCATAGATATTTTCGCAGAGATCTCAACAAGCTACCGGAGTCTTCAAGGCTTTTAATTTCATTGGGAATATTATTAAAAAATTTGATTGCTTTATATAATGGACCTTTCTCGAAAGCAGTCTTTGAATGTATAGGATAGTTATAGTTGTTTTTGAACCGGGTGCTGTGATCATGGGTAATTTTATAGTCGTGAAAATACTCTTTATGTATGATTAAAAATGTAATTGACTCCATAATATAAACTGCAGGAACTGTCAACATATTGTTTGCTCTGAAGATTCCCCTACAGGACCCATCATAAGCTATGCCAAATATTATTCTTATCACTTTTTTCTGACACTTGAAAATTTTAATCAATCCTGAGCAACTTCCCCATGTTGCAATGCCGAATTTCATTCTAGAGTAAAAAGTTGCATAATAGACCGAGAGCAGCACTGTTATATTTAAGTTTGGCTTTAGTACTCGAATTGCATAAGTTATTGATGACAGTTTGTTGCATAGCGTCTCCACCTCAGTTGTCCATGTCATGGTGTAATCAATGTGGACTCCCAAGAATCGAACCGAAGAACTACATTTTATATTTGGCTATTGATTGATATTGTGTCTGGCTTTTGAATGTTATTGATCGTCAGTAACATACAGTCAGTTTTGTCCTTGTTAATTGTCAATTTATTTTCAGGGGTAATATAATAAGTGGTATGATTATTACCGATAATTTTTTGGAATATTAATGAAGTGCAATCCCAAAGTTGAAAATACGAGTCCGCAGGACGAGTTGTATTTTCTTGCATTGGGATTGCCAATGAATTGATATTCCAAAAAATTATAGGTTTTTAATCATACCACGAATTATATTTAAGACGACAATATATCGATTTGAAATAAAGAAAAATCGTGTCACCTGGTAATTGATGCTTTACTTCTAGCCGTATTTAACGGAATACTCTTTTCCACGGCCTCATCTATGATACCAATGGACATTTGTCCCCAACGATCTTGATAAATAAAGATAACTAGTCAAAACACATAAATTTGACGTTTATAATTTAAATCATTATTTTCACTTGACAGATAGTAAAACAAAAACTGAGCAGGTTTATCACCGTGAAAATACAGCGACAAGCTATATTTTCACTGTATTTCCGATTCTATTGGCTGAATTGCAAAATTTGAAATCCACTGATTGGTTGTAAGGAAATATATTGGCACGAAAATATTGTTCGGTTCTATTCATAAGTGAGGTGCCCACATCAGTGACATTCACTAAATTTGGACCCCTCAAAATGAGATTGGTGTCATCCGCATAATTTATGATTTTTATGTTGTTGTTATTAACTACGTTTCTTAGATCGTTTATAAAAATTAGGAAGAGTATTGGGCCCAAGATACTGTTTATACTATACTTGCATGGTATTAAACTTTTTGTGGAATGTGAATTCATGAATATGTTTGCTTATGACACCTTGATTGCTTGTAGTGATACTAATATTGAAACTACTATTAAACAATTTAAACTGTATTGACAGAAATTAACAAATACCTGAGTATAAATAAACTTAAATTGAAAATATCTAAAGCACAGGCAATTAATGATTTTCATTCATTGGTTCCCCAGCCAAATGAAGGATAATCAGCTGTATAATTACAATAAGCAATTGCAACTGGGTCTTCTTGGAATAAAGTTGCACAAATATCTGTCAGATGTAATTCAATGTCCGTCGTGGTATTAGCCAGGGAAGTAGTTGTTTTCTGTCAGATTTTTGCCTCATACTTTCCACATGGCGGCAATATTTGAAGAGAAGGGTACTTGTCTATTTTACTATTTAATTTATTTGATACTCTTCGGCAAAAATTCTCGAACTCTGTTCACTTCCTGGTGTCTTTGCTACGAGGATTGCTTATTGGTTTCACCGCGGGTGGCGCTGCGACTGACTTTTACTGTAAGTCGCTGCTTCATTTGTGAGGAAATATTAGTTATAAAGTGGATTATAATTCAATGAGCTTTGTTGGACGACTTTCATGTTGTCCGACCTACCCTGTCACTGATGAGCGGCAAGAACGGCGAAACGCGTCTGCAGGTGGTCTTCCCCAGCCAAATGAAGGATAATCAGCTGTATAATAACAATAAGCAATTGCAACTCGGTCTTCTTGGAAGAACGTTGCACAAATATCTGTCAGACTCAGATGTAATTCAATGTCAGTCATGGTATCAGCCAGGGAAGTAGTTGTTTTCTGTCAGATTTTTGCCTCATATTTTCCACATGGTAGAAATATTACTATTTTATTTAATGATCTTCATAACAAAATGCAAGTATGAATCCATAAATTTCAATGATAGTATTTTGAACATCAATAATGAAAATATCCAATTTGCTCCAAATGTTAAATATCTGAGATTCTTCTTAGACAATTTTCTGACTTTTAGTAGCTACTTTGAAAAGATCTACAAAAAAAATTCTAAAAAACTATATTTATTCAGAAAAAGTCACGAATAATCACAAGGGGCGATTTCTAAACCAAAAAGCGGCGCTTGACTTTGACTCGCCGTTGCCAGGCAAAGATTTTCCCGCGTGTCGCGAGAGGTATTCTAGATAATATTATAAGAAAAAAAAGTTTAGGTTAAGAATGAACGAGATCTTGACTTTCAGAAAGGATACAAACCAAGATAAATTTTTATATCGTTTCCATACTACAAATACACCAAAAATTTTGGAAAGATTTTCAAGGGCATAGGTACGAGGGTGGCATTTAAAAAATTCAGACATTTCAGAGTCTTTTGGGTAAACCAAACGAAACTGTTAAGAATTCGGAAAAGTCTGGAATAATAAATAAAGGTAATCAATTTACGTCATTGTCTAAAATCTCGAGTTCTCGTCCTTTTTTTTTTGAGTGTATGTAGTTCCAGTAAAATTTCTGATTGTTGTAAATTGAGAGCTATTAACATTCACTAACATTTTATTTATTTATTAAAGCAAGTACACTACAGAATTATGATAAAATCCCAAATGGTACAAGAAGGAAGATTTTTATAAAGAATCCAGTCAATAACAACCAGAGTTAAGTTTCTAACCTAGTAGTCAATAAAAAAGGTAAAAATGAATAAGCTTAATTATCTAACGATATATAAACCCAATCATTTCCCATAGTCAAATTACTTACAACTACAGTTTCTTCAAAACAATACAAAAAAAGAAGTATCAATAAAATAATACATAAAATACATTAGGACAGTCAAATATCACTATCCACATAAGAAAACTATCAGTAACGCCAATCAATATCGAACTTAAAAATATAAGCATCAATTCTTTACAGAGGTCTATTGAGCGGCAACAAGTTTAAGTTGTCTAACTGCCATTTTTTTCAACTTATAATGCTAAAGTTGAAAAAGATCAAGTTCAGAAAAATACATATTTAAATTTTTTTGAAGTCTACTACTAATTGCCATTGAACCATAGTTTGTTCTGTGGAACCGTATGCTAAATGAAAAAGTACAATTACTCCTCAAGCTTCTGGAGTTAACAGAAAGACAGAGCTCTCCTAAAAGAGCAGAGCAGTCAAAAAGAGATTGTATTATTTTGTGGAGAAAAAGAACCATTGCAAGTTTACGTCTATCCTCAAGCGACATTGAATCAAGAACAGTAAGCCTCATATTCATGTTGAATCCAAAATAAGGTAGGCCAAGTTTCCATATTAGGTATTTGGTAAAACGATTCTGAACTTTTTCAAGTCTTTTTTTATGGCAGGCATAATGAGGACTCCAAATTACACTATTATACTCCAACACACTCCTAACCAGTGAAATGTATAACGTTTTTATCGCATCACAGTCTGTTATATGGCAAGTATTTCTTTTAATGAACCCGAGCATTCTGAGTGCTTTATTACAAATATTATTGACATGATCATTAAAGTTAAGATCTTCCCTAAATCACTTAAACTACTGACAGATTGAAGATTTGTATCATTGATTGAGTAATTACAAATATCAGGCTGCCGCATTCTAAAAAATCTCATAACATTGCATTTTTTCAAGTTGATTCTTAATAAATTAGTATCACAGTAGGTACAAAAGTCATCCAAGTCACTCTGAACACGATCAACGTCATCAGTAGACTGCACTGTTTTAAAAAATTTTAGATCGTCTGCATACAGAGAGATATCACAATACTGAAACACAGTTTTAACGTCATTGATAAAAAGTAAAAATAATACAGGCCCAATGTGCGAACCTTGCGGAACCCCCGAAGTTACATGAATTGTTTCAGACGAACTACCCGCTACCTCAACATTCTGTATTCTATTAGAAAGGTAGGATTCAATAAATTTTAAGTTATTTTCGTTTGATTGACCCATATTTTCAAAAGGGCTCTATTAAAAAAATCCAGCTCCACTCACCTTGACCTTGAGTCACAACTTGAACTCTCGGTCGCGGCTGATGTCCTGGCCCCGTGGTCCTGAAGGCCGCATTGGCGGGCACGTGACCCATTTTTTGCGGGGCACCGGCAGGTTTGGTAGCATCCGTGGCCAATCTCGCGGCAATCATCGACGTATTTCCCGGAGTTCCAGTTGATGTGGCTGCTGGGGCAACTGCCGGGGCCGAAGTCGATGGGGAAACGAGAGGCGGCGGAGATTCCTGGTCTCTTAAGGGATCGTAGTCCGGATCGTCACTGACCTTCTTCTTCTTCTTTTTCGGCTCGCTGGATGAAGGCTCTACCGCTCTCTTCTTGTGTGGTATGCAGCATTGACAGTAATCGGTCGTTAATGCGGCCGCGGGGTTTTCGAGAGATGGCACGTTTCTACAATATTTATTGATGTTTGAGATTTAAAGTTGTTAACTATTTCTGGTATTACGACACAATGTGACCTATCTTATGTCTGTACCTAACTCTCAGATCAATAAAAAAACCCTAGATAGCCCAATCATATTCAGTGGAGCAAAGGTGTTTATTCAAATTCACCTCTTACCTCTTAAACGTTTCAGACTTATGTCAAAAATAAGTAGTTGTTCCGACGAAATAGCCTCTGATACAGAAGAATCGGCAAATAAAGCATAAAATGAATTATTAATACCACAAAAATCTAAAGTTAGATATGACGCAGCAAATCCTGTTTTGAATATTTTCAAAAATAAAATTATTAGTTTCTTATTCTATTTCATTACACAACTAGTTGGTTAATGGTTATTTAACGAACAAGTGTATTAATAAGGGCGATTAACAATCGAGATAATTTAACGCGTGAGCGGAGCGAGCGTGTTAATGTTTGAGATTAATAATCGCCATTTTAATTCACGAGTTTGTTACAAAACTTTTCCGTCGACAGAAGTTTTCAAAAATACAGATATCTTATTTTCAATGTTTATTTATTTAACGTTACGATAAAAAACAATCACTATTTCCTATTTATATTAACTCTACTCAAAGATAGTTTAATTTTTCTCAGTGGTAGTTTTATTCTATTTATTTTCTAATTGAAATAAAAAAAAAATTTACCCTCGGTGGATTTTGAACTCTCGACCTCAGTGTTGCAAGCCAGGTGCACTTTACCATTACGCCACGGGACCATATATGGTTTTGAGTGACAACTGGTGTAATAAACATGTTCTAAAATTTTTTTTGAAAATTGACAAATAAATAATGACAGATAGTACTAACCAATATAAAATGTATAAGAGCAATGTATGTTGGGTTGCATATAATCAAATCGTTCATTATTAGAAAATCGTTGATTATTAGAAAATCATTCATTAACAGGGGTCATTAATCAACGATTTTGAGTGCGTTAAAATACATCATAAATGAACGGTTGACGGAAATGAATATTACACAACTTATTTTCACTTGTCTCAAGTGACAGTTTTGAAAAAACTGACGTTTCATAATTCACAAACTTTATGTAAAACCTGACTTTTCGAAACTGAATTAGATAAAATATATCTATGAATTTACGAGGGGGAAACCGCTGGAGATTTTGGTGTACATGTCGTGGGTATTAGTGGCATTACTCGCCGGGTATTAGTAGGACAATTAGAGGCATTTTTCGGATATTAGTTGGGAATTAGGGGTATTACTTAGGCATTACAGGTATTACTGGTGTATTACTGGGGAATTAGAGGAATTAGTTAGGAATTATTGGGTATTACAAGGGAAAGGGAAATATTACTATCCAGCTTGTACTTGACAACAAATCTAACATCAAGACACAATTTTATATTTTTCTTACTTTTCTGACGGACATTAGTGGCATTACTTAGGGGGTATTACTAGGGAATTACTGGGTATTACTCGGGAATTACTGGGTATTACTCGGGAATTACTTGGGTGTTACATATAAAAACAGAAAATTTCAAAAATGCGCGTTTCAGAAAAGAATACAAGAAATGGCTTTTCACAGTCGATATCAAGAGATTAAATAGAGTATTGATTTAATATTCAATCATAGCTCAGTACAGATTAGGTAGGAAACTCAAAGTTAAATCCATCATTATCATTATATGCAACACTGTATTCTTATGAATTTATTATTGTCATGTCGACCTGTATATAGTTTAGTATATAGATTTAGTTCAAACCAAATATTATATTTTCACATAATTTTGTAAACCTTTATAATTAATTCTCGTAAATGATACTTATTTTGTGTTTTTATTCTCTTTCACATGTAGAAAAATCGTATTATTGTTTATACAAATCTGTACCTTTATCCTCCAACTTTTTGAATAAAGAATCATTTCATTTCATTTTATTACAGGTATTACTTACGATTTTTGGGAATTAGTGTACACAATATTCTCAGAGGTTTCCCCCTCGTGATTTTATTATTCTAAAAATTCCAGAGAAACCTTTAACGGTCTTTAGTCCTTAATATAAGAAACTTATATCGCTAGATGGCAGTTCATGTTCGAACTGCCATTTCCAGCTTGTCAACTTTCGCGCGGTACAGGACCGAATTAAGTATTTCGGTGATTGTTTTTTCTATTCGCTTTCGTGGTAATCTGAAAATTTGTACGAGCATTTGAGATTAAATATTGCGGTCCAATCACAGAATGAATCGAAAATTGAAAGTAAAATAAAAAAAACTGAAAATCTGTAGAATATGAAGCGTTAAAAATAGTAGGTATAATAATAGGAAACTATTTCGATGATGTTTTGAATGAGAATTTTGGGAAGAAAAGTGTACAACAAAAAGTTACACCGATGGTCTCATCTAGAATAATGGATAAAAGCTAATGACATGCATGCAGCATATACAGTGCTGGTGTATGAAGTCTTTTTCGTATATTATTTTTTGAAGGTTTTGATGCATTGTAATATTTTTTCAGATTTTTCGATTCAAAATTGGTATGAGAGGGTTTTCGGGGGTGGAGATTAGGAATCGTTTGTTGAAATTAATAAATTCAAAATGGCGGACGAGATTTGCGATTATAGTCGGATTCGATTCAGAATTCGTATGTGTGGGTTTTCGGTGTAGGAGATAGTGAATCTTTTTTTTTTAATTATTGTGGAAGGTTAAATACCCAAACAAATCATGTCAAGAATTCAATTTCCTCCACAAAATCAAACTTCCGATGAATAATATAAACCACTTTCAAATTTGAAATAAACATGTATACATGCACACACAAACACACCTACACGCACCCACCCCCACACACAGAAAACAAGTTGTATAAAAACTAGTAATTTTTTAAATTATATTTTTTTTGAATTTCCACCCGACCAGTGAATTTTATATTTTCCCGAATTTTGGAATATATCCACAAATAGTTGCATCATCGGTAGAGTTCATATCCAAATAAGTTAGAGAAAACAATTAAGTAAGTTAAATGGAATGTACTTTCATTTAATATCATAACCGATAGTTAATAGGCGCAGCGAATATTTTAAGTGATCCGAAATCCGACCCTGTGCCAGAACTTGTATGATCCCTCTCTCCACGTTTCACGTTATCAGCCGTATTGGAGGAGCAACGTGAGGTGCGTAAAGAAATTCAGTTCTATTTTGGATTCAAGAATTGTAATTAATAATTAATTTTCACTAGTCGACGGCTGAAACATTCCTTTATAGCTTGACGGTTATAAAATTGGCTATTTCCCAATTCGAATGGAATAATGCAAGGAAATTCATTTCGCAAAAACAACACTTTTTTGTAAAATTATTTACAAATAAACCGAATTGTGTAAGAGGAAAACGAGACCGTCATTCCATCAAGTAATTGATAGACTTCAATAATACAAGGAAACATCATAAAAATATTCGTTCATTTTGATGGTGGCACTGATCAAAAATGCACAAAAATGGGAAGAAATATTCTTTTCATTCAGTTAATACTTTCAAAATATTTTTTTTGTTATTTTTTTCTGTATACACTCATACAATCCTTCATCAATCACAAGAAAGAAATCGTTTTTTTCAGGGATGCAGACCCTTAAGCAAAAGATATATTTCGTTTTCAACTGATAAAATAGTAGTAGGCACACTGAAAATTTCAAGAATCTACCAGAATTATCTCACTCATACCTGTATCGGCCAATTCGCCTTGACGTATTTGTTTTGAAGAGCTGTTAAGATATTTCGTGTATGTTTACAACCGGTTTAGTGGTTTTTTATCTTCATAAACAACTTTAGTGACATTTAAGATAGCTTTTTATACACACAATACAAACGTATTCTTCCTATAGAATATTGGAATGAAATAGGTACTAATAACGAATTATTAAGTCAAATTGATACATATTGACAGGAAGCTTCAAATATGGTGTGATCACATTAAATAGTTGGGTAAATTTTGACCACCAAACTATATTTTTTAATATTATGAATGAGAATTTTTTTCTGTATGTTTAGCAATTGGTTCAACTCATATATTAATTAATTTTAAACATGTATCTGGATATGTAAGTTTGCATCCAGTCCAAATTATTTATTGATTAATTGAAAAATTGGAGAAGGGGGATCATCCTCTATTGAAATTAATACTATAACTACTTCCCGACTAAACCCACGCTGAATATTGAACTACATTGTGAAAAAATCCTAACTGATTTTATGAAAATCTTGTTTAAAACTTTCAAATAGAAGTCAGAATTGAATTTCTATTTTCAATGGCAGCCTTTATGCAGCCGAATAACGATCAAAAGGTAGGAGTTGGTAAGCTTTTAATTTTTTGCTTTAACTGAACAAGTTTTTGCTCTTGTGTGCAACTAGTACGCATGACGAAAGATAAATCTTTGACTAGAAAAAATTTGTGACTGCTTATAAAAAGTTTATTTTATTTGTGCGGAACGTGGATATAATTATGCTTTCGAGCACAAAATAAAATGGCTTCGATTTCTGACTATTCCGCATGCTACATTACTATATCTTCCTTAAATAGTAAATTTGATATGCATTAATCCATACTATATCTGAAAAATTAAGCATTTCGAGAAAATCCATACAAATGTAGAAGGGTTAACAAATTATTTCATATCAAAAATTTACTTTGTTTACAAGTGATTTTACTTGTAGAGAAAAATTATTCAGTTTATCGTCAACTTTTATATGAATAAACTGTCACAAAATGTAGGAATGATCATAGTCACAGAAAAAAACAAATTTTTCAAAGAAAGGAAATAAGAACTGAAATCAGTACATATTTTCAGTGAGGCAGAAAAGGCCACAAATTTTATTTTACAAAAATCACGCTCTATAAAAAATAGCTGTTGGAAAAAGTTTCTTAACTAATATTAATCCAAGCCTTTTTAATGAATCACCCATTTTCAATATGCTTGAACCATAGGTCGATAAACTTGTTAACTCTCTTAAATTATTTAATTTAGACCCTAAATGCCAAAATCACGTTGATTTCAATTATGGATAGAATGGGGTCATAAATCACAAAACACGTCCGCCATCTTAGATCCTCAAATTTTGATGAAAAATTCTTTATTCCTAACAACCGGTAATAAATTTCCAAAAGAATCGCAAACAAATGGTTCGTCATTTTGAATTCTATGATTTTGAGAATCACCATAAATTACATAATTTGCCCTCCATGAATTTTTCATAAAAAAAAAACTCACAATTCAATGTGCTTTTTTAAAAGTAAACGCTTTTTTAGTGAAGCTAAATGGAATTACAATTGTTTGAATAATTTATCATTAGGAACATAAACAATGAAAAATCAGCTGTTCCTCGAAAATTCTTGGATACCAAATTTTAATATACGTCCGTTGTATCGAATTTTCAGAAAAAAAAACGTTAAACCACTTGTTTCAGCTCATACAGTGCGGCTTTTAATTGTCCCCCCCCCTGTTAACTTTTGAACGGCTTGACGTACAAACATGAAGAAAAAAACAGTTTCGAGGGTTTCACCAATACAACTTTTTAAAATAAAAAAAATTTTGATTGCCTGACACGGGAGAGAGGGGGGACACATCAACTCAACATTTTTAAATGGCATGGGGGTCAAGTGGCACATCGTCGAAAAGGAAATTCCATTCTCTTTAAAACCATCTAAATTTTTTTGAATTTCGTTAATATTTTTTTACAATTCAAATTCTAAATATCAAATATAAATGCGGATCTGAATCAAAAATTGTTTGAAGGGTATTACCGATACTACTTTTTGAGAGAAAAAACATTTCAATTACTCGACAGATGGCGTTGGGGGTACATTAACTTAAAAATTTCGAATGGCATTAAAATTGAAATCGTGAAAAAAATTATGGACAAAATGAAAAAATATTGATGGTTGTAAAGAGAATGGAATTCTCTTTGTAACGGTGTACCACTTGACCCCCCATGCCATTTAAAAATGTTGAGTTGATGGGCCCTCCCGCGCCCCCTATTGAACAATCACCATATTTTTTATTTCAGAAAATAGTATCGGTGAAACCCCTCGAAACGGTTTTTTAATCATGTTTCTATGTATAACCATTCAAAAGTTAACAGGGGGGGGGTGCACTGTATACTGCATATGTATAGATGACATTTTTACATTGTTCCCAAGAACAGGCTTAATCAAGATATTTTCCTTATTCCTCCACAAAAATGAGGATATAAATGGTTTTGATCCCCCTAAAAAAGCACTGCAATATGCAAGAGGTGTTCTGGTTCAACTGTCAGGAATCCAACACAGAACAGTCCCCAGAAGAGTTGTCGTCGGTTCAAAACATTGTTTGTTTATTTGGCATCAGGCATATCTAGTTTTTTTTTATTGATCTGAGACCTGACTTTATAGGACTATTATCATTATCAACATTGAGTTAAGTATTGTATTTGCAACAGTACCCACCCCATTTCTCTCTGAACATATTCCATGAATTCAGAACAATGGATTCTGAGATGAATGAGTTGTGAGGGATTACATCTAAAGCACAACCAATCATCACTATCTCTTATCGCAGCAATTTTTTTTCTGTCAAAATTAATTCTGATGCATTTCTGAAACAAAAATGTTTAGTAGTTGACATACTTAATATTTTTCAAGAGAAAAGTAATATATCAATTAATCACTTTTCTGCTAAAATACCTCCACATGAATTTATTCTTACAAGCTACAATGAAATAATATAACAATAAATATCTAGTTGTTAATAGGGTCGGGCCAATTTATATCAAGTGTTTTAAGTTACAATTGAAGTCATAATTGAATCACTTATTTATTAATTTATTTATTAAGTACTAAAAATAATATTAAAACACTTATAGAAGAGTATGATTACCTATTATATCTAAAAATATGTTTGTACAGAACCGGACATAATACCTATTATATCTAAAAATATGTTTGTACAGAACCGGACATAAATAAGACTAAGTTAATAATAATAAGACTTATATTACTGAATATGATTAAGAATTTCTCGTCAGACCGTAAAATGAGAGTTATAATATTAAACACTCATTCAGAAGAATTCACCCCAAAACAGGGCCTACCACAAGGATCACCATTATCTCCTGTCTTATACAATATATACTGCTCTGACATATATAACCATCTGCAGCAAAATGCCGAATATTTCAATCACTCTAGTTTGCCGATGACACTGCTCTAATAGCACATGACAGAACTATTGAACAAACTATGACCAACCTCCAAAATCTAACCATAAATACCAACAACAATTTACCATATTCAATCGGCTCAACAATTCCTCTCCAACCCTTACCATGAACCAGCACATCCTCAAACCAAAACCAACTATCAAATACTTGGGTATCAATTTCGACCAATGCATGAATTTTAATGCACATATCGAAATCAAAAAGAAGAACATGATATCACGAGCCAAACATTTCAGTAGTTTGACATACAGAAAAAGGGGCATTGACATGAAGGCAGCAAGCCGCATATACAAAACCTTATGCAGACCCATGATAGACTATGGACACACATTGTTTCTAAACTGCAAACAACAAGCCATGCACAAACTCAAAGTAGCAGAAACAACAGCTTTGCGGAAAATTTCCAAAATACGCCACCCAAACAACCCTCTTCATAACCCTCCCAAACGCTTGTTATACCAAACCCTGAATATCACTTCAAGATGAGAGGATACAAGATTTTGGTAGAAAATTCAGCCAAAAAGAAGGTAATATAGATATCATAAGAAGATACTGCCTTACGAGGGATCCCAACATGCAAACCATCATCAGGCATCCAAACCAAACCACTTTCGAGAAAATACTGGAATTATCCAATGCTCAAACCTAAGAAATCGACATGCTAAAATCAAGAAAGAAATCAAACATTTCGAGAAAATTTATTTGAATTTAATTTTTTGCTATAAATAGAAATACAATGTAATTTGTAATAACCATGGGCAGAAGGACCTCGGTCGATAGCCCTTTGGATCAAATGTATATATATATATTATTAGTAACCGACATTCATTCTTATTTTAAACAAATACATTCCTCCCTTCAAATCTTGTCAATTTCGCACAAATGCATACACATATATTTTCACTTTCTTGAACTTTATTCAACGACTTTTCGATTTTCCGACAATTGTTTAATTATCAGCGATATTATGTTTAGAAAAAACTTTGAACGTGTTACGATCAGTCTGTAATGTTTTGATTTGTGATTTGAGTGTTTTGATTCTCAACTTTTCATCATTATTTTGATCTCCTTTACTACTTGTAATTACTTAATCTATTTAGTTTTAGTGTTCCATGTACAGTTATGAATATTACTGACTCTTGATTTGATTATATTTCTTCATTTTTTTCGAAAAATACCATATCAAGGGATTTTGAAATATTCATCTTTGGCGCCCTCTAGCGGCTCTCCCAATCATACGATCTTCCTATAACTTGTCGAAATTCAGTAGGGTCTTGGAACAAACAAAATATCAAAAAATTATTAAATTTTGCTGAAAGCCTTTTTTATAGGGTTTTGTACCCTGTCCTCGGACTGACCTTAAAATAATTTGTTATAATTTGAAAAAAACCGAGTGAAGTTTTTCATTACATCAAGAAAATCCCGAAACTCATGATTAAAACAAATCAATATTTTTGGATTTTTTTAATGAAGATCAAATTTTGCCCAGCCCTGGTTGATGAGTAGCACTCCATTTCCAACTGGTGAAAAAGTATCACTTTACTCACTTGATACATAAATAACTATTTAATGTGACTTGCTTATATATTAACTGGTTAATTGCAAAAAATCAAGTGAAAATACTGAAAAAACAAGACGATCATAAAAAAAATCCCATATCCCAATAATCTCAATAAACTTCAATACAGCAGCACAGTTACAAGTAAGAAAAATTAGGTATTTAGGAATTATAACTGATGAACGCTTATTATTCTCCTATGGTACCAAGTACATTACAAAATCGTTGGCAAGAAGTCTAGGTCGAGATATAACATAATGGACCAGACAAGCAATAATATACAAATCAATTATAAAACCACACTTCAAATACTGCTTCTTATGCAACAATAAAGATTCAACACAAAATGAGGATAATGAGATTGCAAACGTACCAAAAATAAAATATAAAAATATCTACGCAATAAAAACCTAGATGAAAATTGGCAGTTAGTAATAATAATGATTATCAATCAATCGGCCATTGAAGTTAAAAAGCGAAATAATATTAGACTCACCTTGCAAAACACCATTTCGCAATTCGAGCAACACATAACCTGACCTCCCTGACCGCACCAACGACAGTAAAGCTCACTTCCATCTTCATCTTTCTCGAACTCCCCACTCGTGTAGAAATGATAGCACTTCTTGCAAATTAGAACTTTCAACAGGGGGTGTACGAATCTGTTCCCCTGCCCATCCAGGGCGCTGCCCAAGTGAACGTTGCAAGCCGTGCAGTGGATCTTAGTGTATTGAATGGGATTTTCTGCAGGAAAATAATTATGAACAAAAAAAATACAGAAGTATTAGCGTATTGATCACTATATATATTATTATATCATTATTTGATATAATATTGTATGCAAAAATATACATGAAATTTACTTATTTTTAATGGTTGAATAATCAAATCACTAAAATGAAGAAGAAGGAAAAAGAACAAAGATATTTATTCATCTATGAGAATTCATCATACATAATAAAATATAGAATTCACAACCATATTCGACTAGTCAGTTGTAATGAGAAAAACACAAACAAATAATCATAAAAAAAAGTGTTTCTCACTTCGCATGGACACATCTCTGTAACTTCTGCAATTTTTAACGTAGAATTCTGAATTTTGTCAAAAGATACACAAAAAATTTAGATAATTATCTCAAAGGAATCATTTCAAGTGATATAAACTGCACTCCAGCAGCAATGTAACTACTAACATTTCTTAAAAATTATAGTCGGGGCAAAATAAAATGTGAGATTCAATAATTCAGAATGGAGTTAAAATTCACATAATACATAAAAATGATCAAGGAATTGAAACATAAATTTCAACAAGGTCATGGTCTTTGTTCTTCGAAGGAATATTTTGATGATATAAATCTACATATAGATATTACAAAAAAACACCTTATTTATATTTATTTATTTATTTGTCCACACAAGCCTATTGGCTTTTTTACATGGATCAACTCTTATAAATACATGTATATAAAATTTCACAATAACAAACGTTTACCATTATCAGAACGGTATATATACAGTGACCGCCAAAAAGTATGGTACCATATGGGGAAAAAGTTTATTATTAGAGTATTAGAAAAAAGATTCTTGGGAAAAGTTTGTGCATGTCCGATAACCTAAAAATCGATTTTGACACATGTCACGTGATCGCTCGTATGGCGGCAAATTGAAAAAAATTACTATGAAAAGGCAAAAAGTGGGGTAAAATGGCAAGATATCAAAAAAAGTTATTTGAAAAAGTTGCTTAGAATTAAATTTTATACACACATACATTTTCCTATCTGTATAAAAATATCAAACTATTATCCTATGAATAGCTTGACCATACTGAAACATTTGTATTTCAATGATAATGAGAAAACTTTCTCATTTTCTCTACACCAGTGAGCACTAAATTGAAAAAAAGGGATTTTGTTAAAACCCTGGCTGTTACATTGGTTCGTATCTAACAGTTATATCAGAATTCCACGACCATTCTGATGACATAACACTCCAGAAACATGGTGTTTTCCAGATTATAATCCTGTTTCGAAGATAATCATGCCAGAGCGTTTCAGTTCGCATGCAATGTGTGTGAGCCACAATAGGATTGGCCGCAGTGGAGGGCCTGATATGGGCTCACTCACATTTAAACCTAACCTAACCTAACCTAGCATGCAATGTTGAAAACTCTAGCCTCTTTAATTTGACGCTATATTTTTAAGATTATGTGCGAAGTGAAACGTTCGTGCACGATTATCATCAAAAATTGATTATAATCGGAAAAACACGATATTTTTGGATTTTCCTATCATCGCAATAATAGTGGAATTGTAACTGTGAGATACGAACCAATGTAACAGCAAGGGTTCTGACAAAATTCAATTTTTTTAATTTAGTGCTCTCTGGTGTGGAGAAAATGAGAAAGTTTTGTTATTATCAATGGAATACAAATATTTCAGTATGGTCAAGCTATTCATAAGAAAATAATTTGATATTTTTCTACAGCTAGAAAAATATTTAAATTTTTTTTTCAATATTCTCACATTATTTTCTCAAACTTCGTATATGTGTATGAAATTTAATTCTAAGATATCTTACCATTTTACCCGACTTTCTGCCTATTCAGAGTAATTTTTTTCAATTTAAGGTTTTTATTACTTACAATATACTATTTCCATAGTAATAATTCTTAGACAATAAGCCACCAATTTGATTTTGATTTTATGTACTCAATAATTTATTGAAGAAAATATACAGTTTCCTTCAAAGAGGCACCATATGAGGAAAACTTTTGATAATTTATTTTGAAATTCGACTTTGACGTTAAGTAGTGCTTTGAAAGTAAAAATGAAAAATAGCCTTCTCAGACTTTTGCTAGGTGTCAAAAGTTGAATTTTTCCAATATGATCGCTTCAACTAGGCTAAGTTGGTTGAATTTCAATTAAAGAGAAAAGTTGCTTCTATTCCGATTCTACACATATCTCAAATTTGAATATTCTATTGCAACTTTTAGTATCTGCTATTTTTTCAATATCTAGAAAGTTTATGACAAACCAAGAAAATTGCAAGTTGGACAAAACTTTTTTATCAAAAACTTTTTTTAATTTTTGAATTGATATAGTCGATACTTGATGAAAATCCACGTTAACATTTAAATAAAACTATAAGTATAAATATGTATTTTTGTAGGTACTCTAGTAGTACTTATTTAAGTAATTTTGAATTTGAATTTGTCAGTTTTACAAGTATTTTATTGTGTTTTGGGACCAGCACTGTGCTTGCCGATTAGGAACCAAGATTTTGTTCAAATAAATGTGTATGTGAAACACAATTGATCCGTTACTTTAGGACCTCACTTTATAAGAGTCTGTTTTTGTCAACTCTTTTATACAGTGGGTTTCAAAAAGTTTGCACCATATGGGAAACTTTTTTATTAACTATTTGTCAGAAAATTTTATTCTTCCTAAAAATTGACGTATTGCGAAAAACTTGTATTCCAGTTCTCAAAATTTTAAATAGTGTACAGGGGAGCACAAAAATAGGAATTTTGATCAAGAGTAACCTACCCTAACTTTTGATATTATTAAAAAAACCTAATGTGAAAAGTGGTTTATAATTCAAAACATTATATAAATTTGAAATCACAGCCACCTACACAACAAAATAATTTTTTCCTTGTTCTAGACTCATAAAAAGTACTAGTATCTTATATACATCTTAGGTGTTCCTATAAACATAAGTCAATACGAAATTTGGACCAATTTATTATTTGTACTAAAATATCAACATTTGTTGAAAGTGGTTTGAATTTTTACTAGTTTTTTGGTGCAAATTTGATATTTCACTCTCTATGTAAGTCCATAATTAATACTGATAGTTATTAATTATTTTATACCAGAAAATTATTGAATAAATCAACTGATTAATGCAAAATAATAAAATATTACAAATCTGCGAATTTACAATTACTTTAATCATAAAAAATATTTTGTTGCGTAGGTGGCTGTGATTCCAAATTTGAATATTGTTTCCAATTCTGAACAACTTTTCTCAATCGACTTAGTTGATAATATCAAAAATGAGGGTAGTTTAATACTGATCAAAATTCTTATTTTTTGTGCTCCCCTTTACGCTGCTTGGAAATTTAAAATTTTGTTAACTCAAATACAATAATAATAAATGAACTTTATTTAGTATAAAAATAATACTTAACTGGCCATTGACCGAGGTCCTTCAGCCACAACTCAAATAAAATTTTCTGACAAATTAATAATAAAAAAGTTTTCTATGTGGTTTTTGAAACTCACTGTATAGAATTATTTTATTTATTCATCAAATAGTTCTAGATTAGGCATTAACAATAAATATTTTTTTGAATTTATTTGCAGCATTCATTGAAACAATTATAATTAGCAAATTGCTAAATAAAGAAATTAATGATAATATAATAATATGGATAGTACTAACTTTCTCCATAAGTCTGTTCTCGGAGTCTTAGTTCCTCCTCCGTCAATTGAAAATCAACTGAAAAATTATAAGATTATCCTCGGAATAAAAAGAGATATAAACATTTTACCTTCGGCTCCTGTGATTTCATCAACGAATGTTGAAAATATAGGTTCATAGAGACGAAGAGGACTCTTATTGCCATCATTCTCAGAAGCAGCAGAATCTGCAAAAAGTTAACCATATAATAAATATAATAGGTACTTCTGATGAAAAACTTGCTCATATTATAAGCAATCTTCTTAAGGATGAAATGAATGCATATTTTAGAAATATAAGCAAAATTGATTACCATGTTCGGTTATAACTGGAGCCTCATCCACTTCCATGGACAACTCTGGACAAAGAAGGGATGGGTCAAAATCTTCATCCATTTCAATATCTTCATCAACTGGAATAAAGGAATGAACATAAAATTCAGGAAAAGAAAAAGTATACAGCATTCATCTGACCATAAAACAAAACAGAAATGTACATGGTGTCTGTGAATAATGCCCCATCACATAAAAATCTTTATGTTTAAGGTAAAAATTTTAATGGCATTCTTTTTTTTTCACAAAAATTATGAATTGAAAAAAATTGGTCACTGATTTGATCTTACCTTCCATTTCTTTTGACTTCTCGACATCAGCAGTTTTTGTGAGTGACTCTTTCAGTAATGGACAATCTGATTTTTTTTCACCTTCAGTTTCTTGTGCATTCATATCGGTTCCCTCTTTGATGGGATCATTTTCCTTGTTTGCTTCATCAACAGCCTTACTACCATCAGTAGTTTTCTTGTCCACTTCAGTATCTTGAACCTTTTCATCATTTTTTTCTTCACTTTCAGTTTCCTCAGATTTTTTCAAGGTTGCAAAAACTGATTCTTTCACTTCTTTATTCTCTTCATTATCTTCTCTCATTTCTTTGTCATTTTTGTTATCTTTTTCTTTTTCTACTTCTTCAATATCTTTTTTCTCCTCGTTATCTTCATTGACTTCATCTTTCTTCTCTTCATTTTTATCATTTTCATTCACACTCATTGAAATAGTGGTTTCTTCATCCTTTTTTACATTATCCTTAATTTCAAGTGGATCTGATGTATCTTCAGTTTCCAGTGGATCTGATGTATCTTCAGCAGCTAAGGGGTCACCAGTTTCTTCTCTCACCTCAGTTTCGATTACACAATTTTTTTCCAAGGGATCTTCATTCACTGCTTCGCTGTGATTTTTTGAACATTCTTGCCCTGACACTTCTCCACTTTCATCTTCAGCATCAGATGCACTTTTTTTATCAGTTCCATCATTTGAATCAGTCTTTTCACATGCTACTTCAGTTATAGCAGGTTGTTCATCTATTTCTTCATCTCTTACTTCTTTTATATCAGTTTCATCCTCTGTTTTATCATTTGAAGCAGCCATTTCATTTGTTTCTTCACATGAAACGAAATTTTCATCTGTTTCTTCAATTGAAGCAGCTTCCTCAACAGATTCGTCAACTAAAGCAGCTTTTTCATTATTTAAAACTTCATTCTCATCTGTTTTACTATTCATATCATCTTCATCTGTGGCACTTGTTTGCTCAGATTCTTCTTGTATGGGAGACTTACTGGCTTCACCTTCAGCTTCATTTTCACACTTTTCATTTTCATCTTTAAGAGAAACTTTATCATCCTCCTCATCAGAATCTTCAATCCCGCCATTCTCATCAGCGCTCAAATGATTATCATCTTCCTCATCAGTATCATACTCTTTATCGCTGTGAGTTGGACTCAGCAGTAGTTTCTCCTCTTCTTCACAATCTTCATCGCTGTCAGCTTCTACCCTTCCCAAATCCTGATCAACTTGCTCCTCTTCACTGTCACCTACATTGTCCCTCAATTTGGGCTGATCAATGTCTTTATCTGATATATCTGAAATGGATAAACATTAAAAATTATTAGTTTGACTCCTGCGTGTTTGGTACTTTACAAACATGAACAGTTATGAACACAGGATCTCACCTATACTTTCAGAGCTTTCAGCACCTTCGTTCTTCTGAGGAGAGTCGTGTGTCTCTTAAAATTGAGAAAATTATAGGTTAGTTCCAAACAATGAACTTAAGCAGAATAATATTTACGTACCACTTGGGACAACGTCCATCCTTTCATCTTCAATGTGTTCATTTTTATTTTGTTCATAAGTTGCAATAAGTGTTTCTACAATAAATATAATTTTATTAGTGTCTATTGAATAATCTGCTGAAGTCGTAAAATATTACCAGTTTCCATTTTTTTAAGGTTATCTTTTGGTGAACTTTCCGGCAAGTTTACATTTCCACAAACAAAACAGGAACCATCAGTGTCATCTGACGTAAAACTATCCAAATTAATCAAATAACGTACTTTCCCAGTTCCTTAACTCAAGAAACACTTTCCCAAAAAAACTTTTCATATGTTGAAAAACTTTGAGATTGAACCAGTTATATATTTCACTTTATAAGTTCGTAATGGTAGGTTTGAAAACGGACACGAAAATCTGCGCTGAAGCTTACACGACAAGAATGCTAGAAATGGCGGGACGAGGCGATTTGTTCGGATCGGAAAGTAATTTTGTCTTTCAATCCTAAGGAAAGTAACTTCACAACGTATGTCTGTGATTATTTCATGACACATCCCCTTCTCATCATGCCACATCACACAAAAGTGACGTCAGAAAGAGAGATACAAACTATTAAACAAGGATAACAAATCCATCCAAAATCGCCAAAATGGTGTCTTCGTTTCCGACATCAACCGACAACCGAACCGAGCACATCACGTTGCACATATTCTTGTAGGAAACATAAGAGGTATTCAAGCGAATGACCGCAAAATACCAATGGACGTAGGTATTAACCAACTTACGTCAAAGGCACTCAAAAAGCAAACGATCGTGGTATTTACCAATGTCTCGCTTGAATACCTTTATGTATTTTCTAACACCGTAACCTAAAAATTTTGGAAAGGTTCCAAAAATAATACCATTTCTAACGTAAACGTTGGTTTGTTATGTGCTCGAATCACAGACCTCATAAACATAGGTATATGAAGTCTGTAGCTCGAATTCATTTTCATAGAACTCCGACTTCCAACATAAAACATAAAGATATTGAATTCTGTCAGTTCTGTGACATTTTTTTGACAGAATAACCTCGAAGTATATTATTGTGAAATTTAAAAACTAGTTTCCCAACTTTATTTTTCTAATTTTGACATATACAGTGACACTTTTCAAAACTGACGTGAATTTCATAACGTCCACCTTTCATAACCAGTTAGGAAATATTTAACTTTTCCTAACTGATTAGGAAAAGTTCATTACATCATCAATTTCTTGCCATAAACATAGGTAGGTATATGAAATCTGTGGTTCGAATTCATTTTCATAGAACTCCGACTTCCAACATAAAACATAAAGATATTAATTTCTGTCAGTTCTGTGACATTTTTTTGACAGAATAACCTCGAATAAGTATCTGTGAATGTGAAATTCAAAAACATGTTTCCTAACTTCTTTTTTCTAATTTTGACATATAAAGTGACACTTTACAAAACTGACGTGAATTTCACAAAGTCCACCTTTTCGTCACCATCAGTTAGGAAATGTTTTACTTCTCCTAACTTATTAGGTAAAGTTCATTACATCATCGCAATTTCTTGCAGCCTCTTCAATATCGCTTAGGATATCTGAACCGAAATCAGACATTCTTATCTATATTATTAATTATTAATAAATTATGTCTGTCTTTGAATTGAATAAATAACGTTTGTCAATTTTGACAAAGAAGTGTTAGGATCATCAATAACAGAGGTTACTATGGAAGCATACCTTCAGAAATATCTACTCAATTTTCCATGAATGAAAAATACATATTCATATTTCATTTACGTTCACAGGCTTCCCAGTCATTCAAAATTAGAAAAAATATTGTATGTAACATGTTACGAAATAGCATTTTGTGTAACTCGTGTCATTTGGTGGAAACTCGCTTCGCTCGTCCCGCAAACATCCTCTCGTTACATAAAATGAAGCTTTTCGTAACATGTTACATAAGTAGCTATTTTCGGATTTGTTGCCGCACTCGACTGCTTACCCGAACTCCGCTTTGCATCTTTCGGTTAAAGGTAGTCGCATGCGGAAAAGATTATTTTTTCGTACTCGTTTAGATAATACCTAAATATATCGTACCTAGGCGACCAAGCTTCGCTCGGTTTGAAATCTTACCTGGGTACATATAAATTGACAACTTTGACAGGCAGTTATTCTCAGTTCCAACAAACGTTCCCCCAAAATCTGTAGGAACCATTCCAACTGCTTCAGTAGTTTTATTATTCTTGTTCAACATCTCTTCTTGAGTGGATTGGTGATCTTCAATGTATAATATGGCGAAGGATAGATAAACTTAAAAACAAAACCATAAGTAAATAAAAAAACCATTCAAATCGTTAGAGCCGTGTCTGGGATCCAAAATATATTTAAATATATAAGAATTGCTCGTTTGGAAATATAAGATTATATCATTAGTGAACATGCAATTTGTACACTTTCAGATATATCTAAATCGTCAGAAACATTTTTTTTTCTATGTTCAATCAACAATTATTATCTTTTTATGAAATGTCGAGTTAAAGAGAAATAAGTACTTAGACGGACATTTTCCATAGGAATTCTTGACCGTGATTGGATCACACGTTTAAAGGTAACACCATCGTCATTCTAAATCCAATCTTGTTACCTTTTGGCAGATAGCTTCTTTTTTTTTCATTTGTCTGTTATGAACTGTCAAATCTGTCAATAAATGAATTCATTATTATTATTATTATACTATCCCGCATAATAAGTCTCGTGAATATGTCCGAGGGTTGCAGGTAACGGTGCAGAAAAAACGCCTCGCTAGCGAGAATGTTTGTGAATAGCATGTTGTCCAACTCGACAAAAAGAAAAGATATGATGAAATTAAAAAAAAAATCTAAAGACAAGCTTTTACTTAAATGCGCTAAAAAGTTATTCTGTGAGTAACAGATTCAAAAACTTACCGCACAATAGGTTTATTCATTTGCATCGAGTTGTATCATTTTCCTACACCTGGTGTAATTTACACTCGATTTTAAGTATTTGTTTGCAGATTATTTGACACATTCCTTTGTTTGAACTGCACTCAGCTACAGCTACACTCGATTCAAAATGTGGGGTAAATTACACTTCACTACAGCTCGATGCAAACGAATATAGTTGTTTACCTAACAAGTGCGGAAAGTAGTACTTTTCCGCACGCGGCGGTACGACGCGGAGCGGAGTTCGGGCATGCCGTTAAGGGCGGAAAAGACATTTTCCGTAAGAGTTAGGTACATATTTTTCCTACGAGTGTTTTTGTCCTTCTTATATATGAAAAAACAAGGTTTTTAATAAACAAGTTTTTCTAATAATGATACAAAATGACTTATAAGAGAGAATAGTTACATAGATCATTTAGTTAGTCCTAAATATCCTCATATTCAACAATACAAAAATCGTGCGGAAAAGTAAAATTCGTGCGGAAAAGTAAAATTCGTACGGAAAAGTAAAAATCGTGCGGAAAAGTAACTTTTTCGCACGATTTTAAATCGTACGGAAAAGTAAAACTTTCAAAACGAAAAATCTTGCGAAAAAGTAACTTTTCCTCGTAGGAAAAAACCTATTAAAATCTGATGAGTTTTTGATCCAATAAATATTTATGTCAGAGGTTAGTTGGTATTGGGATCAGTATATGTTGTGGAAACAAAACTATTGTTTTCCTGCCGACGTTTCGAATTTAATTAAATTCATCCTCAGGGCTCTGTAACAATGGTTTCTCACAAAATTGATTTTTTTAAAACTTGCCACGTATTATGTATTATAAATTACGATTATTTTGAAAGTTTGGAAAGTACGCACCAAAACAACTACGGAAATAACTACTTTTGGTGAGTACTTTCCAAACTTTTTAAAATAATCGTAATTTATAATACTTAATACATCGTGGCAAGTTGAAAATAAAAAAACAATTTTATGAGAAACCATTGTTACAGAGCCCTGAGGATGAATTTGATTAAATTCGAAACGTCGACAAAAAACCAATAGTTTTATTTCCACAATATATACTGCATCCAATCCCAACTAACCTCTGACAAAAACCTATTGAGTTTAAATAGAAAAGCGGCAAGCTTTTGAATCTGTAACTCTCGGAAAAATCTACATATTCCACATCGCACCATAATCACAACAATCATCCGCCATATTGAAATTATTTTGAATCGAATCGGCCCATTATCACAAAACTCGTCTGCCATCTTGAATTTATAGATTTTAACAAAAAAAATCATAATTTCTGACCTCTAAAACCCCCACATACCAATTTTGAATGGAATCGGACCATGTAATCACAAATATCGCCGCCATCTTGGAGCGATTTTTTTTACTCTAACAAAAATCCCATAATGCATTTTCACCTGCCAAATTTCAAGTTGATAAAACGGGGATCATAATGTTTAAGTTTTGTCTCCTAAAGAAAACCTGCTTCACTACAATATCTTCATAGCCTCCTCCAGTTTCATTAGCACACGAGTGATCTATCTGTAGTCTTCTGCATAAATAACATCATTTGCATCAGTTACCATTATTGCCCGGCTGGTATAAAAATAACTACCTGTCTAACCAGCCAAAAATTAATAGTTATTTATGCAACAAGTGCAAAAAGTAAGTGTTTGCACGAGTTGCATACAACATTTTTTCTACGTTCATGCAAAAAACAAAGAATGATTTATTAAGGTACGGCATTAGGTGTTGAAAAATGAAAAGCGCAACTTGAATAATTGATTATTACTATCGATTTGCTTCGAAACAGATCACTAGAATCTATTTTCCAATAATAATACTCATTTTAAAACTTCAATTCTGTAATTGTCAGAAATAATTTTTGACTGGCGTTTCTATAACCACAGTTGCATTATAAAAATCAAAATCATAGTAGCCGTGAGCGCGTATGTTATCACGAGAATCACGAGATGTGGTCATAGTACAGACAACGCGGATCAGTTTTGATTATGGAGATTTTCTCGGGAAGGCATTGTTTGTTTAGCTCTGACTGCTAACATTAATAAAAAATAATATAAAATACGTAAGTAACTTTTTATAACGTAACTATTGCCAATCTCACAGAATATCTGCTAAATATGTAGTGGGTTTGAACAATTATGTTTGTCATGATGACAGCACGTTGAAGTTGAATGACAGATGAGTGCAATAAAAACTTTATTGCACTAGTGCAATAAAGAACTTCTTTTTCCACTAAATATAGTTCAATAAAGTTTTGCTTTTTGCATGAATGTAGAAAAGATTTATTAGTATATCACGATCCTATCCACATAGCTTAAAGAATAAGTATCTCACCTACAATCAGTAAGGAATTAATTCGATAAACAGGGTGTAATCTAACCTCTTGCACTCCCGTGAAGGACGGGTGTGTAATGCCATTTTATAACAAATGGCAGGTGTGCAAAATTCGAAAAAAATTGTGGAGATTTTATATTTTGTTGGAAAATTCGGAAAATCTTGGAAACCGCTTCAGATGTCCGATCGAATTTCCTGCTTTTGAGTTTACTCTCTATCTCAGTCTGGAGGCACTGATTACTGTTTGTTCCATTACACATAGATTCAATGGCGGAAGGTTTAGCATTGTCCCTGTAGTTTCCAGACAAGCTAGCCGCTTAGTTTCATGGTTTTGATAATCGTCCGATTTGGACCACTAAATCATTTTTTGTTTCAGACCCTCTAATGACAATGCTTGTCAAGCATGCTGCCATAGCTCTGGAAAGAGCTGATTTGGCTGTTATATGTCAGTTTTAAGTCGATAATAACACCCAGGTATTGAACCTCTTTAGAAAATGTTGGCTGGGTTCCATTTAGGGTTGGGGTGTTAAGTCCCTCCTGTGCGCACCAGCTTCTGATTGTATTTAAGAGTACTTGCATGCGACTGGAAATCACTCCATCATGTCTAACCCTGATAGTAACGTCATCAGCGTAATCTTGAATCGTGAAACCAATCAGCGTCGTATAGCTTCAATATCAGGTTGCCAACAACCAGTATTATTGGTATTGGTAATGGTAAGTATGGATGGTGACTGATGCGCTGCGACCTGATTAGATCTATTGTGCCCCGTCTTCTTCTGCTATCACAAGACGTTTTTGTTTACAGCAGTCATTCAAGCCTCCATTCCTTCAGAAATTTTAGGATTTTGAGGGGGTCCACTCGTGGTATTTCTTCCACAGTCAGTTGATGTGATCCGAGTATATTCAATCTTTTACGATGTACAGCGTAACACTCCATCTATATGTGGTGGGGTGTCTCTGGATGTTCCCCACAGAATCTTCAATTGCTGTCCTCCTCCAAGCCTAGCTTCCTCAGGTGTTCTTCGAGTCTGCAATGCCCCGTTAGAAATCCCGTGATTGTCTTCAGACTAGTTTTGCTGAGGTTAATCAGTGTCTTCGATCTTGCTCGGTTGAAATTGACGAGAAGACCTTTGGCCTGCCTCTCATTGCTTCTTCAGCTTTATTGAGAATTATTTTCGGAAGTAAGACTTTCCAAGTCCGCAGAATGGTTCTGGCCCGATCAATGGCGTTGCTGCGCCTTTCCGTGCCAGGGTGTCTGCTTGTTCATTGCCCTCCATTCCGACGTGCCCCGGTACCCAGAAGAGGGACACCTTGTTGTTCCTGCCTAGATCATTAAGTTTATCTAGGCATTCCCAAACCATCTTCGAGTTGATGTTAGAAGAGCTCAACGCTTTGATGGTTGCTTGACTATCGGAGAGGATCACGATTTCCTTGTTCCGACAACCAGTGACTGCAGCAAAGGCTAGAGAACTCCCAGTTGGGGATAACGTTTTTCTACTGTCATTCCGATAGAGTAGCCACAATGATTCTGCTCTCCGACCCTTATTGTATCCATCTGTTCAGTGAGGCGTTTATATTTCTTTTCTCTGGTGATCCGGTTATGGAGGCATGTGGGGTGTTACCAAACGCACCTTCTATGTCTATGAAGGCACAAAGAGCAACTTATTTTGACACGTGTGTCTATTCAGTGCTTTTAAACAGGCATTATAGAGCAATTATATTGTGGATCCATGTGCATAGCCTGTTCAAGAAGGCCTCCGTAATTTCAAAGCCATGTTACTTTAAGGAGGGACTTAAATGGTTTAAAGTTATTGATAGCCCTTTTGATTTCGAGTTGGTGATTTTCCCAGCTTGGCTTCTGCTGGACATGTTATGGTTGTGGACAACCCGTTCGATCAGTTGAAAAGTGTATCCCTCGTTTGGTTTTTCAATCAGGCCGATGCTATTAGATTGTTCTTTCAAGAGAACTTCCCAAAATATTTTGCTGGGGCCAATTCAGTAATCCCCTCGCAAATTCTGTGTCAATGTTCTCCTTCTCGATGCCAAGAACGGAGTTCTTGACTCTACTTTATCATTGTCCGAGATTGAATCTGCGATTCTAAACTACAAGAATCAGAAAGCGCCAATACTTTATTTGTGTAGTAGGTACAATAAAATCTTGGAGTCAGCACTTGTACCTGACAAATGGGCTGATAACATTCTTACCATGCTGTACAAGAGTGGACCAACGGAGGATCCACAGAATTATCGTGGAATTGCACTCATAAATTGTACTGCTAAAGTGTTCACATCTATATTGCTCTTAAGAATAGGGGACTGGGCAGAAACATATCGAATAATACCAGAGTGTCAATCAGGTTTCCAAAAAAGCATGGATGCATGGATAACGTACTTACTTATACACATTATCATCTGTAATTCAGTTACAATTAAGACTCAGAAGACGAAACGTGTTTGGACTATTTGTATATTTTAGAAGGGCGTTTGACTCACTTTATCACTTCACTATGAAATAAGCTATATACCGGGTCCAAAGACCCGGCAGCGAGACTGGAGCCAAATGTAGCGGAGACTGCCCTCCATCGACTTGTTCATAGGGTTACTCCAATCAGGCAACGGAGTGGATGAATGGTCACGATCGGTAGGGCTGAATGTGAATCCTGAAAAGGCGGAGCTGGTTCTTTTTACCAGGAAACACAAATCAGGGGACCTCCCAGATGTCCAACTCAATGGGGAGTCCCTGCAATACAAAAACTGAAGTCATCTTGGACTCCAAGCTGAGCTGGAACGAGCGTATCTGGACATAAAGTTCGGAAAGCCACATCTGCTTTCTGGGCATGCAGAAGGGCATTTGGCAGTACGTGGCGTCTCAGCCCAAAGATTCTATATTGGATCTACACGACTCTCATTACGTACCGAGCCATCGAATGGTGTCAAGGTACATTATCCGGCGAATCAAAAATCCAATTAGATATGGTACAAAGACTTGCCTGCCTTGCGACAACAAGTGCAATGAGGACTGCACCAACTAGGGTGCTGGAACACTCTTAGGACTTGCACCCCTGCACCTCTTCATTGAACATGAGGCACGCAAAGCCTTTGCTCGCCCAAGAAGCTTCAACCAATGGCGGAGCGAGGGAATGTATAGACTCTCGATTACGAAATGAAACGGTGAAGGATTGTCCCCTCCTAGAGATGCCGAGTGTTTTATATTCGAAAATGAAACTCGTATTTCCGTAAAGTAACACGTATATTCAATTTTAAATACCAACTGCCCAAATTCGCACAACTGATATCTAGTCTGCTTCAAGTGTTGTATTTTATGCATTTATAGAGAAACCGGCCTACAGGGTCGGCCTATAGGCTGAATATATTACATTATTCTTCCTTCAACTGGGCCCTCAACAAGATGAGAATTTTTCGGGTTTCCGAATAACCTCTCTTGGTTTCAGCCTTGTTGAATACTCAGTCGAATTTTTAGAAAGCCCTAATAAATCTTGTATACCTACTGAATTACATGGAGAATGTTCTGAAGACAAATTTGCGTCCAAAGAATCAACTTCCAATTTTTCCGACTCATCCGGTTTTTCATCCTCAGTACAATCTACATGTGATTTCACATCATTGTCATCCCTTCGTTTGACAAAATTCGGTCCATATGTCTTTTGAATTCCATATCATTTTCTGTTTTCACAATGAATTTTTGATTTCCCAAAATTTTTTTTATTATCGCGGGTATCCAACAAGGTTTCTGTCCAACATGATAATCTTTTATCAGAACATACCTAAAAATTTACATTTCAATTTACAAATTTTCAATTTGAGCAATTTGTTTGCTTTCTGTCGTTATTAAGTGCTGATAGGAAATCCAAGCTGGATCTCAATTTTCGCCCTAACAATTTTTCACCGGTGGTACTATGTTCGGTATTTCGATATGAAAACAAAAAGCGATTGGTGATTGTCTCAAAATCCTCATTTGGATTTTGAACCCTTGCTCGAGTAATAGCCTGTTTCATGATTTTGACAGCCGATTCCGCTTGCCCATTGCTTTGTGGATGATATGGGGCAATGGTAAAATGTTTTATACCATTAGTTTTCAAAAACTGTGCAAATTCATTAGAACAAAAAGTTGGACCATTGTCGGTGCACACTGTTTTGGGCAAACCGAATCTTCCGAAAATTTCTCTTAATTTATTAATCGTTGCCTTAGATGTGATATTTTGCATTCGGAAACATTCTATCCATTTTGACGTGGAATCTTCCAATACAAAAAAATATGTGTTGAAAATCGGCTCGAAAAAATCCAAATGTAACCGGGACCATACTTGTTTGGCAAGCTACACATTTTTTTATAAGAATTTCCAAATCTTTGTTTATTGAAGGACTTTCATGCAGTTCATCCAGAATCATATTTCGGAATTTATTTGGAACAACTACTTTGTACCCCCGCATAAGACATCCCTGTACCGTAAGCTAACAAAAGAAGAAAAATCTTCAGGAAGTTTATCATTTGGCCAGCCCTTGAGTACAAAATTTATGACCTTACTTAAAGACGGATCCCTGCTACTTTCCAATTTTATTTCTCGAAATAATGTAAAATTGTTGCTGCATGAGGAATGAATTTCAAATAAAAATTCACCATTCCTAAAAAAGCTCTCAATTCTTTTACAGTTGTCGGAGGAGGAACTAACTTAATTGCTTCCGTATTTTTTTTCCGATGTGTGCAGACCCGATTCATCAATGGTATGTCCCAGAAATTCTATCTGAGTTTGAAAAAATTTACATTTTTCCTTTCGGACTCTCAAACCGTTTTTTTGTAATATTTATAAAACGAATTCGAGCCGTTTGATGCCTCTTCGGTTTTACCTGTTACCAAAATGTCATCAATAAAAACTATAACCCCAGGAATTTTCACCAATAGATTTTCCATGATTTTCTGAAATACAGATGGGCCGGATGTAATTCCGTACGGAAGACGTGTATAACAAAAAAGTCCCTGGTGGGTAGATATAGTGAGTAGCTTTCGAGTTTCCTCTGTGACAGCCAACTACTGGTATGCCTCACTCAAATCAATTATTGAGAAGTTCCTTCCCCCTTGAATATTTGTAAACAGTTCTTCGACTTTTGGTATCGGGTAAAGTTACTGAAAAATCTCCGCATATGCGAATATCCATTTTGTTTGATTTTATAACAGGCACTATAACTAGTCTATCCAATTCTGCTTCGACTTTTGGTTTTAACACAAATGCCAACGATCGATGCTTTATAAACTTTGGTATCGCTCCGTTTTTTAACTGCAGATTTAATTTAAAGTTTTTTAGTAACCCTAACTCATTTTTAAAAATATCCGAAAAATTTTCCAAAAGGATTTCTAATTTATTTGCGACCTCTAATGAATTTATTGCCACCATCGCCAAATTTAGTTTTTGCAAACCTTCTCTACCAAGTAGCGGGGGACCGCCGTTTTTTATTACATAGTTTTCTAGAACAGCCTGTACATTATTGTATTATATAATCTCTCAATTTTAAATTATAGCTGAGCAAGTTTTTATTCCTAAAATAGGTATTGTAGAGTTCATCCGAAATTGCCGTGTATGCAAAACCTGCATCTATCTCAAAAGACATATTTTTACCTTCCACAGTTACTGCAATTTTGGTTGGATTTTGGTTAATATTAATAATGTTTTTTCATACGTTCAGATGGAAAAAGTTTTCTGAGTAGTCTGCTAACCTCCGTATTTATCTCTTCTTCGATGTCTACAAAATGGTTTTTCTGAAACTATTTTCTTGATTGTCGGCAAACAGCTGCGATATGGCCTTTTGAACTATACACCGGTGGCAAGCACTATCTCGAAAAAAAACTAATCACTATCATGATTGGATTTTCCACAAACCCCGCATATTACACGCCTTTGCTTCGAAAATCCTCTCGTTCCTGAGTTTCCTCTTGTAGTTTGGACACCTCTAAATTTTGATGTACTTGGAGTTAACTGATGCACTGGACTCGGCTCTGCTTTGATCTGGTGAGGTTGGAGGAGTTCCATTTTTTCTCTCTGTGATGATTCTCGTCCCTGTGCGATTTCTAAGAGGAACGACAAAGTGGAATTTGACTTTTCCTCTAATAGTCTGTCGAAAATGGTCCTGGACCCATTCCGTTTACAAAAATATCCCGTAGTACGACCTTGAGTTCGTCTTCAAAATCGCAGTTTGCCGCCAGCCCCTTTAACCTGGTAGCAAAATCTGTAACTGATTCCATTTCTTGCTTCTTGACACCATAGAATTTTATTATTTCGCCAAAAACGATTTATCAATCGGATCCTCTGGTCACTGGCGGATCTAGGCAGTTTTTCAGGGGGGGGCATATATATATATATATATATATATATATATATATATATATAAATAAAGTAAAAAACCATACATATATATATATATATATATTCTGAAAATTTGAAAACAACTGAACCCAAAAATCATCAGTGGAGAATCATGGGTAGGTACACTTGTAGAGTGTGCGGGTAGAGGTCGGCTATTATTAGTATTTGCCGTGGCCGTAGCACAAAGCCCATGGTTTTAATTTCATCACTTTCGTTTAGGGTGAAACTTTGCACAGGGAATGGTTTTGGTATGAAAATGTTCAGGGACAGCAGAGTAGAAAAAGGCATCTGAAAAGACCAAAGTAATGTGTTTTAAATCTCCAGGAAAGAGATGCGGGTAGAGGATGTATATTATTTTTATTTGCCGTGGTGCTCCGTGGCCACTCACTGATTTTTGGTGGAGTATTCACTTTTCAGCTGCAGGAAAACCCGGAAAAACCTACAGCACCACCTCGGGTGGTCAGTGCTCACTCCAGAGTCCAGAATAACATAAATGAGATGGATAAAAATGTGACTATAAACAACAAAAACACAATAATCCAACATTTTACTAATAATCTGAATAATTAAACACATAAAACATAAGCTTATTAAATTATGTTGGCAAATCTGTTGATAACTAACTGTTCATTAATCTCAATGTCCGTATGAGCGTTAATAATAGCTAAACCAGATAGCCTATCTTCCGAAATAGTAGATCTGAGCCAACTTTTTATTCGCCTCAACGAAGAAAAACTTCTTTCTGATGAGGCAACACTGATCGGAAGTGTAATGAAAATTTCAAGAAATGATGTTATTAAAGGAAACATTATTTTATCGCAGTGAGCAAGGGCTCCTAAAGCCTCGTCTGGAATAGGAAGTTTTTCTTCGCCGGCTTTTACTTTTATGTTCGAGTGTTTGAGGAAACATTCAATACGAAAACTACGAATACGAATAATTTTGGTTTGTATAACGTAGGTTTGGTTGCATATCCAGACTGATTGATGAACCAATATCAACTACTTATTCAGAGCTCTGGGGGGGGCCATGGCCCCCATGGCCCCCCCCTCAGATCCGCCACTGCCTCTGGTACACATAACTTTTTCAGTACCTTGAAGGTTCCTTCCGTTAAACAATTTAGTAACAAAGCTGCTTTTTTGCATCATTATTGATTTCATTCAGGGTCAAAAACTGTTTGAACTGAACACAAAAAATTGTCCAATCCGAAGTTCCGTAGTCAAACTTATTTAAATGTCCCATGAATGCAGTCATCGTGAACTATAGGCCGCGGGCATGTGACGTCACATGACAACTGTCAATCAGCCTGCTGGACAAACAAACCGTATTTCAATTAACAACAATGGTAATTTAATGAGATTATAATTGCAATTCTGAGGAGATTATGGGTTTACCCTTAGTATATACCTGTAAGAGGGGAATGTAATTTGATATTGTAATCATTATTCTTCCTGCTTGCAATGGATTGTTTGTGAGATGGCTGATAAAAGTGATTATTGAAACACCTTGTCTATGGATGTTCAGAAGAGATATTTAGAGAAAATGAAAGAAAATAATGGATGTGATCGTTATTTTTATTGGAATTCGGAAATTGTAGTTAAAAAATTAACTTTTTATGTTGCCTATATTTCCTAGATTCTTTGAACATACTTCCTAGAAAATGTTTTGAGTATACCGTTGCCCATTTCAACTTCTCAGTAGAAGTTTGGATTCATGCAGCACCTATTAACAATTATCAATTAACAATTAAACAAAATATAGCATTCATGAAACAAAATATAGCATTCATGGACCCAAATTAACAATTAAGTGGGGAAACAAAGCATGTGCACAAGTCAGATTGGTATTTAGTTAATCTTTCTTCGATACATTTTCAGTATCAGATTGTATTGCAATAATTGTAGAAAAAAGTTCAACTTATACTTGCTAATTGTTAATAATTGAAAATTGTTAATTGGTGCTGCATGAACCCTTTCTCAAATCTGCTCTTCTAGTTGCCTGAATCCAGAATTCACGTCTCTTTTCAGCAAGATTTAATATTTTTTGTATTGTCGAAAACAGAAGGGAATCGATGGAATGAAACGTTGTCTCTGCCGCTTCTACTTCCACATTTCACAATCGCGCAAAATTGAGGCATTATCGAGAAAAAAAATTAAAATATGACATAAATGCACACTAAGCATTTGTAGATCCGTTTGTTTGTCCAGCAGGCTGCATTGACAACTGTCATTTACTGTCGTCTGTCAGATATGCCCGCGGTCTATTGTAGCTACACCTACCGTACTTATTAATCGTTTGTGCAGCTATTGTTTATTAACACAAATGGATTAGATTAAAATCTTCGTCGTCAATGTTTTATATTCGAAAATGAAACTCGTATTTCCGTAAAGTAACACGTATATTCAATTTTAAATACCAACTTCCCAAATTCGCACAACTGATATCTAGTCTGCTTCAAGTGTTGTTTTTTATGCATTTATAGAGAACCCGGCCTACTGGGTCGGCCTAGGCTGAATATATTACACCGAGTAACAGTTCTTTGCCTACCATTGGTATTGGTATTGGTTGGTATGGATGGTGACTGATGCGCTGCGACCTAGTTAGATCTATTGTGCCCCATCTTCTTCTGCTATCTCAAGGTGTTCTCGTTTACAGCATCCCCTCAAGCCTCAGTTCCTTCAGGAATTTTAGGATTTTGAGGGGGTCCATTTGTGGTATTTCTTCCACAGTCAGCTGGTGTGATCCCAGTATATTTAATCTTTTGTGGTGTACAGCATAACACTCCATCAATATGTGGATGTTCCCCACAGAATCTGCAGGTGATGTCCTCCTCTAAGCCTAGCTTCCTTAGGTGTTCTTTGAGTCTGCAATGCCCCGTTAAAAATCCTGTGATTGTCTTTAGACTAGTTTTGCTGAGGTTAATCAGTGTTTTCGATCTTGCTCGGTTGAAATTGCCGAGGAGATCTTTGGCCTGCCTTAGCCCTGGAAGTCTTTGCCAGTATGTTGCTCTCATTGCTTCTTCAGTTTTATTGAGTTCTTCTTGGAAGTAAGATTTTCCAAGTCCGCAGAATGGTTCTGGCCCGATCAGTGGCGTTGATGCTCCTTTTCGTGCCAGGGTGTCTGCTTGTTCATTTCCCTCTACTCCGACGTGCCCAGGCACCCAGAGGAGGATCACCTTGTTGTTCCTGCCTAGATCATTGAGTTTTTCTAGGCATTCCCAGACCATCTTCGAGTTGATGTTATATGAGCCCAACGCTTTGATGGCTGCTTGACTATCGGAGAGGATTGCCTACCATACGATTTAGCAGAAGGCCGCAGTAAGTCATTCTCAAAAGGAAGGATTGGGAGCAGATCGGTCACAGCCTGATCCCCACCACTGGGATCATCTGGTACACAGATGGCTCTAGGATGGGTGAATCGGCCGCCGCCGGAGTAAACGGACAATCTCCGACAGCAAAACTCTGTTACTCCTTGGGAAATTTCGCCTCCGTATTTCAGGCAGAAGTTTATGCCATACTCGCTTGAGTAGGAAAAACTACCAGCAGAGGCTACCACGGCCAGCAAATTACGATATGTACTGACAGACAAGCGGCGATCAAGGCTATCATACAGACTGTAATTGTAATAGCGCAAATGAGTATCATCTTTCATTTGGTTGGAAATGACCGCCTGCATACATTCATGTATCAAGGTTTTTGCCTCTCATCAGTGCTTGGATAGATCAGAACAACATGGTCGAATTGTTCCACAAGCCCAGCTATAATATCGAAAAGTATTATAGTCTCCACCTGAGAATGTAGCAGCGACTTACAATAAATCAGTGCGCAGCGCCATTCGCGAGCAAAGCAAAAATAGCACTCCTTGTAGCAACTCCGAGGGCAGAAAACAAATGCATATAAAACGAAGGTGAGTATTGGAGAGTATCAATCCAATGTCAACGAATATTTCGACAAAAGCGAAAATTCCCATCTCTTCAAACATTCCCACAAAGTGGAAAATGTCAAAATCTCAAAAAAAAATTCATACGGCAACCCCATTTTTCATTTTCACCAGTGGATTCTGTAGATACCTACTTGAAAAAAATCTAAATTTTCTTGATTTTTAGTGAATTTCAATATGACTACGTTTTAAACCTTATGGACCTGTTTATTTGTGTAATTTACACTCGACTTTTAGTATTCGTTTGCAGATCATTTGACACATTCCTTTGTTTGAACTGCACTCAGCTACACTCAATTTAAAATGTGGTATAAATTACACCTATATAAACCTATTTTGATGAAGATTTAGGGAAATCAAAATTTTTTACGAAAACGGATTTGGACGGATGTGTCGAAATTTCAGATGATTGGGATTGTTTTTTCCGTTAACCACCTGTCGTCCCCTTACGAACGGCAGCCTTCAACAGTCGGAACTTGTGCGGGCCAAGGATTAACGAGGTTTTACCTCGTGCAATTCGTATCGCTTTCTATAAAAACTGTAGTCTGTAGGATTTGAACCTACACGACCAGAAGCATTAATACCTTTGAACTACTGAGCTACTTGGCCATTGATGATTGATGATTGGAATGTTTGTTTAACTTCCATTATTGGAGTGACTTATCCTCATCGCATATTTCATGAAAGACAGTTGCTAGATTTATGAGGTTTCAATGATTTTGCTGCAATCTAAGCACATTGTATACATTTTTCAGAAACATCCTTAAAACTTTGGAGAGCCATATAATATATAGGACTTATCTGTGCGAACGCTTAAAATATTTGGTCTGACTGGCTTAAATTTTAAAATTCTTTTTTTTTGTGGAGGGCCGCATTTGCCAAAAATTTCGAATAACTCAAACAACTCAAAAAGAGCGCTTAGACAATTAACATTAAGTTTAGTGGAACTTTAGCGTTAATTCCATTATATCAATAATAATTGTGACATTCCATTTAAAATAGCGAAGTAAACAATTTCATCAGTTCAGTTTTTTCTATACGAATATTTATAACGATTCAGCTTTTGGTAATGGCCCCTGTATATTCCTTTACCGGAAGACCGGATTATTAATAGGATGTGTATCTAGAAGTAATTCAAAGCATTACATTCCCGGACGACAATGTGAATTGTTGGCCGAGGCGTTGAGCCGAGCCAACAAGTATGAAGTCTGGGAATGTGCTTTTACTGCAAGGTACACACACTATTTTTTCTAAAATCGCAATCAACCTTATCATAAATTCAGAATTTTTATAAATGCATAACAATTTGTTTCTAAATTCATGCATAAAGCAAAACTTGAACTATATTTAGTGCAGAAAGAAGTTCTTTATTGCACTAGTGCAATAAAGTTTTCATTGCACTCATCTGTCATTCAACTTCAATGTCCTGTCATCGTGACAAACATAAATGTTCAAACCCACTACATATTTAGCAGATATTCTGTGAGATTGGCAATACGTTTTAAACAGTTACATATTTTATATTAGGTATTTTGTAATAATGTTAGCAGCCAGAGCTAAACAAACAATGCCTTCCCGAGAAAATCTCCATAATCAAAACTGATCCGCTTTGTTCTAAACCGAATACCTGCATGGAGCAAACTCTCTTTACTATGACCACATCTCGTGATAACATACGCGCTCAAGGCTACTATGATTTTTATTTTTATAATGCAACAGTAGTAGTTATAGAAACGTCCGTCAAAAATGATTTCTGTCAATTACTAAATTGAAAGTTTTAAAATGAGATAGAAAATAGATTATAGTGATCTATTTCAAGGCAAATCGATAGTAATAATCAATTAGTTAAGTTGCGTTTCTCATTTTCCAACACCTAATGCCGTACCTTAATAAATCATTTTTTGCTTTTTACATGAACGTAGAAAAAATGTTGTATGTAACTCGTGCAAAAATTGTTTATTGCACTCAACACTTACTTTTTGCACTTGTTGCATAAATAACTATTGATTGATGTCGTTATTGTTGAGAGCCGGCAAACATTTTCCCAAACCGTTTTCGATACGGTTAAGTTCGTTGTCACTGCTTGTTAATTGTTGAGACGCCGGCATGTAATTTACCTAACAAGTCCGGAAAATACTGTTTTTTTGGACGAGTGGTCAAGATTCTAGGGCGAGACGTAGGCGAGTGCTGGAAGTCGGCGAGTACCGAAAGTCTTCGAGTCGAAAAAAGCTGTTTTCGGACGTGTTGCGTACACTATTTTTTCGGCAACCGTTTTGAATAACAAATCAATGAGACACATTAAGTCTAAGAGACGAAAGAAGGTCTACACACATGTGTTAACCGGATGAAACACCTAGAATGGCTTGCCTATCAAAATGAAGTCCGAACTATATACAGTGAGTTTCAAAAATTTGCCATCACATGGAAAACAAAAGTATTAACGATTTGTCAGAAAATGGTATTCTTTATAAAAATTGGTGCATTGCGGAATACTTATATTAGAGTTATCAAAATTCTAAATTTCCAAACGGTGTACAGGGGGGAACAAAAAATAGAATTTTGTTCAAGAGTAAACTACCATGGATGTGATTCCAAATTTGAATATTGTTTTCAATTCTAAACAACCTCTTTGGATGAACTCTTGATAATTTAAGAAATAAAAAGTAGTTTACACCTGATTGCTATTTTTTGTTCTCCCCTGTACACTTTTTGGAAATTTGAAATTTTGACAACTCATATGTAACTATTCTACAATGCACCAATTTTTATGAAGAATAACATTTTCTGACAAATCGATAATAATTTTTTAAACTCACTGTATACAGGGGGTCCCTCGAAAAACTGCATCGATCAATTTATAGAAAACCTATCCGGCTAAATTATTTCGAATATTTTGGAGATTGTGGCACTTCCGGAAGTGGACCCCAACTTCGTTATTTTAAATGGGACACCCTGTATATTATCAAAGTTCTAAATTTTACTCGTGATTCTGAACATGTTTCATGTATAATGTCCCATACCCAAGTCTAACCGTTTTCGAAATATTTCAAATTTGAAGTTGAAAACTGCGTTTGCAGACCAAAAAATATATTTTTTTTATTCCTGGACATGATCATTTATTTTCGATTGGATAGCCACCAATAGACCATTTCTTTGGCCACCCCGCTCTCCAGATTTATCAGTGCTCGATTTTTTCATTTGAAAATTGAAAATCAAGTCTAGGAAAGTCAGTAGAGTGACATGGAAGATTTTATGCAACGAGTAAGGAATTCATTTGAGAATCTCAGACCCGAATCAATACGAAAAGCGACACATCAAGAATTATTAGTGAAATGTAAAAATGTCTGGAAGTTGAAGGGCGTTAATTCGGATATTTACTGACCAAATAACTTTGT
The DNA here is from genome assembly GCA_958298965.1 of Chrysolina haemoptera. Taxonomy (NCBI): domain Eukaryota; kingdom Metazoa; phylum Arthropoda; class Insecta; order Coleoptera; family Chrysomelidae; genus Chrysolina; species Chrysolina haemoptera. The sequence goes on along the minus strand of OY282597.1, from coordinate 25,770,089 downwards.
ATACCTCTCAATATCGTTAATTGTTCTCTTTTATTCGAATTATTTTAGACTTTCTTTATCTACATTCTTGTATCGGCAGATGGAATGTTTTGAAGTTTTCTATAATTCATTTAACAGTGTTTTGTGAGGGCTTTTGCTTCTGCGGATACCGAATAGCAAATATATCACATGTTCTTGAGATAACCCTATTACATTCGTCATGAATAATAAATAGATTTGAGTAATCTTCATTCGAATAATTCAAACGAGGCGTCATGATTGATTACAATGACATTTCCATGGCAGTTGATTGTTTCCAACGCAACCGCGGGCACCATGGCCAACTAAGGATAAGTATATTTAAGAATACGAGATTTTCTGGAACTGAGACATTTTAATTCGCCAATATTTCGAAAACTGTTGAGAGTAGGCATACATAACCTTATTCAAAGTTAGCTCTATTTTCGATGCTGAATCGAACGAGAATATAAAATTGGGAGGTTTCCATTTGAAAAAATGGCCTTACAATAATTTTTTCAATCAAATATATATTATTTTCTGGCGAACGCTCTGTATAACTCTAATCGAATTGATATCAAAATTCTGCTGAACTGGGTTCTCTTCTACGAATAAATCGATTCACAATTGAAAATAATGATTATGTCCAATTGTCCAGAAATAAAAAAGAATATTTTTCGGTCTGCAAACGCAATTTTCAACTTAAAATTTGAAATATTTCGAAATCGGTTAGACTTGGGTATAGGACATTATACATGAAACATGTTCAGGATCACGAGTAAAATCTGAAACTTTGATAATATACAGGGTGTCCCATTTATAATAACGAAGTTGGAGTCCACTTCCGTTACAACCGGAAGTGCCACAATCTTCAAAATATTTTAGGCGGACAGCACTTATCAACAATAGTGAATTCCCAAATTTTCAAATTCGGCCCACTATGGTTTTCTATATATTGATCGATGCAGTTCCCGGAGGAGCCTCCTGTATAAATATAGGTGTATTCGTCTATTTATGAAACACCATAAAAAGTTTGTTTTATCCGGTTAACAGATCGGTGAAGGTCGACCTCTATTCCGTCTCTTAGACTAATTTATACAGGGTGTCCCAGAATAAAGGGGACAAACTCTGAGGGTAAAATCCTCACTTCATTTTAAGGCTGAAAGTTTCAATAAACATATACCCTAAAATGAGTATTAACCAAGTTACAGGGTGTTGAAAGTGACACAAAAAAATATATTTTCCAGAATAACTCCATAACGGCTTAACTTTTTTTAATGAAATTTGGTATGTTACTCGACAGCATTCAGTTTCATATTTCAAGGCAAATCATTTGTTTGTAACTCTGAACAGGGGCGTACGGCAGGTGGGTACCCCCAATCGCCCCGCCCCAAATTTCACGCCCCTGGATTAATATCGATTTCGTCTTCTTTTTCTTAATCCCCAATATTTCCTATACAAAAAAGGAATACGTTTTTTTTCACAAATATATTCCTTTTTTGTATAGGAAATATTGGGGATTAAGAAAAAGAAGACGAAATCGATATTAATCCAGTGGCGTGAAAGTTGGGGAGGGGCGAATAGGGGTATCCACTTGCCGTACGCCCCTGTTTAGAGTTACAAACACATGATTTGCCTTGAAATATGAAACTGAATGCTGTAAAGTGATATACCAAATTTCATTAAGAAAAGTTAAGCCGTTATGGAGTTATTCTGGAAAATTTATTTTTTTTGTGTCACTTTCAACACCCTGTAACTCGGTTAATACACATTTTAGGATATATATTTATTGGAACTTTCAGCCTTAAAATGAAGTGAGGATTCTACCCTCGGAGTTTGTCCTCTTTATTCTGAGACACTCTGTATATTATATTTCTTTGTAGAACCAAATTTTATTTCTCATTTGTATCAAATATTGATTTGCGAACATAAAATGGGTACTAATAGAAACATTCCAATTCTTATTTATATTAATATTGAGCACTTCCTAGTCCAGGAAGTACGTACTTTCCAGACTAGGCTGGGAAGTGCTACTTTCTCAAACAAAAAGCGTCCAGGAAGTACGTACTTCCCGGACGGTTGCTGAAAAAAAAAATCCAGGACCGCTTTCGATACGGGAAAGTTCATTGCTTAGCAACGAACTAAATTACTAGATTAGCGTATTTTGGTGTCTGAAGTTGCTCCAAGAAAGTACACATTCTTGAGCGATTTGAGAAAAATTCATTTTCCATTATCAGTGATCTTCCATCCAGTAGTAGGTATCATTATTTTTTCATGAATAACTATGAAATCGGTACATCGGTCGGTGTTTCCTTCAAATCGAAATATAAATTTGGCTATGAGATCAAAATATCATTGCAAAGCAATTCTTGTAGAGAATTTTCCAAGATTCTAACAGATATAATTCAACGCTCGTAGGGGCCAGTAATTGTTTCCTGATGTAGATTGTAGAAATCTACGCGAACAACAAGGGACGCAATGATATGATAATACCACATAAATAATAGAGACGCACCACTGTGCCCCTCTCCTGTTACCCCACTCGACGCATTAACGGACCACGTGGCAATGCGACACACCGCACACAGCTCACGTCGATATCCCTTCCTCGAGCGAGTAGAGGAGAAATTGTAATGCTCTCTCATAGCAAGCTATTTTTTACGTTCTCATGAAACCACCATACCCAAGATGAAAACTTTCCGATACTGTATATCTGATAGGACCTAAATAGCTTTCAAGATGAGCCTAAGTTGATGACAATTTTTATTAATTTTTTTTTTTTAATCACAAATGAAGACTTCCATTTGTTGAAACCAGAAAAGCAAAAAGTAATAAAAAGTTCAGAAAGCCTGTTAAAGAAGGCCTTGCAAAAGTGTAGTACAATTTTACAATGAAACTTTGCTGTGATTTATACTTTGTTTATAAATAAAGCAGAAATACATTTTTCAAATATCTTTTTATATACATACTTATTGTACCATATTTTATTTACTAGAGATGTGAACATTCAAATTGTGCTCTTCATGCTTCTGTCTACTTTTTTAATTCCATTCGAATCGAAAAAAATTAACGAAATTGGCTTACGCACGAGCATACACAAAAAAACACCCGTTTTCAATTGATTCCCCTTTTGAAGTCTAAAAATTGCATTAAGTGCAAATTGCTATATACAGTGTGTTGGAATAAAATCGTTTCCATAGAAAAACACCAATAGGTATACTAAACATATCAAATCCCAAGTACAGTTAGAAAAATCCAAAATACAATAGAAACCTCTGTTGACTCCAACCTAGAAAGAGAGAACAAAGCACGATTGAACGGCAACGAAGACGATTACACCTGCCGCCTCGCCTGCAATGCTGCATCTCCCTTTAGAACATGTACCTCTCTCGCTCCAAACCAGACCCGATCCTCGACCTCATCAACCCACCGAGGCGCGCCGGTGGCGAGCAATTCTAGAAAAACGCACGCACTGCTCGTCGACATACGTCGCGCTGGAAGATTGCCAATCAGCGGAAGTAAATATAGAGCCGGCCTGACCGTTCGCAGCGCCATAGTCGCGGCAGCGTTTCGGCTCTAGTCAAGGTCGGCCGGTGACATCATCGAGCGGGCATGAGTGCGCACGCAGCGTTCGCTGCGTAGCGATCGGACTGTTGCTGGGCCGCCGGATGGAGAGAAAGAGAATGACGATACGGTCGCCGTTAGGACGGCGTAGCGCGTAGCTGTTACGGCGTAGCAGAAGGAAGATTTTTCTGGAAATAATTGTGGGAGATTTATCGCGCTTGCTACTTGCTGCTTCTTACGAAAGTAACTCCTAATTCGTTTCTACCGGACCATTCTCAGTATTTTAAGACAGGTTATTTGAATAGACTTGAGTAGAAACGAATTGGGAGCTATTTTCCTAACAGAATCATGTATGACACCTGAACCCTTCAACTCATACCTACCTACTGATTTCGAATTTCAATGGGTTTATGACATCAGTTGAAGAAAGATAATAATAATTGTCTTTATTTACCTATAATTTGATGATAGCAATTTTGAACGACAGGTTTGAACGTATTGGGGGAAAAAAAGCATGCACTCTGTCAGGATTGTATTGGGTGATGATGACGGAAACATAGTTGTAGATGAAAAGGGGAACATTCTCCATGAAAATTGAAAAAGGAAAAATATGATTTATTTGTAATAGCTAACAGAAAATAACTACTTCCCGGGCAAAAGCCACGCTGGACATTGAACTACATCAGATAGATATTGTGAAAGGAATCTAACTGAAAAGAAAAAATCTGAAAGTGAAAATTCGAATTTTCATTCAGATTGTTGATTTTTTTAATTTTCTCTGGTATTCATTGAATAAGTTAAGGAGAATATTATTGAAAAATATCACTCACAGAAATCTTTCATTTCACATTCGCATTTAATCTCCAATACATTTTGGTCGACAAAAATATATTTCGCTTTGCCAAAGGCCAAACTCATCAGGGAGATTGACAAAATAATTGGAAAGCAGGCTCTTCAGAAGCAAATGTGGATGGAATTGTTGGAAATATTTCTTCTGTGGTAACACTTTGAAAATTATTTCTTGACATAGACCTGTCATGGGCATTGCATTTTTATTTTTAAATAAAATAAAATCTGTTGTGGAATCATCTGCGGCTGAAAGACAAACTTTAGTCGCTATATTCATGTTGAAAAGGGGAACATTCTCCATAAGAATTGAAAAATGAAAAATGTGATTTATTTGTAATATCTAACAGAAAACCGGCAATCCTATTCATATTTTCGAACAAAAATCAAAATAGTTGTAGATATTTGTTCAGGAATGTATAAAACCACAATTGATTAGGAACGTAGAAAACTACACCAAATTATACGTCAATTTCACTCGACGCGCATTTTTTTAACAAACGTAACATCATTAGGAAGTGTAGCTCTCTGATTGAAAATACCGTGAAACCTTTAATTATTTGTTACTTTTTCCAAATTTTTGGTATGTTGTAGAATATGACCTCCTGAAAGTGTCCACGAGCCCAACTCAAGGCAATGGCTACCTTTCGATATACAGGGTGTTAAAGTTGGAAAATGGTAATTTCTTTAAACTGATATTGTTCTTAGGAAAACATTTCAAATGAAAATATTTTGCGGGACAAATATTTTCTGACTAATAATTTCAGTCTGGTTTTTGATAAAATAACATTGTTATATACATGGTGATGAGTAAAGCATTATTCAAAATTGAATTCTTAATCAACCATAACTATACCTAGTAACACAGTGAAATGCTCATTGCTTGAGTAGGTATGTCAAAATTGACAAATTCAATATTTTTTACAAGGTGAGTCAAAAAGTGACAGCTTTTTTGGTGGCATTTTGTATATTTATTTTATATTTTGAGCTTTAGGGATACTCGACTACGAACCATTCAACTTACTTCTTGTCCGAAATTGATATACAGTATGAAACAAATGCTAGAAAAAAAATGCATCGGTTGAATTTCAAATTTTTGTTATTGTTCTTGGTTTCAGTACACTATTATAATGTCAAACACTTATGGCTTTGCTATTAAGAGGGACGACCGGCTAACTATGTATGGCAAGTTCTTTTGCTTGTTATGACACTTTTGGCATAATAACCGATTGAAATTAAAATGATACCTGAGGCACGTTTTCCCCGTGATTTTGTATGTTAAATTCGTTATCAAAAATCTGTACCGAACTTCTATTTGAAACGCAAGCGAGAATTATAAAATTATTGCGATAATATCAAAAAGTTGATTTAAATACTTAGAAAAAATGAAAAATAGGTCATGTATGAATTTTACATCATCACTTCAATTTTTGTAAACAGGGGAAGTCAACAAACAACAATAAACAAACGCACGATAAACAAGAACGAGACTAGGTCGACAAATCAGTCCATTATTTCTAGTTCATAATCAATATTTTTGGGTGGTAATCTTTCAGCAGCATCGGTAATATAATATAATAAAAAGTTGCATATCTCACTTTCCATGGATTGGTTCTACTGGGTAACCTGTAAAAAAAACGCGCCCTGCAATTTAGCTCAAAAGTAGTAGTAGGAAACGAATGCAATGAAATACATTCTTTGATTTATCTGGATCATGTCAATCAACAAAAACTGTTGATTGGATAAATCCGTATGTGGGAGTAAATATAAAAGGAATTAGCAATTGTTGATTGAGCGATAAATGAAGAGTTTTATTTTTTATATTAGGTCTCTAAAATTTTATTGTTACCCTCATAAAAACAGGAAATGTGTGGATAGTACCGATTTCTTCTGTTAAAAATGGAGAGTTTCAGAAAAACAGACTTCCCCTATATGCAAAAATTTAGTGATGATTTAAGATTCATAAACGATCTATTCTCTATTTCTAAGTATTTAAATTAAATATCTTTGACTTTTTGATTTTATCGAAAAATTTTACTCGTTTACGTTTTATAGAAATTAGTCTTTTACACATTTTTGATAACGAATTCATGATACAAAATCATAAAAGAGATGCCCCGCAGGAGAAAACGTGCCTTAGATATCATTTTAATTTCAATTGGTTATTGATTGTCAGCTTGATTTTGTGGAGGATTCGACTCTTGACACGATTTTTTTTTTGGATAATGAAAAAATGTAAATCCGAGAAAATCTGTACAAGCGTAGAAGGGCAAAATATTTTAATTTGCCCGATAAGTTACTGCGTTCACAAGACTTGAAATTGAAATTATAATGTTTGTCAGTAACGTATCGTGTACTGAATTTGCTTATAAAAATTGTGTTCAAATTAACCAAAAAGTACTTCTTTTTCAAAAAAACGTTAAAGTTTCGGAGAGTGTATCCGCCACCGTTATCAAAACTCGCTGAAAACATGTAGGTATTAAAATCGGATTGGAGATGATAAGAGGATATAGAGAGAGAGAGAAACAGAAGTATTTTTCTGGTTATTTTGAATTTACCGTTTTTTCATTTTCTGATTGTGGAAAGTTATGACGCCAAAAATGTAATAACAAGCATAAGTGCACATTAAATGTCATACAGGGTAATCAGAAAATGCTGATTTTAAAAGCTTCCTTTATAATAATTTCATTGTATACAAGTCTTTTGACAACTTAATAACGGATACATAGCCGGTCGTCCCTTTTAATGTAATACCCTTTGCATTCAAATAACTGATCATACCAAAGCCATAAGTGTATGATAGTGCACTCAAACTAAGAGCAATAACAAAAAATTGAAAAATATAACCAACGAAATTTTCAATAACAGGGAGAATTATAAAACAATCGCTTTTTTTGGAATATCTGTCATCACCTAGTGTTTGTCTCATACTGAGTATGTTTAATGAATAGTAGTCAAGTATCCCTAAAGCTTAAAAAATATAAAAAATGTCTTCAAAATAACTGTCACTTTTTGTCTCACCATGTACGAAACGTTGAATTTATTAATTTTGACCTATCCAAACGATGAACAGTTGAGTGTGTTACTTGGTTTGGTCACATCTTCATTGTTTCGGGTTGATTAATAATTTCTTTTTGAATAATGCTTGACTTACTTGGATTATAGCCTTATGGGTCGGCAATATTTGTCGCGAAAAACAGTTCCATTTAAGATGTTTTCCTAAGAGCAATACTACTTTAAAGCCACTTTCCAACATCGACACCCTGTATCTCGAAAACTAGCCATAGCATTGAGTTGGTCCCGTGGTCACTTTTGTTCATGAAGTCAATTTCTACAACTTACCAGATCCCAGAAATCGATCTATAGGTGGTCCAAATGTTTTAATGAACATTTCCATGCAACTAGAAATTGAGGAGACATCCTTGTAAGAACTCTGCACGGAAATTCATTAGATGTAATTCAACATTCGTCGTGGTATTAGCCAGGAAAGTTGTTGTTTTCTCATAGATTTTCTACCCAATTATTCCTATTGTATAGGATTATGGCAATAAGCGTCGTCCTGGTAGGGCAGGATATCTTGTTTCTCTCTTGACAAGATTATTGTGAACAATGCAGATTTCTTCATTTGTATTGGTGGTTTTGGGTATTGCTTTGGTTGAGGGGCTGGAGTTCAGATGGCGCCCGTGGTTTAGTGAACGCTAGGCTGCGGGCGGTGTCTCAGCTTCTGCCTTTACATGGAGACTTTATTGAATCATTTGTTGCAGACATTAGTTATTGTCTGCAGAGACCTACCCTATACTGATGAGGGCAAGAACCCAGAAATCGATCTATAGGTGTACCAAATGTTTCAATGAACATTTCTATGCAACAAGCAATTGCGGAGACATCCTTGTAGGACTCTGCACGGAAATTCGTTTAATTCCAAGAGTTTCAAAATCGACTTTATTGATGTCAAGAACAGAATGGGAACCAGTTTGAAAATTCATGAGAGTGGAACACTGTTTCCTGGTAGTAACACTTTATTTCAGTACAAATAAACAACAACAAACAAATTGCACTACCTAAGTGGACATTAGATACATCACTTTTTTTCTGAAATCTTAGCTACAAAATGTACGTGGCGGCATTTTGAATAACCTTTCACTCGACCCATGTTTCCAATTGCATATTGTATTATCCAAATATATGATACTGCATTGCATTAGACTTTCAGACATCACGATTTAGAAATGAGTTAAACATTTTTATCTGTTTATGGTATATATTTATCTTTCTTTCTTTATATTCTGAACACTTTTTTGTTTGCGGTTAAGTTGAAAAACAGCTCTTGCTGATACTTCGCCGATTCATCACTCATGTTTTTTTTCTTTTACTAGTTTGTAAGTTTGTTGTTTTTGTTTATGATGTTGATGAATAAAGATGATTTATTATTATTATTATTATCGAATATATGTATATCTTATTCATCAGGGTTGCCGAACAAGTCCAACAAAAACAATCATGAATTTGGATAACTTCTTCTTCTGCTGGCTGGCACAAGCCTACTTTAAACAAGGAGGTGGTCATTTCGAAAATATTATTAATTGAACATTTTCAAATAAAATCAGTTTTTTGCACTTCCGCAACTTTACTCCCGTATAACAGGGACTAAAATGTATCTTTTAGTCCCTAGGGAGATAAAGTCGTATTTCAAATCCCTAGGGACACAAAGTAAAAATCAAACATTACTGCAGCTACACTATTAATAACTAGGACAAAATTTAGGAAATAATCCATTATAAATCTTTATTGATTGAATTAACATTGTATGTGATATTAACATTATTACAATTGATGAAACTAAATGGGCGATTGTTTGTATTTGATAAGTGAGTATTAGAGGAAAGTGAAAAGATGTCATGTTCTTGACGTATCGGTTAATGTCAACATTAACTGAAATAACACACACAAATTTTTCTCATGATGTAACAATCACATTCATAGACCTGTAACTTTGAAACAAATAAAAATGGTCAGATATCTGAACACAAAGCTCAGAGTTCTTTTGAGAGATCGTTTGATAACCGACCGATGTTTTTACCCTTTTAACTCCCATATACACCTACAACGTGGGCTAATTGTGGCAAATAACTGTCAGAAAACAACTACTCCCCTAGCTAATACCACGACGGGTATTGAATTATATCCAACAGATACTTGTGCAATGTACCTCAGACTAGTTTCGAGGTTCTTGCCTCGTCATCAGTACAGGGTAGGTAACTACAGACAGCTTTGAAGCCATCTATTCCCCGTACGAATCATCTCACAATTCCGTCTATTTGGTCAATCTGGTCTCGCTCTGTTGAAACGGGTGTAAGCCGCTCCACCTGCTGGCGAGTAGATCAAGAAGCACTCCGATTCTCCGGGTTGGGAGATTCAGTCAGATATCTGAACACAAAGCTTAGAGTTCTTTTGGGAGATCGTTTGATAACGATAGTCGTCGCCGACCGATGTTTTTACCCTGTTTACTCCCATATACACCTACAACCAAGGCTAATTGTGGCAAATACCTGTCAGAAAACAACTACTCCCCTGGCTAATACCACGAAGGCTATTGAATTATATCCAACAGATACTTGTGCAATGTACCTCATTGCAGAGGAAACAATTGCAAATGAGCCCTGTAACCAAATAGCAGAATTTGCCTCGTCATTAGTACAGGGTAGGTCACTACAGCTTTGAAGTCATCTGTTCCCCGTCCGAATCATTCCACAATTTGGTCAATCTAGTCTCGCGCTGTTGAAACGGGTGTAAGCCGCTCCACCTTGTAGCGAGCAGATCAAGAAGCACTCCGATTCTCTCATTCAGTCAGATGTCTGACAAAGCTCACTCGAGTGATGAGTGAGAGAACAATCGGGATTTGGATAGTGGGGATGTGAGGGTTCAAATCCCAAATAAACCACTTTTTTCAGGCAGTCGATTAGCGTTCGATTTTTATTATAATTTTCAATATTTGTATCTACAATTCCTTTTTTAGGTTGTATGTATTATGTGAATCATGAAGGCAGGAAAGTTCATGATAAAGAGTTATTAAAAATATTAAAGATTTGTTTATGATTCAGATGGTCGTAGAAAAAGTATACTATACAATTTGCATAAAATGACCCATTTTCCACTCATATACCTACTCGTGGGAAAAGTATGCCATTTCATGCCCATTGTACAATATACTATTTTACAACACTTGATACCTGATATACTAAAACAACATAGTCTCAAGGAACTTTGGAGTTCTGCTGGAGAGGATAACGAAAGAAAAGCTTATTCTTTGATTAACTTTTTAATAGCTATACACACATACGACATTCAAATAAAAAGTTCCTTATTCTCTCATGAGCGCCATTTGCAACAAAGGAACGACAGCAATGGTCGACAAGTCAGCCAAAATCGCTTCGACGTTCTGCAAGGTGCTGACTTTCATCAGGTTATCCTTTCTGAATATTACGATGACCGCAGCCAGCAGAGGAACGATTTCCAGGGAATCGTACGCGAGAATGAAGTCCCACAGTGTTAAAAGCTGTTCTGGCGGCAAATGGCCGCTGAAAGCTCGCATTATCCATTTGATTACAATTCGGAGTCTGGAAAATATGATATATTCATGAAATCAGTATGTACCTTACAGGGTTTCCCAAAAGAACCGGAACGGCCGAATATTTCAGCAACGGCTTGACATAAAGTTATGAAATTTGGTATACGGGGGTTATCAGTAGTCCCGGATCAAAAAATAATATTTGCAACGTTGCCAGATTTACAGTTTTTCCTATGGAGCTCTCAACTTTATTTTTTTAGATGTAATGCTATGTTTATTTTTAGCGCGTTCGATTTGTTGGGTTCAGGTTACTATGATCCCATGATATCAAATTTAAATTCCCCTAATTTTTGTTAATATGGCAACTCAAAATTTCGTTGAAAAATATCACAAAATTTCAATATCTCGAGAAATCGAGGCGATATGACAATGAAAATTAAATTAGTAGAAATTTATTTGTAATTTTGATATTAAAATACCATTTACAACGTTGTCAAATTTACATGTTGGTTCCACTAAATCTTCCTAAGTATTTATTTCCTTTTAAATTTTGTGTATTTTATTTGATTCCATAAAGTTACATTTTTTCAACTGAAACTAATAAAAAAACACTGACAAACAGGAAACAATACAAAACTACGTAGGTAATACAAATATTCCTTTTTATTATGGTAACTGATAAACTAAATATGATTAAATAATCCAATGACAAACATTAACAGGTCTAAACTGAACGAGAAAATAAAAGACGTATTTAGGGTTCAAAATGTTGGCCATTATTTGCCAAACAATAACCAAGCCTGTCATAAAATTCACCTATAGTATTATTTAACACTTCTGGTGCTATAAGAGTCGATTCGTATGGAATTGCTTCCCTTAGATGATCTAAACTTAGTGGTCTATTTTTGTACACCCTATTTACTGTCCCCAATAAAAAAAATCCATAGGGGTCATATCCGGGGAGCGTACTGGCCATTCTATCGTTCCTGTTCGTCCAATCCACTTTTCTGTGAATACCTCGTCCAAATATTGTCGAACTTCTCGTGCAAAATGGGGAGGTGCCCCATTTTGTTGAAATCATATTTCATGGATGTCAATGTTCAACTCTTGCAATTTAGGAACCACCTTTCTTCTCAGAAGTTGTAGGTATTTTTGACCCGTCAGGTTTCCATCGATAAAAAAAGGTCCAATAACTGTGTTGTCAAGAATCCCTGCCCAAACGTTAATTTTCTGCGGATGCTGTGTATGTAATTCGTCCATCCAGTGAGGGTTAGTCCTACTCCAAAATCTACAATTGTGCCTGTTTACCTGCCCATTTAAACAAAAAGTCGATTCATCACTAAACAAAATTTTGTTCTTAAAATCTGGATAATCGTTAATTTTATTCATTATGATTTCAGAAAACTCGATACGGCGGTCAGGATCATCTTCCAGAAGTTCTTGAGTGTACATTAATTTATAAGGCTTTAGAATCCTGTGAATTGAAGATTTACTTACATCTTCCGGTAAATTTTGTTTTCGGTCTGTTATAGACATTTTAGGATTCTCTTCTAAAGATAACAGGATATTCAACTTATTGTCATCAGTAGTGGCCGTTTTAGGTCGACCAGTTTTTAGAATAGTCTTAACATTCCCTGTTTGTTAGTATCTTTTTATTGTTCGACAAAGTGTAGATTTTTTAATTTGGTTAATTAAATAAGGTTTAATTTGTTTCAGTAAAAAAAAATTAATTTATGGTATCAAATAAAATGGGCAAAATTTAAAAAGGGAGTTTATGTAAATAAATAGGAAGATTTCGTGGAAACAACATGTAGATTTGACCACGTTGTAAATGGTATTATCATATCGCCACGATTTCTCGAAATAATGAAATTTTATGATATTTTTTAACGAAATGATGAATTGCAACATTAACAAAAGTTAGGGGAATAAAAATTTGATATTATACTATCATAGTAATTTGAACAAGACAAATCGAATGTGCTAAAAATAAACATAGCATTACATATAAAAAATAAAGTTGAGGGCTCCATAGGACAAACTGTAAATCTGGCAACGTTGCAAATATTATTTTTAGATCCGGCACTACTTATAAACCCCCGTATACCAAATTTCATAACTTTATGTCAAGGCGTTGCTGAAATATTCGGCCGTTCCGGTTCTTTTGGGAAACCCTATATATGCGAATATAGCTATTATGCAATGAGCACAAAATGAGGCTAATTTTGCAAGAGTAAAAATTTCATAGACGTGTGCCAAACGAACATTTTGTGCGAATTGCATGCAATACGTTTTCTACGACATTCTACCATTCGCGTTTGATATTTCAATGAAAACTGATACGGAAAAATATGCATATATTTTTTTTATTGCTTTGAATAAACGAAAATATGGAATTATCATTTAATTAATTAACATATTCTTCAGCGACAGCTGTGGACTCTCGACCCTTTGATGTGAACAATTGTGTTTAAAACTGTGATAATTTTGAGATTTCAAAAATATATGGAAGTATACTGTATTATTTCAAATAATCCAGTACGATTGAGTTTTGAGACAAGAATCGATTGTAGCACCACCAAACTTGGTATGCTAGTATTTGGAACCATGATAAACATGAAAAAAAAATTGTTTACCAAAATTCCAGGGGTGGAACATAATTTTTTTTAAATATATAAATAGATTTTTGCTGTAATCTTGGAAAGTATATGATTTATCGGAAAAACAACTCAACAGGGTGAAAAACAATTCAATTTTCCACAAAAATTATTCCTACCTTATCAAATGCGCTCTTTTTCTCAGAAAGTTCTGGCGGAGCCGAATACTTGATTGATCATAACTCTGCTAAAAATGATCGCAGAAGGAAAAGTTCATATCGTTTCTGAAGACTTCTACCTTCTCATGCAAATATAATATGGGAGTATTTGAGTACCTAAAATGTGTTTTGTCGCACGGAGATGTTTGCGGATGATCCAAAAATCATGAATGATTCAGTAAATATGGAATTATCATACTGAAGCAGCAGCCCATACCCTCTGGACTATACAGGGTGTCCCAGAATAAAGGGGACAAACTCTGAGGGTAGAATCCTCACTTCATTTGAAGGCTGAAAGTTACAATAAATATATACCCTATAATGAGTATTAACCAAGTAACAGGGTGTAGAAAGTGACACAAAAAATATATTTTCCAGAATAACTCCATAACGGCTTAACTTTTTTTAATGAAATTTGGTAGGTCACTTAAAAGCATTCAGTTTCATATTTCAAGGCAAATCGTGTGTTTGTAACTCTAAACAGGGGCGTACGGCAGGTGGGTACCTCTATTCGCCCCTCCCCAACTTTCAGGCCACGGGATTAAAATCGATTTCGTCTTATTTTTCTTAATCCCCAATGTTTCCTATACAAAAAAGGAATACGTTTCGTTTCATAAATATCAACGGTTTTCGAGAAATTTGAAGTTGAATAAGTGGGTGCGTATGTGATACGGATACTCATTAGTGATTATTTTGTTAGTGGCTATGTAAGTTTTAAATATCGGGAAATTTTTGCGAACAAAATCCCTCGTAAATGCCAAGAATTTTCGAAATATTTGAATTTATACTTATTGCAAGGTCTGAAATATGTTGGTTATAATGTTATAAATAGTTACCTTCACATTCCTTTCAAAAATAGTAAAGATTTTGATACGCACGCCCGTATCCAACTTCAAATATATCGAAAACCGTTGATATTTGTGAAACGAAACGTATTCCTTTTTTGTACAGGAAATATTGGGGATAAAGAAAAAGAAGACGAAATCGATATTAATCCAGTGGCGTGAAAGTTAGGGAGGTGCGAATAGGGGTACCCACCTGCCGTACGCCCCTGATTAGAGTTACAAACACATGATTTGCCTTGAAATATGAAACTGAATGCTGTTAAGTGACATACCAAATTTCATTAAGAAAAGTTATGGAGTTATTATGGAAAATATATTTTTTTGTGTCACTTTCAACAATCTGTAACTCGGTTAATACTCTTTAGGGTATATGTTTATTGGAACTTTCAGCCTTAAAATGACGTGAGGATTCTACCTTTATTCATATAAATTTTGAGTTCATTGTAATTATTAGGCAATAGGCGAACGTACATACCGAGATGTTGCACTTTATTATGAAATGAAGAGAAATACAAGGGGGAAAAAGTGATGAATATTCAAAACAAAAAAAATGTTTTATTTTACTAAAAAATTCTCATACAAAAAATAATTGAAACTCGCAGTCAATAGAAACATAAATAGCAACGTAGGTCGCTCACACTGCAACTCCGTTTATTTTTGCCAACAATACACTCCACACAGCTGCCAAATTAAGACTATGGAAACTCTTTCGAAAACGAAAGGTACCAGGCAGTGTTGCCAACTGTATTGGAAGCTGTTATAGTACGGGCGCTTAAATTATTATAGTACATTGGAAAAAAATATAGTACAATAAATAAGAAACAAGAAATATGTTGAATTCCTGTATTATTTAGTGAAAATTAACACAAAACTCTGAATTCATAATATTTTAAATGGTACCTATTCTATAGAAAACGAAAAATAAAAATAAATTGTGGTAATAATAATAATTTTAATAATTATCTATCAGCCGAAATTAAAAAAGCTTAACATATTCGTCAGTTATGTCAGAATCTTCGGATTTATTTTTCGCGAAGTGTCCGTACAAAAAATGGTTACAGCCTAGATACATTTGATTTGAGGTTTCAATTGTTATGCATGAACCATTCTTCTCTTTTACACATAAGATTAATTTTGTCGACAATAGAATTCCATTGTACACGAAATCCCACCCCTGAGGGACGTGTCCAGCAAACATGGCACTCAACTAATAAAGTCAATTAGGTATATGAGTTCAATCAACTATCAACTCCTACTGGGTTGGAAATTGTACTCTTCTCTTCTCGGTAAATAATGAATCTTGAAGTCCCCGTAGCTTAGAGGATTACCAATTTATTATTTGGAAATTGTACTCTTCTCTTCTCGGTAAATAATGAATCTTGAAGTCCCCGTAGCTTAGAGGATCACCAATTTATTATTTGGAAATTGTACTCTTCTCTTCTCGGTAAATAATGAATCTTGAAGTCCCCGTAGCTTAGAGGATTACCAATTTATTATTTGGAAATTGTATTCTTCTCTTCTCGGTAAATAATGAATCTTGAAGTCCCCGTAGCTTAGAGGATTACCAATTTATAATTTGGAAATTGTACTCTTCTCTTCTCGGTAAATAATGAATCTTGAAGTCCCCGTAGCTTAGAGGATTACCAATTTATTATTTGGAAATTGTACTCTTCTCTTCTTGGTAAATAATGAATCTTGAAGTCCCCGTAGCTTAGAGGATTACCAATTTATTATTTGGAAATTGTACTCTTCTCTTCTCGGTAAATAATGAATCTTGAAGTCCCCGTAGCTTAGAGGATTACCAATTTATTATTTGGAAATTGTACTCTTCTCTTCTCGGTAAATAATGAATCTTGAAGTCCCCGTAGCTTAGAGGATTACCAATTTATTATTTGGAAATTGTACTCTTCTCTTCTCGGTAAATAATGAATCTTGAAGTCCCCGTAGCTTAGAGGATTACCAATTTATAATTTGGAAATTGTACTCTTCTCTTCTCGGTAAATAATGAATCTTGAAGTCCCCGTAGCTTAGAGGATAACCAATTTATTATTTGGAAATTGTACTCTTCTCTTCTCGGTAAATAATGAACCTTGAAGTCCCCGTAGCTTAGAGGATTACCAATTTATTATTTGGAAATTGCACTCTTCTCTTCTCGGTAAATAATGAATCTTGAAGTCCCCGTAGCTTAGAGGATTACCAATTTATTATTTGGAAATTATACTCTTCTCTTCTCGGTAAATAATGAATCTTGAAGTCCCCGTAGCTTAGAGGATTACCAATTTATTATTTGGAAATTGTACTCTTCTCTTCTCGGTAAATAATGAATCTTGAAGTCCCCGTAGCTTAGAGGATTACCAATTTATTATTTGGAAATTGTACTCTTCTCTTCTCGGTAAATAATGAATCTTGAAGTCCCCGTAGCTTAGAGTATTACCAATTTATTATTTGGAAATTATACTCTTCTCTTCTCGGTAAATAATGAATCTTGAAGTCCCCGTAGCTTAGAGGATTACCAATTTATTATTTGGAAATTGTACTCTTCTCTTCTCGGTAAATAATGAATCTTGAAGTCCCCGTAGCTTAGAGTATTACCAATTTATTATTTGGAAATTATACTCTTCTCTTCTCGGTAAATAATGAATCTTGAAGTCCCCGTAGCTTAGAGGATTACCAATTTATTATTTGGAAATTGTACTCTTCTCTTCTCGGTAAATAATGAATCTTGAAGTCCCCGTAGCTTAGAGGATTACCAATTTATTATTTGGTAATCCCCCTTACTAATATATTGCGTGATTTACGGGTCAATTTCATTATTAACTATTAGATCAGTGGAGTGATCAGTATTTGGGTATCTACAAATTGTACATTGAAAAAATATGAAATTATAGTACATGAAGTTGTAATTATCGTACAAATACTATAATTATAGTAGGGTTGGCAACGCTGGTACTAGGCCGCAAAGTAGCATCGTGCCATCACAGACCACATACCCCGGTTCACGACAACGCTAACTAATGAAGACGGAAATAAGCGCCATCTGAAGATTCGTATCGGTACTATCGTAAAGATGCGGGAAATTCAAATCTTGAATTCGATACTTAAATGTTTGTGAGAAGTTTCAACGCGTTGTTTACAACCTCAAACAACACTTGATATCACGATTAAAAAGTTTTCCAAATATCAAGTGTTGTATGAAGTTGTAAACAACACGCTGAAACATGAAATTGAATGAAATGTAAAAATTTGTTCATAGTATATTACGTAGAGTAAATTCTCAAAATCAAACTAATTTGGTGTGCATATGCCTATGTATTTCTGAGAATTTACTCTATTTTATACTTGAAATAGAGTATAGGATTTGTTGCTAAAACATTTTTTATTAATGTAATGGTAAAAAAACAATTTCAAGTCAAAAGGTGGTTTATTGTCGAATATGTAAAATCTCATTGGACAAGGGTAAAATAATCATACACATTGTTTGAAAAATAAAATACAAAACAACATGAGTGCAGTACAAAATATATGGGTCCTAATATAAGAGAGTACATAAGGTATACAAAAGTACTAGATAAATAATAATAATAATCTTTATCAACTAACCATTTTGGTACGTTGTGTACATATATGGTAAGTAATATAGAGCATCTTTACTTGGATTAGGGAATGTATGCCTTATTTCAGACGAGCCTTCGCAATGAGGAACACAACACTTATTGTGGTAAACCATGATGAATGGTGAAAATAAATAATCACTACAGAATTTCACAGTGAAAACTTTTAAATCACAACTAACAATAACAATGTTCATTATCATAGAAACACACTAAACGTAATATTTCTCAAAGTCCATTCATTAAAATTTCATTCATATATGTTTTGTTCTCAGAAATATACTCTCTTCTTCTTAAATTTGACATGACCATTGATACCACACGCACAAAACTCATAATTATGAGTTCTGTGACCACACGACGAACGTTTCAGAATCAAACATAGAACGAAGAACAAATCGACAGATCACAGCGACCCCATAAGATTCGTATCGGTACTAAAAAAAAAGGTTCATGGTCACGTAACCTACGTGAATCGTCTAGGGGTATGTGGTCTGTGCGTGCCATCTATTACCCTTTTATTAGGCCAAGCAATAGAGATATTGTCCTTGACAAAAAGACTATCTGGAAACCGCCTGTGCCATCCCATCCCATGCAGGACAGTCCGTAGTTTATTCTCACCATGTCCTCTACTCGAAAATGCCATTTTTTAATTTGTTATAAACAATAAACAATGAAAAATCGCGTTTTTTAATAGTTTTTTCATTGTAAAATGGAATCTATTGAAGCAGTGTTAACGGTGCGAAGAGGATGACGGGTCAAAGGATCCGATCGGACAACCAGAACCGGAGAAAAGCGGGAAAAACCGGAAAATTGTGTTTATTTATTTTAATCCATAACTCTGCCATTTTTTAATATTAAGTGCTGAAACTTTGCACGATAGTAGCTATTGACGTGCACTTTATGTGTGCAAACATCAATCTTGAATTTACATACTTATTTCATTTTTTATGTAGTATGTGTATAAGCGATTATTTTCAGCATTTACTGAAGAAAATGCCAGGATTATGGCTGGGATGAAAACTGGGGCAGGAGTAAAACACAGTTTATTATTATTATTATTATTGTTATTTTACTCCTACTACAATTATGTCCCGTTCCTCGTAATCCAGGGAAGTATTTGTTTTCGGTCATATTTGCTTCAAATCGTACGTACCATAGTGGAAACAAAGATAATTCGAAATTGTTAGAAATTTTTGATTGCATTATTTCCGCTCATCGTATTTCTGAGAATTTTTCGAAAGATAGAACACATATTTTTGTTTCAATCCCGATGTATTATTAACCTAGATGAAGAAGAAAGTTGAGGAAAATTCCTCGCACTGAAATTTCTTCAAAAAAATAAGAGTTCTTTACACTAAATGTTGTCAAAATGAATAATATATGGTTCTTACGGTGGAATGCGACATTTTTTGAAATGGTTCCAAAGAAACGGGTCGTAGCATTGAAGTAGTTTCTCGAACTGCAAGCACAGAGAAACTACCCCCTGAGAATTCGCACAGACTCTATGCAATCGGTGCCAGTATCTCAAGTAGAACGCCCTGAAGACAAAGTAGAGTTCCACAGGGTTCTCGTACAAGTAACAGAATGGCGCAGCTACAAAGAAATATAATAACGATATAT
Organism: Chrysolina haemoptera; assembly: GCA_958298965.1. Lineage (NCBI taxonomy): Eukaryota > Metazoa > Arthropoda > Insecta > Coleoptera > Chrysomelidae > Chrysolina > Chrysolina haemoptera. Next base: position 25,750,220 of record OY282597.1, on the reverse strand, counting down.
TCAAAGCTCGTATCTTACACCTACCGTACATAGTGAAACCGTGGAAGGGAATTACACCGCTAGGAGGAAAAACAACGGTGTTTTCTGGAGAATTCTGCTTTCCCTTGATAACTACTTGCATGAAAGCGGGCTGGCTGGGTAGGTTTTTCAGTATTTCGGAGTCTCTTGAAAAGCAAAGCATGACCTACACAATAGTTATTTATGATACAAGTGTTAAAAGTGGCATTTTATTTTGTGAGTGGGGAATATTGCGAAACGAGCGTTAGCGAGTGGAGCAACCCCACGAGCAAAATAAAATCACTTTTAACAAATGTATCATACAAAATTTTTTGTTCAACAGTTACTGCTAGTAAGAAAAAAACAAAAAAAAATAAGATCCATAAGGATTCGAACACACGATCTTTGGATTACAAGGCTGACTGACAGATACTTCAAATATAATAAACCCCAACGCACTTTATTTATGAATGTCATTATTTGTCAGTGATGGAGGAAATTCTACAGTTGGACTAAATACTACTTCGTTTGTAACTTCAAAAGGAATTAGTATTATCAATTGCGCAAACGACCAAATACATGTGTGAACTTTTATAAACGATTCCTCTTGAGTAGGTGTTCTGATTATAATATCTGATTGAAGTGTTTCTATTAGAGAGATCTATATTACTGAGTATCCATCATCTCATCTGTCATTTTACTTTTAACACTAGTGTTAAAAGTACTTTTAACACTAGTGTTAAAAGTGATTTTGTGAAAACGTCAGTTTTTAGTTCATGTGTCAATGAATTAAAAACGTCATTTTTAATGTCAGTTGTACAAAATAGTTATTTATGATACAAGTGTTAAAAGTGGCATTTTATTTTGTGAGTGGGGAATATTGCGAAACGAGCGTTAGCGAGTGGAGCAACCCCACGAGCAAAATAAAATCACTTTTAACAAATGTATCATACAAAATTTTTTGTTCAACAGTTACTGCTAGTAAGAAAAAAACAAAAAAAAAATAAGATCCATAAGGATTCGAACACACGATCTTTGGATTACAAGGCTGACTGACAGATACTTCAAATATAATAAACCCCAACGCACTTTATTTATGAATATCATTATTTGTCAGTGATGAAGGACATTCTACAGTTGGACTAAATACTACTTCGTTTGTAACTTCAAAAGGAATTAGTATTATCAATTGCGCAAACGACCAAATACATGTGTGAACTTTTATAAACGATTCCTCTTGAGTAGGTGTTCTGATTATAATATCTGATTGAAGTGTTTCTATTAGAGAGATCTATATTACTGAGTATCCATCATCTCATCTGTCATTTTACTTTTAACACTAGTGTTAAAAGTACTTTTAACACTAGTGTTAAAAGTGATTTTGTGAAAACGTCAGTTTTTAGTTCATGTGTCAATGAATTAAAAACGTCATTTTTAATGTCAGTTGTACAAAATAGTTATTTATGATACAAGTGTTAAAAGTGGCATTTTATTTTGTGAGTGGGGAATATTGCGAAACGAGCGTTAGCGAGTGGAGCAACCCCACGAGCAAAATAAAATCACTTTTAACAAATGTATCATACAAAATTTTTTGTTCAACAGTTACTGCTAGTAAGAAAAAAACAAAAAAAAAATAAGATCCATAAGGATTCGAACACACGATCTTTGGATTACAAGGCTGACTGACAGATACTTCAAATATAATAAACCCCAACGCACTTTATTTATGAATGTTATCATTTATCAGTGATGAAGGACCTTCTACAGTTGGACTGAATAATACTTCGTTTGTAACTTCAAAAGGAATTAGTATTATCAATTGCGCAAACGACCAAATACATGTGTGAACTTTTATAAACGATTCCTCTTGAGTAGGTGTTCTGATTATAATATCTGATTGAAGTGTTTCTATTAGAGAGATCTATATTACTGAGTATCCATCATCTCATCTGTCATTTTACTTTTAACACTAGTGTTAAAAGTACTTTTAACACTAGTGTTAAAAGTGATTTTGTGAAAACGTCAGTTTTTAGTTCATGTGTCAATGAATTAAAAACGTCATTTTTAATGTCAGTTGTACAAAAACATTGTTATTCAAACACCTCTAGAATACTTAAAACTCTCAATGAATGCTAAAATCAGTTTACAAAAAGGCATATCATATGGAGCGACAAACGAATATGATCTTCACACTTTGAGGGCCATATAATTTTTTTATATATTACACTAATTTCCGACTTCGAAGTCAGTATTTAATAAAATTTCGACTTCAAAGTCATAAAATAACAAAATTCCGACTTCAAAGTCGGAAAATAACAAAATTTGGACTTCGAAGTCGGAAAATTTCATTATTTTCCACGCTTGACATTGAACCACATCTGGAAGATATTGTGAAAAGATCCTAACTTAAAGAAAAAACCTGAAGGTGAAAATTTTTGCATTTTCATTCAGATAGTTGATTTTTTAAGTATCTATAGTTATCATTGAAAATTCATATGAATGTATGAGAAAGGGAGAATGTTATTCAAAAGTATCACTCACAGATATCGTTAATTTCATTGATGCAAGTAACGCACCTCTTACATTAAGATCTCCAATAAATTTTGGAAGTGATGGAAATATTTCTTTTCTGTTACCGACGTTATCGCAGAAAAAATATTTAAATATTACACCAGATTTTGGTTCAATGTTCAACGTGTTAGATATTACAGGTAAATCACATTTTTCAATTTTAATGGAGAATGTTCCTCTCTTCAACATTAAAACTTCCAAAGAAGTTATTTTGAACGAAGAAGAATAGCGACTAAAGTTTGTTTTTCAGCCGAAGATAATTTTACAACTGTTTTTATGAACATCCTGTTCATATTTGCAAATAAAAATAAAAATGCAATACCCATAACAGGTTTATGTTAAAAAACAATCTCCAACGTGTTATTGCAGAAGAAATATTTCCTTCATTTCCATCTTTTCCATTCTTGCCGTATGAAATTACTTCTGAAGAGCCTGCTTCCCAATTCTTCCGATTTCCCTGATGAGCTTGGAAGAGCGAAATATACAGGGTGTTCCAGAATAAAGGGGACAAACTCCGAGCGTACAATTCTCACTTCATTTTAAGGCTGAAAGTTCCAGTAAACATATGCCCTAAAATGAGTATTAACCGAGTTACAGGGTGTTGAAAGTGACACAAAAAAATATATTTTCCAGAATAACTCCATAACGTCTCAACTTTTCTTAATGACATTTGGTATATCGCTTAACAGCATTCAGTTTCATATTTCAAGGCAAATCATGTGTTTGTAACTCCAAACAGGGGCGTACGGCAGGTCGGTACCCCTATTCGCCACTCCCCAACTCTCACGCCACTGGATTAATATCGATTTCATCTTTTTTTTCCTAATCCGCAAAATTTCCTATACAAAAAAGGAAGAGTTTCTATTCAAAAACATCAACGGTTTTCGAGATATTTGAAGTTGAATAAGTGCGTGCGTATCGAATTCTTCACTATTTTTGAAAGGAATGTGAAAGTAACTATTTATTACATTATAACCAACATATTTCATACCTTGCAATGAGTATAAATTCAAATATTTCGGAAATTATTGGCATTTATTAGGGATTTCGTTAGCCACTAACAAAATAATCACTAATGAGTATCCGTATCACATACGCACCCACTTATTCAACTTCAAATATCTCGAAAACCATTGATATTTATGAAACGAAAAGTATTCCTTTTTTGTATAGGAAATATTGGGGATTAAGAAAAAGAAGACGAAATCGATATTAATCCAGTGGCGTGAAAGTTGGGGAGGGGCGAATAGGGGTACCCACCTGCCGTACGCCCCTGTTTAGAGTTACAAACACATGATTTGCCTTGAAATATGAAACTGAATGCTGTTAAGTGATATACCAAATTTCATTGAGAAAAGTTAAGCCGTTATGGAGTTATTCTGGAAAATATATTTTTTTCTTTCAACACCCTGTAACTCGTTTAATACTCATTTTAGGGTATACGTTTATTGGAACTTTCAACCTTAAAATGACGATTCTAGTTTGTCCCGTTTATTCTGGGACACCCTGTAGATTCTCGTCGACAAAAATGTATTAGAGATCTGATGAAAGAGGTGTGTTCCTTGCGTAAATGAAATAAACGATTTCTGTGAGTGATACTTTTGAATAACATTCTCCCTTTCGCATACATTTACATGAATTTTCAATGATAACTATAGATACTTGAGAAATCAACTATCTCAATTAAAAAGCAAATTATCACCTTAAAATTTTTTTTCAGTTAGGGACTTTTCACAATATCTATCAGATGTGGTTCAATGTCAACCGTGGCTTTAGCCGGGGAAGTAGTTGTTTTCCGTTAGATATTACAAAAATGTCACATTTTTCAATTTAATTGAATATTCAATTTCATTTTGATTTTTGTTTTAAAATATGATCAGGATGCTCATAGAATCAGTTTTGGAATCATCTGTGGCTGAAAGGCAAACTTTAGTCGCTATTTTCCATCGTTCAAAGTAAGTTTTTATGTTGAAAAGGGGAACATTCTCCAATAAAATATTATTTCGACTTCGAAGTCAGAATTTTATTTTTAAATTCTGACATCGAAGCGGAAATTAGTGAAAAATATTTTAAAAAATGTATGGTCCTTCTGCGCCTTCGTAGAAATTAGTAAATAGTATTTAAAAAAAATTATATGACCCTTCTACGCCTTCGTAGAAATTAGTGAAAAATATTTTTAAAAATTATATGGCCCGTCTACGCCTTCGTAGAAATTGGTGAAAAATATTTTTAAAAAATTATATAGCCCGTCTACGCCTTCGTAGAAATGGTGAAAAATATTTTAAAAAAATTATATGGCCCGTCTACGCCTTCGTAGAAATTAGTGAAAAATGTTTTTAAAAAATTAGTTCATCTGCGCCTTCGTAGAAATTAGTGAAAAATATTTTAAAAAAATTATATGGCCCTTCTACGCCTTCGTAGAAAGGGCGTAACACAAGAGTATGGTAATGTCGCAAAGCCTGCATTTATCAGGGCCGGTTTTTCAATGTACAGTCGAAGTCTCTGCTGAGTTTATTCCTTCATTAGAATATCTAGTCGCAGATCAGCTGCCAGGCTCTGTAATAACAGTACGTAATGAATCATATTGTGTAGTAGCAACTGTAGAAAACACGTTTTATTTGGTTATGCGAATATCTGAATAAAGAAGAATGTTGTTAACAGGAACATATTCCCTGTGGTGGACGCTGTGTAAGACAGTAGAAAAATAAGTACACTCAAATAATAATAACGAATAATTCAAGTATAGGTACTGACAAAAAAATCAATGATTCACATTGAATTCGAGTTGAATAATCACCTCCCTACGAAGGTGTCGAAGGGCCATATAATTATTTAATAGTAATTTATGTATCAAGTGAGTAAAGTGATACTTTACTCACGAGTTTCATACAGTATTTTTTCTACAACTGTCAAAAAAAATTACAAATTCATATTTTTTTGCAAATATGAAATGAATTTGGCATATTTTTATTGATTCATTATTCGAACAAAGTTCGAAGAGTATGCCGGAGAGTTGAGTTTCAAACAAATGAAACAAATAATTTCGACAGAGTCGAAATCCCTTTCTCTTCACACTATCCCGCAAAATGGAAAATTTTAAGCGAATATTAAAATAACATATTCATCGAGGTCAATATTATTATTATTAATGTTGATAGCGAAATATTGTAATATTTTACGCACACAAACCACATAAAAAAGTGGACTTTTTTTGACAGTTGTAGAAAAAAAAATTCACTAATTTCCGGCTTTAAACACGGAATTTTATAAAATTCCGAGTTTGAACTCGGAACATATTATCTACTCAGGGCACATGATTCTCGGACCCAGTAATCACTCTCCACACGGACGTGTGGAGTGACCGTCTGGGTGAATGACACCAGCGCGCCCTCTGGATGTATCGGGGTCCGGAGACAGGGCCTGACTGGAATAATCCTAACGGATAAAAAAATAAATAAATGAAAAAACTTGTTTGCTTACCTGATAGAGGACGTCTTCGAATACGAAATATTGGTCGTCATTTGAAGCAGTTAAATTTATGTCTTTTATTATCAGTTTATCAATCATCAAGTCATAGTGGAGTACGTGCTGTTTCAAAGTATCCAAGTGGTTTACTTCCTAAAAACAATTTTGAACCAAGAGCTCAGGATGTTAGGAGAAGACGTTCATAGCTATTTGTATTACAGGGGAAGAAAGTGCCACTTTTCCTCCCGCAGGATGTAGTTTACTGCCCGACGCGAAGCGGAGTGCAGTAAACATCCAAGTGAGGAAAAGGCACTTTACTCCCATGTAATAGGTACATATGATTTTTCCTCCTACCCACTTAATATACCTTTTCCTACGACCGTGCGGAAAAGTAACTTTTCCGCATGATTTTTTGTTTTGAAAGTTGTACTTTTCCGTACGATTTAAAATCGTTCGGAAAAGTTACTTTTCCGCACGATTTTTACTTTTCCGTACGCTTTTTACTTTTCCACACGATTTTTGTATCTTTGAAAATTATGATATTTAGGACTAACTAAATGATCTGTGTAACTATTCTGTCTTATTCGTCATTTTAAAAACCTTATTTTTTCATAAATAAGATGGACAAAAACACTCGTAGGAAAAATATTGTACCTAACTCTTACGGAAAATGTCTTTTCCGCCCTTAACGGCTTGCCCGAACTCCGCTCCACGTCATTCGTGCAACTGCCGTCGCGTGCGGAAAAGTACTACTTTCCGCACTTGTTAGGTATATAACTATTTTTCGTAAATTAAAACGCATCTCAACTGCTTTTTTTTAAAACGGACCTACACCTGCATGATAGAAAGTATACAAAATTAATTCATATCCATCTAAATTACTCTGATGACGTAGTGGTAACCGGTAAGTGGGTTAGATGGCGGCAATAGGTATTTTTTTTTCTTCTGTTAGATATGTAAATTATTGGATATTTGGATAGCTCATCCATTTGGGATTGAGATTCAGTGTTAATTTTCTCATAGGCAATATTATGTGCCTATTTTGAATGGATTGTCAATCGTTTTTTCCTCCCTAGGGAGGAAAAGTATGAGTTTTCTCCCTGATTTGAGGGAAAAAGTGTGTACTCTGTATAGGGGTAGGAAGAATAGATATTTGTTTTAATAGGGAGAAAAGTGCCACTTTTCCTCCCACAGGGTGTAATTGTAGTTGTAGTAAACATCCAAGGGGGGAAAAGGCACTTTACTCCCATGTAATACATATGATTTTTCCTTCTACCCACTTAATGAAACTTTTTTTGTAAATTTAAAACGCATCTCAACTGCTTTTGTCTAAAACGGACCTATACTTGCATGATGGAAAGTATAGACAATACAGTCAAGGTAATGACAAATTATGAGGAGCTAACGGAAGTCATGAAAAGACTTCCGACGAATAAGGCACCTGGGCCTGACGGCTTGGACGCCATTCTGCTCAGGAATCTTCCGCGGAAAGTCCTTGCTCAGCTTATTCACTTAATTAACGTTATTATCAAATGGGGGTGTTATCCAGATTGTCTAAAGAAGGCACTGGTGATACCTATTCTGAAACAAGGTAAGGATGGCCACAAACTAGACAGCTGTCGTCCGATCTCGCTCTTGAGTGTGATCGCCAAAGTGGTCGAGAAGATCCTCTTAAGACGGTTGTTGAGTCTCGAGGAGAAACTCAGAATGATCCCCGATGTACAATTCGGCTTTAGAAAGGGTCATAGAACCACATCTCAAGTCGTTAGGATTGTACACGGGGTGAAAGAGGCAGCTCAACGTGGACTCAACACAGTCGTGGTCCTGCGGGCCATGAAAAAAGCCTTTGACTCCGTATGGGTTGAAGGTCTTATCCCAAAAATGCTGTTAGCAGGCATGCCCACATATATGGTAAGACTGGTGAATTCCTACCTTGTTGGGAGAACTTTTATGGTGCGGATTAATAACACTCGCTCCGCTGAGTTTCCGATCGAGGCAGGTGTCCCGCAGGGTTCAAGTTTGTCACCACACTTGTACTCCCTAAATACGTACGATTTTCCTCAGTGCGAGAGAGTGGATATGGGCAAGGCGGTATACGCAGATGATACCGCCATCTTTGCCCATTCCTTCTCAAGCGTTGCTGCCCAGTACAGGATACAAGTTCACTTGGATAGGAAGGTCGTACCCTATTTGGCGGAGAACAAGATCGTGGTTAATCCGGCTAAGTCAGCAACTTCACTAAGAAGTATACATACTCAAAACTTTATAGGAAGTTGATGGTCAATGGCGAAGCTGTTGAGAACGTGAATACTGCGAGATACCTGGGGGTACAGCTGGACAAGCGTCTGAACTTCGGTAAGTATCTAACCCTGGCTATTCAGAGGGCTGGAGCTGCGCTAAAGCGCACCTACCCTCTAATAGCCAGAGGCTCGAAACTAAATCAGGACAATAAAGTCCTGATTTATAAACAAATCATCAGACCCGCTATGACATACGCTTGTCCTGTGTTTTGCAGCCTGAAAATGACTCCTCTTATGAGGTTAGACAGAATGCAAAATAAGGTACTCCGTGTTATTACTAACAGTAGAAGATACCTTCGATTGGAGACTTTAAGGGAGCTTGCAGGCGTCGACTCAGTTCCGACATATAAACGTAACTTGTCATACAAGTTCTATAAATACCACATCGATAAAAGTCCTCTCACCAAGGATATTACCAAGTTCAGGGTGTACGATAATGAGCCCCGCAAACACGGGGGGCTCATCTATAAGCGCTGGATATCTTCCAGAAGCGAAGGGAGGAACCGGCTCCTTAGGGAACCAAGACGAAAGGAATACCTAAAACGCGAAGTACCTTGACCCGGTTTTTTGCCTCAGCCTTTTCCGGGATTATCATCGAAACAACCAGCCTCACAAACTAACTGCAAGCATTATCTACATTGAATTAGCTTTGCAGGAGGCGTGTGTCTCACCGAACAGTACTACAATGTCATGAAATGCCTGGCTTTGCGTTACCATCAGCGCGGTTGGGTAATGGCGTCCTCTTTCGGTGGCTCTAGGCTCGACCTGGCAGGGCGTCCTCCTGCTCTCTTCATCGAGAGCAGAAAGGATCGCTACTTCTGCGTCCACCTATATATCCATCCTCCCCTGACCCCCTGGGTTATGAAGAATGGAATAACGGTGTTAGTTGGCATGTCATGTACTGTGAAATTTTAATTTGTAACTTTTGAAATAAACCCCTATTTATTTATTTATTTTATTTATTTATCTTGGGCTTGTAACACGAAGGTCCCAGGTTCCGCTCCTGGCAATTGCAACTTTTTTTTTTAAGAACGTTATTTTACTTTTTTCTTGCTAGTGATTTGAATTATTGGACATTTAGATAGCTTATACATTTGGGATTGCTATTGAGTGATTTTCTCATAAGTAATGTTATGTGCCTATTTGAATGAAGTGTCGATCATTTTTTTTTCTAAGAGCTGCGTTTGGAGAAAAAATAATGTGTGTATTTCGAGCACAAAGTGTCATTGTCGTTCTCCAAAGATTAATCTTTTGTCGAGCGACAACCAATCAATTTGCGCTCGAAATATACAAAAAGCTATTAAAAAACTAAAGTAGAAGTAACATTCATGTTTGATTTTTACCAGAATACAGGATATATAAGATGTTCTGAAATTACGGAAACAATTTGATTATAATAGATTCACAAGTTTCATCGTTCACAACTTACTTGAAATGAGGGGGAGGAAAAATATGAGTTTCCTCCCTGGTTTGAGGGACGAAAGTGTGTACTTTCTATAGGAGAGTAAATCGACCGATGGTGTCGCTACTATCGCTAGGAAAATGGCGTTTGTTTGTTCACATTTGTTTATGTGAAAATATGAAATTATCGTCATTTGTAGATTCGTTGAATTTTATCGTGTTTGACTCATTATTGTGATCCCCTCGAGTGGTTTTTCATATCCCTCAAGTGTTAGACTGAAGTATTATCAAAATATCGAAGTAAATAATAACTGTGATATTTACAGGTTAAGTTGTACACAAACAAAAAACAGCTGATTAGCACGTGCTAGCACTTGCTCGAGAGATTCAAATATTTCCCGACAGGGGTCGTGACCTAATGCTAAACTCTCCTATAGGGGTAGGAGAAAACAAATATTTTTGTTATGACTTAAGTTTATCGTTTTTTTTTTCATGCGAAATACCTACATGTTGTCTTATTTCAGATCCCAACAGCACACTCCAAATTTTGGGTCTAAGACATCTCGGACAACCTTTCTTCAAGAATTCCTGTGCCATAGGAGCATAATTTTTCGCCAAAATTTTCTCGCCGAGTGCAATTCTCTCTGTCTCATAGATGGCTGTATTTTGGGATGTCAGAGAGTTGCTTACGCATAGGATTTGGTCGCCTCGTGATAGTTCCAGATAAAAACTTCGCTGGAAAATAAAATCAGAAAGGTGAAAGAGGCATATTCTTGAAATGCAATATTTTTGGTATTTTCTGCTTGATATTGCTGTGTCAACATACAGGTTTAAGTAAGTTGACAAACTTCGGGGGTAGATTCTTTGAAAGGTTTCAGGACGAAAAGTTCATATGTCCCAAACGGGGTGGTTTTCGAGATACAAGGTGATAAAAATACATTTTTTTCAAGACTTTTTGGAGTAAACTTCGACATTTTCGACAATAATCAGTTCAAATTAGGCAAGTACAATCTAGTCGATAGTACGCACGATACAAAATAATTCAGTTCTCGAATAATTCACAGGGCCCTCCATTTTTCAGAGCCAAGCCTTGTTCAACCCTTCATAATTTTTTTTCCGTCGTCACTGATATATTATGATACAGGAATTGTCAATGTTGTTTCATTTAACATATTTTTATTCTCACTTATAATCTTCCTAGTGCTTGAATTATTGCCGGAAATTTTTCGAATGCATGAATTTTTTGAAAATTACCCGAGTCGCGCAGCGACGAGGGTGATTTTCTTAAAAAATTCATGTACGAGATAAATTTCCAGCAATTAATTCAAGCACGCGGGGAATTCGGTAAGAAAATTTCACACCAAAATATATCAAATTAATGGTTGATTCAACTGACTTGTAGATTATTCTGAGAGAAAACAAGTTGTAACATCAGTGGGCCATGAATGGTTTTTGTTGATATAATGAGAGTTACGCGTTGGTATTAGTGGCGGTGTTTGTATGTAAGAAAGGAAAATTCATTTAGCGACATTTTCAACCTAAAATTGCATTGCACATCACGCAGAACCAAAATAGTTTTGACTGGTCCATGCGGATTGTCTATTGGGAAGTGATGTGGAAAGGAATTGTTGCAAATTTCAGCCGAGTATTCACGAAAAGATGAGTTGAATAAAATTGTTTCAAATATTAAGTTCATCAAGTCAAGCATAGATAGATTTGATTGATATACATTTTTTACCGATGGACCTATTCATCGTTGAAATGCAAGTTCTCAAAATATTTTCAGACACATTCGAAATATTTAGTGAATATATACCTAATTATGAAATATTATCTCCTTTCATATGAAAAATAACATTCCAGTTGTACATAAAATCAAAATGTTAACTATCACATGTCAAATATGTGACAGAAAAATTTCCACTTATTAATTTCGCCCAGGGTACCCAGGAGGATAAAAATTTCCGGAAATTTTTTGGGTTGCCATGGCAACTAAATAAAAACCAATTTTTTGATTGGCTGAAAAAGTGAGGTGTGAAATTTTCTCGTAAATTTTTATTTCTTTGTATCGTTCAGGAGCTTCAATGAAAATATTAATGCGAACATTTTCCAGTTTCGCATAACATAAAGAAATTTGAGAAGTAAATATTCTCACAAACTTCGACTGGTGATTCTTTGATAGTTTTCAGGAAGAAAAGTTCATAATATAAATACAGAGTGTCCCAGAATAAAGGAAATAAACTCCGAGGGTAGAATCCTCACTTCATTTTAAGGCTGAAAGTTCCAATAAACATATACCCTAAAAGGAGTATTAAACGAGTTACAGGGTGTTGAAAGTGACACAAAAAAATATATTTTCCAGAATTACTCCATAACGGCTTAACTTTTCTCAATGAAATTTAGTATGTCACTTAACAGCATCCAGTTTCATATTTCAAGGCAAATGTGTTTGTAACTCTAAACAGGGGCGTACGGCAGGTGGGTACCCCTATTCGCCCCTCCCCAACTTTCACGCTACTGGATTAATATAGATTTCTTCTTTTTTTCTTAATCACCAATATTTCCTATACAGAAAAGGAATACGTTTCGTTTCACAAATATCAACGGTTTTCGAGATATTTGAAGTTGAATAAGTGCGTGCGTATCAAAATCTTCACTATTTTTTAAAGGAATGTGAAGATAACTATTTATAACATTATAACCAACATATTTCATACCTTGCAATGACCATAAATTCAAATATTTCGAAAATTGTTGGCATTTACGAGGGATTTTGTTCACAAAAATTTCCCGATATTTAAAACTTACATAGCCACTAACAAAATAACCACTAATGAGTATCCGTATCACATACGCACCCACTTATTCAACTTCGAATATCTCGAAAACCTTTGATATTTGTGAAACGAAACGTATTACTTTTTTGTATAGGAATTAAGAAAAAGACGATGAAATAGGGTTACCCACAAAAGCCGTTATGGAGTTATTCTGAAAAATATTTTTTTTTGTGTCACTTTCAACACCCTGTAACTCGGTTAATACTCATTTTAGGGTATACGTTTATTGAAACTTTCAGCCATGAAATGAAGTAAAGATTGTACCCTCGGAGTTTGTCCCCTTTATTCTGGGACACCCTGTATATGTCCCAAACGGCTTGGTTTTCGAATTACAGGATGATAAAAATACATTTTTTTCAAGACTTTTTGGAGTAAACTTCGATATTTTCGACAATAATCAGTTCAAATTAGGCAAGTACAATCCATTTAATAGTACGCGCGATACAAAATAATTCATTTCTTAAATAACAGGGTCCTCCTTTTTTCAGAGTCAAGACTTGTTCAGCCCTTTTGCCACCAGTGAGAGATTGTGAGAGAAAAATAATCGATGATGTTTCATCGTCATTTTGTTTTCTTGAAGTTTTGTATTTACTTGTACGGTTCAGGAGCTATAAAGAGTCCCATAAAATTTGAAAAATTTGAAAATAAAACAATATCAATTATTGTGAATAGGAAGGAATATTTTTTCAGAATTAGAAAAATCTACGATAAATAAACATTATGAAATAAAATAAAGACAAGATTTTATACAAATACACTGAAAATGAAAGAATTATTTCTTTTATTGTTTGATATAGGTTTTTCTGTGAATAACAAATTCAAAGGCTTCCGCGGATACAAAGTTGATAATCTTGTACAGGAAGATATTTAATCTAATACCCACAGAAAAGTAGGACCCTGTGAATTATTTAAGGAATGAATTATTTTGCATCGTGTGTACTCGCCAAATTTAAACTGATTATTATCGAAAATGTCGAAGTCTGCTCCTAAAAATATTGAAAAAAAATTATTTTTATCACCCTGTATCTCGAAAATATGCATACTATCTAAAAGAGTTTTTTACAAATCAAGATTAGAAATCAATGAAAGTGAGTTGTAAAATAGGTCGAGATGTTATCAGATTCTTAATCACAATAACAGTTTTTCTTTATTCCATTTTGTTTCTGAAAAAAAAATCCGTTCTGAAGAATTCTAATTTTTCTCACTTCTCAAGAAAATATACCTGTAACTGCCGTAATTTTTGACGTAGAACTATACTTTTATTGTATTCATCGAATGTAAAAATTTCATATTTTTGCTTCAAAAGTTACGGAAATTACGAGGACTTTCCATGTGGAGTGACACAAATTTGCATTTTTTAGACCGGATTTTTTTAGGAATGAAGTGGATTAGTAGAGCTCGTGGATTATTTGAAGAGCTCTTAAGATAATCCACGAGCTCAAGTAAAATGATTGTTCAAATTACATATTAAAATTTATTTTCGCTCTATTTTGCCCCTACTATGCTTTTTACGACAAAATTAAATGAATATACCGGGTGAACACGGAAAGTGACTCGCCCCTATAACTTTTTTGGTTTTGCAGATATTGAAATGAAATTTGGAGGATCTGCATGAGAAATAAAACTGCATTTTTTGACAAGCGACTCAGGTTCATGTAGCTTGTGGTCTCACAGAAAGTGATATAAACTTTTGATTTTTAAATGAGACTCCCGGTGCATTTTGATGTTTTGGTATCCGTATAACATTCAGAATACAACCATGTATAACTTGTTACTTTTTTTAACCAAAAATTTTTTTTATTCCAAAATTTGATTTTTGAACTAGAGAGGACTATGGATACGTTTATATTATTGATTTTAGTTCTGAAGTAGGTAAAAATGCATCTGCTGTGAAAAATTTGATTTTCAAATTATTTCTCTTATTTTTTTTATTTTCAAATGGCAACATAGTGGCTGGTCGGGTCAGAAAAAAAATGAGGATTTTTATACGACTTAAAACTTGACAAATAACTCAGCTTCTGTTCTGGAATATTGTTTTCAGTCGATATGTAGAATTCAATTTTAGAATTTGTATTACTAATTTTTTTCTAAATGGCAATTATGTGCATTTTATTACGATTATGTTGATACCGCTTCACTTCACTTTCGTTAAAAAAACTTAAAAAGATTACTTAAGATCTTCCTTAAAATGAAACACCATTTCAAACTGAAATGAGTTTCAAATGCATTAAGTAACCTGTGGCATACATAACTGATGAAACAAGGTGATTAAGGAGAATTGAAAAAAAAACATTACTGGTTGATGTGTTATCTTATCTTGCCTCACTTCTGCAAAAGTAAATTTAGTACAGCTCCCAGAGAAAAAAATCACTAAAACTGTAAAAAAAATTGAAACTCTTTGAAATTTGGCATGGAAGTAGTATTTTAGACAAGAAAGAGATAACTGATGAGTTCCCCCGCATCA
This sequence comes from Chrysolina haemoptera, assembly GCA_958298965.1. Classification (NCBI taxonomy): domain Eukaryota; kingdom Metazoa; phylum Arthropoda; class Insecta; order Coleoptera; family Chrysomelidae; genus Chrysolina; species Chrysolina haemoptera. The sequence continues at coordinate 25,735,185 of OY282597.1, read as the reverse complement.
GCGGTCGATGGGCCTGGAAAAAGCGATCTGAAATAATTTTCCGCGCTTTTCCGGCTTTATCTCGGAAAATTTGATGATTTCGAGAAAATCCCAAGAGAGCAAAATTGAAGCCCATCAAAATTTCCCCAAAAAAGGCCTCCTAAGATTTTTTGAGAAAATGAACAGGTTCGCCAAAAATTGCGATAAAATGCAGAGTCACAGATCATTACTCGAACCCTCGGAATTTCCAACTCCGAGGAACGTTTTTGATATTCTCAGACAGATAACTCAGGATCTACTGAACGGATTTTCAAAAATCAAAATGGGTTTTGAAGGGGAAGTTCTGAGCCTTTAAGATTTTCTATTCAGATATAGATATGTACTACTGTATAGCAAATTAACATGATAGTTGAGAAACAAAAATCTATTTTCGAGTGTATTATAATAAAAGGCTGTAGATTATAAAGGACGCAGTATCTCATGCTCTTCTTCAAAGATGTTGAAGTTAATATCTTGTACTTTGATCCCTGCATAATCAAAATCTCACAAATTACTTACTTTGCAAACCCAGCCATTTCAAATTTTCAGTAATCCGGAACAGTTTTTTAGGTTACAATTTTTTCAAATTCCGAGTGGCTTTTCAGTGCGAAGGAGGTTCCCTAAAATTCTAAAAAAATTTGAGAATGAGGACAATACCTCAGATTTGAAAAAAAAAAAAATTAATATCAAACTTAATCGCTGAATATTCTGAGAATTTAAATATTATTTCGTAGTTTCGGGGAAATTTTGTACTTTTTCTTATTTTCAAGATTATTCTCTATATACTACTCTTTGGGGAATACTGCCAGTCGGAATTAAAAGCCTACTTGTTGCTCTTTCATTACCATATAGTGAGATGTGCCCATATTCTTTCCTCTATAAAAGGCAGGTGCTTCTTTTCAATACCTCGCATGCCTCGCGGAACTGATTTTCAAAGAGCTTTCGGAACGCGGCTCTACGCATGCTGGTGATGCAGCAGCAGTAGACTCTGCGTCGGTGAGTAGTATAAAGTAAGCTGTGGTGTGTTTACTCGACTCGACTCCGAAATGCATGGATAACAAACTGTGGAAAACTGCGTTAAGTTGGAGAGAATTGGTCGTTCTAATTCAAGTGTACATTTTCAACTAAAGTTTTGTAACATAATTACACTTATCTTGAAATCAACTTTAGCAAATAAGGTAAGGATATTTTATCAACCCTTGTAAGTTGGAAATGTAAAACGTCAGTTTCCATTGAATCGTAGAAATATGTAAATGAGTTTTCTGTATGTGGTCATTGTTACATAAACAGTTGTAATAATTTGCCAGTTGTAAATGCGACTGAGGAAGATCTCGATGAAGAAGAAGAACAATTAGATTGTTACAGCGATAAAGAATCCGATTCATACAGCGAGGACGAATAAGTGACACGTAACAAAAGAAGAAGGATAATTATATAAATATGTATTTTGTTACATCATTTTTAATGTATTTAACAAATAAAATTTATTTTCATAACCCTTTTTTATTCGAAATATAATTTTATGGGCTTTTTGACATCGAACACCCCATACTCATACCTTCTTAAATATTCAATTGTTCTTGCGGAAATTCTCACTTGATCTCAAATATCTTGCAGTGGACGAATAGAATTGCTCCTGTCTAAAAAAATGCATCGTATGGCACCTGGGAAATTCATTATACACTTCAGTTGCACTCTTCCTTTCAATTTTCAAAATTTGACCCTTTAACCTTTAAAATATGCTCAGAGTCAATTCCAAGTAACGAAATTTTATGATAAATTAGGGACATGACCTTAGGAACTCCTTAATGCCTGAAAATATTACTGTATTTTATTAGTTCTTACACAGAAGTTGGTTTATTGGACAACCAAAAAAAAATTTTTTTTCTTCGCGTTTTTCCGGCGAAACCCTTGATTTTCTTGAAAAAACTCAAAAGACCTTTTTTGTAGTAAATTTAATGTACTTTAATTTTGATATTTTAATATTTTCTCATAATCCTTATATTTTCCGAGATAATGCCGGAAAAGCGCGGAAAATTACTTGAGATCACGTTTTCCAGGTCCATCGACCGCTGAGGGGGGAACTCATCAGTTATCTCTTGTCTAAAATACTACTTCCATGCCAAATTTCAAAGAGTTTCAATTTTTTTTTAAGTTTCAGTGATTTTTTTCTCTGGGAGCTGTACTGATTAGGAAACTATTGTGTATTAAGCCCCCCATAGACTTCGTTCTTTCATGACGGTTTCCATCGCAGCGACGAAAATCGTCGTGTCAAAACTGAAGTGTGTGGTAGCAAACCGTCGTGTTTCATCGCCAGTTCAAAAATCTGTCCGAGCTTGATATTTGGCACGACGGGTCGTCGGTTGTCGTACCAAACCGAGGTATGTGTGGGGCAGCGACGGGAACCGACGTTACTGTTCACGTAGTATTTAGCGGAAGGTATAGTCGTGTATGTCAATATCAAAAAGCTGTGAATAAACAATTTTGGATAGAATTTATAGAGGAGTATCGAACTCATCCTTGTTTATGGCGCATAAAGTCAGAGGAATTGGTAATTATATTACAAGAAATCAATCCAGAGACAACTGTTCAAACGGTAAAGAACAACATTGATTCGATGCGTGGCAGTTTTCGAAAAGAACTTAAAAAAATGAAGGATGCCAAGAGGTCATGTGCGGGCTTGCCTCTGCGAACATCTGTGTCCGATTAATTTCGCACCAGAACAATAACTGACAGTAAATCGTATGGCTGAAGCAGGTTGGTGATGGAACACGACGTGTTTGATCGTGGCGATGAAACATGTCGTGAAAGAACGAAGTCTATTACGATAGTCGAACGATTGGTTACACAAAAATTCTTATATTTTTCGAAAGTCGATGAAAAAAGAAGTAGGCGGTAGCGTAATGCCATACTTCTCCGGTGTGACTTACAGCCCGCCATACCGACGAGAACACGTTAATCAAAAATTGAAAATTCAATCATTTGTACCCGGCTAATTTGTGCCCAGCTAATCATCGTCGAGTAGCCATTCACGAAAATCACCATGCCATACTTTTCCGACGGTTCCAAATGGCCGCCATACCACCGTAAAGGAGTATTTTTTATTTTTTTGGTACAAATCGTTCGACTTTAGTAATTAATCCGACACGTTCAAATAACGCCCACGAGATTGGACCGCCAGTACCAGCGCTATGACCATCATTTTTCTACTAGTGTCTAGCGACAGCCCGGATATTTTGGCTGGCGAGAATATTGACAGCATCATAATCTCCAAATTGGCAGCTTCCTTGGTCTGATTCCTCAAAAACACATAAAAAGGTAATTTTCACAGTGTTCAACAATTCTGTCTTCAGCCTTCTTTAAAAATGTGAAAAATTGCGATTTACAGGTTTTGAGGAAGACAGAATTGTTGAAAACTGTGAAAAATTACTTTTTTATGTGTTTTTGAGAAATCAGACCAAGGTAGCTGCCAATTTGGAGGTTACGATACTGTCAATATGCTCGCCAGCCAAAATATCCGGGCTGTCGCTAGACGCTTGTATTTTTCTTTTCGTCATTACCTACGTTATTAGAGCCCTGAAGGGTCGCCATACTTGGTACAAATGACCGGAAAATTTGTGTTACCACCTCTCGGTCTATATGCTGTTGATTGAAAAACATGTTAATAATATCATTTATGCAAAAAGATTTAGTTTTTGGATTGATGGTTTTGTTATATCATCTGTGTTGGTCACAGGTTATTCCATGAATTTTAATATTATTTTAATCTCAAAACGAAAGATCTACCGTAATATTTTTTTGAGTTTGTTGACGTACGTTTGTTCGAGACCTAATAGTGTGCGGTATCAAATCAATCGTACTGAAATGCTCTTTTTTCTGACTCGACGAGCCACTATGTTGCCATTTAAAAAAAAAAAGTAATAATAATTTGAAAGTTAAATTTTACACAACAGATGTATTTTTCCTAATTCTTTAGGACTAAGATTAATAATTCGAACATATTCATAGCCTCTAAGATTCAAATATAGATTTCAAAATTTTTAAAATTTTTGGTCACAAAAAGTAACAAGTTATAAGTACATGGTTTTATTCAGAGTGACATATGGAGACAAAAAAAGTGAAAATATGCCGGATGTCTCATTTGAAAATAGAAAGTTTATATCACTTCCGGTGAGATCGGAAGTTGCATGAAGCTGAGTCACTTGACAAAAAATATAGTTTTGTGTATTATATGGATCTTCCAAATTTCATTTCGATATTTTTTTTAAACAAAAAAGTTATAGGGGCGAACCACCTTGCTTAGACACCCGTTATAGGAGTCAGAAGTGTCCAAAATGTTACTAATATTATATAATGGAATATTTGCATACCAATTCTGCCAAATTCTTCACTTTCAGCGGTATTTGGGAGAACTCCCAGTGATCCCTAAAACGAAAAAATGAAATATTTTTAATTCTGACATATTACAAGGGTGGAGTGAAGAGTAATATATTTTTTAAAGAAAGAAATTAACCATTTATCTCGATACAATTCGCTCAACGATATTAACACTTTTTAAGCCCTCCAAATGATGAGTCTTCAAAATAACTCTCTGTTGTGGCGATGATCTCTCCATTTGATATATATTGTTACAGACCTGAAATTTGATAAAGACTTCTCGAATTGTTCGAGATCGTTCGATGAATTAGATGGAAACACCTAGAAGCACTAACTTTTGTTCTGGATCAATCGTCGAACATTCTTATTGTGTTCTATTGATTTCTTCATTTTTCTAGAACTTCATTTTTATATAAAAGCAATGCATTTGTGAGATGGAGTTAGTTACCTTGAGTTACCTTGGATACAAATATTTTGGTATCAGAATTTCAGTTTTGACAGTGACTTGTATTACAGTGTTGTCAAGTGAAGTTTGAATAATAAAGGCAAGTCCATACCAGTGTACAGTTATTTTTCAACCCGAAGACGCAACAATATTCTAACTCAGCCATTTTTCCATTATGAGGTATAGGGAAAGAAGCCACAGGGAGCCAAATTCGAAGAATACGGGAATATAGAACAATTCGTAAATTCGCAAATTGGCCAATTCATCTGTAGTGCGCACTATCTAGATTGTAATTGGATAATGCCTTTCTTTGTGTTGAATAAGGTGACAGGTTTACACTATATGTATAGGTGGTGTATCCTGTATACGTCCTTAGTAGTAGGAAATCATATTTGCATACTCAATATTCAGTTATGGACGATTATTTTGTTTAATTGAAGACTTGAAAGAGCTTAATGCTATTAGTATACAGTGCTGCTTTCAATAGTCCCTCCCCTTTGTTAACTTTTGAACGGTTCGACGTACAAACTTAAAAAAAAAACTGTCTCGGGGATTTCACCAATACTACTTTTTGAAGTGAAAAATATGGTGATTGCTCAATAGGGGGCGCGGGGGGACCATTCACTCAAAATTTTCAAATGGCATGGGGAGACAAGTGGCACATCGTTGAAAAGAGAATTCAGTTCTCTTTCAAATTATCTAAATATTTTTGAATTTTGTCAATAATTTTTTTCCCAAATTTCGATTTTTATGCTTTTCGAAATTTTCAAGTTAACCGTTCATATTTATCGACGTATGAGTAGTATTCAGGTCCGCATTTATACAGTGTGGAAAGTCTAACTGGAACAAATTCTGTAACTTGATAAATAAAGGTTTATCGCAAAATTCCTGAAACATGTCCGTATTCATTTTCAATGGGGCATATTACAAAGAGATTTGTTTATCTTTTCAATTATCTGGGGGGTTGCAGCCACCCCCAATTTTTTAGTTGAAAGACTGTTCAATTGCAAATACAATTCCATTTTTTTTGTTACTGTTTATAAGCAATGTGTCGGAAAAAATATTAAATTAGGACATAGTTACTGAAATTACTTCAATGCAATAAATGTTCAAACTACTCCCCACCTTGTTGCTGACAATATCCCAATCGATAATAAGTAGCATTCCGACCATTTTGTAATTTGTTAAAAAAATTCAGCAGCAAAGATATTTGAATTGCTTTCAATTTGTACACATGGCACTAAAAAATCAAAGGTGAGGTAGTGATTTTCCAGAAATTTAAAAATTGCCCATTATCTCGAAAAGGGTGAGATTTTTACTAAGATGAAATTCCGATATTCTGAACAGTCATGACCTGTCCAATCACCAGTTTCAATATTGTACAAGGTTTACCGGATACAGTGAGTTAAAAAAATTTGCACTATTTGGAAAACTTTTTTATTATCGATTTGTCAGAAAATTTTATTCTTCATAAAAATTTGCGCATTGCAGAATTCTTGCATGAGAGTTGTAAAGATTTCAAATTTCCAAACGGTGTATAGAAGGGAACAAAAAATAGAATTTTGATCAAGTGTAAACTACGCTGACTGTGATTCCAAATTTGATTATTATTTTAATGTCAATAATAAGGGGTATTTTACACTTGATCAAAATTTTAATTTTTGTTCCCCTTGTACACCGTTTGGAATATTGAAATTTTGTCAACAATGCAAGTATTCTGCCATGCACTAATTTTTATAAAGAATACATTTTTCTGACAAATCGATAATAAAAAAGTTTTCCTTCTGCTGTACATTTTTGAAACTCACTGTATATAGTCTGGACCACATTTTGATAGGCAACCTATTTTAGGCGTATTCGTCTATTTATGAAACTTCAAAAAAAGTATGTTTCATCCGTTAAGAACGGTGAAGGTCGACCTCTCTTCGGCTCTTAGACTAACATATAAGCGAATGAGATGATTTAATTAACCCCGAAATATTCTGGATTGTCAATTATTTTCGGTAGACGTACCCTTGGATTTTATCTTTCAGAGGTCCTTTCAGATTTAGCAAAACTTCCAAAAAATCTTTTGGTGCGTACACAGGCCTATACTTGTGGATATCAACCTGAAAAAAGTCGAATATTCAACTGCAAAAAAATTAATCAGACCAGATATTTTACCAACTTCAAAATTACTCAGCTCTGTCCACTTTTTTGTGATTTCTTCCTTCTCGTTGGTAGTCCTGAGTTTCGCCAAATGTATGCCCAACTCGCTGCACATAGAATTTAGAGATTTATGAATTCGCTTGTCCCAATGGATTTGACATTTTCGGAAAAATGGATCGTAAGGACTGACTTCTTTTTTCCTCGTTTTCACCCATCTGTAGATACTGTTCTTCAGTTCAGATTCCAGACCATTTTCTTGCATTATTTTGAGGAGAGAATTTTTGAAATCATCTGATTTTACACTAGGTGTTACCACCAATTTCTGGAAACAGGTTAACAATGACAGTGTCAAATACTTCAAAGGCTTTCAGTAGATTATGTTAGTCTGGTAGCATATGTTCAGATCTATTTGTGATAATCGAAGTACAGAGGAAGATCTATTGTTTACAATATCTGGAGCGAAAAGAAAATTGTTTCGTAATAAGGAAGAAAAGGAAAAAATTCACATTTTTTTCCGGTTTTAAGATTATTAGAAAGCTTTTTTTTCCAAAGAGATGATTAATATGTTTATTGTCGAAGCACTAGATAGCCAGTACAGCCAGTACAGACAAAAATGAACTAACAACATTAGTACTTATTGACTTCTCGAAGGCTTTTGACAGGGTTGATCATGGGCTATTGTTAGCTACGTTGCATTACAATGGATTTGAAAACGGTGCAATAGAATTGATGAAGAGCTATCTGTCCAATAGAAGTCAGATTGTCAAATATGGGAATTATGAATCCACACCATTGAAGCTTATTTGCAGTGTACCACAGGGATCCATCTTAGGGCCTCTGTTATTTTCAATATACACATCCACCTTCAGGGAATGCTTGAGAAATTGCCAATCTCATTTCTATGCTGATGATTTGCAAATATACCATTCTTATCCCTGTTCAGAAATGGATAATAGTAATATTATTATTAACGAAGACCTTGCAGCACTTTCGGAATTGGCGGAAAAATATTGTATGGAAATAAATCCTTCTAAATCTCAGGTAATGTTGTTTGGACGTAAGGTGTCCAGAGATAGATATGCAGCTTCTGTTGATATCAAAATAAACAATCAATCACTTGTTCTAACCAATGTCACAAAAAACTTAGGGCTATATTTGGACTCAGATCTCAACTTTAAACAGCATGTAAATCATGTTATAAGAAAATGTATGACTAATATAAAATTAATATACAGCAATAGAAGTATACTAAACACAAAAACCAAATCTATCTTGTGCGAATCTCTTGTATTATCACATATCACCTATTGCGATATAGTGTATGGACCTTGTCTAACGGCCTTCCAAAATAGCAGATTGCAAAAAATGCAAAATATGTGTGTTAGAATAATATTTAATATAAGGAAATTTCAAAGGGGAGTTTCGAGCAAGTTGAATGAACTGAAATGGCTTACAGTGAAACACAGGCGTTACTTGCACGGTAGTATATTATTTTTAAAAATCATAAAAAATAAATCACCTATTTATTTGCATGAGAAAATTAGATTCAGAACTGACGTACACAACATAAATATCAGGAGAAAAGACACCCTCACAATACCAAAACATAACACAAACTTATATCAAAGATCATTTTCTTATGTTGTTTGTAAAGTTCTGAATCTAATTCCCTCTGAAATCAAAGACAAGTCAATTTATGCTGCAAAATTCAACTTGAAAAGATTACTCCTCAATAATTTGTTAGTACCTACCTAATTTTAAGATTTAGGGTTTCGTCATATTCTGATAAGATTTAATTAAGAATTACAATATGCATATATTTTAAGTATGTATACATTAGTTTTATAATAAAGTAGCTCCTGCACCTTCCTATATTTATGGAAGACTAGCTGTATTGAAAAACAGGTCTATTTACCTTTTAGGTAATAGAACTGAATGCAGCTTTTTTGATGAGCTGAATAATCCATTTTTTCCCTGTCATTTATTGTAATCTCAGCTTATTGAATAAATTTCTTTATTATTATTATTATTATTACTAATACCAGTTCATGTGAATGTAAGGTAACACAAGAACGTAAGAAATTTAAACTATTGGAATCGTGTATCTTACCTTGCGATTTATCATGAACTAGGCTTTAATGATAAAGCTATATTTCCGGGAAAATTTTTACAATACCGACCTAACACCGATTTCAATGAAATTTGCACAGCATGTGTAAAACATGATAAAATTATTATACCCGTCGAAATAGTTGTGTGAGATATTTTTTTTGGTGAATAATGGTCACTTCGTCACATCACTTAGACGCTATGAACACAACATGAAATGTCCGCTTACAGTCCTCATGCAAGGTACACCAAGTAGTATTAAGGCCTGATTGGTCACTCTAATAGCGGGACGTTTAAATGGAAGAAAAGGAAAAGGTAAACTGAGTTGATAATGCTTGAACTTTATCCATGCGTCTATTAATTTTATGCTTTTATTAGTTTTTTAGTTCGCAATTAACACACAAACCTAACCTAACCCGTGTTTTCTGTTCAGAGGTGAAAACTCGTTATCCGTGCGCGAGATGTCTAGTGCGTCACGGGTATGCTGGACTCAAGTGGGCATGCCTATCTCGCCTACCAGCCAAAACACCTCCTTTTTCCTGTGTGCCACCCGGAACCGTCTTCCGACATTTCTTCGGGTACCGTTTCACTCCTCTTCTGTATTTATTTCGTCTTGTCTTATCCTTTCATCCTCTTCTTTACTTTTCATTATCGATTTTATCATTGTGTGTATTGTATTCCAGTTTTCCCTGCTTTCTATCATTAGCTCCACCATGTTGTCTGGGCTTATCTCCGTTTTCGTTTTGAGGTTGGCTTGCTCTTTGATGTTTTTGATGATTTTAGGCACCTATAATAGTAGAATAGAAAATAGTCCAGTCTCACAGGTTCACATTCTATCCATCCCTTTGTTTTTGGTATTAGTCTCTTTGTCCACTGTCCTTTGTCCGCTTCCCTGTCCCATCCGTTTTGTCATTCCTCTATGGCTCTTTCTCTTGCCTCCTTCTTTACACCTTGCAGATTTTCTCTAGGGCTTTCACGGATGTATTTTCTCTACTACTTGGAGGACGATTGGTATTATGCCCGTGATTATTTGGAGAGCCACATTTGAAGTGGTTCTATAGGCCGATGCTATTCTTATTAGTATTTTACTCTGGGCTCTGATCATCATATCCCTGTACCTATTTATTCGCAGCCCATGCCGGTGCCCCGTACAGGAGTACGCTATGTGCTACCCCGGCGAGGACTGCTCTTTTCATACTGGAGGGTCCCCCTATATTGAGCATGATCTTCTTCAATAGCGCTGTTTTTTTTCCGCCTTCTCCACTGCTTTTTCAACATGTTTTCCAAATGTTCCCTGGTCGTCGAAGTGGACTCCAAGATATTTTACGGTTTTCTGAGGGATGATGTATATATCGTTTATCTTGAATTTGTTATGGTCTCTTTTCCTTTTCCCTTTCAGGATCACCACCTCGGTTTTTTGCGGAGCCCGCGTTAGCTGGTTATCCTTTATCCATGCGTCTATTGATTTTATGCTTTCATTAGTTTTCCTAATTAGCTCGCTATCTTTTTTTGCCTTTACAATGAGTGCTAGGTCATCCGCAAAACCGATGGTTGTGCCTCCTTCCGGGAGCTCCAGCCCCAAAACTTCATCGTACTGCACATTCCACAGTGTCGGTCCCAGGACCTAACCCTGTGGAACTCCTGCCGTAGCTTCCATCTCCTCTCCTTTGTCTATGGCAATTTTCCTTTTCTCCAAGTAATCTTGTACTATGTTGATCAGATACCCGGGCATTTCCTTTTGTTCCAGTGCTTTGATTATTTTGTTACGGTTTGCGGTGTTAAACGCATTTTTTATATCAAGAGTTACTAATACATTCCATGTTTTGGTGTTTTCTTTTACTATTTGCTTTACCTTATTTATAGCTTGTTTCGTTGATTTCCCTTTGCGGAAACCGTACTAGTAGTCGTGTAACATGTGTTTTTCTTCGATTTCCACGTTCATTCTATTTCTTATCATGGCCTCGTACAGCTTACTTATGGAGTTCAGCAGGCATATTGCAGGGAGCTCCGGTGGTTTTTCTTGTTTTAGTATCAGTATTAATTTCGCTATTTTCCAGTCATCTGGGAATTTCTGTCGTCTGAGGAGTTCGTTAGGCATGCTTAATATACACTCTGTTTTTATTTTCCACACCTCCTTTATAGCCTCCGGAGGGGGTCCCATCTGGTCCGGGTGCCTTTCCTTCCTTCATTTGTTCACAGGCCATCATTATTCCTTCCTTTGAGAAGGGTTTCACTACTTCGGTGGCCCGTCTTCTCTCACTGATCTCTTGGGTTTGGGGGAAAAGTCCCTGCGCTATATCCTTTCTCTTTTCTTTGTGTAGGCTATAGGTTGCCTGACTGCCAACCGCTTTGGTTGCTATTTTATATCCTTGGCCCCATATGTCGTTCTCGAGTTCTTCGCATAGATTTCTACAGTGTTCCCTTTTGACTCTTGGATTTGCCTGCATAACTCCCTTTTTGCGTTTTTATATTCCTCTTTCGCCTGCGCTTTTTTTTCTATGTTGTTTCTTACCCCCGCTGCTGCTCTCGTGGCTGCTCTGCGTAATCTGTTGCTCTCGTCCCTTAGTTGTGCAATTTTTTCGTTCCACCAGTAGGGTTTTGTTATTCTCCCTTTGAGGTTTGTACTAATGCTGTACTAATTAGGGAGGCATATAACCTCCCTAATTCTGTTTGTTATGACTACATGGTTGCTGGTGTTTCGATTTTCCTCCACTGTTTGGTTAATGTGTATTGGATAGGATGCCCAATCGACCTGTGTTATTTTCCTTCCCACCCATTTTATTTTTTTAACGGCCAATTCGTAATATATGTATTATGATCTGTGAGTGTATCCTGGCTTAAGACTGCTCAAACCTAACCTCACCTAACCTATCCTAACCTAACCTAACCTAACCTAAACTTAACTAACCTAACCTAACCTAACCTAACCTAACCTAACCAACAGTGCGCAAACTGATACTTTTTTGCAAAAGTGCATACAAAAATCACCTTTGCGTAAAATTATCAACTGTGCGTAAAGTAAATTTTTACACACTGTTCATAAAAAATACAGTATTTTGCGTCAAATATAATCGTGAGTCGTCATTTGATAAGACAATTAATAACATAAAACATTCAAATGAATGATATTACAATAGCTACAATTTGGCGATATAATATAACTGCCGATGAAAAGACGTTGTATGATACACACTCGTAAATGGCTTTTTTCTTGCGTGTTTTTTGAACTCGGCTGCGCCTCATTCAACAATTAAACTTCACGCTCATACAAAATAGTCCCACTTTACGATCTAGTATCATAAATAGCTATTTCTTGGTTTAATGGCAATGGTTATTAAGGTAACCGAAATTTTGACGTTTTGATGATCTGTTATTGCGATTTTGTCACTCAATAATATGTTGTAGATGGGATTGCTGACAAAAACAAATCTGAAATGTCACTAGTATACAGTGTGAAAACGACTGCTTTATTCTTTGGAATAAAATTATTTCAGATATCCAATAGATGATAATAATAGCTGTAACAGATTAAATGAAGGTACATAATATATAAATAGAATATCCTATCAAATGGCAGGATTCAATGTATGACCATGATAGAGTACCATGATCATACCTTGGCTCTTCCATCCAACCATGGCCCGTGTCACTATATTTGGTAGTGATAAGTTTACGCCCATCGACCACTGAAACTTGTATTATCGATGTCGACGATGCTACAGAGATTCTCGCAATACATGATTGCTATTCTTTAAAACAAATTCGTGGCACGGCTATATTTTTATCATAAAGATCAGGTGCTTATGACTGACAATCAAACATTTAGGTACAACGTAAGCAGGGGCGGATCCGGGCGATGTTTGAGGGGGGGGCCATAGAAAATAATGGCCGATATAGGTTAGCAAAATAGTGGAATTTTTTGTTGGTACCTGTCTACTGAGTCATAGTCAACTGCTTTTTCATAGAAAGATTGACTTTAGTAAACAGGATATCAATGATATCATATTTAGTTTCCTGTCATGTGTCAAAATTTTTGTAGTAAAAAACAAGTCCAAACTAATTGATATATTTCATAAGTATATGTAAACATTTATTTTATAAGAAAACGGAAAAAAATAAATAAAAAATATTTCTCTTTAAAAACAAATAAAACACAAAATATAAAAATGTGAAAACAATCAAATAGTAAAAACTAAATAATAAATTCCAATCTCCTATTCTTTTGACTAGCGTATCTTTGGATAATATTATCTACATTCAGACTGCCGCAAATGGCCCTATGTATATGCATCAATGCCAATCCATTTAACCTTTCTTCAACCATTCTAGATCTTATCCAATCTTTCAGCCTTCTGAGTGTCGAGAAACTCCTTTCAGAAGATGCAACACTTACAGGCAGGCAACATAATAGTTCCAGCAGAATGTTTATGTTAGGGAACATATTCCTATTCCTAGCACATTCCTTCAGAGCAGTTATACCATTGTCTGGTGTATTTTGCTGGGTATTCCACATCTGTTTCCATATATACATTTCAGAAACGATTTTCTGAAAGGTAATTTCATCATTCCCCTCAAAAATTGTCGGAAACTGTTGTTTTTTTCTGTTTGTAAATCAGAATCCATACATTTTTATATTTATTTGGTCCACGAGGGGGGGGCCATGGCCCCTATGCCCCCCCCCTTGAATCCGCCCTTGAACGTAAGCACGTGAAGATGATTTTTCACCCCTTTCTCAGCTGTTTATAGTATGGATAATGCTCAGTTGGTAGCTAAACTAACAAATTCCCTGCATTTGCGAGGTGCAGGTATAATATGACAATTATTGAAACATCGCCCCTAAATTTTTCAAATACTGTAATCATAATTTAACAAGGCTGTAATTCGACGACTGACACTTCAAAACATACCTTAAGTGGACTTGCTGGATCGATTAATTCATCTCATGTATCGGTGGAAAGTCCGAAACGTGTGCCAGAGAATTTCAAATAAATGAAACGAAAAATTTCGACAAAGTCGAATTCCCCTTCTATCCGAACTATCCTACAAAGTAAAAAATCTGATGCAAATATCTGTCAGAACTTGCAGTTGGCCCTCCTCTTCGAGGACAAATTGATGTCAGATGTAATTCAATGTTCGTAGGGGAAAGTAGTTGTTTTCTGGCAGATAATTGCCTCAAATTTTCCACTTTGTGGGATAGTGAGGAGAGAAGGGGAATTCGACATGGTCGAAATTTTTCGTTTCATTCATTTGCAATTCTCCGGTGCACGTTTCAGACTTTGTTCGAATTCATGTCAAGTTACCACATAACAACGAATAATTCTCAAAATGTAGAAATACTGAAAACGATCGTAAATATATAATTTTTAATGTATGTACCTGGATATCTTCGAATAAACTTGAGTACGACACGGACTTCTTGAGTTCGTCGCAAATTTTCACGGTGGTGTGATGAATACTTTTTTCTCTTACGTCTTCCATAATCAACACGTTTGATTTTTAAATTTCGTCTAGTTTAACCAACGAAGAAGGCAGACACTCTAGTTATTCTGAGTGTTTATTAGTCTCCAAGGGAACATTGATATAAGTGCGATTTCGGTCACCCTGTAAGGTTTAATTTGTTTCAGTGCTGTGTGTGTCACCTACTGGAAGGTGAACAAACTAGTTTTGCATGAATCGGAGAAATCTACATGTATAAATTCAACTGTGAGTTAACCTCAGGGATTAAATCCGCTATGGGTTAACAGATGTCGCTAACAGATTTGTTTCCAAACTCGCATCGAGTTTCCTTTTTCGATTTTTTTGTTTGTGTCGTAAGTCGTAAGATTTGTTTTCAGTTTGTCTCATATTTTCCATATGTTAAAAATATTCGGAGAGAAGGGTACTTCGACATTGTCGATTTTGCTATTTCATTTAATACAAAAATTCTTGAACTTGGTTACATGTCGGTTACATGGAGCACTCTCAATTGTGTATATATTTTAATCATGCAAATTTTGTAATTGTGCAGTATATCTGCAGGGTATTAGCCAGGGGAGTGGTTGTTTTCTGACAGGTAGTTGCCATAATAAGCCTATGCAGTAGGTGTATATGGGAGTGAAAAGGGGGAACCATCGGCATCGGTCGGAAACGACTATCGTTCAATTTAACACTCAGTAAACAAAAACAGCTTTCGTCACACTGAAGAAGATTAACAATGTGTGACTTGTATGAAGCAAAAGAACTGAAATATCGAGTTAAAACTCCAAAATTCCGACTTTCAAGTCGGAAAAATAAAATTCCAACTTTCAAGTAGGAAAAATAAAATTCCGACTTGAAAGTCGGAATTTCCGCTTTGAAGTCGAAAAAAAAAATTATGTGGCCCTTAGATGCTTTTGTAGTTTTCCAACTATTCCAGGAAAAGTTTCATCGAGGTGTAAGCTCCATTTTGATAATAATAATCATCATTGTAACATTGTATCACAATTAATGACATTCAATGACGGTGTGGCGTGTTTAGATGACGCAAGAAGAAGGCAAACTGAGTTGAACCTGAGTGAATTTGTTTTTTCGCTCGCAATTGACACACAAACCTAACCTGAGCAAGCTAAACTAGCTTGTTGAAAATGCGTAAATAACTAGCCAACCATATCTGACCTGCATGACTATCCGAACCTAGACCTAATAACAATACCAAAGTGTTACGAAAAAACGACTATTTATCCAAAATTCAGAAAGAACAGGCGTGGAGCTGCCATATTTGACGGTTCACCCCGCTTCAAGCATAAACAAATGCGCATGCTGAACTTCGGGATCAAAAGTAGAATGGTACGTCTAGTCGTTTTCGATAATTCAGCCTTGTAGAAAAATAGTAATTTACGTAACAAGTAGAACAAAATTTCGCACATTTTATTTCTTATTTGTATTAAATATCGAAATTCTAACAGAAGATAGGCACTAACAGAAACATTCTAATTCTTATTTCTACAAATATTTATATTGAAATTCGAGCATTTCCCGGACTAGTCCGAAAAGTACTTACTTCCCGGACTAGTCCGGAAAGTACTTACTTCCCGGACTAGTCCGGGAAGTGAAAATAGTAATTTACGTAACAAGTCCGGAAAACTGTTTTCGGACGTGTTGCGTACACAATTTTTTCGGCAACCGTGTAGAATAACAAATTGAGACACATTTA
The DNA here is from genome assembly GCA_958298965.1 of Chrysolina haemoptera. Taxonomy (NCBI): domain Eukaryota; kingdom Metazoa; phylum Arthropoda; class Insecta; order Coleoptera; family Chrysomelidae; genus Chrysolina; species Chrysolina haemoptera. The sequence continues at coordinate 25,718,917 of OY282597.1, read as the reverse complement.
TTTTTTATATTTCTTTGTAGAAGAAAATTTCGAACATTTTAATTCTTATTTTATTAAATATCGAAATGCGAACAGAAGATAGGTACTAGCAGAAACATTCTAATTCTTATTTATATAAATATTTATATTGAAATTCGAGTATTTCCCGGACTAGTCCGGGAAGTGATACTTTTTTGTGTGATTGATGACTTGTTTATTTTGTGGAAATTCATGATCACTTTGATGAAACGGAAGAACACTCTTTTGTCTTATTTCCACTAGATTTTTTATTGTTACGACCGGTTTCGTTTTTTATCCCATTATCAAGTATGAAAACTAATACAATTGAACTCTAAGCCTAGTTATATAGGGAGTTTGCAGGTAGGCTGGATGGAGAGGTAATTAAGAGAACAAGGGTGAAACAATATAAATTTAAACCCTGGAGCAGGTGATGGAAATTACCTGGGTTGTCAAATTTATAAATTCAAAAGTGGAGACCTACACAAATCGAGTTGCTCGTTGAGGGTTCTAAATTTCGGGTTTTTAATTAATTTATTAATTTCCATGGCTTCCAACAGATTCATTGTCTTCTCTTTATTACATGTGTGTAGAATTTTGAGGTTATCTTTACTTATCTTGTGTTTGGATTCTTGTAGATGTGCGTACATTGTTGATTTTTTGTCTAAACCGACGTGTTCACGAAACCTTACGTCAAAATTTCTACCGGTTTGGCCTGTATATACTGCAGAGCATTCCCCGCATTCTAATTTATATCCCTGATTTTTTCATTCTGTCTCGTTTAGGTTTTGTATTGAATAGAATTCTGCCTAAATTATTATTACTTATAAAAGCTGTTGTTATTTTGAATTTAGAAAAATAATTTTGGATGTTTTCTGAAAGTTTACCTGAGTAAGTAATGCTACCATATTTACGTGTATTACGTTCTTCAATATTTGGGTATAGTTCATTCTTGATCATTGATCTTGATTAAGTGAAGTACGTACTTCCCGGACGGTTACCGAAAAAAGTAATTGAGTTAATTTTCCAGGCACTATGCATGGGCGGTAGACTCTATTAATTGCAATGCCACCGAAAATCATCATTCTCTTCTTTCAGATATTGCCAAACACTATACGAAGTTTCAGTCTTGTAGATATAACGTTTTCACTCAAAAATTATGTATATGTTCCATAATTTGTTATACAGTAAGTTTCAAAGAGTTTGCACCATATGGAAAACTTGTTTATTAACAATTTTTCAGAAAATGTTAATTGGTCCTTTGCAGAATACTTGCAGACGAGTTGCCAAAAATTCAAATTTCCAAACAGTATATCTACAGGGGAGAACAAAAAATAGGAATTTTGGACAGGTGTAAACGAACCTTATTTTTGACATTGTCAAAAAAGTTTACTCAAAGAAGTTGTTTATCATTAAAAAAAAAATATTCAAATTTAGAATTACAGCCACCAGAATTGCAGATTTGTAATATTTAATGGTTTAGCATTGAGTAATTGATTTATTCAACAATTTTTCATTAAATCAGACTGATAGTTACCATATACAGAGTGAAATATCAAATTTGCACCAAAAAACTATTATAAATTCAAATATTTTTTTAAAAACGACGGTTTTCTATAGTACAAATAATAAATTGTACCCAATTTTGCATTGAAATATGATTATAGGAATATGAGGAAGGCGCCTAAAGTGCATATAACACACTAAGCACTCTTTAGGAGATTAGAAACCGCGAAAAATTGAAAAAAAAATGTGTTGTTGCGTAGGTGGCTGTGATTTCAAATATCAATATTATTTCTGATTATAAAAAACTTTTTTTGATAAAACTATTTTTTGTTCTCCCTTGTGTACCGCATAGAAATTTTGAATTTCGATAACTGAAATACAAATATCCCGCAATAATAAAAAAAGTTTCCCAAATGGTGCAATCAGTATGAAAGTAACTGTGTATGAACGCAGAATCATTGGGATAGTAGACTCTCATTTTGTTTACTTGTTACATCTAAACAACAAACTGACCAAAAACTAGCTTCGTAGTAATTGGTGAAAATTTTCTGTAGTTCCCTTCCGGGCCATACGGTGCCGGATTTATACTCACTTACGCCGGGGGCTAACTATTACGATGCCGCCGCGCCGCCGCCAAATAATAAATTTCAATTGTCATTTTCAAAGTACCGCAGCGTCTTTTGTATTGTAGCGTCCAAGGCACCGCTGACGCTTGATTAGTGAATATTATGATTTTCATAAAAACAGTATCCCAACCTAGCCCTTTTGATTCGGTGACGGCGGTGGCTAATTGCACGTTTGCTTCAAAATGCGACGAGTTAAGAGGCGGCACATAAAAAGCAAGAAGCAATATAATATACTTGTCGCCTCGTCGGCGACGAGTATATTGCTGCTTGCTTTACCGTCTCTTAAAATTCAGCGCCGGTGGCTGATAGTCCCATAGCCCCCGGCACTATGGGTATATGACCGTACATGAGGTTAATTCTTACAAAACTTATGTTTTATACCTTGTTCATGTCAGTTTAAATAATTCAGAAAAAATACGATTCATTGGATCAACTATTTATTCGCTATATCCTTATAAATGTTTCAATTAAAAAAAATAAATACAAAAGTTCATGATAAAAAATGTACAACAGAAAGTACAAAGCATGCCTATAAAATAAATGATACATAGGAACCAAGACAATGATGAATATTCTCACCGAATATACAGGGTGGGCCACCGAAAACGAAACAGATCGAATATTTTCAAAACGCATGTGTTCTGAAAAAAATACAAAAACACGTCGATTTTTAATCCAAGGGGGACATCTTCCTATCATAACCTCAACTGTCATATCTCTCCCCCCTCCCCTTGGTCACTATCACCCAAACAATTTGAATAGGGAAAGTAGTGAGTGTGACACGTAATTTCATAAGGAATTCAGCCATGTCAATTTTCGCTACGTTACTTCCTATTTTAGCGCTCTTTTGCGGAAAAACAACTGTTCCGTATTCCAAATTATGATACCTCATTTGCAAGCTAATTTAACGTAAATTCGGTGACAATGAATTATGGAATTTTTCTGATGCAAAAAACAAAATGGCGGCTTCAGAATGGCAGGCAAGATTTGAAATTATGGTCCGATTCTGTTTCGTTTTCGGTGCCCCACCCTGTATAATTAGGTAGTACAAGGCTACTTACTGTAACTTCAAATTTTGCGATGAATAAAATCATTATTTGTACTGGTTCCTTTAGTATAAACTTTGTTAAATATTCTTTACACAACCAACAGTTGTCTAAAATTAAACAAAATCAAAACGAATACAATTTGAAATGGGCATTGTGTTCCAAATGGCAGTGTCATTTGACGTAATGGAAAAAAGAGCCCATTATGCATATTTCTTCTCAACTGGAATTTGATACTGACCCGAAACAGGCAGTCATAAGCTGCTCCCCTTCTGAGCGAAATTGTGCAGGGGACCCTGACAGCGGGCAAATGACGTCACGTCAGAGCTGCCAACGGTATGCGAGGGGGGGGGTGGACAGACCAACAGCATCTAGCCGTACTATTCTACTTTTGATCCCGCAGTTGTTTACGCTAGCGTGGTCAACTGTCAAAATGGCTCCTCCACGCCTGTTCTTTCTGAATTTTGGATAAATAGTCGTTAATTCGTATTCTGTATTGTTAATAGGTCACGTCAGGTATAGTTGGCTAGTAATTTACGCATTTTCAACTCAGTTTGCATGCAAACTAATTCACGCCTTTTTGACTGACTCGCAAGCTAGGTTAGCTTGCTCAGGTTAGGTGTGTGTGTCAATTGCGAGCAAAAAAACAAATTCACCCAGTTTCAACTCAGTTTGCCTTCTTGTTTTGTCATCTAAACATCCCGCCACACAATCACTATAGTTATTTATGCAACAAGTGCAAAAAGTAGGTGTTTATTGCACTCGACGTGTCCAACTCGGCCTGATGGCCTCGTTGGACAATTTCAAACTCTTTTTGCAAGAGTTTCATACAATATTTTTTCTACGTTCATGCAAAAACCAGAAAATGTTTCATTAGGTGGTACTAAACTGTAAGGAAGACATTGTTTGTTTAAATCTACCTGCTAAAAGTAATTCAAAAACATTGTGTGTAATTCAGATGAGATTCGAAGGAAATAATTTTATTTTAAACAAATTGCATTTTCTAGTAATTTCATAGTCCATTATATAATGAATATGATGAAACATGCAACTATTTAAAATGTAATACAATCTCACAGAAACTGGGCTAAATTTGGCGTCGATTTGAAAGTTTATGTCTGTCATGATGACAGAACGCTATAGTAGAATGACAGATGAGTGCAATAAAAAGACAGTTTTTCCAACAAATATAGTTCAAAAAAGTTTTGTTTTTTGCATGAACGTAGAAAAAATTATTTTAATTCGAGTTGTGCGCATGCGGAACTGCGGGATCAAAAGTAAAATTGGTACGGCTAGACGCTTGTGGACAGACCGGATTAACATAAGCAACAATAGTGAAATACTTGTTACTTGTGTTCTGCCAGCAGTATACGTGGGGATTTGGGCATCGAAGAGAGGTGTATAGCAAATATAAAACTAACATCATAACTCATAACAATACCTTGTCTGTTGAAGTTGCTACAGAAATATCGGAAGGAATTGAAAGAGGCTAATGGCTGCGATACATATTTGACAATATATAGTGATTCCATCAATGACATTAATGACTATTTTGTGGTGGTCCCAATTTTGATTTAATTATTTGATTTTTAATAAGAACCTACATTAACGTGAAGCAGAGTTTACAGAAGTAGGTATGAATAAATATAATATGTTTTTGATCAAGTGAACAAAACAAAAGTGGAACCTGTTGAAGATACTGATATTGATTATTGCTCAGGTAAGTTTATTTCAATTCACAGTCCACTAAATTCTTCATTTAGTATGTCTAAAATACACTGCTATTGCCTTATTATAGCAGAACTATACGATGTGAGACAATAGCTAATCTCTTTTTCGAGACAAAAATAAAATCGCACAAGGTTTTCTTCTTCTTCTTTTTCCTAATTTTATTTTGTTACACATCTAAGTCATCTATCCAGTTCCGATTATAATTTTAATCGAACCAGTCTGGTCCATAAACTAGGTGCTGATTTCAATCAGTCATTTCCCCCCGGACGATAACTTATGAAATGCTTCAGAGAGTTGTGTAATTAAGCCTCGTGACGTCAGATGCGGCTCCGTGGGTAGGTTGATCAGTGGCAGCCTCCTATATAGGTAGAAAAAATCAGTCATTTGTTCCCGACTAAAAATTTGTCAAATGGTCGGCTCAATACTTCAAAGAAATATTAGCTGGCTGTTAGGTGGTGAAGTATCATGTCAGCTGGCGATTTTCCGAAATATATAATTTTTTTGAGCACCTATTGTGGCTAAACTAATGAAGGAAATCAGCATTTCAAATATGCAATAGGTAGAGTTCGAAGGAACGAACAAATCTCTAACGAACCGTTTGGAAAACCCATTTTTCTGAAAATGAAAGTTCTCATTTTTTAAAATATCAAATATTTCGAAAACGGCTGCAAATTTCTAAATTTCATCACATACCTACCTTTTTTAATAGCATCCAAAAAACCTACAAAAAATGTTGTTGAATTTTGTTCATTAAATGAATACTATTTAAAGAAATCGGAAATATCGATATATCTCACGAACTAACGCAAAAATCAGGATTTTTTTTCCAAGAAATACTTCTCGACGAAGTCTACTGACCCTTCGAAATGGTTTTTCCGAATTCATTAACCGAGCGGGAAAAAACAAAAGCAAAAAAAAATAGGGACTATAAGCACCAAAATCTCAAAATCTAAACGAGATAGTGGAAAGTTTGTGCGAACAATTTCATTGTACACAATTAGTACTACAAAAAATTATGGGTAAAACTTTTTTTTTGTCGAAAAAAAAAGTCTATGGGATATTTCCGAATATGTCGTAAACGGTTGCAGATTTTCAAATTTTACATAGGACTTTTTTGATTCGTCATCAATAATAGTCCGGGTAATATTTCAAAAAAAAAGAACATTGAAATATTGACCGTGCTATTGGAAATAATGAAAAAATATAATTTGCATCGACTCCGCACTAAACTTCGCATCTGAACCAATTTTCTCAACTCGATTATAAGGAAAAATTACAGAAATTGTGAAAAAAATTGTACTTTCTTTCTACAATCGCCTAACACACGAAAACCAAACGAGATATAGAAAAAGTGTATATGAAGAGTTTTATTGTCCTTGAACAGGACTACAAAAAGTATATAAACATTGTTTCCATTATATCAAAAGCAAAGGAGAAAACAGTAGCTAAACTAGAAGATATGTTCAATTTATGTTAAAAAAAGAATCACCAAAATCTCGAAAACCAAACAGAATATCGACAAATTTTATATAAAAAATTTTATTGTCCTTAAACAGCTCTACAAAAAGTTCAATAGAAGTTTCTCCATTACTTGAAAAACAAACGAAATAACAGTCGCTTATCTTGTAGAATTTTTGTTCCAGGCTGCCACTGCTCAACCCACCCATGGAATGGCAGCTGACTTTCACGAGACATCATGACACCCTCTCTGCAGCATTTTAGGAGAAAATTGGTCATAAAAACCTGTTGCTGGCTTGTGGTCTATACGTTGAAAAGATGGATAGTGCAAAAAAGTTACGAGCGCGACTCACAGATCTATATTCGCGTTCTGCTGTAAATCTGCTTGCGAAACGATAACTCATGTCTTTTTATTGAATTATTTTTCTCATTCTGGTTCTGGAACTGTCACTTGTCATTCTGTTGCTGCCAAAGGAACCGAAAAAAAGAAGCGTGTCACTGAGATATAGTTTTGTGACTGAAATCCTACAAGGACGCCACCTGGAATCGATTACGAAAACACGTCGCGATTTCATTTGATTAAAAAAATCTAAACGAAAGCGAATAATTTTTTTTAACATCGTACGTACCAAATTTTAGTGGACTTTTTAGTCAATGGCACCAAAAGTAAAGTATGTATAGTAAATATATCATAGGAAAATTCAGAGATGAAGAAAACTATCTAAACACCAAAACTACGTCAATTTGACTAGATGCAAGTTTTGTCAACAAAGTTTGCTTTCTAACTGGTGTTTAGTGGTTTTTCTATACGTCTCCGAATCGTTTTCACACTGAAGGTTACAAATATTTATAAACAGTCCCAAGTAGCACACCCATATTGGGACAATATTGGTATAATATTGTGAAAATATTGGCAAAATATTCAAATAATATTATTGGCGAGAAAAAAAAATGTGAACATTCGGCGATATTGGTCCTATATTTAAAAAACACTATTGGTCCAATATTTTCGAAGCCATATTGGCCTCAAAATGTTAGACGATATTAGTACAATATCGCATTAGCACACTTACATTGGAATAATATTGGTAAAATATTGGTAAAATATTAAAACGTAACATTGGCGAGATAAAATTATAATTATTTCGGGATATTGGCACAATATTGCTTTGAAATTATACAAATAATATTAGTGAAATATTGAGGAAGCAATATTGGCCAAAAAATATTTAGGGATATAATATCATTTGAATATATTGGTGAAATATTCAAAGTGAACCATTGATGAAATATTTCCAGAAAATGTCGAATAATTTAAAAATTCCACAATTTCGTTTCTACTTCAATTTACCACTGAGTAGATTGACTTGTTAACACATTGTGAGAAGCCTTATTTAATATATGTTACTATGATTCAGCTATTGTTCCATATGTAGGGCCACCTAGCGGTTTCTTACCCAAGTTTAATCATGATTCATTTCAATATTGTTTATTGAATATTCGGCCAATATTCAAATTTCAATCCTAGTGATGATGTATTTGTCTTTCAAATATTGACGTAAGGTTTTCGTAACAATCTCAATCAATATAGGGTCAATATATTTTTAGAATATGGATTAAATAATATTCCACCAATGTGCTATCAAACTTGGATATACAATATTGTTTTTTATGTCTAAAATCGATATGAGAATAATACTGAAATCGCAATATTGGAGCTAGATGCTGAAAACAATATGTAGGCAATATCGCTCTATCGATATTGGTGAAAATTATTGGACCAATAGTGACCCAATATTTCATGAAACAATATACATTCAGAACAGGTTGAGCCTATATTCCACCAATATTATTAATGAAATATTGTTTTTCCAATATGCATCCATATTGGTTCAATATTATTTTTACATTTACAATATATCCATATTGGCCCGATATGAAAACAAGATTCAGCCAACATGAGGTGCTACCTGGGGTGAGTTTAAAAAGGTTGCACCACATGGGAAACTTGTTCATTATCCATTTGTCAGAAAATATTTTTCTTGATAAAAATTAGGGCATTGCAAAAAAACTTGCATTGGAGTTGTCGAAATTCTAAATTTTGAAATGGTGTAGAATGCGGAAGAAAATTGAAATTTTGATCAAAAGTGAACTACTTACCTTTGGACATTATCAAAAAAATGTGTTTAGAATTAAAAAAAAAAAACTTGCTTATATATGAACAAAATTTCCAACAACTTGCAGATTTGTATTGATTAGGCCTATTTAATGAATTTGATTTTTTTTCCACTACACCATATTAATAGTTTGTATGGGCACACACATAGGGTGAAATATCAAATTTGCACCAATAAGCTAATAAAAATTAAACCATTTTTAACAAACGTAGATATTCTAGTACAAATAGTGAATTAAACTTGATATAGGAATATAAGGTGTATAATATGAGATACTGGTACCTACTCTTTATGAGGCTGAAACCATAAAAAATGTGATTTTTTTTTTGCGTGAGTGGCTGTGATTTTGAATTTGAATAATGTTTTTAATTCTGAACAATTTTTTTGATGAGGTCCAAAATGAGAGTAGTTTGCTCCTGATCACGATTCCTCTTTTTTGTTCAACCCTGTTCACCGTACAGAAATTTCGAATTCTGATAACTCAAATACAAGTTTGCAATTTTTTTTATAAAAATACAATTTTCTGCAAAATGTGTAATACAAATGTTTCCCATATGGTGCAAACTGTACCTATATCATAGTACACTAGACATTTCAAAAGAGTCATGAATCTTTCATGGAGAGTAATAACAGTATGAGGCTTAAACTAGAACCATTTGGGATTATGGTCAACACTGATGTTTTTTGGGAGGTCTGTTATATTAAGCTATTTCTCTGGAAGTTTGGCATACGGTAAGTAGTAGTTCAATGGTTAAGCTCGGGTTCTCATTCTCAAAATTCTTACAAAAATATGTAAAGCTGTTTCACTTAGAAGTACGTTAAGCTAGTAATTAGTATCTGAAGTGTCCTTTCTTTGATTTGCTGTTGTGATAGACTCGAAGTGGGGTGTAGGATCCATTTCCATTCATATCTAAAATTGAAGAAAAATATTTGTTAGAGACTTATACAAGGTTTACCTGTATCTCCATATACAGGGCGACAATTTAAATGCTCAAAACAGCGCTATCTCATGACAAGATGCTATTACTATTACGAATTGTCAGGAGTAATACCACGAGTGATTGAATTTTCATAAGTCTGTCGATTTTTTTTTTTTGAACGAAACTGAATTGCTTCAAATCAATTCAGTTGAGTTCAGAAATAAAAGACAAAATCGACATTATTCTCTTCATACCTCGCTTAGTTTTAATGCTAAGAACTTTTTTGAAGGATTTTGAAAAAAGGTCCAAGAGTTTTCCCCGAAAAATACAATTGTTTTTGGTTATTGTACGTAGAAGTTTTCCATTTTGGCGTTTGAAAATATCAATCAACTTTCAACAAGGAATAATTCCGTTTGTATTGGGTTTGCATACATCATAACTATACGATTTTCTTTATATTTTTATAAGCTATAATTTTGATATCTTTAAATTTTTTGATTGAATACATATTTTTCCAATTATTCGCGAAAAAGAATTTGAAAACGTGTTTTTTTTGCCTGAAAACCGACAATTTCACTCGCGAATTAGTCGAAAAGTATTGACTTTCAAAAAAAACTTCATTTCACAAAAGTTGCTTACAATTAGTCAATTCATCGATTTCCGCACTTATTTTCAATAAAAAATGTTTTCCCCTCGAGAAGGGGTGGCATCCACCCCAGTGAAAAAGCAACCCCCGGCCGGCACAGGGTAGACTTTGAAAAAGATAATAAGTAGAACCTAAATACAAATTTTTATGAAAATCGGTGCTGTATGGGATAAAAATACGGGAAAATGGTCATTGATTGGACTAATAGTTGTTTTCAGGATATGATACGAAAACCAATCAATCAATCAACTTTATTACCCAAAAAACATTACATGTTTATAGAAGGGTTTAAAAAAAATAATAATAATAATACAAATCTTAAAACATAAATAATCATATACATATACATATACAATAAATGTTGGTAAATAATAACTATTAAAAGTAAAGACTGACATTTGCTCAAACCCAAAATAATTATAAATACATATTTAAAGATAGATTTAAGCAGTTTTTAACTCAAAACATATAATCATTGAAGGTGCCAAGTTCATGAAAGAAATCACCGCAAAATTTCTTTTTTCAGTTCATTTTTAAATTTTATTAATAAATGGTAGTTTTTTGTTTCATTAGATATTAAATTGTAATTCACTATGCCATTATAATAAACAGAATTTTTTCCAAAATTTGTTCTAAAATTGCTAGCAGCTAATAATTTTGTTTGTCTGGTATTATGGTTATGAATACTGTTCACTTGGGTAAAAACTAAATTCGAGATTTTCACTTTTTTTCTTATTGAGTGGATGAAAAAAACAAAGTTTGAACTTATAGAGAGAGTTCAGATCAAGCAAACCATTTGGTTTGTATAAATTTATTGTTGGTTCCATATAATTCAATTTATTACTTGCAGTACCCCATATGGAAACTAGGTATTGCAAATGTGAATAAATAAGATATTTCAAAGGTATGTAATTCCTTATTTTGAAAAGAATACCAATCAGTGGTGCTATTTTATTTCGGATTTTATCAATACGTTTATTCCATGATAGTCTTTCATCAATGTATAAACCTAAAAATTTTATTGTTTGCTGATAATTTATGGTTTTATTATTTTCATTAATTGGAAGAGTCGGAATATCCACAACCTTTCTTGAAATATTCATGAAAGAAGATTTGTTGAAATTCAGTGTCAATTTATGTTTTTGTAACCAAACTAAAATGTAATCAATATCATTTTTTATTCTATTTGTTATATCATCATGATTATTGGAAAAGTAAATAAGTGTGGTGTCATCAGCGAACAACGATAGAACCCCACTACGATTTAATTTTGATAATGACTTTATATATACTAAAAATAAAACTTGACCAAGAATAGAACCTTGTGGTACACCACAATTTATATCTTTCAGAGAACTTCTATTGTTTCCTAAATAAACATATTGTTTTCTATCACATACATAGTTTTGAAACCATTTATGTACAGTTCCTCTAACACCAATACTATATAATTTTTTGAGTAATATTTCGTGATCAACTGTGTCAAATGCTTTACACAAATCCAAAGACAAGATGGTACATTTCTGATCATTGTCAAGTTGAATTTGAATATTTGACAGAACGTCCATCACCGCTGCCTCAGTGTCTCTAGATCTGCGGAAACCATATTGTCCACTATATAGTAGGTTATTTTTTTCAAGAAAATTGAATAGTCTAAAATTCATCAGTTTTGTAGAATTTTTGAAATGATTAGAAGTATAGATATGGGTCGATAGTTGTTTAAATCTGTTTTTTTGCCATTTTTTTAGATGGGAGACACTTTTGCAATTTTCATTTTTTTTGGTATAATACCTGTTTCAAATGATCTAGATATAATGAACGATAAAACAGGTGAAATTTCGAATTTGATAACTTTCATGATCTTTACACTGATCCCGTCAAAGCCAGATGCCTTTTTAGAATCTAACTGATCAATAATATTCTCAATTTCTGTCAAATTTGTGGGTTCTAAATTGACTCATGAAATAATCCACCCCCATAAACCCCTGATTTCCAGCAACCAAACTCAAATAATTTCAAATAAAACCCACTACTCGAAATAATTTATAAAACATGATCTTCTATGGTAATAATTATATTTAGAACATGTTCTCCTCAGCTCTGTTTGGGCGCCAAATAATTTTGGGTAACAACTGATAGAAGTTACTGTCATCTAAGAAGCAGTGTATAGAAAATTGTAATATTTCCAAAAAAATCACATTTTGCAGAGGAAAACATTTTTTTTTCAAATCGTTTTTATGACGAATATGAATGTTCCCACACTTTTCTTCCATGATTATGTGCTGCGCTCCGTAGATTTGATGAGAAAATCGGTGGAGTAGATCGAAAGAGTTAAAATTATAATCAGTTTGAGAATACTCACTTTGAATTACTGCTGGGGCAGGTTCTGGTGGTAAATGCATAGGTGGGGCACACTTAGGTTTCAGGTAGAAATGATAAATGGTGAAGTAAAAGATAGCCACCAAGCTAGCTGCGATGGTGAAACCCCCATGCACCCTTTGGAAAGTGTATTCGGAATTGTAGTCAGCGTATGCCATTCCCCCAAGAAGAGATCCAATACACCGACCTGCGAAACAAACAGTCCATTACTTATTGAAAATATCCGTCACTTCTTCAAAATGAGCATCAATCTATATAATTCGGTAAATTTGTATTCGACAGGGCCCCTGGAAAGAAGATTTGAGGTAGTTTCGATTTCTTCCATTTCTCACGTTTTTTGTTTTGGAGTGCTGAATCCGAATCTGGAGTTTGCTAAAATTTCTTGACGGAACATCAAAAATAAACGTTAAACATCAATTTTTTTTTGTAGTTTTTCGCTTATAACTCGAAAACTATCACTTTTCCGGAGTAACTTTTCCATTCAAAATGAAAGTATATACAATTTTCTACAAATTCCACTGTTTTGGTTTTCTTCCGACAGACAGTTCGGGCTCAAACGCCAAATAAAAATTGGCGTATTTCTGCTGACTCAACAAACACCCACTTTTTTTTACTCCAAAACCATTATTGACTGTTTAATGACATTTTCAGTGAATTTCTCAAGGAATTATATGTCAATAAAACTAAATGTGAAACATATTTTTACTCTTGCTCGTCATTGCAGCAGAGGACTCATCTGAGGTTATGTCGAAGACTGCTAGTGACAGTGCGATAAGAAAGGAGTGTTGAGAGTCTAATACAACGCAAAACGTTTTTGGGCCATTTGTGCTGGTACCCAGGCTAGAGTCAGTCTGTTCTGACTGCCGAGCTCTTTCAGGGCTTCTATGCAACCCCAAACAAGTATTGAGGTAACTTGCATTGAGTTAACTGCTTTTATTGCAGCTTTGCTATCTGAGTATTTGACAAGGTTTTTTTCTGAACATTCTTCAGTTTTTGAGCCATCCCTGTCCGTTATACTTGTCTTAAAAGTTTTGTCAAAGCTATATCTGGGTAGTTCTCCAACTCTTCGTATAGCTTGTTGTAGTATCTCCCGTACATATTGCTTATGGGTGCTTGTCCTCTAAGCAGCCTGCTCGTGACTGACCTGACTTCGCCTTGTATGTATATGTGTAGGGGAGGCAGGTTGAGCAAGACCTCTAAGGCGGCTGTTGGAGTAGTTCTCATGGCCCTGGTGGCACTCAGACATGCTTTTATTTGCAGTCCTCCGAGCCGTCGAATCATTCCTATATGCTTGGTCTTTGGCCACCATACCACCGCCATACGTTATCATGGGTCTGATAGCATAGAGTCATGTAGTCATTTTTTGTTGCAGCCCCCAATTTTGTCCGCACATTCTCCTGCACAGATTGAAGGCTACTGTACTTTTTTCTATAACTTTTTGTAGGTGTTGGTTCTAAGTTAACTTATGGTCGAAGATTACTCCTAAGTATTTTGCCTGTTGGGCAAATGAAATTTCTATCCAGTTCAGTACAGCGAGGTGACCTAAGTCCTTCCAGTACTTTTTTTGGAACTATTCTGGTTTTATGAGGGTTCACTGTCAGCTCCTCCTCTTTACACCACATGTCGATTATATCGAATGCGAATTTGACTTTTGCAATAATCGCCAGGTCGTCGGCATATCCTTAGCAATGAAAGCCTCTGGAAGATAGACTTTCAATTAATTCTTCCATTAGAATGGCCCGAAGTAGGGGCGATAGCACCCTTTCCTGCGGACATCCCCTGTTTGCTCTAGCTGGTCGTGTTATTATTAATTGTTTTTTAAGTTAGCGTTTATCCACTGGCACAGTAGAAGAGGAATCCCTTTTTTACTCGAGCTATAGACTAGGTGGATACGTTGTTGAAGGCAACCTTGATGCTTATAAATGTTGTCATAACTATCGCTTTGTCTTCCAAGGACTCAATTAGTAGCCTGTTGAGGTCGTCCAGTGCTAAGTCTGTTGACTTGCCTGGTTGATACGCATATTGGCGTTCTTTTAGAGAGGCCATTAAGATTTACTAAGGCTGGAAAGTGTGCTTCTATGAGCATCCTTAGACTTTCTTTGAATGTTGTAGTAAAGGCATAGTCGTTATTTGTCAAGAAATTTATTTGGTTTACAGTACCTCCTTTGGCTAAAACCTTATGGATTCTTGAGCACATAGGGGTATCTGTGACCTCTTCTCAGAATTTCTTCCATGATTATCTTCTGGTCTTTCTAATTTATTTGTTGAGTTTAGCCTTGTATGTGGTCCAATCTTGGTTGGATTTTACTCTGTTGAAAAGCTTCCGCACCCTAACTGAACTAACTAAATACCTCCGAGAGTTTCTAAATGCTCATTCCACCAGACCGGTTTGTTATTTTGAGCCTTTTTTCTCAGAACAGCTTCCCTCGAAGGCTTCGACTATTGCCTTGCCCACTTCGTCTAGTGCCCTCTCAAGGCTCTTCCTGTCTTGTATTTCAGAGACTCACTGAGTGATGCTGTATATCTTTCCCAGTTGGTCTCTCTTAGGTTTCTATATTTGACTAAAGTATGCGGTGGGGTAACTAGATCGTATGATATATGACATATAATAATATAATCATGTGAAATATTTTTTCAAGGTTTTTGTTTGGATTTCAAGTTTTGTACGAATTTGGATTTCATTAAATAAACTTGTATGTAATTTTTGAATAAGTGACCTGTACCTTTATTATATGGTCTAAATAAGGTATGCGCAGATAACGGGGGGGAATTCATTGTTTAGCTCCAATAATAAATTAGAGTTTTATAGTGAAAAAGTGGTATTTTCCCCAATCAGTTGAAATATGCCAATTTACAAATAGTCCTTGAGCCCGAACGGTTCGTCGTAGAAAAAAACGTGTATAGTAAAATTTGTTGAAAATTTCATGCCCTTTCATTCTTAGAAGAAATGTTATCAACGAAAAATTTGTAGTTTTCAACTTATAAGCAATAAACTGCAGAAAAAGAAGATTATTTTCTTTTTTTTTGCATATTTTCAATGTTCCCCTACGAAAATTTGTTAGACAACCTCAGAGTATAATTCAGCACCCCAAAAAACATAGAGAATGAAAATAATCAAGACATGTCTGATATGCAGAGTTCCTCAACTTCAATCAAATAAGTTTCATGGTTGCGTAAACTGGTCCAGTAGATTAGATTCACTTATATCAGACTTGGCGCACTCTTACCTAAACAGAAGTGAGCAACAATTGGTATTGCTTGTCCACAAGCAGTCAATTTTCGTGGCACCAGGTGTCTCAAGTAGAGGACTGCAGTAATGTACATGATATGTAAGGTGAATATTTCCATCCACTCGCAAAAGAGAAGGTAACCTGCGCTTTCGATGAACATCAGAGCTGAAAATTAAATAAATGAATGAAATAAAGTTTGAGAACTCAGTCATAGGAAAAAATAGATGAAGAGGTGATTTCGAGTATTTATTCTGAGGTAGACAATTCGATTGCAAACTACATTTATGTGGTTAAAATCCTTAATAATACTCACCTAAGTGATGACAAATGTAGTTGACAAAGCAGAAGATGAGAATGTTGTTGTGTCCGCAATAATCGACTATTCTTTCTGCGAACACCAGGAATATCACAGCAGGAAGAGCGCCTATTGTTAAAGTGAGACCTATAATGAGCGGATCTCCATCTGTTATACTGACAACATGCCTGCAAATTATAGATTGATATTAGTATATAATTAATACATACATAATGGTGATTGAGAGACATAATTAATTCCACTACCAGACATTTAGCACAAAGATGTTCTAACATCGGGGAAAAGGGGACTAAGTTGTAAAGAAATTATTAAGTCTAGTTACAAGAATCGAACTCCAAATTTTTTAGGGACATGCCACCAAATGTGTGGATTTCAGAAAATCATAAAAAATATGGACAGTTTTAAGTAGTAATCTTTGGGAATTGCAGTGAATAGAAAAGGTCAAATGCTGACGCTTGTATACCTCTCGGTTGCAGGCCAGGGTAATTCCTAGAAATCAACCCAATTCGATCTTTTAATAATTAGTTGATTTAAAAAAAATAATACTTATGGAAATAGGTCGTTGGTTGTAAGATGTATGCAAATTTTGTTATTTGGAAAGTGCACAAGTAACTAAGGACATCGGACTCGCTAGAGAAAGGACAGTTTTTGTGATAGTTTCTGCCAAGAAAGATAAGTCAAATGGACATGGCACGGATTATATGGGTTTCTGGGGTTCTACGAATTTTGTTCAATTTTTGATATGTGATGTAGGATGGGTAGGTGATTAACAGTTACCATTGGCCCAAACGTGTGGCACACATCGATTGGTCAAAAAAACTTTCCAAAGAAAATGGCAGATGCACCACAATAGAAAATATTCACTTTGAATCTTACTCAGAGTCCAGTTTCGGAAAATTCAAAAAATATTTTCTCAAATTTCACAGATCGATGTGTAATCACGAAAATCCATGTAATGTACTGGGTGTCCCACAATCAATGTACTGAGTGATACCAGCATGTGCTCAAAAAATGCTCTTCAAGAAATAGAAACTACATAAACACCAAAACTACGTCAATTTACACTCGATGCCCGTTTCGCTAAATAAATTAGCATCTTCAGGTGTTTGGGTAGTTTCCATTTCTTGAATTGTATTCACAACCAATACATTTACACAGACAATAGGTAAAAAATATATAAAAATACAATTTCTGAAATAAAATAGCATATAGCACTTCGTTTCCAAAATCTCCGAGATATTTTCATTCCTTTATGAAGCACCAAGCAGTTTCCGATACAAGTGGTACAAGTGCAATAAAATCCTATTAACTACACTCCAGGGGTCGAATTGAGTATTTCTTCATTTCATTTAAAGCAAAAAATAGTGCATCAAACTGCAATAAGGATTTCACAAATGCGTCCTATAAACCTTTCCGGAGTTTGATTAGAAATGTTATTATATGTTTCTTTTTTATAAACCGTTGTGATTTATACAACTCAGTAGGTTCACAATATTTATGTAAACAACTGCAATTTTGTTAGTGAAGTAAGACGCGTAGCGAAGCGCGCTAATCTTTGAAAAGCGGTAATGACACTTCGTGCTCAAAATACACACAAACTCAGTTCCTAGACAAAAAACGCTAGATATTTCATTCAAAATATGCACATAATTTTACCTATGAGATAATCAACATCCAATAGCCAATGTAAATATAAGATATCTAAATATCCAATAAAACTTCCGCTAGTCGGGATTGAACCCGTTCCATCTGCTCATCATGTTTTTCCTCTGACCTCTAGGCCATCATAGACAATAAGAGAGCATTGCATTCATTGTTGATAGTTTCCATAATGCAAGCAAAAATTCTTTTTCTAGGAAAGCAGTGGAGATAGAGCTTTTTTCAATAACCTCGCTCTAGAGCGGAAAAGCTGTCAATAAATAACGTTTTAAGGCATCGAGATATGAAAGTATCAAAGGCTATTTCGCTAAGCAGTTGTTCTTCGAAAAGAAATTATATTTTGATTAAATTTTTTTTGAATTTTCGAATTTAATAAACTGGTTAAATATAAAACAGGCTTATATTAGCTTCACTTGTATGTATCTATGTAACGGAAACTTTGAACGTGATTTTCATCTACTTCCAGACGTCCAAAGAATTTGAAATTGGGCTTGGGTTCATAAGTCCGGTGACAAAGTAATTTCGCATTTATGTTCTAGGAAAAAAACAAAGTGACGGATACAAGATGGTGGACGAGATTTGTGATAATGGTCCGATTTGATTCATTATTGGTATTTAAGGGTTTTTGGGGTCCGAGATTATGAATTTTTCATCAAAATTCATTAATTCATAATGGCAGCTCTAAGATGGCGGCCGAGATTTGTGATTATGATCAGACTCGATTCAAAATTGGTATGTGGGTCTTTTTTAGGTCGTATATTTCGAATTTTTTGTCAAAATTCATGAATCAAAGATGGAGTCTCCAAGATGACAGACTATATTTGTCATTATCGTCTGATTCGATTCAAAGTTATTGTGTGAGGGTTTTTGGGGTCAGAGATTATGAGTTTTTTGTCAAAATTTATCCATTCAAGATGGCACCCCAAGATGGTGGATGAGTTTTGTGAATATAATCAGATTCAATTCAAAATTGGTATGGTTTTCGTGGTAGGAGATTTCGGTTCTTCAGTTATAACTGAAAAGTAAAAAAAATTACAATTTAATTACTCAAATGTAAAAAAAGCGTGAGGTGCTTGACAAAGTTCTCTTGAGCTCTTGAACGCTCAGTATTGTTAAGTTGAACTAAGATCGAATGCGAGTAATTGAATTGTCAATTATTTTTCACATTATAGTCCATGTTGGACGTATTCTTTAGTTTTGGTAAACTATTATTTTAATGTGTATTTTCATAAATTAATTTTACATATTTTCTTTATGATAAATGTATCACTGTGGTTTCTGTTTTGATATTTCAAGAATGAAACACTAATTCTGATTCAATATTATTATTATTCAATAAAATGTTGGAATTGATCATTTTTTGGGGGTATGTTACATCAATTATGGAACACCCAGTACATTACATGGATATATGTGACCACACATCAATCTCTTGATCACCTATCATCTGAGAAAAATTACTTTCACTTTGTCGAAACTGGAAACTGAACCGGATTTAAAATGAATAGTTTCTATTGAGGAGCATCCGCCATTTTCTTTGGACGTTTTTTTTGACCAAACGATGTGTGCCACACGTTTGGGCCAATGGTAACTTTTGATCACCTACCCATCCTACATCGCATATCAAAAATTGAACAAAATTCGTAGAACCCCAGAAACCCATATAATCCGTGCCATGTCCTTTGTGAGAGTCCTATTTGTACGGGGCGATCACCCAAATGATGTCACTTAATAGGAAAAGTTATAGGTAGTTAAATAGTAATATCGAGATCGGTCCAGTAACGATTTATTGTACCAGTTAATGTTATTTTTGAAGCAATAAGTTGTGTTTAAGGTTCTCAGGTCAAGGCCTCCGCGTTACCGGTATGTTTTCTCAGAGCTGAAGTGTTTTTTTATTATTTTATCAGTCATTAGAATTTCTTAGCAGTTTCAAGTATTTAAATATGGTCTTGGTAAGCTAACACGCTAGGCATTTTATCGTCAATTAGATAGTTTTTTTGTTGAATTAACTAAATATTGTTTACAGTCTGTTTCAGTATAATCATTGTAATTTTTGACGATAATGATGAAAGTAAATTTGCTCTTTCCTTCATTTCTCGTAAGTATTAACATTCTAGTCGCATATTTATACAAAGGACACCGCACACTTTAATAGGGAAAGTGGCCCTCTGTCCAATCGACTGAATTTTTGATATGTTGTAGTCCACGTTATTCCGAACAAAAAGTCCAATGGGCATACATTTTTCTATAGGCTAGTTTTGACGCTAGATGGCGTTGAAAGTTTTCATTTTTTCTCTATTGTTAAACAACAAAAAACGTTACCCTGAATAATTTTCACTATTCTGAGTCATTAAGGTCTAAACATTCATCAATATAAGATAATATTGGAAGTATTTTTCATTGGTGTCATTACAGATGGTCAATTATACAGTGTGTTCTATCTGGTATGGTCAAACTAATACTTAAGGTGGATAATAAAACTCAAGGAGGATATAATAAAAATAGGTCTAATTCATTTTGATAAGGTTGTGTCGGATTATTATTGGAATATATCCGATTATTTTATTGATGCTCAAGGACTGTGATGAAGAAACTCCTCCTGGCGGGTCAACTGAGCCTCCATTTGCACATTTAGCATAAGTATAATATGGAGAAAATGATGGGCTATAAATCAATATATTATATGTTACGTTTAACGTACCTTTTGAACCTGGTATAGTTGACCCTAATGAAAAACCGTCGAATAAACCCCAATAATAATTTACAGGGTGTTTCATTTGGGAAAATATCAATACGATCAAAGAAACTGACATTGTAGTTGATCCATGGTTGTTATTTAATAGTATTTCAATGACGAAATTTTACTATCATCCTCCATAGACCTGGAATACGTTCGTCAATTCTAAAATAAAATGTTTCTCAAATTCTGCATATTATCTTGTACATAAGTGGAGTCCATTCATTTTATCAGTTTCTTCGCCTTCCATTGTATTCACACTCAAAACATTTTTCATTTTTTCAATTTTCATGGAGAATGTTCCCCTTTTCAACATGAATACCTCCCAAGAGGTTATCTTGAACGATGGAAAATAGCGACTAAAGTTTGTCTTTCAGTCGCAGATGATTCCACAATAGATTTTATGAATTTCCTATTCATATTTTCGAATTAAAACTCACTGCGAAATTATACGCCATATTCAACTTTACATTGACATGAAGTCACAAACAATTAAAACTTTGCTAGAAAAGCCATCTACAGAATTTTTTTTTCTGTAGTGAAGGAATGCAATGTTTTCATATTATACAGTACCCCATTCTCGAAAATGATTAAACAATTTTTAAAACTAATCTAGACTATAATATTCTCATATAATGCGTCAAAGTTCAATTTCCCGAGTACTGTTGTGATTTTGATTTAAAAACGAAAGTTATCCAGACAACAGGATCCAGAACTAGAATTTATTGTCTCATATACAGGGCGATACGAAAAAAGTAGGGTTGCATGGTGGAACGCATTATTTTAAAATGATCTTATTATATATAACATCTGCGTAACTTCGTTCACCTCTCTACTACTATTGATTGCCTCTGAATCAGTTGGATGTTGGACGAATTTTTGGTCGAAATGAGTCCATTTAGAAATAAAGTTTTCCTATAGCATATTGCATATTTTTAATATTCCTTATTCTTTCTCATGCCTTCAAATTATGCAGGATATTTTTCAGTGCGGAACTTTTCAAATTCAACTTTCGCTTTCCTTTAAAACGAACACTCGGTATATTTTTCGACTATGTGATGTAGAATACGGTGTAGAATAGGATTCATAAACATTTTTTGATTGTAGATCCCTAAGGCAATTTGTTACCATTTTCGAATTACTGAACTTTAAAAATTGCAAGTAGTTGGAACACACTGTATAATTGACCAAATGTAACAACTCCAAAGAACAATACTTACATAGTGTCTCATATTAATGAATGTTTACATCTTGATTACTCAGAATACTGATGATTATCCAGGATAACGTTTTGTGTTGTACAACAATGGAGAACAAATGAAGGTTTTCATGGGCCTCTAGCTCCAAAACTAGCCTAAAGAAAATGTTGTGACCATTGGACTTTTTGTTTGGAAAGATTACTGAATTAGTAGAACCAATCAGCTCTGAACCAACTAATTAATTGTGCGTGTTCTACAAGTTGATGTGTACCTGCTCATCACTCCAGAGAAATAAACCAACCGGACCATAGAGACGGGCGAATGAGTATAGACTAGGTAAGTAACTTTTGTTTAACCTGAGGTACATATACAGTATCGGAAACTTTTCATCTGTGGTATAGACAGAAATATACGCTAGCAACAAGGAACGCAATGATATGATAATACCACATAAATAAGAGAGACGCACTTAAGAGAGACGCACTACTGCGCGCCTCTCCTGTTGCCTCATCCGACGAATTAACAACTCACGTCGATATCCCTTCCTCGAGCGAGTAGAGGAGAAATTGTAATGCTCTCTCAACATATAGCAAGGTTTTCTTCACACTCTCATAAACCACCATACCCCAGATGAAAATTTTCCGATACTATATGATATCACATATGCCAGGACCTCCTGAGTCGGCAATGTTGTGTTTGAACCCTTATTATCTGTTCCACGAATGAATTTATTCACTCAAGTTAAGATCCACCAGTTATTTTTCAAACTAGAATCGATGTATGTTATCGCCAACCTGACATACCAGATTTACACTAGTTAAAGTAGAGGGGTGTTCAAGCGTTGAAAATGGAGCTTAACTCCTATCAAATATACGCCAGGCATAAGCCAAAGTATTAGTTCACTCGAGTTAGTCACACATATGTTCTTTGTTCGCCCCGTAAGGAACACTGTTATAGTGATTTCAGTTCCACAATAAAAGCATGTGAAATGTTCATCGTAGGAAACTTTAGCTTATATGGAAGAGCTTTATTTGGTATTCATTGATGTTGTTTGTGACCTAATCTTCGCTGAAAATTTACGAAAATCGCGAAACCGATAAAGAGATGGTCGCCCGTTTGAGATTAGACTGAAACCATGCTATTATTTGTAGACAGCACTTTGTCAAGTTGTTCCTGTAGGCTATTCGCGCAATGGTCGAATATATATACTACCATAGTCGTAAGGAAGAGCAGTTGTTTTCTGTTGGATGATTAACACTGTAGTTTTCAATGACGGTTTACCGTCAAGTATTGCCATACACTCCACCAATAATAATGTTTTATTTTGATCATGTCATTCGATCGAAACAAGGTACAAATTAATGTATTTTGGTATGATATGCTTTTAAAATATCAACTGTTGTTATAACCAATGATTTGAAAATCACTTAATCCTACCGACTGCGCCATTCCCCGTGCAAATTCACTGGGTAATATAGGTTTTGTCCACATACTATAAATTTATTAGCTGAGTTACTCACCATGGTAAGTAGGAATCTATAGCGTTCCAGAATACACCCAGAAGGAACAGAATTACAGCGAGACATGCCGTCTCAAGACCATATTTCCTGACAGCAGACATGGGAAGAGCAAGTAGACCACATCTAGTGTGCCACCACCATTCTGGAGGACTCAGCGGCATTCTACTGTAATTGATAATTCGTTGTTTAAACTTTTTTGAACGCATGGATTTCCCAATTCAAAATTTTCATAAGAGTATTTTTACATGAGTTATTTCTTCAAAAAAAATATTATAATCGAAAACATAGATGACCATTCATACACCAAAACTCAACGGGGATTTTGTCACATAGAAATTTTTAGCTCCTGTTAATGCTATATGAATTTTTTGGCGAAAAGCGCTTCTAGTGGCGTTTGCGTAGCTTTGGTCTTTGAGCAGTTCATTACGATTCCGAATGTATTCACAACAAATATTCCGAAATTTATTAATGTGAGAATGAAGACGACTTACTTGTCAAAGAGCAAGATGATGACAGCAATTGTCATCAGAACTGTGAAACATATCATAGCTTCCAAAAATCTGCCGTTCGCGGCGCCTCCAATAATTGGGGCAAATATACCAAATCCAAGAACACCAGCTGCAAATTGTTTTCCTACATCGCCTCTTCCTATTGGAAAATAAATTGCGTTAAACTGAGGAACACAAGGTTATACGAATAAAAATACAGTTCATAAAAAAAACATCTTCATTACTTTCTAAATTTCCTTCATTCATTGCGACTCCAGAAGCATTTTAACCAATAATGTTTATTATCCACTCCCTCGAAACTTATTTTTAATAATAATAATAATAATACTTTTATTGCACACCAAATTTTACATTAATACAAAAAAATAACACATATACATATTGGGATAAATATGATAGTGAGCAAAGAGCATTAGGTTCAGATTGGAGTTGCCTCGCATCTGATTTTCCACCAAAGTCTTTGAGGAAAAAAAAAATTAGAACAGTGAGATCATCGTGGAAAGAAATGGAAAAAGAAGAGAAAGAGAAGAGAGGTCAGGAAAGTGCGAATCATAGAGAGTAGAAGGAAAAAAAAAAAAAAAAAACTGTTTACATTTATCAGATTATCGGGGGTAATACCACGAGTGGTCGCAATACTATCGATAATTCTGTCAGAAATCAACGAGATCAAATTGCTTGGTAACACCACGAGTCCCGTAGGGACGAGTGGTATTACCTCAAAGCAATTTGATCGAGTTAAAGATTTCTGACAGAATTATCGATTGAACTGTGAGCACGAGTCGTATTTATTGATATAATTTCACGAACCAACCAAGTTATTATTTGAAATTTGATCGAGTAAACAAAGTGAATTCTTCAATAGTTGCAACTAATGAATAATAAACATGAAGTCTGTCAACCTGACGTTTATGTCATATTAGATTACAAGATGTATCATTGCTGTTTATATTTGTGGTTGACTTGACGACGTGGTCTTTCCGGATCGGAAAGAAAGGAAGCGAAAGGAAGCGTGTACTTTCGCGAAATCCCATTCTGATTTGTCCTCATATCGCAGGAGACGCGACTTTCATAGAGTGAGTGAAATTGTCGATTGTATTGTGAGCACGAGTCGTATTTATTGAGATAATTTCACGAACCAACCAAGTTATTATTTGAAATTTGATCGAGTAAACAAAGTGAATTCTTCAATAGTTGCAACTAATGAATAATAAACATGAAGTCTGTCAACCTGACGTTTATGTCATATTAGATTACAAGATGTATCATTGCTGTTTATATTTGTGGTTGACTTGACGACGTGGTCTTTCCGGATCGGAAAGAAAGAAAGGAATCCCATTCTGATTTGTCCTCATATCGCAGGAGACGCGACTTTCATATAGTGAGTGAAATTGTCGATGCAACTTCTTTATTTGTAACACTTCAGTCATGCTGAGTGGAAAATGAGTGTTTTTGGAATGTTTTTTGAAGGTATTGATCGTTAAGGCAAAACAGTTTGAGTTCCAAGTGTTTATATAATTAATTGTGTCAGAGATATTATATGAGAACGAGCGCTTATACAATTCTTTTTGTGAGCATGAGTAGTGAAAACCAATTTTCTTCGCAGATTCAAGTTGTGGATGTCCGTTCTATAAGTTAAATGTTCATGTAGGTAGGGAGGTCTTTTATGCTTCATTATTTTAAAGAAGGTGCAGGCCATGTGTAGACGTCTGCGATTGATCATGTTGAGCCAGAACAAATCTTTAAGTTTGTGAAAAATTCTGAATCTACTTCTAATAGCGAAAATTAATCTCATGCAAGAATTTTGTACTTTCTGTATGCGCCTTATGTCATTGCTATCTAGACAATAATTGTGGTATACCACATCACAGTGATTGAAGTGAGAAAAAACTAGTCGCATAATATTTTTTTTTACTTCCGTACTCAGGAATTTTCTTTGGGGATATATCAATTTCAGGGATGCATAAGCAATTCTAAGTTTATAGGTAATATGTTCAGTGAACCTAAGCTTGGAGTCTATAATAAGCCCTGAATTTTTACAGTGAGACTTGAAATCTATTTCGAAGTCTCCTTTTCAAATCGTAACTTTTTGCTTGCTCAGTTTTATACCTCCATTAAATAGGATACTGTACTATGATTTGATTTCATTGGAAACTTCCATTTCACAATACCCGGAATCTCACAGCCCATCGAAGTTTAAGACAAAAATTTAGAAAAAATCAGATTTCCCAACTCACCTGATGATGTTTCTCTTGTAGCTATCACTACTGCGGTACCTATCAGTACCGAAGCTGCAGCTGGGAAAATGTCGGCTATGGATCGCAGAAAGAGGTACAACCAAAAGCTGTCGTAGCCACATTGGGATTTTTGCAGTAAGCTGCCTTTGTTCGTGTAGGCGTTGTGGATCTCACAAAGTACGACCGGCTGACAATCATGTTCACCATCGTTTGTCAGGTTTTTCCGAATAGCTGAGTTGATTCTACATTTGAATTCGTCAACTGAAAAAGAATTATCAATTCATGACTAATTGATTTGAAGTAATATGGTGAGAGAACTAATAGAACATGGCGGGCATGGGGAACAAACAAAGCATTTGACAATCGATGAATTAATTATCACAATGATGCAAAGACAATTTCACGTCGAGTTTCATACAATATTTTTTCTACGTTCATGCAAAAACCAGAAAATGTTTCATTTAGGTGGCACTAAACTGTAAGGAAGACATTGTTTGTTTAAATATATCTGCTAAAAGTAATTCAAAAACATTTTGTGTAATTCAGATGATATTCGAAGGAAATAATTTTATTTTTAACAAATTGCATTTTCTAGTAATTTCATAGACCATTATATAATGATTATAATGAATCATGCAACTATTTAAAACGTAATGGAATCTCACAGAAAATGGGCTAAATTTGGCGTCTATTTGAAAGTTTATGTCTGTCATGATGACAGAACGCTATAGTAGAATGACAGATGAGTGCAATAAAGAGACATTTCCACCAAATATAGTTCAATAAAGTTTTGTTTTTTGCATGAACATAGAAAAATTATTGAAAACGCCAAACTAAACTACTGAATTCAAACGATCAGGCGTAGAAGAAGATGCCGGAAGCCGTGTACGCCAGAGCGCGAGTGATTCTCATTGCATGGTCACTTTCGGCCATGTCCACACCATTCCGAACTTCAGCCAATCATATTACAAGAAGACAATGACGTCACAGCCGGGAAGCGTTTGAATTCACACATAATGAGATTACGTTTTCAATATTGAATAATAAATCGATTTTTCAAAATTCAAGGTGGATAAATGGTTAGGACTATTTTATAAACTGCCTTCCATGACGTTATGTGAAAAAAAGCATATTTCAAGATGAATGAAATAGTAAAATCGACAATGTCGAAATACCCTTCTCTCCAAATATTTTTACCATGTGGAAAATATGAGGCAAACATCCGACAGAAAACAACTACTTCCCTGGCTAATACCACGACGGACATTGAATTACATCTGACAGATATTTGTGCAACGTTCTTCCAAAAAGACCCAGTTGCAATTTCTTTTTGTAATTATACAGCAGATTATCCTTCATTCGGTTGGGAAAGACCACCTGCAGACGCGTTTCGCGGTTCTTACCGCTCGTCAGTAACAGGGTAGGTCAGACAAGATTAGAGTCGTCCTACCTCAGCCCAATGAATCATAATCCACTGTATAACTAATATTTCGTTGCAAATGAAGCCTGCGTTCACAAGACTGCTGTCTTGAAAGAAATTAATTTTTGTCAGTAAAAAGAGAAGTATTCTTTGTTAATTCGATCTCATTTTTTCAGATAGGCAAATTCAGTGTAGTGTACGTTACTGACAAAAATTTATTTCTTTCAAGACAGCAGTCTTGTGAACGCAGTAACTTATCAGTAATTTGACCTTCTACACTTATACAGATTTCTTTGGATTAAAAATTTTTTCATTTTCAGATTGTGGAAGGTCATAAATCCAAAAAATCATGTCAAGAATCGGATTTCCTCCACAAAATCAAACTTTCAATCAATATACAGTGCGGCTTTCAATAGTCCCCCCTCCCCTGTTAACTTTTTAACGGTTTGATGTAGAAACATGAATAAAAACCGTTTCGAGGGTTTCACCAATACTACTTTTTGAAATAAAAAATATGGTGATTACTCAATGAGGGTCGCGGGGAGGGCCCATCAACTCAAAATTTTTAAATGGCACGGGGGGTCAAGTGGCACATCGTCGAGACGGAAATTCCATTCTCTTTACAACCATCTAAATTTTTTTGAATTTCGTTAATATTTTTTTTGCAATTTCAATTCGAAATATCAAATATAAATGCGGATCTGAATAATACTCATACCTCGATAAATTTGAACGATTTGATGTGGAACAATGAAACCAAATTATTTTTGAAGGGTATTACCGATACTACTTTTTGAGAGAAAAAATATTGCAATTACTCTACAGATGGCGCTGGGGAAACATTAACTAAAAAATTTCGAAAGTCATGAAAATCGAAGTTGGGAAAAAAATTATGGACAAAATTCAAAAATATTCAGATGGTTGTAAAGAGAATTGAATTCTCTTTTCAACGATGTGCCACTTGACCCCCCATGCCATTTAAAAATTTTGAGTCTATGGGCCCCCCCGCGCCCCCTCTTGAGCAATCACCAAATTTTTTATTTCAAAGAGTAGTATTTGTAAAACCCTCGTAACGGTTTTTTATTTATGTTTCTACGTCGAACCGTTCAAAAGGTAACAGAAGGGGGACTAAAAAAGCCGCCCTGTATACAAGATGTGTTTGGAATTTACTCAGTATTTGTTGATTGAAAGTTTGATTTCCAGGTAACCAGGTGCGGTCCATTTCAATGGAATTGGTTGAAAAGCAGTTGTTCGATAAAAGAATGCATGCAGTTTCCTATAACTTTCTTTTTTCTTGATTTGATTATCTCAATAAAATTTTGGTATTATTCCATTCCATCATATGATCGCCATCAGATGTTAGAATATGTTAGATATTTTCGAACCCGTAATTTTTCGATTTCTGATGTAACTTTTATGTTCTTCCTGGCGCACAATCAATGGTCTTGATGTTTCACCTATATAACTCTTACCACAAGAACAAGGTATGTTGTAAACACAATTTTTTGAAAATTCACCAGCGTTTTTAGGGTTTTGTATGTGTGAGTATTGATCTCAATGTATTGGTTGTTTTAAATGTTGTTCTTACATCATACCTATGGCCAATCCGTTTTATCTTTTCAGACAGTCCAGGGACATAAGGTATAATGTTTTTTGTTGGATGTGTATGGAGATGTCGCAAGTCTGTGTGTTGTGTTGTTCGATTGTAAAGTGTAGTACTATTTTCAATTTCATTAATGGTTTCTTCCACGAATTCATTTGGATAAGCATTTTCCCTGAGAACGGACTTTATAAAATTCAATTCTTCTTTCAGATTTTGTGTTGAATTGCAAACCACTTGTGCCCTGTTGTAAAGACATTTGACAATTCCCTTTTTCACGCTAGTGTGGTGATTTGAGTATAATGGAGGTATCTATTGGTATGTGTTTTCTTTCTATAAACAGTTGTGTTGACTCGAGATGTTGATTTTTTTATCAAAACATCTAAGAAAGGAAGTTCATCATCTTTTTCTGTTTCTAATGTGAATGTTATCGTTGGTTCTTGTTTATTAATGTATTCTAAGAATACTTTCAAGTCATCTCTACTCTGATTCCAAACAGCAAACACATCATCAACATACCTCCACCATACTTTGGGTCCATTCTGGTACGTTTCAACGAAAAATTCTTCAAAATATTCAATGAATTTATTACTCAGAATGGGTGATAATGGAGAACCCATTACCATACCAAATTCTTGTTGATAAAATTCATCTTTAAATTGGAAATATGTTTTTTCAGTACAGAATTTTATGAGTTCAATAATAGAATCGACATTCAATTTTGTTCTAGTATTCAATGATATGTCTCTTTCTAATTTAGTTTTGACAATTTCTAGAGTTTTTTTAATTGGCACATTTGTGAACAAGTTTTCAACATCAAAACTTACTAGAATATCTGTATCATTAATTTGTAATTAGTTTTTCTAAGAAATGTGGAGTGTTTTTTATAAAACTATTTCCATTACCAGATATCGGTTTTAAAATATTGAGTAGGTATCTTGCAAGTTTTTGGCATGGAGAACCAATGGAACTAACAATTATATCAGTACTTACTAAATGGATATTTGCAAGTTCCCTCTGTATCGTTGTCAATATTGGGTTTCAGACCTATCCTGAAATCTATTGGTTTCGAGAACTCGGTGTAAACTTCACAAACGATGTCTCCACTTGAATTCGTAAAGCACATATGCGGGTGCGGAATGAATATTATACTATCGTTCGATATGGGGGGAGGTGTTGTCTGAAAACAAAAACAAAGCGTATTTTAATTTGAACGAAATCATCGAGATCTGAGATAAATTGTCGGCGGTGAATTTTCCGGATACCTTATCGATCAATTCGAACAGTTTCATGATATGGATAGATACGTGCTGTAGCAGTAGCCTCAGCACATAACCATGAGCCACACCTTGCTCAGATATGCGCATTACAGTATTTTCATGAAGTTATTTCACAGTTATTAGATATTGGATTGGACGATGGACGAAGGAATGATACACATTAAGATATTAAAAGTTATTTTTTGTAGAGGCAATTGAGAATTAAAGTTTAGTCCACAAATCTCAATAAGAAAAATATCAATATAGTGAAATCCACACGTCTGGACAAAAAATACCGTGGTGTCTCCGAAATACTGACATCGACATATAATTATTGAAAAGAAAAATATTTATCAGTAACCTTTGCATCGACCAATAATTGCTATTTTGTGTAGCTTTGGAAATATATTCCAGATTATTTCATATACTTAATATAATTTTTGCACTTCCCGTATAACAGGGACTAAAATGTATCTTTCAGTCCCTAGGGAGATAAAGTTGCATTTCCAATCCCTAGGGACATAAAATAAAAATCAAACATTACCACAGTTACACTATTAATAACTAGGACAAAAATTAGGAAATATTTCATTACAAATCTTTATTGATTGAATTAACATTGAATGTGACATTAACATTATTACAATTGATGAAACTAAATGGGCGATTATTTGTATTTGATAAGTGAATATTAGAGGAAAGTGAAGAGATGTCATGTTCTTGACGAATCGGTTAATGTCAACATTAACTGAAATGACACTGAATTGAAAAAGTTTGTTGACACCGTTGCTGTGACGTTACCTACCGAGTAATCCAAGTACCATGTTTATATAAATAATTAGTTATATTATTATTGAAATTTATAATACTGGGAAGTGCAAAAAATAGCGTATATGCCGCAGGACTAAGGTGATATTTTATCCCTTAAGTGATTATTGGCCCTCGGGCTCTACGAGCCCTCAGGCCAATAGAATAGAATAGAATACATTTATTGCTTCAAAAACATACAGTTCATAGCAAGGATTCGAAAATACAGGCGTTAACATAGATCACTATTATTATTGTTACTAAACATTTACCTAGAAAAGAAAAAAAAAATAAGAAGAACAAACAGATAAGAATACAGGTCAGCAAGAGAAAGAACAGAATATTGAAGTAAAGTACATATTATTGTAAGTAAACTCATTCATTCATCACGAAAGATCGGAGCCTCAAGACGTTCCAGATATACTTAGTTATGACCTTGGTAGATTTTG
This sequence comes from Chrysolina haemoptera, assembly GCA_958298965.1. Classification (NCBI taxonomy): domain Eukaryota; kingdom Metazoa; phylum Arthropoda; class Insecta; order Coleoptera; family Chrysomelidae; genus Chrysolina; species Chrysolina haemoptera. Next base: position 25,687,492 of record OY282597.1, on the reverse strand, counting down.
GGGTAATATTATCAAGAGAATGGATAAGGTTGTCAAGGCTGATTGGCGAGTCGGAATTTTGGGGTTTCATTGCACAATAAATTGGACACTCAAACAAAATATGTTCTATAGTTTCTAGCTCGTTCATGTTACATATTGTACAAATTTGCCTCGGATCTATTCTACAGTGCGGCTTTTTATAGTCCCCCCCGTGTTAACTTTTGAACGGTTCGACGTAGAAACATAAGTGAAAAACCGTTTCGAGGGTTTCACCAATAGTACTTTTTGAAATAAAACATTTGGTGATTGCTCAATAAGGGGCGCGGGGGGGGGGCATCGACTCAAAATTTTTAAATGGCATGGGGGGTCAAGTGGCACATCGTTGAAAAAATAATTCAATTCTCTTCACAACCATCTGAATATTTTTGAATTTTGTTCATAATTTTCTTCCCCATTTCGATTTCAATGCCTTTCGATTTTTTTTAGTAAATGTTCCTCCAGCGCCATATGTCGAGTAATTGCAATGTTTTCTCTCTCAAAAAGTAGTATCGGTAATACCCTTCAAAAAAATTTTGGTTTCATTGTTCCACATCAAACCGTTCAAATTTATCGAGGTATGAGTAGTATTCAGTTCCACATTTATATTTGATATTTCCAATTAAAATTGCAAAAAAAATAATAACGAAATTCAAAAAAATTCAGATGTTTGTAAAGAGAATGGAATTTCCTTCTCGACGATGTGCCACTTGACCCCCCATGCCATTAAAAAATTTTGAGTTGATGCCCCCCCCCGCGCCCCCTATTGGGTAATCATCATAATTTTTATTTCAAAAAGTAGTATTAGTAAAACCCTCGAAACGGTTTTTTATTCATGTTCCTACGTCAAACCGTCCAAAAGTTAACAGGGGGGGAACTATTGAAAGCCGCACTGTATATGTGGAGTTGTGCAATGGTTCTTTTGACTTGGATGGGTAATCTTGTCGAAATAGTTTTTCCTGGAATTTGAGTAATATAATTTTTTCATGACTTGTTATGGAACCACGTTCAATTTGGGACCAAATTTCGGGTAAGTTTAAAGAAGTGAAGAGATTTTTCAATGGAAGTGTCCAGTTGAACTTTTCGTCACAGTTGTCAAGTGTGAGCTGTCTTTTGAGACAGATCTTAGGTAATCGAGTTTCATCCATGTTCAGTATTCTGGTTATCCAATTTAGACATAGTTTTACAACATTGTAAATCAATTTCACTCGACCAGTTTCTAGCCTAACCACAAAGTCAGATTATTGGCCCTCGGGCTCTACGAGCCCTCAGGCAATAAACATCACGTGTAGGATTAAAACATTCACTTTAGTCCTTGCTATATAATATACTATTATGCACTAGCGCCCGCGGGCGCATTATGGCCCGTGGGCCGTAAAGTAGATAAAATTCTCACATTGTCTTTATTTACACATCATTTCATGCAAGACCTAACACGAATCAGAATTGTTTCAGTTCAATAGAGAAATACTCTTCCTAACATTTCTCCATAATCGACATTTTTTCAACATGTAATTAAGTCGTAAGCCTGAATATTGAAAATGCAGTTGGTTTAGTTACTGATGCTGCTGATGGGATATTCTCTTGAATATAATTATTACATAATAACTTTCATCGTTACAGCATCTGCATCTATACGATAACAAGTATTCATTTTAGAAGTGGATAATGGTTGGTTCAAATAACTGTCTGGTATCATTCCGGCACAATCACTGGCAATTTTCTCAGTGATGATCAATTTATTTGAAACAGAATCTTCAATATAGCTCTCAGCTACTATAGTTTCACATTCCCCATACTATGTTACTCTGAATAATTATCGTATACATAACGTATGAAACGTGTAGACCATTGTAATTCACGTCAGTATTTGTGATTCGCGCTATAAAACCGCTGGCGCACATTTTGTATGTATCTCGGGCGTAAAATGCCTTCGTGACGCCATCGAGCCATCATCCACGCCGCAAGCCATAAACGCCTACTTTATGCCCTTGATACATAAATAACTATTACAAATACTGAGTGAGTGGGTTGGAATAATTCCACTAATATAATAATAATAATAATAATAATAATAATAATAATTTACAGAATTACAGGCCGATAACATGCTTGAATTCGTGCTATAAGATGTTCACGCGCATTTTATACGCGCGAATACTCTTCGCAGTTGATCCGGTGTACAAACGGATATATGACCAAAGAGGGTCAAAGAGGGGGGTCGCTGGCTGCAACGAGAACCTGCTCATCGACAGATGTATAACGCAGGACTCCGTGCAGTATAAGCGGAACCTTTCGATGGCCTGGATCGATTACCGCAAGGCATTTGATACAACATCGCATGAGCTAATCATGCATTTGCTCCGATGCCTTGCGGTGCCCGATCAAATAGTGAGATGCATTGAACAACTGATGCCACTCTGGAGGACTCGCTTCACCATAAGATCTGGTCAAGTCAGAGTCCAAACAGAGCAGATAATCTTCAGAAGGGGCGTATTCCAGGGAGACTCCCTCAGCCCTCTTCTCTTCTGCATCTCACTATTGCCATTGTCCGTTGCACTCAGGATAACCCGTGGATACAACTGCGGCACCCCCAACAACCGGAGGCATAAGGTTATCCATTTGTTTTATATGGATGACCTCAAACTGTATGCCTCTGGAGAAAGGGACCTACATCAGTCCTTAATGGTGGTGCAAGAGTACACGCGTGCTATCGGAATGGAGTTCGGGATTGACAAATGTGCCACGGTTCATCTCAAAAGAGGACGATGCGAGGGATACGGAGAGGATGTTCAGCTCGTAGACGAAAGCATCCTACATCATCTTGATGCCGGAGAGACGTATACCTACTTGGGAGTGGAGCAACGCCGCTCCCAAGAGGTGAACTAACAGTTAAAAACTCTCTCCGCGGCAAGTATCAGCACAAACTCCGACAGATCTGGTCGTCAGAACTGTCGGGGAAGAACAAAGTTGCTGCAACTAATATGCTTGCCGTTCCGATCCCACTCTACTCCTTTGGATTGGTGAAATGGACTCAAGAGGATCTGCGACAACTCGATGTGAAAACTCGTAAGATGATGCATCTTAATAGGAGCTTGCATCCTAAATCATCCGTTCCACGGTTATACTTCCCCAGACAACAGGGAGGCCGGGGACTTTTGAGTTTGAAGTGTCTACATTACAGAATGGTGCTGGATGGAGCCTGTAAAGTCATCAGGAGTTCAGATCGCCTTCTCTGCATGGTCACGACCATGAAAAAGCAGGGATTGGAGCATTTCTTGGTCTTGTATTCGACACTTAACGGGCAAACCCAAACTCTGTCACTGAGTTGGAACCCGTTCAGCAAAAAGCTCACATCAAAGCTGCGGAGACTGAGGTTTTCCTGCAGCTGCACAAGGATAAGCCAATGCATGGGGTCTTCTTCAAGAACATTAAAGACCTTGGCTTATCCAAAAACTTGTCCTTTGCTTTCCTCAGGTCAAGTGAGCTGAAGTCGGAGACCGAGGGATTCATAATGGCTTGCCAGGATGGTGTCTTCAACACCCTGGTCTACCGTAGCCGCGTGATGGGTATAGAGATCCCCGACACTAGATGCAGAGCGTGTCATGGGGCGCCTGAGACCCTTATGCATTTGCTGTCAGCAAGTCCAGCATATGCGGTCTCAGCCTATATCCACAGGCATAACGCGGCTCTACGAATATTGGAATATCATCTACGACACTCGTACGGTATAGACGAGACACGGGTGTTGCCTTATGCTCCGGGGGATATTGAGTCCGTTGTGAAGAATGAGAAGTGCCGAATATATTGGAACTACTCATTCCCCACCCTCAGGCAAATACAAGCCAATAAGCCTGATGTAGTCCTCCTCGACCATCAAAGTAAGACGATTTTCGTCATGGAGTTTTCGGCTCCTAGTAAAACGAACATCGTCCGAAAAGAGGAGGAGAAACGGACTAAATATCGAGACTTACTCTTTGAACTCCGCAGGCTCTACCCAAACCATTTTGTTAAAATGGTAGTTCTGATTATAGGGGTCCTTGGTGGAATGATGGACACACTGCTCTCAAACTTAAAAATCATACCGGCTTGCCGTAATATGGCAGAAATCTTAGCCGGACGAATGCAGAAGGCCGTCATCCTTGGTTCACTGCGTCTGCTCAGGGCACATGATTCTCGGACCCAGTAATCGCTTACCCCACGGACGTGGGGAGTGGTTATCTGGGTAAACGATCCAGTGCGCCCTCCAGATGTGTCAGAGCTCCGGAGACAGGGCCTGACTGGAATATCTATCCTTTTAGGGGAAAAAAATAATTTCATTTATTGACCATTCCAATAAATAAATACAAAATTGTTCACATAAAACAGTACAGGGAAGGTCAAAAGGCACATGATCAGTAAAATACTGGTCTTTCTCAAGCGCCTGTGGTTTGATACAAAATTTAAATATGTCTCTGAATATCATCAAAACTTTATAGTGATCAAGTATTAAACATATGAATTCCAGATGAACTTTTTGAAAGCCTGTCACTGTCAACTGTTTTTTTATTATATTATTCGGGGTTTCTTTTTTTCAATGAATTAGGCCAATCATAAGAGGATTTTTTCCTACCAAAAATACGATTAGGAAATCGACTATGCCATCACATGGAAGACGACAGTCTGTAGTTATATTTTGTTATGTTTTCGACACGCAACTATCATTTACTAATTTGTTATAAACATTTAAATACAAAAATAGTAATTTATGTATCAAGTGAGTAAAGTGATACTTTACTACGGCATCGTGCGGCATTCCTACGAGTAAAAAAAAACACTTTACTTTTCTACAACTGTCAAAAAAATTAACCAATTCATATTTTTTTGCAAATATGAAATTAATTTGGCATATTTTTATTGATTCATTATTCGAACAAAGTTCGAAGAGTATGCCGGAGAGTTTAGTTTCAAGCAAATGAAACGAATAATTTCGACAGAGTCGAAATCCCCTTCTCTGCACAATATCCCGCAAAATCGAAAATTTTAAGCGAATATTAAAATAACACATTCATAGAGGTCAATATTGTTATTATTATTAATGTTGACTTGAGTTTCGAATAACTAGTCCATCGAAGTAACTTTTCATTTTCTTAGATTTGTATTCAAAATAAATAAACATTATCATTCAAAAAATATACGAAAACATTAACTAAGTAACAATCGAATCCTAGATAACTTCTCAAAACTTTTGCCATTCTCAATGTCACTATAAATGAATCCTTGAAATATGGTAAGTACATTTCAAATGATACTTGGAAAAAATATCACAGCCTATATTTGTTTCATCAATAACCCACTTGAGTCCATTGGCAACCAAGGGAGCACCTGCAATAGTTTTCTCTGCAAAGAGGTACATTGCACAAGTATCTGTTACATATAATTCCATACCCGTCGTGGTATTAGCCAGGAGAGTAGTTGTTTTCTGACAGGTATTTGCCACAATAAACCTATGTTGTAGGTGTATAAGGGAGTAAAAAAGTAAAACATCGGTCGGCAACGGCTATCGTTATTCTCGAACACTATATCTACTATAGCTTTGTTAGACAACCATTGGGAACACAGTTTTTTCATTCTGCCGAGAATACCACTAATACTGCGATGGTCTCTTTTCAATACCTCTTTTGATTTAGTGAACATTTTTGTTGCCTTTCGGAGCTAAAACTTTCCAAGATTTTGGATACATCGCGAAGTTTCATTACAATTGAAAACCAGTCAGCACTCTGGAGGTAAATTTCTAATTCCCGCAACCATTTTCTTTCAGACTATTCAGTGTTAATGACCTTTGTTTCAAAAAGTCTTTTCACTTCTCTCAAGGCCAAAATTTATGTCTTTTCAGGAAAAATTGGTACCACTTTTCCCCTGGTTTTATCATTTTTGAAAGTTATTTTAACGTCTTAAGTGACATTTCTAATTGCGTTGACGATATCTTGTTTCCTCTATGAAAATCCAAATTTTTTATTCTCAGGCAAGGGGTACATTTTTTCTACTGGCCTCTCCCATAAACCAAAAAAAAAATAACACGAATAGCATAATATAGATCCCATCTTGACAGATTCTTTTCGATATTCACGCACCTTATGAATGCTGTACATGCCCATCTATTCCTGAGTAACAAAGACAATAAAAATTATTTAGTATCGAGTGGCTGAGAACGGGAATATTGAAACCTCGAGTCAGCCATCAACTAACCTAAGAAGTTTTATGGGGCTGACTACTAATGAAATATTAAATAATCAAGATTTTCCTACATAAAAATGTGAAGGAAAGACATATCTATTCTCATCATGCATAGGGTTCATATTTCAATTTTCCATTATCCTTTCCAAAGTGGCTGTCATTAGAAATTCTGACAATTTTATGAACCAGTTCTTAGCCACCAATAAATTTTGATGAAAAAAGTCTATTGTGACCTCAAAAGCTTCGAAAACTTGTTCAATATTAGACAATGCCTGAAAAAATAAATCTCCTTACAATTATTATTGTTCAAGCATGAGTTTTTAACTCAGTCTATAGTAATTTTAGTGTTTGAGGGGTGCAGTGAAGGATTTCATTGAATTTGCTTAAACTTACGTAATATGTCGCGTCTGGTTCTATCACGGGACCCTCTCCACTATCATAATAATCGCTTTCTTCGAAGTCATTGCTCTCGTTTCTGGGAGGCATTGTTGTCACTTCTCTGGAATAATCTGAGGTGGCATTGCATGAAAACTCGCAATTTTTCACCAGAACGGATCCTTTCTAAAAAAAAAATTGAAAAAATTATTGTTCCGAAAAAAATTTCCAAGTTAGTTTTTATTAAAAGAAAGTGTGGAGAACAGAAAAAGTTTTTAAACATTTCTAATCATGATCCATCCCATTTATTTCGTAGCCAAATATTTTTGTACACCTTTTTTTTAACATTACTGTGGGAGAAGTATACTCACACTGGTCCCCCAGTCGTAGCACGTTTTATCTGCCCCACAACGGTCCTGGAGTATGAACCCTCCTTGTCCATCACACGCGAAAGATGCCTTTGGAGGATTTCTCATCTGGAAGCGTTCAAAATATTCAAATCTTGTATTGGTAATCCAGGAAAAGTATATACCGATTTTTGGAACAAAATGTTTGTAAAATCCAATTTTCCAGAAATAGTCCAGAAAATGAACTTTCTCGGCTACCAATTTTTTCGTCCAACATCGATTGACTTGAAATTTTGAGAGTAGGTGAGGAAAAGCCATTTCAACCACAGGAATCGATGGAAAAACTTGTTTTAAGTAAAAAATGTTTCAATTATTTTTTGGAAAATCAATATTTTTCATGTTTCACTAGCGATGGAAAGTAACAGTTTTTAGACCAAAAAGTTTTTAATCGGATTTTCACGAATAACTCGAAAAAATATGCATTTTATCAAAAAAACTGTGGTAAGCAAGATTGTAGCCCATAAAAAATTGAAGAAGTTCCTATTTTTATAATTCCTGTTCGTCCAATAAGGACTGAGCTACATCTTGTTAATTAGCTTTTGTTCATCAAAAGCTAAATTCACTGTATCAAGTGAGTAAAGTGATACTTTTTTTACGAGTAGGAAATGTTGTACGAGTTTCATACAGTATATTTTCTACTATAAACAATCCTCGTGAAGCAACGAATACCTTTTTCTTTCTTTGAACTATGTCTAGGAAATCTTATATTTGCACTATCCACGATTTTCTCCGTCCAATCTTCATCACTTTTCATTTCTACTTAAATCAAATTTATAGTTATCAAGAATTCGTTATCTGGATAGATGCCCAATTTCACAAATTTCATTAATTATTGTTGTCAACTAGTTTCTGACGGCCAAACAGCCATAGCTACCTTGGATTACCTATATAGTGTAGATTAGGTCCAATAGTTTCTTAGCCTTAGCTATTATTTTGACTATTTCACTCATCTTAAAATTCTCACCTAATCTGACCAATCGCAAGCCAAAGACAACTCGTGTTATCGGGACAATTTCACTCACTATATGAAAGTCGCGTCTCCTGCGATATGAGGACCAATCAGAATGGGATTTCGCGAAAGTACACGCTTCCTTTCGCTTCCTTTCTTTCCGATCCGGAAAGACCACGTCGTCAAGTCAACCACAAATATAAACAGCAATGATACATCTTGTAATCTAATACGACATAAACGTCAGGTTGACAGACTTCATGTTTATTATTCATTAGTTGCAACTATTGAAGAATTCACTTTGTTTACTCGATCAAATTTCAAATAATAACTTGGTTGGTTCGTGAAATTATCTCAATAAATACGACTCGTGCTCACAATACAATCGATAATTCTGTCAGAAATCTTTAACTCGATCAAATTGACTCGTGGTGTTACCAAGCAATTTGATCTCGTTGATTTCTGACAGAATTATCGATAGTTTTGCGACCACTCGTGGTATTACCCCCGATAACACCAGCTGTCTTTCAATTCTGATTGGGCATCAGCTTCAGTATTTTCAGCGACGTAACCATGACGAAATGAATACGTTTGACAGTTCGATCAATAATAAATATAGCTGGATATGTCAGAATGAGACGTTTCACGAAACGAAACATTATAATATTGACGATTTTAATAATTTGTTTATGACTGTCATACATTGTTCGTATTTATATTAATGAAGAAACTTTATTCATGAAATAGTCTAATTAACTTGTTTCTGGCCGAATGACGAAATGTCAAAGCCAAAAAAAAAAAAAAAAAAAATTGTCTAATAAAATTCAACTCGTGATTGATTTCATCCATCTCATAGGTCTGTCTTTTATTTCTGAACTCAACTGAATTGTTTTGAGAAAACACCACGAGTCCGCAGGACGGATCTGTCACTGTTGTTGCATGAAACTGTCGGTTGCCTAGCAACAGCCGTTAAAAAAAGCGCACTTTTTTTACGTTTTTCCGTTTAATAATGAAATCGTATGTTGATAGTGACATATTGTAATACTTTACGCACACAAACCACACAAAAAAGTGGACTTCTTTGACAGTTGTAGAAAAAAGCCTTTTTTGCAAAAAACAGAAGTCGGTAGCATCAAAATTGAGCGAGTTATGATGAAAATAAGGCCAATCTCTACATTTTTCTACGAAAAAATCAGTGAAAACAACCCCTTAATTATCACCTCAATTAAAATTGATCGTTGCCCTCTTGCGTTTCTCTTTATTTATCTATTGTTAATATATTCTAGGAGTTTCACTGATTTAAAATGAAAAATTGAAAAATTGTAACTTAAAGTAAAAACCACATTCACATCTATTTCAAAATAGAGGTGGAGAAACATCTGCGTGTGATTCCTTGCCCGTGTATTTTCAAATTCGAAAGAAATAGCAGGTGCGCTGACAATTTTTTAGGAATTATTCAAATGTGATTGTTATAGTTATAAAAATAAATCGGATAGTGAATAAAAAAATTCATAATTAAATTTTTAATTTTAAGTGTCTGAGTTACATAATTCTTTTTCAAATGCGTCTATAATTTTAGAATTTATGCATACATTTTTTTAAGCTACAATAGGGGTTGATTTATGTGGGTTGGGAAGTTGTAAATAAATTGAAACACAGTGATAAATAATAAAATATTTTTGAGGGTAACTCTTTTTTTAAAGTAAGCTACAATAGGGGTTTATTTATGAGGGTTCAAAAGTTGCAAAATGAAATAAGTACATATTTTGAGTAACAGAATTCTTAAATAAAATCAATATGATAAAGTTATCATTTTTTTATGGTAAATATTTTTTTTACATTGAGCTCTAACAAGGGTTGATTTTTAAGGGTGGAAATATTTTGATATCGTGTTCTAGGCCTAGAACAATCATTATTCGACAAATCCGAACTAAATTTTACCCATCTTAAGCTGCAAAATGTAATTTTGAAGTTTTGACCATTAGGGGTATAATATAGATTTTGAAGTAGAGGATAAGATGAGCCTAATTCCAATTTTTTATGTAAATCGATGCAGGACAAAAAAATTGCGAGGTTTTGCAATTTGTTGAGCCCGATTTAATGGACATGGTCTTAAAATTGTGAGTGGATTTTTGATACTGGATTTCATTTAAAATTTTTCATTGATCATTTTCTAAAAATGTAAAGAGCTCAAAATATTGCAAAATTTGTGAAACATAGAACACTTTTCTTAATTGATTTAAAAGAAAATCTACTAACTATTGGTGGTACCAGTATCAGCAACCAATAGAACATCGTTGCTAGTACTAGACAAGCTGCTATCATCACTCGAAGGTACCTTCCTGTTTTACTTCTCTGCGCCCCACCGAAGCCACCTGCGAGCCGGTCTGCTAAAGGGGCTGCCACAAGGGGACCTAACAGGGCCACGGCGGGTGATATTATCGATATCAAAATCGAGTCGTCCTTTGAAATCCCGAGAGAAATCATGTGGAGAGGTAAAAAGGGAAAGAGGCTTCCTATAGCTGAAAATAAAAGTATAAAAGTGAACTCGTTGAAAAACGGTACTTACATTACTTAGTTTTTGGTTTGATAGTATAGTAATCACTACCATTTAATTTTTTTTAAATGATTTTCTTACATAATGTTCATTCAAATGACGACTATTCAGAACTTCCAGATTATCACAATATAATTCGTTGCTGGAATAATAGGCCATTTCTACTAAATGATTTTGAACTGAATTTCTAAACTTTTTGTTATCTGTGATATTTTTGATAATAGTAGGAAGATGCCTATATTTTGACAGTAAAGCAAGGACCAATTATCAGAAAAAGTGCGAAGTGAGTAAAAGTCAGAATATCCACTTCAAGTTTCAACTGAAGTAAAAAATAAGTAAAACTTAATTTCTTGAAACTAGAAGAACTTTATTACTCTGGCAACGGTGAAGTTTCTACTTACCCCCAAAAACTAGGAACAAGACGCATTTTAGGGTGATCAAACTGGAATTCACATGCTTCATCTTGATTTTGTTTCAATCGATTCAGGACGCCGGAAAATTCTGGGATAATGTGAAATAATTGCTAAACTAAATATCAGGTTTTCTCCATTTCCGCCTCATTTGATATCTCCAACTATCTACTCATCTGAAACAATAGAGAGACATTTTTTAGTGGAAGAAAATGTAAAGTGAAAACCTTACATTAATTTTATTCTTAAATTGAGAACATTACTTCATTTTCATTGACATCGAGCTGTCATGGTATTCCGCATGGGGATGGACTAAGAATGGCCCATGGTAAGTACTGTATCTGGTAAGGGGCGACTAAAAGAATAACCATGGGTGGAAAATGGTATTCACTATAGCCCGGTAAATTACAATGACATATTACGGGCTAGACTCCGTTATAAACATTTCGAGTTGCGGTCACATTCGGAGCACAATTTCGCGAAACATAGTTTCCAGTCGAACCAAAAATCGGCAAAGCTGAGTTTCTGCTCAATTGTCTGCTTATATAAAATGTATATAAGCAGATAATTGCCGAGGAACAAGCGGCAGTAAAAATTGTGCTTAGAATGTGACTCTCTCTTGACCGCAGCTCGAAATGTTTATAACGGAGTCTAGCAGTAATATGTCATTGGTAAATCACCAACACATCGACTATTTATGCTGTGAAATGGGTTATACGATGTTCTAGTGTTTGGTCACCATGTTCCTTCGTTCTTTATTTTTGAGGTCTTAATGAAATAAAATACCTCTCCATTCGGAATTCCGGGCTGGAGGTGAAATAATTTAATTAATATTGATTGAAAGTTTGATTTTGTGGAAGAAATCCGATTCTTGACATGATTTTTTGGGAAAATGCTTATCCAAATGAATTCGTGGAAAAAACCATTAATGAAATTGAAAATAGTACTACACTTTACAATCGAACAACACAACGCACAGACATGCGACATCTCCATACACATCCAACAAACAACATTATACCTTATGTCCCTGGACTGTCTGAAAAGATAAAACGGATTGGCCATAGGTATGATTAAGAACAACATTTAAAACAACCAATACATTGAGATCAATACTCACACATACAAAACCCAAAAACGCTAGTGAATGTTCAAAAAATTGTGTTTACAACATACCTTGTTCGTGTGATAAGAGTTATATAGGTGAAACACAGACCATTGATTGTGCGCCAAGAAGAACATAAAAGTTACATCAGAAATCGAAAAATAACGGGTTCGAAAATATCCGAACATATTCTAACATCTGATGGCGATCATATGATGGAATGGAATAATACCAAAATTTTATTGAGAGCATCAAATCAAGAAAAAAGAAAGTTAAAGAAAACTGCGTGCATTCTTTTATCGAACAACTGCTTTTCAACCAATTCCATCGAAATGGACCGCACCTGGTTACCTCTCCTCAGAAATGAAATAAGAACTAATAGAATGGTGATTGATTGATACCGAACGCCCTATGTATCAAGATACCAAATGTCAATAAAAAGAATGTATGACAGATTTCATTTGACTCTGTCAAAAAAAGATCTTATTTCCAAAACCGCAATTCAAATTCAGTTTCTTCAGCGTCTTTCCAAGAAGTTTTGATAACGGATGCAGATACAGCCTCCGAAACGTCAACAATTTTCAAAAAAAGAGAAGTATTCTTTGTAAATTCGATCTCATTTTTTCAGATAGGCAAATTCAGTGTAGGGTACGTTACTGACAAAAATTAATTTCTTTGAAGACAGCAGTCTTGTGAACGCAGTAACTTATCGGGCAAATTAATTAATTTGCCCTTCTACACTTGTACAGATTTCTTTGGATTAAACATTTTTTCATTTTCAGATTGTGGAAGGTCATAAACCCAAAAAATCATGTCAAGAATATAATTAACTTTCGTAACAACCGTGGACTCAACAAGAATACCTATCTACGACGTCCAGCATTCCTACAGGCGGAAAAACTTGATATTTCGTCCACCAGCAAATACCGCATACTTTGTCTTGAGAACCAACTGCATTCTCCATTCATACTCATATGTGGTGTTTGCCTTTACTTTGGAGCCGAAAGACTGTGACGTGAAGAGGTTCCAGCACGTGAATACAAAAATAGTTATTTACTTAACAAGTGCGGAAAGTAGTACTTTTCCGCACGTGACGGCAGTTGCACGAACGACGCGGAGCGGAGTTTGGGCAAGCCGTTAAGGGCGGAAAAGACATTTTCAGTAAGAGGTAGGTACAATATTTTTCCTACGAGTGTTTTTGGCCATCTTATTTATGAAAAAACAAGGTTTTTAATGAACAAGTTTTTATAATAATGCTATACAAAATGACTAATAAGACAGAATAGTCACATAGATCATTTAGTCAGTCTTAAATATCCTCAGTTTCAACAATACAAAAATCGTGCGGAAAAGTAAAAATCGTACGGGAAAGTAAATGTGCGGAAAAGTAACTGATGGATCCAGAGAGTTACGATTTCCATTGAACGCAGCAGAAGATGAAGAAGAGAAAGATGAAGAGAAGAATATTGATGAACATAATTTTATGTTACCGATTTGCGTTTGTGTACTACGCTTGTTTTAATAATTTATAGATACTGATACAAACAGCAGCGATGAGGACGAAGGAAACGATTCCGATTCAGATGACGTTTAAATATAAAGTTTTATAAATCTTTCGTAATAAACTGCATTAATATTGGTTGCATATAATTTTTTTATAGGTACCCTTCCGTATATTACGAGTGGGCTATTTCAAAAATGTTTTCAAAATTGTATTAGTTGTTGACATATCAGAGCGAGTGTGGCAGCTCCAGCCCTGTGGTCACGGTGAAGGCTAATTTTTCAACAACAAAAAAAATTATACTGAGAAAGAATTAATATTACCTATATTAGCCTTACTGTAATGCATACGTCGCACTTTACCATAAATATGGTATAATTTTCCCAACGCATAGTTTTTTTTTCAAGTTTCGAAAATTTGAAATGCCATGCTGTAACAATTCGTTCCATTTTTTTTTTACTTTTTGGCTCTAATGTGAAGTCTTCTGCCCCATGGTTACAGTATGAGATTATATATTTTAGGTAGATTTGAATCCAAACGAACCGAATACGATGATGCCAAACTGTAAGAAATTATTTGACGTATTGTACAGTCGTATTTTGAAAACGTGTCGAATAAATAAGTTTTTCAGGTATGGCAACACTTTTTCCCCCTATTAGAAATTAGAAGTATGAAAAACGAAAAAGTATAATGGATACGCGATCAAGGTGACATTGTACCATCATTGAGGCATGGTATTCGCAGAATAAATAGGCGTTTTGTCAATTCTTAGAATTGTTAAAAATTCTTAGCAAAATGCTTCACTTTTCATCTTTGACACCCTGTATCTCGAAAACTAGTGGGCCGATTTTTTTGTGCCCATGGACACTTTTGCCGAGGAAGTCAAAATCTACAACACGCCAAAAATTCAGGAAGCCATTTTCCATAAGGATTTTGAGGGGTCCTTTGAATAATATGCCGTTTTAATGAACCCACCAATTCAATTTCAGAACTTTTATCAAAACTTTGACTACACAACCGGATTAAGGGAGTCTCGGAATATCACTGACTATAAGTTCATTGAAATTTGTTGATAAATAAAAATTATGAGATAAAATGTCATTTTCGTGAAATTCCATTTACATATTTCTCAAAATTTATTATCTTATGATTTTTTTATTTATGAACAGACCTCAATGAAAATTTGACTAGTGATATATTGAGTCCTTCTGAATACATAATACGATAAATACTATAAAATATTTGAAATTGAATTGGTGGGTTGATTAAACCGCATATTTTTCAAATTTCATTCCCTTATACTTTTTTTATTGATTGACGCATTTCAACGTTATTTACATATGAACCATTTGAAAATGTCGCGAATCCAGTGTAGTCAGATTTTTTATAAAAACATCGCTAGTAATTTTTTTAGATTTTTTACCTTGAAAAAGAAGATAAGTTGGCCATAGAAATGGAGATTTATTCATGAAATTTGGTGTCCTGGTAGATTTTTTGAATGTCTACCTAACGAAAAAAAAAATCATTCCAATCGGTTGAAAAATGTAAGTTTTACAAGGGTGCTTCCATCTTACACGGGTCACACTATAATTTTTAATCTAGAGAGTTATGAATACGTTCAAATTATTAATTTTTGTCATAAAGTAGGTATTGGGAAAAAATCAACTTTACGGTTTTCGGTTAAAATGCATCTACTGTGTAAAATACAATTTTTAATTTATTCCTACTATTTTATTTCCAAATGACAACATAGTATAGCTAGCCGGGTCAGAAAAAAAATTTGGAGGATTTGTATACGACTTAAAACTGCATTTTTTGACAAGAAACTCAGCTTCAAGTTCTAACATTTTTGTGGAATATTGTTTTCAGTAGAAATATTCCTGCTATGTACATACAATTTAATTTCAGAATTTGTATAACTATTTTGTGAATTTCTTCCGATGAAGTGTACTTGGCTGATGAAAAGTGAATCGAGAACTATTTACATTTCTAGTGTTAACGGAAAGTGCCTTTCAGTGTATTCGTTTAATCGATCAACTCTGTACTTCGACATTCGTCACAGCCGTAAATTAACTTTGATGGATTACACTGCCTACGACAAGGTGTTCACATTTTATTTCTAAAAATAACCTCGCTTGGCCTGTGGTATGTACTACTTTATTTCATTGTTGTGGTAATCAGTTATATGTATTATGACATTTCAGTAGAGGTGTGTGGTATTATTATTATAACTATTTGCGGCTTTGCAACAAAGTCCAAGTATATAGGGTGGGCCACCGGTAACGCTTTGGTATGCAAAGAATAAAAAATTTGAAATGATTTTTTGATGGTCATTTACATGGTAGTCAATTTAAGGTTTTTTTTTTATAGAATTTTTGAAGTATTCTCAAAAATGGTCCTCTAAATGTGAGGATGGGAATGAGGCTTCAATTAGACAGCGCTACTACGCGTTCCAAATTATCACTGGGAAATTATCTTCATAGAATATTTCCTGGTAAATCTCAGAAAGAAATAGCCCTTGTGACTAGACACTGTTTTGTTCTCCGACCAATAATGACCCCAATTAACGGTCGATTTTTTTATAAATGCATCGAATATGGACTTCTGTGGTGTCACTGAAAAATGTGGCAATATTTGCATAGTGACGCAGTGGAGCCATAAAATATCTACTTCAATTTATACTACAAAATCTAGACCATACTTACCAAACCGCCAGAAAACACACCTCTATACCAAAACGAGTGCACAAAAAAAAATATTGGCCAGAGGAACTATTCGTACATCTGCCAAAAAATGTTCAATAAAGTTCCAACAGAACTTAAAGAAGAAATAGGCACAGTCAGTTCCATCAATATTATCAAAAAACGACTTAAAATATATGTACACAGCCTACAAAGAAAAGATATTCAGCAATTCTTCTAAATACACATTAAACTGCTAAAAAGAAAAAAACTACTGATGATTGCCACCATTTCAAAAAAAATATATATTTTTTTATGTAAATAAATACACATTTTTCTTACCTCCCCCTATTTTAAAATTAGTTTTATATCTATGTTACACATACTTTTTTCTCACCTCCCTTCTATGTTGTGATACGTTTTAGCACTTGATCATATAATTTTACCAATCCACTCATATATTATATACAGTGTGTCTCACTTCTCATGGAAACACCTCCGTATCTTCCGTAATAATTGAGATAGAATGTTGAAACTCTCAGGACAGATAGAAATGGTCAAAACGTACCCACTACCTCAATTGGGTTGGCCTAAGTGTTATACACTGCCCACCACACGCGATGGAACAATCCATTTTTAAGGTAAAACATACTAGGGGGAAAAATAGGCTCGAAATTCTTTCAGATTCTTGATCAGGACCTCCATCTGACTACAGATACACTTATTTCCTGAAAAAAAAATTCAGTCCTGTAAAATCCGAATTTGTCTCACTTCTCATGGAAACCTCCCCGTATCTTCCGTAATAATGGCGGTAGAATGATGAAAGTCTCAGGACATATGGAAATGGTCAAAATGCACCAACCACCCCAATTGGGTTGGCCTAAGTGTTATACACTGCCCACCACTCGCGATGGAACAATCCATTTTTAAGGTAAAACATACTAGGGGGGAAAAATAGGCTCGAAATTCTTTCAGATTCTTGATCAGGACCACCATCTGACTACAGATACACTTATTTCCTGAAAAAAAAATTCAGTCCTGTAAAATCCGAATTTGTCTCACTTCTCATGGAAACCTCCCCGTATCTTCCGTAATAATGGCGGTAGAATGATGAAAGTCTCAGGACATATGGAAATGGTCAAAATGCACCAACCACCCCAATTGGGTTGGCCTAAGTGTTATACACTGCCCACCACTCGCGATGGAACAATCCATTTTTAAGGTAAAACATACTAGGGGGGAAAAATAGGCTCGAAATTCTTTCAGATTCGTGATCAGGACCACCAAATTACTACAGATACACTTTTTTCCTGAAAAAAAAATTCAGTCCTGAAAATCCGAACTTGTCTCACTTCTCATGGAAACACCCCCGTATCTTCCGTAATAATTGCGGTAGAATGATGAAACTCTCAGGACAGATGAAAATTATCAAAATGCACCTACTACCTCAATTGGGTTGGCTTAAGTGTTATACACTGCCCACCACTCGCGATGGAACAATCCATTTTTAAGGTAAAACATACTAGGGGGAAAAATAGGCTCGAAATTCTTTCAGATTCGTGATCAGGACCACCATCTGACTACAGATACACTTATTTCCTGAAAAAAAAATTCAGTCCTGTAAAATCCGAATTTGTCTCACTTCTCATGGAAACATCCCCGTATCTTCCGTAATAATGGCGGTAGAATGATGAAAGTCTCAGGACAGATGGAAATGGTCAAAATGCACCAACCACCACAATTGGGTTGGCCTAAGTGTTATACACTGCACACCACTAGCGATGGAACAACCCATTTTTACGGTAAAAGACACTAGGGGGCAATATAGGCTCGAAATTCTTTAAGATTCGTGATTAGGACCACCCACCCCTTTTGCCCCCCCCCCCACCCGGAATTCGGCCCTGCTAAAAATTCCTTCCACCTCGATCTCAGTCAGCTATCTAAGGGCCAAATTGAAACTAATGAACTAAAAAGTGAGAATATAGGAGACCGGCTAATTTTTGAAATAGGTGAGACATTTTCGGAAGAAAAATTTCCAACATTTGTACCAAAAAAAATTCACAAAGATAAAACTGAACTCTCAAAACCGATCCCCTCATCAAAGGTATTCCTGAACTCCTTTCCTGTACACTTATATTCATGGGATTGTATCTAAGTACCCACCTATATCCTTTTTGTCAGTATTTATGTAGTAAGTCAATTAGTCGTTTTTTTTATTTTATTTCAACGCTATATGAAATGCCAAATACCTATTAGTCCAGTAGAAATAGACAATCAATTCACATTAAAACCAAAAGTTTCCAAACTTTGGTCAAGTGAATGGTACATCTAGAAAGCAACAAATCTCAGTTTGCAACCTGTTCCGAAGTACGCAACTTTGTCAAAATGGCAATTAACTTGAATTTTGCTGTATACTCGTTGAGAAAATGCCAAAAATTCTGCAAACTTGGAGTAGAATATTTTATTTTATATCACATTTTATATCACAAATCAAGTTTGTAACCAATTCAAGTGTACGGAACATTTCAAGAAATAGAAGCTACCCAAAACACCAAAACTCCGTCAGTTTCACTCGATGCGCGTTTCGCTAACAAGGTTGGCATTCTCCAAAGGTTGCAAACATCCATTTTCAATATACGGAACATATTTTTATCGAAAACTAATGTTTCTCTTTGATATACCATAAGAGAAAATTCCAAAAGTTCTGCAAACTTCGGAAAAATATTCCGAACAGTTGTGCAGATTTGCAACCTTTTACGTTGACCAGAACAAATATTTTTTAATTAGTGGTCATTTTTGTGATAAAGGTGGTCACGAAATAATTAAAAAAGTTTTGAAACTTGGTTGCAAATTTTAAAAACATCTATTCTGATGCAGTCACAAAATTGCAACCTTGTACACGATCCGCAATTTGCAAAAATCTAATTTGTAAAGTTATTAGATTTGTCAAAATTGCGTGAAGTTCCGCATCGTGTACAAGGTTGCAAATTTGTGAATGCATCGGAATAGACGTTCTCAAAATTTTGCTACAAAGTTGCAAAACATTTGCAATTATTTCAAGACCACCTTCATCAGAAAAATTACCACAAATTAAGAAAATATATGTATCTGTCAAGTTTGCAGAACTTTTGGAAATTTCTCTAATGAAAAATGTTCCGTACACTTGAATTGGTTGCAAACTTGATTCGTAATATAAAATAATATATTCAATACTACTCCAAGGTTGCAGAACTTTTGGAATTTTCTCTTATGAAAAATGTTCCGTAAACTTGAATTGGTTGCAAACTTGATTCGTAATATAAAATAATATATTCAATACTACTCCAAGGTTGCAGAACTTTTGGAATTTTCTCTTATGAAAAATGTTCCGTAAACTTGAATTGGTTGCAAACTTGATTCGTAATATAAAATAATATATTCAATACTACTCCAAGGTTGCAGAACTTTTGGAATTTTCTCTTATGAAAAATGTTCCGTAAACTTGAATTGGTTGCAAACTTGATTCGTAATATAAAATAATATGTTCAATACTACTCCAAGGTTGCAGAACTTTTGGAATTTTCTCTTATGAAAAATGTTCCGTACACTTGAATTGGTTGCAAACTTGATTCGTAATATAAAATAATATATTCAATACTACTCCAAGGTTGCAGAACTTTTGGAATTTTCTCTTATGAAAAATGTTCCGTACACTTGAATTGGTTGCAAACTTGATTCGTAATATAAAATAATATATTCAATACTACTCCAAGGTTGCAGAACTTTTGGAATTTTCTCTTATGAAAAATGTTCCGTACACTTGAATTGGTTGAAAACTTGATTCGTAATATAAAATAATATATTCAATACTACTCCAAGGTTGCAGATCTTTTCGAATTTTCTCTTATGAAAAATGTTCCGTACACTTGAATTGGTTGCAAACTTGATTCGTAATATAAAATAATATATTCAATACTACTCCAAGGTTGCAGAACTTTTGGAATTTTCTCTTATGAAAAATGTTCCGTACACTTGAATTGGTTGCAAACTTGATTCGTAATATAAAATAATATATTCAATACTACTCCAAGGTTGCAGAACTTTTGGAATTTTCTCTTATGAAAAATGTTCCGTAAACTTGAATTGGTTGCAAACTTGATTCGTAATATAAAATAATATATTCAATACTACTCCAAGGTTGCAGAACTTTTGGAATTTTCTCTTATGAAAAATGTTCCGTACACTTGAATTGGTTGCAAACTTGATTCGTAATATAAAATAATATATTCAATACTACTCCAAGGTTGCAGAACTTTTGGAATTTTCTCTTATGAAAAATGTTCCGTACACTTGAATTGGTTGCAAACTTGATTCGTAATATAAA
This sequence comes from Chrysolina haemoptera, assembly GCA_958298965.1. Taxonomy (NCBI): domain Eukaryota; kingdom Metazoa; phylum Arthropoda; class Insecta; order Coleoptera; family Chrysomelidae; genus Chrysolina; species Chrysolina haemoptera. The sequence goes on along the minus strand of OY282597.1, from coordinate 25,666,913 downwards.
ATAATATATTCAATACTACTCCAAGGTTGCAGAACTTTTGGAATTTTCTCTTATGAAAAATGTTCCGTAAACTTGAATTGGTTGCAAACTTGATTCGTAATATAAAATAATATATTCAATACTACTCCAAGGTTGCAGAACTTTTGGAATTTTCTCTTATGAAAAATGTTCCGTACACTTGAATTGGTTGCAAACTTGATTCGTAATATAAAATAATATATTCAATACTACTCCAAGGTTGCAGATCTTTTGGAATTTTCTCTTATGAAAAATGTTCCGTACACTTGAATTGGTTGCAAACTTGATTCGTAATATAAAATAATATATTCAATACTACTCCAAGGTTGCAGAACTTTTGGAATTTTCTCTTATGAAAAATGTTCCGTACACTTGAATTGGTTGCAAACTTGATTCGTAATATAAAATAATATATTCAATACTACTCCAAGGTTGCAGAACTTTTGGAATTTTCTCTTATGAAAAATGTTCCGTACACTTGAATTGGTTGCAAACTTGATTCGTAATATAAAATAATATATTCAATACTACTCCAAGGTTGCAGAACTTTTGGAAATTTCTCTAATGAAAAATGTTCCGTAAACTTGAATTGGTTGCAAACTTGATTCGTAATATACAATAATATATTCAATACTACTCCAAGGTTGCAGAACTTTTGGAATTTTCTCTTATGAAAAATGTTCCGTACACTTGAATTGGTTGCAAACTTGATTCGTAATATAAAATAATATGTTCAATACTACTCCAAGGTTGCAGAACTTTTGGAATTTTCTCTTATGAAAAATGTTCCGTACACTTGAATTGGTTGCAAACTTGATTCGTAATATAAAATAATATATTCAATACTACTCCAAGGTTGCAGAACTTTTGGAATTTTCTCTTATGAAAAATGTTCCGTACACTTGAATTGGTTGCAAACTTGATTCGTAATATAAAATAATATATTCAATACTACTCCAAGGTTGCAGAACTTTTGGAATTTTCTCTTATGAAAAATGTTCCGTACACTTGAATTGGTTGCAAACTTGATTCGTAATATAAAATAATATATTCAATACTACTCCAAGGTTGCAGAACTTTTGGAATTTTCTCTTATGAAAAATGTTCCGTACACTTGAATTGGTTGCAAACTTGATTCGTAATATAAAATAATATATTCAATACTACTTCAAGTTTGCAGAACTTTTGGAATTTTCTCAACGAGTATACAACAAAATTCAAATTAATTGCCATTTTGACAATGTTGCGTACTTCGGAAGAGGTTACAAACTGAGATTTATTGCTTTCTCTATCTACCATTCATTTGACACAAGTTTGAAAACTTTTGGAATTATTGTTAAATTTTCGATTTTTCACGCCTATCTCTTCTGGCCTATAATCTATTTTATTTTTACGATGCACTCTCTAACAAACTATAAATAAAATACCATATAAACCATAATAACCCGAATAATTAATATCAATACACTTTTTGCCTTTCATACAAATCAGTTTCCATCCACTGAGTGCCTCGTGAAATCAACTTGAGACAAAAATACAGGAAAGTTCTGCATTCCGATTGTGCGTCATGAATATACCTACCTACATAAACATAAAACCAGAAAACTGTGTCATTTGTCATCCATGATCTATTCTTGCCTCCATCATGATTGAAATACAAATAGAATCATTTAGAGACGGTGACATCATTCGTTGTTTGTCTCACTGGATCTTTGGCAACAATTCGGTTTAATTTTATTTTGATCGATTCGATACCCTACATACGAATGGAGCGGCGTGGATATTTTAATAATAATCTGCCATTATTTCTTATGGTTTCGTTAGTGATTAGAACATGCCCAATGGGCACAAGGACGTTGAAATAACGTTTTTTCTAAGAGTGTTTTTGTTCATCTTATTTATGAAAAAACAAGGTTTTTAATAAACAAGTTTTTATAGTAATGCTACAAAATGACTAATAAGACAGAATAGTTACATAGATCATTTAGTTAGTCCTAAATATCCTCATTTTCAACAATACAAAAATCGTGCGGAAAAGTAAAAATCGTACGAAAAAGTAAAAATCGTACGGAAAAGTAAAAATCGTGCGGTAAAGTTACTTTTCCGCACGCTCGTAGGAAAACGAATAAACCTAACCTGTGCGGGTACGGGACGGCTACTAGTATTATTTGTCGCAGAGCTCCGAGGCGACTTACTGACTTTTGGTGGCGAATTCACATTTCAGCTGTAGGGTAAACGTGGAAAACAACGCCGCATTCCAATAAAACCAAATGAAGGTCAGGGTTGGTCGGCATCTAGGCAACCCATATCAAACATGTATTCGAACAAGACATGTGGGTGTTTATCAAAATCGATACATTAAAAAAAAAACAGTAAGTCTAACTTTTGAACGGTTTGACGTAGAAAAAAAAATATTTGGAGAGTTTTACCGATACTACTTTTTGAAATAAAAAATATGGTGATTGCTCGACAGGGGGTGCGTGGGGGCACGTCAACTCAAAATTTTTAAAAGGCCAAAGGGGTCAAGTGTGACATCGTTGAAAAGGGAATTCAATTCTCTTTACAACAATCTAAATATTTTTGAATTTTGTTTATAATTTTTTTCCCAATTTCCATTTTTATGCCATTCAAAATTTTAAAGTAGATGTGCCCCCAGCGCCACCTGTCGAGTAGTTGTAATGTTTCTTCTCTCAAAAAGTAGTATCGGTAATACCCTTCAAAAAATTTTTAGTTTCATTGTTCTACATCGAACCGTTCAAATTTATCGAGTTATGAGTATTATTCAGATCCGCATTTATATTTGATATTTCGAATTTGAATTGCAAAAAAAGTCAACGAAATAAAAAAAAAAAAATTAGATGGTTGTAAATAGAATGAAATTCCTTATTCAACGATGTGACACTTGACCCACCCATGCTATTTATAGTTTTTGAGTTGATGTGTCCCCCCGCCGCCCCTGTAGAGCAATCACCATATCTTTCATTTTAAAAAGTAGAATCGGTGAACCCCTCGAAACGGTTTTTTTTCATGTTTTTACGGCGAACCTTTAAAAATTTAACAAGAGAGGGGTACTATTAAAAGCCGCACTGTATATTCATATTTAATTTTTCTACAATTGTAGTTTCAAGTGTAGTATTAGTAGTAATGGTAAAATATCACTTTATATCTAGAGTTATCGGTGAATGTCGACAAACGAATGAGATTCTGGAATTTGGAATGAGAAAGTATACTTGTTTAACGGACTGTACTGATCCGTTCTGCTACAGCGCATCCATAAGCGTGGCGATTTCACATTCATAGCTAGATTTGCTAAGCTGTACATTTGGTATTGAAGCATTGACCTTCTGATTTTATATACATCAAACTCTATCGCAGAGAAAAAAAAATTCATAAGCTTTGAGTAGAACTAAAATTAATGCCAGCGAAGAACCGCTTCTATTTTCTCATTCTTTGGTCATGCTCAATTTATAGCGATGATTTAACAAACTAAAATTAATATCAACACTTTTTGAACATGCGATAAACTGTACATGTACCTTACTTCGAATTTATAATTACCACTGATAACCCTATTTTAATGTCAAGTGAAAAAGCGATAATGAGAATTTGTATAATGAGACATTTAATTTTTCGAATAAACATCGATTTAACTTTTGTTTTGCCCATACGCGACAAGAAGGTTGGTCACTATATTTTCTAAACACTGAAAACAATATTATTAAAACACTTTGTTGATATAGATCTGGCACTGTTTTTGAGGAATATTTTCCTCTTGCAACTAAGATGCCGGTTGAATGTCCCTCAAATTTAAATTTATGTGCCTTTTTCTACTTTGGAAATAAGACCTTATTTCCAAAACCGCAATTCAAATTCAGTTCCTTCAGCGTCTTTCCAAGAAATTTTGATAACGGAGGCAGATACAGCCTCCGAAACGTCAACAATTTTCAAAAAAAGAGAAGTATTCTTTGTTAATGCGATCTCATTTTTTCAGATAGGCAAATTCAGTGTACGGTACGTTACTGACAAAAATTAGTTTCTTTCAAGACAGCAGTCTTGTGAACGCAGTAACTTGTCGGGCATATTAATTAATTTGCCCTTCTACACTTGTACAGATTTCTTTGGATTAACATTTTTTTATTTTCAGATTGTGGAAGGTCATAAACCCAAAAAATCATGTCAAGGATCGGATTTCCTCCACAAAATCAAATTTTCTATGTTTGTACATTTGAACGTTCGGGTGAAATTTTGAAAGTGAATTTTAACCCACTTCTAGTAGCCCGATTAACTTGAAATTTGGTGAGTGCTCACAATTCCAAAGACAATGCTTTATGGAATTTTTGTTGGAGAAAAACCAAATTTACGGCTCTACTATAGCAGAAGTGTTTTGTGATTCAATAAAAAGTGGTAATTTGGGGGTTTCGGGGTCAGAGAATGTTACTTTTTTGTCAAAATACACAAATTTAAGATTGCGGCTTCGAGATGGCGAACGAGTTTAATGATTATGATCCGATTTTCTTGAACATTGATTTTGAAGGTCGCTAAGAAAGGTACAGAAATTGTATTTCTAAAATAAGAATTCGGTAGACATGTCTACCTACAGACGACACTGAATTTTTAGAAAAAGTTTTCATTTTGGACCAATATGTTTGTCTGCAAGTTTAGCATACCCTTTTAATGTTACAATGGCAGTCGTAAACAATATAAAATATAAAATTTTGATCAATCTAGTTGATTATTATTCTTCACCTTTTATTTAATTCGATAATCTCATTAATTTCATTCAACTGTCGTTTTTGTTACGTTATAAACATTTCTCAGGAATAGGTATTGATTTTTATAGTTTTTCTTCTTTAACCTTCCAGTAATTTTTTTTTCTTCGAAGTGCAGTAAATATCTAATAATATATTCTCAAGAACCACCAATAATTTATTTTGATATTGGAAAGTATTTAGAATATGAATGATTCCAGTACTAATTTCAGTCTTTCAGTATTCACTTCCATCCTTTCCGCATTATTTTCAGTCTATCACTACCTCTTTCAGTCTTTCATAACGTCTCATACAGTCTTTCAGTGCTTTATCAGTACATGATAATATATTTTTCCCGCTGCCGACACTGTAAATAGTCAGAGCCGTAACTAGGTGGATGGCGCCCGTGGCGAATATGTAGGTTTGCGCCCCCTAACAATAGTAAAACCTCAGATAGCTAATATTATTCAGATCCAAAGTCATTTTGGCGCCCCCTGCGGGCTAGCCGAAAGTCATTGTGGCGCACCCTGCGGGCTAGCGCCCGCGGCCAAGGCCTCCCATGCCCCGCCCTCGTTACGGCCCTGCAAATAGTCCATACATGCTTAGAAAAAAAAACATCTAAATGGCCTATATCATTCGTTTACTAATTGATCTTGACAACTCCTTGTTACTTCCATGTTACTTAAATAACTATAAGTATGCTGTACAAAATTCTGCCTAGTTGATACCATTTCGTATTAAACCGTCGAGTTTAGTTTGGATGTCAAAGGTTTGGAACTCGTTGCATTAGAAGTTCATAGAAGCAAACAACAGTTGGAAATTGAAAAAACACGAATCCCTGACAAAAATCCATTGGGTTCCACGATGTTCCCAGAAAATAACAGATTTTTTTTGTGGAAACCACAAGATGAAAAAACAATCATTACCCACTCCTTAAGGTCCCTGCTGGAATACGTTTACTTAAATGAAAAGCGTGATAGGGCACCTTGTGAACTTGTTCTACCACTATCCCTCAAACAATCCCCTTGTCAGAATACCAGTGCTCGAAAAACCATTAAAGTCACTCTATATACAAGTTAATTTTTAATACGCCATTCTTCAACAGAAGATGACTAATTAAAGATAAATATCGCATGAGTGCACTTTATATTCACAACGGAAGTTCATAATGGATGAAGGATGCATCAGAAGAGATTTTATTAACCTCGAAACACACATCAGGGTCAATAACAATGGTAGAGATATGACATTGTTGATAATGAAAATTACTGTAATGTTGAAACTTGAGAGTTGAACAAATTCTTTGAATCCAATTCTTATTTTGTTCTAGCTGCTTAGTTTTCGAGCAGTTGATTTTTATCGATAGGCCTCGCGCGAAGAAAATCAGTTTCTTCTCGTAAAATATGGCAAAATATAAAATATAAAATATTCTTTTACTAAAAGAAAGATTTCTACTAATTTTTCTGTATGAGCCATATTTTACGAGAAATCAATTTCTTCCCGCGAGGCCTATCGATAAAAATCAACTGCTCGAAAACTAAGCAGCTAGAATAAAATAAGAATTGGATTAAAAGAATTTGTTCGACTCTCAAGTTTAAATATGACAGTAATTTTCATCATCAGCAATGTCATATCTCTACTATTGTTATTGACCCTGATGTGTATTTCGAGGTAAATAAAATCTCTTCTGATGCATCCTTCATCCATTATGAACTTCCGTTGTGAATATAAAGTGCACTCATGCGATATTTATCTTTAATTAGTCATCTTCTGTCGAAGAATGGCGTATTAAAAATTAACTTGTATATAGAGTGACTCTTAATGGTTTTTCGAGCACTGGTATTCTGTCAGGGGGATTATTTGAGGGATAGTGGTAGAACAAAGTTCACAAGATGCCCATTCATCACGCTTTTCATTTAAGTAAAAGTATTCCAGCAGGGACCTTAAGAAGTGGGTAATGATTGCTTTTTCATCTTGTGGTTTCCACAAAAAAAATCTGTTATTTTCTGGGAACATCGTGGAACCCAATGGATTTTTGTCAGGAATTCGTGTTTTTTCAATTTCTAACTGTTGTTTGCTTCTATGAACTTCTAGTGCAAAGTGCAACGAGTTCCAAACCTTGACATCCAAACTGAACTCGATGGTTTAATACGAAGTGGTATCAACTAGGCAGAATTTTGTACAGCATACTTATAGTTATTTAAGTAATTGGGCTTTCTTCTTTGTGGCAGATACTTTTTTAGTATTTTCAACGGTTGACGAAAAAGGCTTTTTTGACCAAAGGTGTAGTATTTTAGGGGTGAAGCCATGTACAACCGAATGGATTTTTGTGGTTTTATGATATACGATATAGGAATAATTGTGTCTTCTACACTGACTGTACTAATAATATTTTATTAAATAAATTTGAAAAAGTTTTCGATTAAACACTACGAGAGCGAAAAAGGGCCATATAATTTAAAAAAAATATTAATCAATAATTTCCGACTTTGAAGACAGAATTTAATATAATTCCGACTTCGAAGTCGAAAAATAATAAAATTCCTACTTCAAAGTCGGAAAATTATAAAATTCCGAATTCCGGAATTTTATTAGTTTCCACGCTGGACAATGAACCACATCTGATGATAGATATTGTGAAAAGACCCTAACTAAAAGAAAAAATGTGAAAGTGAAAATTTGCATTTTTATTCAGATAATTGACTGATAGTTGATAGAATGACTCATAGAAACCGTTCATTCAATTGATTTAAGGACCGCACCTCTTACATTCGATCTGCATCAGGAAGATCGGAAGAATTGGAAAGCAGGCTCTTCAGAAGCAATTTCGCACAGCAGGGATGGAAATGATGGAAATATTCCTTCTGTACTACTGACGTTACCGCAGAAGAAATATTAACATATTCCATCAGATTTGGTTCAATGTCGAACGTGGCTTTAGCTAGGGAAGTAGTTATTTTCTGTTAGATATTATAGATAAATCACATTTTTCAATGTTGATGGAGAATGTTCCTCTTTTCAACATGTATAGTTGTTTTCCGTTAAATATTACAAAAATATCACATTTTTCAATTTTATATTGAGTATTCAATTCCATTTTGATTTTTGTTTGAAAATATGAACAGGATGACAGACGAGTTTTGTTATGGAATTTGGATGGCAGACGTTATTTTCTAAGCTTCTTATGTTTCAACTGATATATGTATACTATAAGTTTCGCGTATGCGGATTATTTTTTGTGAACTTTTTGCTGTAGGGATGCGGTGGCGGACGTTAACGTTACTATTGTACGATACACGCATACACATACAGAAAAAAAAATGAGGCTTTCGGAAACGGTGTAATGAAATTTGTCGTTAATTCTTGGACTACAACGTTTCTGAACAAATTCTCTCTGCTGAATCACCGATCGACGGAGGGGCAAAAAGTCTTTCAACATCACAAATATGAGCAAACCTGACTTTTGAAAACTGCATTGACTGAAACCAGTATCCGTGAAATAGAGGAAGTTCATTGTAACGGTAAGTACACTATTTCAGTGATGAATTATGTGTCACATTTTGTTGACATAATTACGAGGGTCACTGTAATTTCGATTACAATACTATGCGTAGTAACAAATAACGGAACTGAATAAAACTAATTATTATTCTAATACCGATTGCAAACATTTGGTGTGTTGCAAACCCACTCCAATTAGAATATATAATTCACATACAGAAAAATACTGTAATTTGTATGGAAGGCTCACATAGGTTGTGGTTATCATTAATTTAATCGCCAATATTCCTGAATTGTAATTTGGATGGATGGATTCGATCATGTATGAAAATCAAATAACAGTAGGTAATGATTTTTTTGTATTCTTTGTTGAAACAAATTCCTTGTTTGTTTTTCCAGTTTGATAGTGATTGCGATATGAATTGAAAAACCTTAACATGCCAAGTAAAAAGTCATTCGGATTTATCCTAGTTTTATGAAAGTTATATGAAGGTTAGGTGATAGCCAATTTGATTTATGCTGGTCATATATTCTTCCTAATACGCTCCCAGAGCAAGTAGATTTATGAATCGGTTTCAAAACACTTCTGAAGGATATAAGATGAAACCATTTAGTATTTATGTATATTTGGTTTTATAAATGTTTTACAATAGCTGAATACACATACACGATAAATCTCTTTGGTCTTTAAATAACTATACAGGTCGTATTTTTTATGTCGTACCACTATTGGCATCTCGAAAACGGTAAATGATACGAAGTTGGTTAAATTAGACAAAAGTTGCTTATTTTAGTGAACAATGAAACGATGTTTCCAAATCGGAAGTATTACGAACCGTTTTCAAAATATACGGGGAAAACCGAAATTATCCGTTTTATTTTCTTTGCGTTGGCGCCCCTATTTTTAGGAATAGGGAAATGTGTTCGGGAAACTTTCTTATCTGTTTTGAATTTTCTTTCACGTGCTATATTCAATTTTCAAAACGACGTTTCGTTCCTCGGGTCCACCCTCAACTCTATTTTTTCGAATACGAACCTGCATTTTTTTTAAAGAATTTAAGTAGTCCTTATCTTACCGACTTCAGATATGTATCTTACCTGGCATTTGTTTCTACATTTCTGCCCCTATATGCCATCGCAAAGAAAAGAAAATGGGTAATTTCAGTTTTCCCCGTATATTTTGAAAACGGTTTGTTATACTTCCGATTTGGAAACATCATTTCATTGTTCACTAAAATAGGCAACTTTTGTCTAATTTAACCAACTTCGTATCGTTTACCGTTTTCGAGATGCCAATAGTGGTACGACATAAAAAATACGACCTGTATAGAATCTCAGAGCTGGGAAGTACTCAGTAAATACCCGAAAACTGTACTCTTGAGTACATTTCTGGTACTCTGTATCCGTTACCCAGTACATTTCATATTAAGTACTCGGTACTCGTACATATCGGGTAAAAGTATCTGATACCCGCGCTTCTGATGAGAGTACATTTTTACGAGTACTTTTTTTATGCAGCGCGTCTACGCCTGGCCTGTCTGTCCAGTCCAGCATGCCTCACCCAGCAACCTCAAAACTCCAAAGGCTTTATAAATCATCAACATTAGTTATTATGAAGCCAATCCTGGCAAACAGAATCAACCAGTTATGCCATTACTGAAAAATTATTTTTTTGGCAACCGTCAAAAAATGACAAGGTTCGCGCTTTGACTAAAATATGCGAAGTGACACTTTTTTTCATTTTTCTTCGTTACCATGACAACGTGCGCGAAGTAATGTGCGAAATACCTATTTCGCACACTGCATGTAAACTATATGGGATTTTCATATTCTAACCTATACTCCTCAATCAAGCAAAAATTCAAGAAATCATTTATTTCTAACTTTATGGTCCTCAATCAAGCGAAAATCCAAGAAATCATTTATTTCAACAATAATTAAATAAGGCTTTTTTAACACTTCAAATTGTTAAAAAAATTTATATCACCTATTTTTTTTTGACGTTTGTAGAAAAAAAAAATGTTTGCATCTCGTGCGCGAAATACTTTGGTGATCGAGAACTGATTTTTTTGACGAGGCGCAGCCGATTTAAAAAAAATTGTCGAGATAGTCGAGATAGTCGAGCATTTCGCGCACTAGATACAAAAATAACTATTGTTTTTATTATTATTATCGTTAATTTTATCCTTTATGGACTGAAAACTACAAAATAGTTTAGTAATTATTGATTTGATAGTTCATGGTTATTTATAGGGTGCAAAAAGTGGTGAAGGTATAATGCAAGACTCAGAGAAAACCCAATGGGTGGATATATTGTTCAATTACCATTTTTGGATTTGCTACATACAATTCGATGAGAAAGTACTTGCAAAAAGTATTCTTAGAATTCGAGTACTTTTACTCGGAGTACTGTACTCGAGAGCATGTGTAATGAGTAAAGTACTTGGTAGTCTGTACTCGTTCATCGATTATTGGAAGTACCCGGTACCCATTACTCGATTACAATTTATCAGTACCCGGCCCAGCTCTGTAAGAATCTAAGTTTTATAATGGTTTATAGCACTCCTCAAGTCAGTCGAACCGTTTCCTCTTGGGTGGTAGGGAAATGACCATATTGAGTGGAAAATTCTTTGAACTCTCTCGAAGAGTATTGCGGGCCGTTCTCTGTATCAAAAACCTGAGGAATTCCATGCATGGAGCGAAAACCAATTTTTCAAGTGATTGTCTCCATCGAAGTAAGTGTTTTGAGAAGTTTGAAGGTAACAAAACCAGAGTAACTGTCATAAATATTCAAGTAGTGTTTTCCTCTTCAAGTGAATAAATCCAAACTTACGATCTGTCAAGGAAGATCTGGAATTTTCTTCAGACAGCTAGTCTCTTTACAATTTGCTCGCTGGGATGCTTCACATACTCGGCATTTCTTTATGAAATTCTGTATATCTGTGCTGAGCCCTTTCCAATTCAACATTTGCCTAGCACGGTTTAGACAGCTTTTAATTCCAAGATGTCCTCTGTGAATGTTTGTTGATATTGAACACCTATTTTCTCGCCTTTAAATATCAGTCCTTCATATTCAGCTAACTCGTCCTGGAAACATGAGTAGTGTTTAAGACCCTGAGGAAATTTCTTATAATTATCAAGAAACCCTTAATGAATGAATGTTTTCAATTTTTCGAACTCTTCGTCATACAGGCGGTCATTCCCAACCAGATGCTTGATTTTAATTAGCTCTTGCAATTGTATCCCCTTGGAAGAACATTGTACAAAGATATGTCGGATGCATTTTAATGTTCGCAGGGAAAAGTGGTTGTTTTCTGATAGATATTTGCCGCAATTTTTATACTTCGCGGGATAGTGTGCAGACAAGGGAATTTCGACTTCGTCGAAATTCTTTGTTTTACTTATTGTTAACTCTCCGGCATACTTTTCAAACTGTCTTCGAATTCTAAAGCCGATCCACTGACACCAAAGTTTATTCTATTTTATTTTTGAGCCTACTTAACAGGACAATGTTTACAGATTAAAATTAATTTTAAATTTATATTTTAGTAATATTTTATCAACTTGGGTATTTATTAACCGTGACATATAAAATGGCCGCCAAAAAGTATGCACCCAATGGGAAAATAGTTTATTAATAGCGAATTGGAAAAACATATCTGGGAAAAAGTTTGTGCATGTCCGATAACCTTAAAATCTAACCTAACCTAACCTAACCTAACCTAACCTAACCTTAAAATCTATTTTGAAATGTGTTATGTGATCGCTGGTATGGCGGCAATTCGAAAAACATTTCTATGAAAAGGCAAACATTGGGGTAACATTGCAATATATCGAAAAAGTTACTTGAAAAAGTTGTTCAGAAAAGTTAGAAGAGATAATGCAAGAAAATTGAAAATAGCTATTTTTAAATATTTTCTTATCTGTATGAAAATGTCAATTTTTTCTTTATGAATAGCTTGACTAACCTGAAATATTTGTATTTCAATAATGATGATAAAACTTTCTCAGTTTCTCCACGCCATAGAGCATTGAATAAAAAAATTGAATTTTGTTGGAACCCTGTCTGTTACATTGGTTCGTATCTAGAAGTTATATCAGAATCCAAGGATTTTTGCGATGATGGGGCAATCCAACAATATCGTGTTTTTCCAATTATAATAAATTTTCGATGATAATCGTGCACGAGCGTTTAACTTCGCACATAATCTTAAAAATAGTGGGTCAGATTAAAGAGGCTTAAAGTTTTCAAGATTGTATGCGAAGTGAAACGCTCTGGCACGATTATCATCGAAACTTGATTATAAACTGGAAAAAACATGTTTTTGAAGTGACATATAATCACAATGGTCGTGGAATTCTGATATAACTGTTATATGCGAATTTTCTGACAAAATCCAACTTTTTTAATTTAGTGCTCAGTATGTGTATATAAATGAATTTCAAGCAACTTTGTTGAATAATTTTTTTTGATATCTTGCCATTTTACCCAACTTTTTGCCTTTTCATAGTTTTTTCAATATGATCACGTGACATGTGTCATAATCGATTTTTAGGTTATCGGACATGCACAAACTTTTCACAAGAATCTTTATTCCAATACTCTAATAATAAACTTTTTTCCCTTATGGTACATACTTTTTGGCGGTTACTGTATATATTATTTTTATATCATATTATCTATTCTATAGTGTATTATTTCAGTAATAGTAAAGCAGTGGGTTGTCCCATTTTATCAGGGTGGTTTCGGATTTTTTCACTGGCGATAAATCTGTGGCGCTCCGGAAAATTAAACCCCTTATTTCACTATATCGAAATCTATATTTTATTATCGATTTCACTTCCCACTGAGCTTCTGGATAAGTTAACGGCGTGGAATATCTATGGTAGGCACACTTAATAAAGGATGTAAAATTACAAATTACAAATTACGAAATGTAACCAGCTAGATTTTATAATACAGCCGGTGGTCACTGTGTATGAGCGGGACATTCTTCACTGGACGCCAGTTTGGAAAATGGCGGAAGCAAATATTTGATTATTCGTACTTTGGAAACCACTCTAAAAACTTTGGGGTCAAGGAATTCAAAAAATGTCCCCTTGCCAAATAATTGGAATGGATTCATTAATCTTCTTGAAAATTAAAAAGCACTAACTCACTTTCTCTCAAATCAGTTAATGGATTTATCCTCTGAGAAATTACAGCCAAATCAGGTTGTGGTGAGAGCCGGTGGTTATGAACAGTGTTATAAGACTACCTCCACATCTGGAATTATATCAGATTCATAACTTGCAAACCACGAAGAAGCTGATACAAGGATTTTGCTTCATGCAAAGGATGCAAGTGATAATGGATATAGTCGAATCGTTGTGCAATGCACAGATACAGATGTACTAGTTATGTTAGTGAACATGTGAACATGATATTCACGCAGACGAAGTATGGATGTCCAAAGGAACATCATCTCATAAAATATTCGTCCCTGTGCACAAAATATTCTTAGGCATACCATCTGATGTGCGAGAATCTATTATTGGGTTTCACTCGATTACTGGATGTGACAAACCAGTCAGCCAAATGGCATTGGCTAAAATACTGCATGGGCAGTTTATTTGATAAACCCTAAAATGCTTGCCGAAATTGGTGTTGGAACATTGTCGGATAATGAAGATTTTTTCATTAGCATTTACTCGCGTTCTCTAAATAATGCAGAAACTCAAAAATCAATAAATGAACTTTAGGGATTACAGTTTGGGAAAAAATTACCAGAAATGCTTCCTCCTACATATGCTTCATTGAAACTACACATCCAGCGTGCACATTACCAAGCATTTGTGTGGAAAAAAGCACTGGAGGCTAAGCCATTGTTGCCTGATTTACTTGATTGCGAGAAAAATGGTGAAATAAAACCTAAATTGATGGGAAAAGATCCATTTCCACCTGAATACAAGCAGCTCGTGCAGTGCGGATGTACTACAGACTGTGCTCGGTCCAATTGTGTGTGTACAGTAAACAAGCTACCATGTCTCAAAGTGTGTGGGTGTTCTCTTGAGCAGTGTAAGAATATATATTCAAACCAGGATGATGACGACGAAATTGTGTAAGTTTCTCATTTCTATTATATCACACAGGAAAGTTAGGCCACGCAAAAAGGACGTTTTCATTTTTTGTTTTCATGTTGGAGAAAAAGTATAAATATTATATGTTATTGTGGTTTTCATGTTTGAGTAAGAAGGAATATCATTCTTATATTTTCTTCAATAAAGAAAGAATGATTAAATAATATTGAAAAGGGGAACATTCTCCTCTAATTTTTCAATGATTTTTTCAATGAAAACTAGAGAGAATTGAAAAAAATCAGTTATTTGAATGAATATGCGAATTTTCACTTTCAGATTTTTTCTTTCCTTTTCAGTTAGAGTCTTTTCACAATATCTATCAGATATAGTTCAATGTCCAGCGTGGCTTGTGCCGGGGAAGTAGTTGTTTTCTGTTAGATATTACAAATAAATCACATTTATCATTTTTCATGGAGAATGTTCCCGTTTTCAACATAAATACCTCCCAAGAGGTTATCTTGAACGATGGAAAATGGCGACTAAAGTTTGTCTTTCAGTCGCAGATGATTCCTCAACAGATTTTATGAATGTCCTATTCATATTTTCGAACTAAGATTAAATAATAGTTGATTTAATGCCATATATGGATCACCATTTTTAAAAATAGAAGATGGGTTGTATATATAAATGATTTATTGAGTTTTTTGAATTCCTTGACCCCAAAAACGTATAATTTGACACCAAGATCAAGTTTTTAGGTTGAGTGGTTTCCAAAGTACGAATAATCAAATATTTGCTTCCGCCATTTTCCAAACTGGCGTCCAGAGAAGAATGTCCCACTCATACACAGTGACCACCGGCCGAAATATCATCTATATAACTGTATTATGAAATCTAGCAGAGTGGTTGCTGGTTACATTTCGGGGTGAGCCAAATTTGTAATTTTGCCCTTCTGCCTCTCCACTATGGCACATTCACTGCTTAATTCCTCCGAATTTCGCCCCTAACAAGTCTAGGGAGTACTAACTACCTCACAACATGGGTTGAAGAAAGCTCTGCGTTTAAATTGGCGATAATTTAAATCCTATAAACACCTATCAGTCAGAAGTGAAAAAGCGTTGAATCAAAATGATTATAGCACTATTTACAGAAGCGACGGTCTCATAAACAAAGCTGCAGCTGCATCCACGATCTCTTTCTTTTTTTGTGGTGTTCATTCGTTGTTAAACAATAACAGGATATTGAATTGCAAATATGGATTTGTGACTGCATTAAAATTGAACATACACATCCATAATTAGTAATGAGTAATTGATGTTTTTAATGGTAATCAGTATGGACTAATTTATACGCTGGCTGACCTAGAAATATAGCGGTAGATATATATTTGAATACAGGGTGGGCCACCAATGAAAACTAGAGAGAATTAAAAAAAATCAGTTATCTGAATGAAAATGCGAATTTTCACTTTCAAATTTTTATTTCCTTTTCAGTTAAGAGTCTTTTCACAATATCTATCAGATGTAGTTCAATGTCCAGCCTGGCTTGTGCTGGGGAAGCAGTTGTTTTCTGTTCGATATTACAAATAAACATTTTTCATTTTTCAATTTTCAAGGAGAAGGTTTCCCTTTTCAACATGAATACCTCCCAAGAGGTTATCTTGAACGATGGAAAATAGCAACTAAAGTTTGTCTGTTAGTCGCAGATGATTCCACAACAGATTTTATGAATGTCTTATTCATATTTTTGAAATTAATCATCTATTTTGGACAAATCGTGTAGCCGCATTGAAATTGTATATCATAGCCATATAGCTCTTCAAACAAAATTCAGTTGAGACCTATATCATCATAAGATCAAACGAACTTACCTTCAGTGGCAAGTTCGATCTTGATTATATGAAGACCTCTTCGAAATAAATAAATGATATGTAGTACGTATGCATCGGGCAAGAATATCTACAACTACAACCTAAATTCCACTTCTATCTAGTACCCAGCATCCTAGTTCATCATCCATTCTTTAGTCTAGTCGAAAGAAGATGTTGCAATAATTGTTGGGATATATCGCAGTAATAAGGGTAGGGTGGGACTTTATTTATTTCGACGAGGTATTTATATAATCAAGATCAAACTTCACTTAAGGTAAGTTCGTTTGATCTTATGATATTCAACCTCGTCTCATAAATTAATGATATGTAGATGTTGAAAGACATTGCAATAACCTGTATCCTGTATCAAACACAATATCAATATATACCTATACATATTACACATGTGCAAATTTTTTTAGAGCTTCTGGACCATCCCGCAATTCTGATGGGGTCGGGATTCAGAACAGTACGAGCCACAGCAGACGTTGAAGCATGTTGCATACCCAACAAGTCAGTGCACAAGTTACTCTTGGTCAAGACATTTGTATCCATCTGCTGATGATCAGCGTTATATATCTGTTATAATTTCGCTTGCAAGTATTTGGCAAAAACGCTTTTCTTGTTTCTCAGTATTTCAGCAAAGTGTCAGCTTCGCAGACCTCTGGGTCTGAGGTGTAAATTGTAATATTGGGTAAGGTGAGCATGACAGCATGGCAGCTGGCTGTATGTGGTCGAACTCATTGACGCTTAGAATTCGTATACCTATCCCTATTATATATAAGAGCTAATAATCTCGTCAAATTTTTAAATGGAGTTTGAGGAAAATTGTATCGTTTCAAAAGGACTTATACTTGTTGAGCGTCCCAATTTGGAACCGAATAGTTAAAAATCTATACAGTCATTACCAAGAGGTCAGCATTTCTCTTGGATCAGAACTCCCACCAAACTTGCAAGGCCATATTTTAATGTGCAAGGATAACAGGTATTACTGAGGACAATCAGAACTTTAGTGAGTCCATTGGCTCATTTCCTAACAGTAGAACTTACTTTCCTAATAATGGTACTGTTACCAGGGAAAGGTTCTTTCAAAGCGGGTGCGGGGTTCTGTTGATTGTAGAATAATGGGGTCTTAAATAATGTTCGAAATATGGAAGATCATGCTTAAAAAGTATGAAAGCATAGACATCTAAGTTATCGTGAAGACGTCTTCATTCAAGTGGTGCTATAGGTGTTCCTATAATTGAAAAGCGAATACGCTACCAGAACTCCTCAAGTCGCTTCAGAGCGTCACGATAAATATAAGAATGATAGCCGGTCGCCACCCGAACAGACTATACTACTCTGCCTTGCTAGGCATAGAAGTCTTAACTGACAAAACCATTTTGATGAGATAGTCCACATTTCGTAACATTTCTTATGCGTCTAAATTGGATTATTTGCAAATACCATCAAATATTGCAGACATTTGAGAATCAATAAGAATATTACATATGATTTTTGAGTCTTAAAGAGTGTTAGGTTTATCAATTTGAATTTTACAAACATCTTGATATAAAATTATTCAAGTCTGTAAATACGACATATACAGTGCTAGTCTAAAGTCCGTTCCCCCCTACTAATTTTTGATCCACCTAGTATATCGCAACGAAATTTGAAAGGATCAAATAGAAGATAAAAATCTACTTTTTCATGAGAAAATTCCAGCTAAAAGTTTCGAAATGGCAGCTGAGCGACATCTTCAATAATTTTTTTAAATAGAACACCCAGTATATCATTGCATGATCGGTTAGCGACGATCATAAGGAATCCAACAACACCAAGTTTGATGCTGTTATCTCCAAAGACTATGGAGATATAGCCTATTATTTTCTCCATTAGCCTAATGAGTGTGAGAGAGAATTTATTGAACCGCCAGAAAAAGTTTCTCTATCCCACTCATTCGACTTATGGAGAAAGTAAAAGGTGATATCTCCATAGTCTTTGGAGATAATAGCATCAAACTTGGTGTTGTTGGATTCCTTCTGATCGTCCCCAACCGATCATGTAATGATATACCGGGTGTTCTATTTACAAAAATTAATGAAGATGGCGCTCAGCTGCCATTTCGAAACTTTTAGCTGGAATTTTCTCATGAAAAAGTAGGTTTTCATCTCCTATTTGAGCCTTACAAATTTCGTTGCGATATACCAGGTGGTCCAAAAATTAGTAGGGGGGGAACGGACTTTAGACTAGCACTGTATACTCAACTGGACGCATATAAGCAGAACGTACCACGTTTCAGTCAGCGGCAGATATTCTGGCTCTCTGATTGGTTGTGATCAAACACAGGTGCATTTTGCCCATCCAGACTTTTGTTGCATCCATATCATGTTATATTTCTAATGAAATTATTGAAAATATTTTTCTACATATAGCTTTTATTGCAAAGAAATTTACTTTAAATCCCTAGAGATTTAAAGTTCCACTTTTTTCCCGAAAATAATTGAAATAAATAAAAGATTTTTGCTCTATGAATAGTAAACTCATAAAAAAAACTCATCGAAATCATTCATATAACACGAAAATAATACTACAAGCAGGTAATTTATTCAAATTTAAATTTGAAACGCAGTAATTACAATCAGCAATATTCGAAGCTACAATGATATTTACAATACGATTGGATAAAATTAAAATATCGCCATTGTCAGTGTATCAATACTGGCTTGTGCATGAAATTACGAATGTCTCTAGGTCGTAAATAGCATTTAACACCCTTGGTGTGTACTAGCCCTCAGCTGCGCTTCTGGCTGTTATACAATATAGTAACGCCGTCGAGCGCTTATTACGACCTACATTCATAATTAACTATTAGTCCCATTGTTAATTATAACAATGATGCAAAACCTTATTATCATGATTTCGATAATATATATTTTTTTTACTCCAAAATTTGGATCCTCAGTAATGTAGGTGATTTATTTTAATTTTGAATAAATTGAAAAGACTTGAAATTTGAAATTGCATGTAATATGTCAAAATTATAGTTTTTGGCGCCCTTTCTCATCGAAAACCTATCTGAATCAAAAATATCGTTTCCACATATATAAAGGATGAAAATAACATTTATTACACAACTTTCCAGAACACCAGCATGTAATAAAAGATGAATTGGAACACGATTATATTTTATACGCATCAAAGTTTTCTATAAATAATCAAAGCTACAAAGGAAATGTGCGTGAGTTCAAAGCAGCATGTAACAGGGTGTATCCTGAAGGAAATAGAACGGTATAATCAATAAATTCCCGATCAAATGTTTGTTCTGGTGTCAGTCCAAATGACAAGCACTAATTGATTACAATGGCGTGCCATTCGATTCAACCTTTTGTTGGAAAACACAATCATTCTCAGTACATGTTGAAACAATAGCGAAATTTCTGTAATGCTGATATCGTCATTGATAACTCGACCTCAAATGATGTTATTTTTCGTCTTTGTTTGTTGGATATACAAATCAATTATTTTTCTTCTCTATGGTAAGACTGACAACACACCGAAAAATCAAATACACCTTAAAGCAAAACGTTTTTGAGTAATGAAGGCTGACCACACACCAATAAATCAAAAAAAACCTAAGAGCAAAACGGTTTCATGCAAAACGTTTTGCTATACAGAAAAACAGTGTAAATAGAGTCGGCGCTTCAACGTGTTGTCTACAACGACGTTTTTCGAACGCTTTCATTCAAAACGTTTCGTAGCAATACAAAACGTTTTGAAATATACGAATCACACAACACAGATTCATTCAAAAACAGTTCGTTTCGAGCAGTTGTAAAGAGCCTGAAGGTGTTTCCCTGTTTTGCAGTACCAGTGTATGTTACTCCATATAATTCGTCGAGGAAAAACAACTTCTACCCAAATTAGTCAAAAACGTTTTGCATTAAAACGTTTTCGAGTTTTTGGTCTGTCGCCAGCCTAAGTGTCAATTATGATTGATCGATCACATTTTAAATTGTTCTCTGACAACACACCGAAAAATCAAATATACCTTAAAGCAAAACGTTTTTGAGAAATGAAGACTGACCACTCACCGATAAATCAAAAACAACTGAAAACAAAACGGTTTCATGCAAAACGTTTTCCTGTGCAGCAAAGCAGTAGAAATAGAGTCGGCGCTTCAACGTGTTGTCTACAACGACGTTTTTCGAACGCTTTCATTCAAAACGTTTTGTAGCAATACAAAACGTTTTGAAATACACGAATCACACAAAACAGATTCATTCAAAATCAGTTCGTTTCGAGCAGTTGTAAAGAGCCTGAAGGTGTTTCCCTGTTTTGCCGTATCAGTGTATGTCACTCCATATAATTCGTTGAGGAAAAAAAACTTCTACCCAAATTAGTCAGAAACGTTTTCGATTTCTTGGTGTATCGCCAGCCAAGTGTCAATTATGATAGATCGATCACATTTTAAATTGTCCTCTGACAACACACCGAAAAATCAAATACACCTTAAAGCAAAACGTTTTTGAGTAATGAAGGCTGACCACACACCAATAAATCAAAAAAACCTAAAAGCAAAACGGTTTCATGCAAAACGTTTTGCTGTACAGCAAAAGAGTGCAAATAGAGTCGGCGCTTCAACGTGTTGTCTACAACGAGGTTTCTCGAACGATTTTATTCAAAACGTTTTGTAGCAATACAAAACGTTTTGAAATACACGAATCACACAAAACAGATTCATTCAAAAACAGTTCGTTTCGAGCAGTTGTAAAGAGCCTGAAGGTGTTTCCCTGTTTTGCCGTACCAATGTATGTCACTCCATATAATTCGTCGAGGAAAAACAACTTCTACCCAAATTAGTCAAAAACGTTTTCGATTTCTTGGTGTATCGCCAGCCAAGTGTCAATTATGATAGATCGATCACATTTTAAATTGTTTTTTGACAACACACCAAAAATCAAATATACCTTAAAGCAAAACGTTTTTGAGAAATGAAGACTGACCACTCACCGATAAATCAGAAACAACTGAAAGCAAAACGGTTTCATGCTAAACGTTTTCCTGTGCAGCAAAGCAGTAGAAATAGAGTCGGCGCTTCAACGTGTTGTCTACAACGACGTTTTTCGAACGCTTTCATTCAAAACGTTTTGTAGCAATACAAAACGTTTTGAAATACACGAATCACACAAAACAGATTCATTCAAAAACAGTTCGTTTCGAGCAGTTGTAAAGAGCAGGTGTTTCCCTGTTTTGCCGTACCAATGTATGTCACTCCATATAATTCGTCGAGGAAAAACAACTTCTACCCAAATTAGTCAAAAACGTTTTCGATTTCTTGGTGTATCGCCAGCCAAGTGTCAATTATGATAGATCGATCACATTTTAAATTGTCCTCTGACAACACACCGAAAAATCAAATACACCTTAAAGCAAAACGTTTTTGAGTAATGAAGGCTGACCACACACCAATAAATCAAAAAAAACCTAAGAGCAAAACGGTTTCATGCAAAACGTTTTGATGTACAGCAAAACAGTGCAAATAGAGTCGGCGATTCAACGTATTGTCTACAACAAGGTTTTTCAAACGCTTTCATTCAAAACGTTTCGTAGCAATACAAAACGTTTTGAAATACACGAATCACACAACACAGATTCATTCAAAAACAGTTCGTTTCGAGCAGTTGTAAAGAGCCTGAAGGTGTTTCCCTGTTTTGCAGTACCAGTGTATGTTACTCCATATAATTCGTCGAGGAAAAACAACTTCTACCCAAATTAGTCAAAAACGTTTTGCATTAAAACGTTTTCGAGTTCTTGGTCTGTCGCCAGCCTAAGTGTCAATTATGATTGATCGATCACATTTTAAATTGTTCTCTGACAACACACCGAAAAATCAAATATACCTTAAAGCAAAACGTTTTTGAGAAATGAAGACTGACCACTCACCGATAAATCAGAAACAACTGAAAGCAAAACGGTTTCATGCTAAACGTTTTCCTGTGCAGCAAAGCAGTAGAAATAGAGTCGGCGCTTCAACGTGTTGTCTACAACGACGTTTTTCGAACGCTTTCATTCAAAACGTTTTGTAGCAATACAAAACGTTTTGAAATACACGAATCACACAAAACTGATTCATTCAAAATCAGTTCGTTTCGAGCAGTTGTAAAGAGCCTGCAGGTAATTCCCTGTTTTGCCGTATCAGTGTATGTCACTCCATATAATTCGTTGAGGAAAAAAAACTTCTACCCAAATTAGTCAGAAACGTTTTCAATTTCTTGGTGTATCGCCAGCCAAGTGTCAATTATGATAGATCGATCACATTTTAAATTGTCCTCTGACAACACACCGAAAAATCAAATACACCTTAAAGCAAAACATTTTTGAGTAATGAAGGCTGACACCAATAAATCAAAAAAAACCTAAAAGCAAAACGGTTTCATGCAAAACGTTTTGCTGTACAGCAAAACAGTACAAATAGAGTCGGCGCTTCAACGTGTTGTCTACAACGAGGTTTCTCAAACGCTTTCATTCAAAACGTTTTGTAGCAATACACGAATCACACAACACAGATTCATTCAAAAATAGTTCGTTTCGAGCAGTTGTAAAGAGCCTGAAGGTGTTTCCCTGTGTTGCCGAAGTGTGTCACTTCATATAATTCGTGTAGGAAAAACAACTTCCACCTGAATTAGTCAAAAACGTTTTTGATTTCTTGGTGTGTAGCCAGCCTAAGTGACACACACTGTTAAGGCAAAACAGGGAAACCACTTCAAGCTCTTTAAAACTGCTCGAATCAAACTGTTTTTGAATCAATCTGTTTATGTGATTCGTATATTTCAAATTTATCTTGCTACAAAATGTTTTGAATGAAAGCTTTTGGGAAACCTCGTTGTAGACAACACGTTGAAGCGCCGACTCTATTTGCACTGTTTTGCTGTACAGCAAAACGTTTTGCATGAAACCGTTTTGCTCTTAGGCATTTTTGATTTATCGGTGTGTGGTCAGTCTACATTTCTCAAAAACGTTTTTTGATTTTTCGGTGCGTTGTCAGCCTGATGTCTTGAAATCTTCTCGACCTTATTCATTTCAGAACATCACAAGAAACCAATAATATTTTTTTATAAAATTTCGATAATATGTAGTCCCAAAACCTGGCCTAATCAGTCATCGAAAATATTCAAATTCGAAATAAAATGATGATGAAATCTGGTTGTTTAGTGGAATGACTCTTACCTCAAATTCTTGAAAATCGTGTTTTCCATTCGTCTATACAACACATAGGCCAGTAGAGATAGACAAATCGAAAATTTAACAATAATTCGAAAAGTTCCTCAAACTTTTTTTTTACCAGAATGTAATGTTTTTCTTTGACATAACATAAGAACAAATTCCAAAAGTTCTGCAAACTTGACAGATACATCGAAAAAATCAATAGATAGTTAGTTACAGAAAATATATGAAATTAATCAGCTCACAAAACTGCAAAACAGTGGTTTTTACATTCTATAGCACCTTTAGTTTCAAAAATGAAATAAAAGTTTTAAAGAAATTTAAAGACAAACTTTTATACAAATGCGCTAAAAAACAAAAAATAATTCTTTCAGGTGTGTAATGTGAAGAAATAATTTTTTTACTTTTTAGCGCATTTGAATAAAAGCTTGTCATTAAAAAGTTTTTTTCATATTTTATTTTTAAAACTAATGATGCTGGTAATTATATATAGAATGTAAAAAACATTGTTTTTACAGGATTCGTAAGTTCATTTATTTAATATATTTTCTGTAACTAACTACTTATATTTTGAAAATATCTATTCAGGTAAATAAAATACGCAGAGATGTTCACAAAAATAATATTTAATTTTTTGTTCAATGAGGAGGGAGAGGGGAGGAAGGAGAGATCATTTTTGAACAGCTAATCATTGAGGTATCACAAGTAGAGATTTCTATTGAGAGTTTGAATGCGGATGTCTGTAAATCAGGGGGGTGATGGGGATTGACTATAAGGGGGTGGGATGATGGGGAAGATTATTCCATCAGTCAGTTCAGTTTAACGTCCATATCCTAGTAACAGTTATGGACAATTCGTAATGATTTTATAATTCTCATGCATAAAAAGTTGAAAGAATTTAAATTGTCACCCTGTACATGAAAAACTATAGTAGTTGATCAAAACCCATACTTTCTAAAAAAATTGGAGAATTCTAGCCGATTGTTTTCTAGTTATAATGGATTGAGGGAAAATCAAAACAATTATGGTATTGATGTTTATTTCTCTAAACATTGCCTTGCCATGCTATAATGCAACACCCTTTGTGAGATATTAGTTTTTATTCTGATGGAGGAGTTCATGAGCTACAACTCAGATGAAATAAGTTTATTTCTAAGGCAGTTCAATTTCGAATTAGAACCCAAAAATCTAATCGATAATACCCAAAATTGCAGAAATCGATTTTTTGATACCCTGTAGCTCGAAAACTGATCATAGGATCGATATGTAAATTGAACTACGTAATGAAGATTCCAGGATCTACAATATATCAAAATTAAAGCAAAATTTGCCGAAAGCCATTTTACGTAGTAAATGTGCGGGGTCTTTTGTTTTCACGTATGTCAAGCTGGCACAGCCGTTTCAGCACAATCCAAAAAAACAAGTGCAGTGTTTTCTAACTAATTAATAACTATTTTCTGGCACAACTTTCAATTTTCTAACTCGAGCCGTTTCGGAAAAAAGGGGTTGTGCTAGCTTAACGCTTAAGCTGGCACAGCCGTCTCGTAACTTTTTTACTGCAGAAAATTTTCGATTGAAGTGCTGAACTTTTTGATAACTTTCTAGAGTTTCGATATTTCGCTTCCTAAGGCGCAAAAATCCCAAAATACTCGAATTAAATTGAATTTTTTTAACGTTGACTTCTTCATTGTCTAACTTTTGCAAATTTGAAAACTGAGAATATATTACCTGATATTTCACCCATATGGCCGATTGTGGTGAAGAAAATTTCAGTAGAAAGAATTAAAATCTTCTTCGAAACGCAACGAGAACGAAATCCAAATCATATCACCTTCTTTCTCCTCTTTAATTTTTTACCTTCAATACAAACATCACTTGGTGAATATATCTTTTCGGACAGAACCAATTTTATAGCCACACTCAATCGATTTGTACTTCAAACTTCTCATAAACGCGAACATTATTACCAATTACGATGAAATTACTCCATACATCCACTATGTTTACCAAACAAATTGAAATTGTATTGGGTTCAAGTGGATTGTGAACTCAAATAACTTTCCATGAAACTGTAGGAGTTTGGTGAGGGCTCTTCGATGATAGTCTCTTTGAAGGGTGAGACATAATTGAAGTTTTATGTTTTTAGCATTGAGTTTTATAATTTAAGATTTCCTTTCAACACGAAACTGTCATTGTCATTATTATTCTGGTCACACCCTCTTCACTCAGTCTTGCTATATTAAAACTTTATTTTCAATTTTGTTTTGTATTCTGTTTTATCTCTGAAACTGATATCATAATTCGCAAAACATGAATATTCAATTGTGTCTCAGGCTTGATTCAACGAACCAATGAATATATTCATATTTTTCATTTAATTTTTAGTAACTGAGTGTATTAATTAATCCAAGCATAAGACTGCATTCACAAATTGGTGAATGTATAAGTCTGACTCCAGCATTTCAATAACACTTTCTCAATGATGACTAAGTCTTTTTCATATATAAGTAGCTTGCTAGAATGAGGGTAATATAAGTATCCTCCATGGTGAGTAACAATTATTATAATTCAGCGTTCAATGCTTCAATGGTGCAGTGTCGGATCCAGGGTACTGGTATGGGGGGGTAATCAATATAAATATTCTCATTTAAGAAAATTAAGATATGAAAATATTTCCAATAGACATGCGCCATGATGTCCCAAAGACTAGCCAGAGCAACTCTTAGAAGTAGCTCCAGCAAGGCCATACCCATGAGAGGCTGTCCGCAGGGAGGAGTTTTTTCCCCTCTGCTTTGGTGCCTTGTGGTGGATGGCCTCCTGGTAAAAATAAAATATCTGGGTTACTACACTCAGGCCTACGCTGACGACATTGTCATTTTGGTCGATGACCGGGGGTCCGGCCTCGTGAGGGCACGATATAAAGGGCTCTCAACGGGGTGGATGAATGGTGCCGTTCGGTGGGACTCAGTGTAAACCCTGAAAAGGCAGAACTGGTTCTCTTTACCAGGAAAGGCAAACCAGACGACCTCCCAGATGTTCAACTCAGTGGAAGGTTCCTGCAATACAAAACCTCAGTCAAGTACCTTGGAGTCATGCTTGACTTCAAGCTAAACTGGAATGAGCATATTGATCATGAAGTTCAGAAAGCCACAGCTGCTTTCTGGGAATGCAGAAGGGCATTTGGCAGTACGTGGGGGCTCAGCCCCAAGATTCTCTATTGGATATACACAACTCTCATACGCCCAATGATTACGTACGGAGCCATCGTGTGGTGGAAAGGTGCAGCATCCGGCAAGTCAAAAATCCAATTAGATAGGGTACAAAGACTTGCCTGTCTTGCGATAAAAAGTGCAATGAGGACGGCACCTACCAGAGCGCTGGAGACGCTCGTAGGACTGCCCCCCTTGTACCTCCTTATCGAACATGAGGCACGTAAAGCCGCAGCTCGCCTAAGAAGTTCTAACCATTGGCGGAGCGAGGGAATGTATGGACATTCTCCATTATGGAATCAGATGGCAAGGGATTGTCCCCTTCTTGAAATGCCGAGTGACAGTTCGTTACCTGCCATACGATTCAGTAAAAGACCGCAGACAGTCATTCCCAAAAGGGAGGACTGGGAGCGGATCGGGCACCGCCTGTTTCCCACCACTGTATTTCAGGCAGAAATGTTTGCCATACTCGCCCGTGTAAGAGAAAATCTCAACAGAGGCTACCGCGGCCAGCAAATCAGGATATGCACCGACAGCCAAAGGGCGATCAAGGCTCTCACATCATATAGAGTCGCTGCTGGTGACTGAATGCATCGATGATCTGCAAAGGCTATCTTCCGCCAATAAAGTAAAGCTACTTTGGGTCCTTGGTCATACCGGAGTACCTGGAAACGAATGGGCTGATTATTTGGCCAGACAAGGTACGAAAAGCCCAACGATTGGACCAGAACCAATCCTAGGAGTTTCTAGATCATGGTGCGTCTCAACCATGAAGGAAATTCTGGAAATAAAATTCCAGGACACATGGAAAGATGCACCGGGCATGAGGCAATCGAAACTCCACATCGGAGGCCCTTCTACTAGGAGGACCGAGACTCTGCTCACACTGAGCAGAAAGGAAATCAGATCAGTGACAAGGCTCTTGACGGGGCACTGCCATCTCAACAGGCACCTCAACATTTGAGGTTTCACGGATGATACCGAATGCAGGTGGTGCTTGGAGGATGAGGAGTCAGCCACCCACATCCTCACGGAATGCCCGGAAGTGGCAGCAACACGGGAAGCACACCTCGGGAGCATCGTACTGAACCCGGAGAGTGTGGGGGAGGTATCGGTTAGAAGGCTGGCCTTTTTGCTCGCGAGATAGGCTACCTTCAAAACTGAACCATCTCCCAGCAGTGGTGGGTGCATAACGGTCCCGATTGAGAGGCCTACATGCTTATGGCTCCGTCCGTCCACATACCTTATTCTATCTATCTATCTAGACATATGAAATGGTAAAAACAAGCCATCAAGTGGTTCGGTATGTAAGAATTGCGAATAAAAGTATTTGAAATACTCAAATTACGATATTTTGAAACATGCTGCGTTCATCCTCAGATCATAGGACGGCAGTATAAGTATTTTGGAGTAGGCTTGGGGTGGGGGTAATTACCCCATTTACCCCCCCCCCTGGATTCCCGCCACTGCAATGGTGCCTTGCTTCAGAATATTCTCATAACTATAGAATTTAACTTGAATCAAAATGATGCACTTCCGAAAGAAGACAGTATTGAGAAGATATCTACTAAGGAGAATTAATGAAAATTAACCGATTATAGACTAACCACTCAATGAGATAATTTTTTTTCTCACATAACTATAATAACATTTTTCTACAAACGTCAAAAAATGACAAGGTTCGCGCATTGAGAACAATATGCGACGTGATAATCCAGTACGACCAAAATTCCGGGGTTTTTTTTTTTTCGTCTAAAAATAAATAAATAGATTTTTGCTGTAATCTTGGAAAGAATATGATTTATCGAAAAAACAACTCAACAAGGTGGAAGACAATTCATTTCTCCACAAAAATTATTCCTTGTAATTTCTTATGAAATGCGCTCGTTTTCTCAGAAAACCATCAAGCTTTGTTTATTTTGCATTCATATATTTTTATTCTTAATGCGTTTTGGCAATTAATCAGATTAATACAAAAAAGGTACTAGTTTTTCAAAAAAAATAAAAAATTAAGTGGGTAGCTTGATTTACAAGTACATGATGTGTAACTACTTGACTCGACTTGAATTTCAGAAATAAATACTTGACTTGAGCTTGTCTTGATTTCAAGTCGAGTCAAGTCGAATAGTTAGAAAATCAAGTCAAGTAGTGAATCTCTGGTTCTGATCCTAGGGGTCCTTGGTGGAATGATAAACACGTTGTTATCGAATCTAAAAAGTATAACAGCTTGCCGTAAGATGGCAGAAATCTCAGCCGGGCGAATACATAAGGCCATCATTCCTGGTTCA
This sequence comes from Chrysolina haemoptera, assembly GCA_958298965.1. Classification (NCBI taxonomy): domain Eukaryota; kingdom Metazoa; phylum Arthropoda; class Insecta; order Coleoptera; family Chrysomelidae; genus Chrysolina; species Chrysolina haemoptera. The sequence goes on along the minus strand of OY282597.1, from coordinate 25,638,010 downwards.
CTTCGTCTACGCACGACACATGATTTTTGGACCCAGCATCATTCACACACGGACATGAGTAGTGACAATTGGGTTAAATGACACCAGCGTGCCCTGCGGAGACATGGCCCGACTGGAATATTCCTAATGAAAATAATAATAACAATAAGTTTGACATTTTATCGGTGCGTTAACAGGTAATAAAATATAACTTTTTATGAAATTACTTTTTTCGTCGAGTACTGGGAAAAAAGTCAGTATTCACATAGGTGAAGGTAGATATTTGATTAAATCCTTGTTTTTCCGTCACAGAAAAAAAAATAGTGTATTACTGTACACGGGAAAAATATTAGATTTTAGATCTCGGTCTCCTTCCGCTTCGCGTCAGGAGACAACATAACCTCGAGCTAAAATCTAATACTTTTTTCACTTGTATAATAAATAACTATTATTACCTGTCAACAGAGATAAAATGTCAAACTTTTTTCCCATCACAGAAAATAGTATATTGTACAATGAGCATTTCATGCAAATTGTACACTATACTTCTTCTACGACCATCTGAATCATAAACAAATCCGTAATATTTTTAATAACACTTTTTATCATAAAGTTTCCTGCCGTCATGATTCCTATAATACATACCTAAAAAATGAATTGAAGATACAAATATTGAAAATTATAATAAAAATCCAACATTTATCGATTCCATAAAAGAAAAAAAATGTGTTTTTTTTGAGATTTGAACCCTCACCCCCACTATCCAAATCCTAATTGTTCCCGCACTCTTCACTCGCTGCTAAAAGCTCACATAATAATATGATGAAATTAACAGCTATAGAAACTTTCTGCCAACTATTCGAAAATATAGAATTCGATTGTCATCAATCTTTATATTGAAATTAGCGTTGTCAATGTCAAATCATCCTCACTATTACTACTCATTTTGGATTATTTATTTTTTTAAACGAATTTTGTAAATACGTATGTCAAATTATTAGAATGTTAACAAACTTGATTCGATCTAATATTATTTATGATCATAAAAATGACAGTCTAGTAGTTCATGAAAGTTATGAGAAATGGAATCTCCTGCACTGAAATGATCATTACAGTACAGTTCGCGATGTAGAAATGAAAAAGTGTTAAGAATCGGCCTACTACATAAAATGGGTATATTTCCATGTGGTCGCAGAAAAAACAGATTTTCAATTGAGGTACTAGAAATAATAGCTTTTTAAATAGAAATTGTGCTTACTTCGGATTATGGTAGGCTGTAACAATATTCGTAAATATACCTAGCAACTGAACTTATATAAAAGAAAACAATGACTGAACTACATAATTGATAAAATTTGAATCAATACCAGAGTCCATTATCTCTATACCAACCCACATATTCGTTTATTACCGCTGCCTCTCAAATGGAAACACAAGCTAGGCATGTCATTACTATTCCATGAATAAAGTGACCTTAATGCTGGACTGACATAAAATAACCAACAATAATATTTCTATATTGGGTAGCTTGCCTCATCGTCAAGAATGGACATAAAAGCGATGAAATAAAAACGAAAGTAGTTATCAGCTGCGTGCATCATGAAACCAAACCAGTTTATATTCAATTTAGGAACGTTGGGTTTGTTACGTATCTTGTTAATCGAGTAGAAGAGTTGAAGAAGAAACCACAATGGGATTGCCAGAGATAAATATTTTGGGCGACTCAAGAAAACTCTAACGACTACAAACCGTAAATAAATTCAAAATTCATGAGTTGATTGAAAAAATAAAATGGACCATCTGATTCATATAAAAAATAGTGAAATAAATTCAAATACAAGAATAGTTATTTTTGTATCTATCGGGTGCCCGTATTTCGAGCTCCACAATGGGGATCTCAGTTATTATAAGAGATACGAGGTCGGTTAAATTAGGGAAAAGTTGCGCATTTTCATGCTGAACAATTATCTGAAAGAAAATTTTATGTGTAATTTTTAGTTTTCGCATTATTTGAAAAAAAACGGAAATTTGTAATTTTCGTTTTTATTTTTTCAAGTGAAAACCAAAAGAACTAGACGTTTTTAACTAGGACGTCCTTAAGGCACTTTTTTACAAGGAATCTAAATCTGTCATCGTATTTTGCAAGGCATTCTTGATGCCAGAGTTACAACACTCAAATTTGGTTTTTCTTATGAGCGCCATATTGGACTTTTGCATTTTTGAAAAGTATTTTTTGTATGTATCACACAGTATGATCGAATCTTACATCCTGATCAAAATTAGGAAAAAGTCGTTTTTGCGAAGAGTGCTTTGGAAAGAATGCCAACACTTTTGTTTAACAAACTAAATTTTGATAGTTCAATTGAATTTTGATCTGGAACGTTCACATTTCCATCAAGCTTACCTACCTAAAAACTAAAATTTTGAATTAGGAACGACATGATAAGCTAGAAGTTTATTTTACGCAAAACAAAACAAAGTTATAAAAGATGCTCGAATACTCCACCTTCTACTTCTAAACACAATTCTACTCGTTTCATCAGATTATGAATAGCTCGCGATATGTCCCGTCTTCTTATCTTAGTCCTAATAGTGGTGATTATGGTTCTTCTCAGTTCATCAATATCGATGGGTACGGTTTTAAAAACCAAATCTTTCATAGTTCCCCATAAATAATAATCCAGCGGAGAAATATCAGGTGACCGCGCTGGCCAACGTATGTCTCCGTTGTTCGAAATTACCTTACCGGGAAACATTTCTGACAAACACTCAGCAACTCTTCTAGCGTTATGCGGCGGTGCGCCGTCTTGCTGGAACCAGAGGGTATTCAGCCGGTTGAGACGAATGTTGTTGCCAAAGTAATCCGTAAGGAAGGTCCTCAAAAAATTTAAATATCGATCGGCATTCAAATTCTCTTCATAAATGTATGGGCCAATTATTGTGTCGTCCAATAAACCAACCCATATACATTTACGCCGAAGCGTACTTGTGGCCGCCGTTCTTGATGTCCATGTGGATTCTCAATGGACCAAATGAAGTGAAGTGAATTTGCATTCATCTGTGAATATTACATTACGCGAAAAATTTGGATTCTGCTCCAACTGGTTCATTACAAATCTACAAAACTCTACCCGTCGATCAGCATCTCCGGGATGGAGAACTTGGGTGATGTGAATTTTGAATGGACGATATTTGTGTTTCTTTAATATCCTCCACACCCCTTGATGCGATATGCCAAGATTTGTTGCAACTTCCCGTGTGGACACGGACCGATTATCTTGAACCTAAAGGAAAAAGATTAAAATCCTAGTTAATTTTTTTCTATTTCACTCAACGCTTGCAAAACTGCTATCTCATTTACATTCTCTCTATCGTTGTACCTTCGTCTAGGCTTTAGAAATGAACCATAATCGGCTAAATTTCTATGGAGCAATAGAAAATAATTCTGAGATGGTTGCTCTCTCTCTGGATACCGCTGGAAATAGGTACGTTTCGGACGTAATTTGCGCCTTTCGATGAGAGGCGTAATAAATCTGAAGCATGTCACGTTTTTCTTCATTTGAAAATGGCATTAGAACTTGGAAGAATTCAAAAATTCTGTTCGAATATTTATCTGAACTGTCAAATTTTAGTTTGTTAAACAAAATTGTTGGCGTTCTTTCCAAAGCACTCTTCGCAAAACGACTTTTTCCTAATTTTGATCAGGATGTAAGATTCAATCATACTGTGTGATACATCGTTGTAATCAGGAAAAAAATACTTTTCAAAAATGCAAAAATCCAATATGGCGCTCATAAGAAAAACCAAATTTGAGTGTTGTAACTCTGGCATCAAGAATGTCTTGGAAAATACGATAACAGATTTAGATTCCTTATAAAAAACTGCCGTAAGGACGTCCTAGTTAAAAACGTCTAGTTCTTTTGGTTTTCGCTTGAAAAAATAAAAACGAAAATTACTTTTTCCAATAATTCGAAAACTAAAAATTACACATCAAATTTTCTTTCAGATAATTGTTCAGCATGAAAATGCGCAACTTTGCCCTAATTTAACCGACCTCGTATCTCTTATAATAACTGAGATCCCCATTGTGGAGCTCGAAATACGGGCACCCGGTATAGTGCGAGAAATGCTACTTTGGTGATCGAGAGCTGATTTTTTAGCCGAGTTAAAAAAAATAAGTCGAGATCAAGTATTTCGCGCACGAGATGCAAACAAAATTTTTTCTACAAATGTCAAATTAAAAATTAGGTAGTATAAAATTATGTCAGAATTTGAAGTATTAAAAAGCCTTATTCAATTATTGTTGAACATTCAGAAATGAATGATTTCTTGGATTTTCGCTTGATTGAGGACCATAAAGTTAGAGATAAATAATTTCATGGAATTTTTGCTCAATGAAAATCCCATATAGTTTACGTGCAGTGTGCGAAATAGGTATTTCGCGCACGGTGTCATGGTAACGAAGGAAAATGAAAAAAAGTGTCATTTCGCATATTGTTATCAATGCGCGAACCTTGTCATTTTTTGACGTTTGTAGAAAATAGTTATTTATGTACAAAGGAAAAAAACTGTATTATAGTCGAACCTGCAAATTGATAGCTGAGGCGCAGCCGAGGCTAGCAAGCAGGCGAGACAATAGACAGTATTTCGCCGAGGTGCATATTACATTTTTTCGTCGACCTCTACAAATTACCTACTAACTTCCGATTGTCGAATCGACAATCGACTGTTTTATTAGGCAAATATTTTTCGTCCTCAGACACTTTTCGTCCACAAATACTTTTCGTCCGCAACCGCTTTTCGTCCGCTGTGGTCACTATGATACCATAGTGACCACTATGATACCATAGTGACCACAGCGGACGAAAAGCGTTTGCGGACGAAAAGTGTTTGCGGACGAAAAGTGTTTGCCTTCAAAAATAATCGATATTTCATCCGGAAATTAGTAGGTACGTAAAATGTCATTTTTTTTAGCGCATTTGAATAACAGCTTGTCATTATTTTTTTTTATATTATTTTATTTTGTGCTTTTCAGTTACGGTTATGGTTTTTGCAGGGTCTTTTTGAGTTTCTTTGTCACATTTTATAAAAAAAAGTTCATATAAACGTGTGTCCTAACTCGCTTCGTTTCCGAGTAACGGCGTGTCAAAAGTTCAATAAAAAATCGGTTTTTCATGAATTACTCAAAATTCATTACGCCAATTCTGATTAAACTTCGTGTGTTTGTTAATAGTAACAAGGGTGTTCTTTTCTTGAAATTATATTGTGAGTTTTGATTCCAGTGGCGTCGCAGTTGATATCCCGTTACACAAAAATGAATCAAGTTAGCGCATATGTTTATATGACCTTATATTCTTAAAATGTGACAATGAATCACCTCCTGAAATTAATGACATCGTTTAAGATACACCCTGTATACAAATTGTAGTGTTCGATCTTTATTTCCAGATGCCGTTCACAGAATTTGAATATGATGATTTTCCTTAAATCTGCGTATTTTGAAAGATAAGCCCTTGAATTGTTTATAACACGATTGTTCAAAAACTACACATCGGATAGAAAACATCTTACGCAGAGTTGAACCACATGTTATTATCTATCAGTTTCCGAAATATTGTTTGTCCAGTTTCAGATTTATAAAATTTGTGAATTTTTGCCCCGATCCGGTCGTACAAATAGTAATTTATGTATCAAGTGAGTAAAGTGATGCTTTTTTTTACGAGTAGGATATGTTGACGCACGACTCCGTAGACGGAGTGCGGCATTCCTACTAGTAAAAGAAACACTTTACTCACGAGTTTCATACAGTATTTTTTCTACAACTGTCAAAAAAATAACCAATTCATATTTTTTTGCAAATATGAAATGAATTTGGCATATTTTTATTGATTCATTATTCGAACAAAGTTCGAAAAGTATGCCGGAGAGTTGAGTTTCAAACAAATGAAACGAATAATTTCGACAGAGTCGAAATCGCTTTCTCTTCACACTATCCCGCAAAATAGAAAATTTGAAGCGAATATTAAAATAGCATATTCATCGAGGTCAACATTATTATTATTAATGTTGACTTGACTTTCGAATAACTAGGCCATCGACGTAACTTTTTATTTTCTTAGATTTGTATTCAAAATGAATAAACAATCCTCGTGAAGCAACGAATACCTTTTTATTTCTTTGACCTTTGTCAAGGAAATCTCATATTTGCACTATCCACGATTTTCTCCGTTCAATCTTCATCACTTTTCATTTCTACTTAAATAAAATTTATAGTTATCAAGAATTCGTTACCTGGATAGATGTCCAATTTCACAAATTTCATTAATTATTGTTGTCAACTAGTTTCTGACAGCCATACAGCCATAGCTACCTTGGATTACCTAATAGAGTAGATTAGGCCCAATAGTTCCTTAGAGGTATATGCTATTATTTTGACAATATATTTCCTTGCTTAACAACCAATCAGTGGATTTCAAATTTTGAAATTCAGCCAATAGAATCGGAACTACAGTGAAAATATAGCTTGTCGCTGTATTTTCACGGTGATAAACCTGCTTATTTTTTGTTTTACTATCTGTCAAGTGAAAATAATGATTTAAATTATAAACGTCAAATTTATGTGTTTTGACTAGTTATCTTTATTTATCAATATGAGCGATCGTTGGGGACAAATGTCCATTGGTATCATAGATGAGGCCGTGGAAAAGAGTATTCCGTTGAATACGGCTATTAGAAGTAAAGCATCAATTACCAGTTGACACGATTTTTCTTTATTTCAAATCGATATATTGTCGTCCTAAATATAATTCGTGGTATGGTTAAAACCTATAATTTTTTGGAATATCAATTCATTGGCAATCCCAATGCAAGAAAATACCTGCGGACTCGTTGTATTTTCAGCTTTGGGATTGCAATTCATTCATATTCCAAAAAATTATCGGTAATAATCATACCACTTATTATATTACCCCTGAATATATTCGCCGCAATAGTTTGGAATTTTGATAATATTTAATAGAAAGAAAGCTAAGAATATTATTGGTGAAACATCTGTATATCAAATATTTATAGATTATTAGTTGCCAAAGAAAAGGAGAACTGGCTTTATGACAGGATTTCGTTATTATTCGGATCTGACACTGTTGTTGCATGAAATTGTCGGTTGCCTAGCGACAGCCGTTAAAAAAATGCACTTTTTTTACGCTTTTCCGTTTAATAATGAAATCGTATGTTGATAGTGAAATACTATAATACTTTACGCACACAAACCACACAAAAAAAGTGGAATTTTTTTGACAGTTGTAGAAATAAACTATTTTCTGGGTTTAATAATTCTCTACAAAAGTTCTAATGACTGCAAAACGATTCCTTCAATATTTTTGAGAATATTTGCAAAAAAACAAACGAATTTGTAATTTTTTTCACTATTTATTGCTTAAAAAATTCCACAAAGCGATAATGCTGGGGCAAAAACCGGGGTTTTCATTAACGAACTATCTTATAAAAATTAGCATAGGCCATTTGCGTCTTTTTATTTTATGGGTGAAAAAACTTCTATTGCTTGGGCTATAGATAGGTCAATCAAAACAAAATAGATCATGAAATTATAGAAAATGTATTAACACCACACAGATTTCCGCTTCCTGCAAGCAGGAGTCGAATGCTGCCTATCTCTACATACATAATTTCATTTCACACTGATGAATTCGACAAAGCTTTTGGGCACTGTTTCTGTATAACAGGGTCTGTTCCCAAAATGTCCATCATCGTCAAACGCCAAAATTGGGTAAGATAGCATACACTGATTATTGGCAATAACCAAGACATTGCGGAAGTGTTGTCCCGTTTTAAACCAGCATAAGTGGTAAGGTATAAGTTGAAACCTTGGCGAGGAGTCGCAAACGCCAACGTCAAACCCGACATTTTAATCAGAGTTATCTCCTGCCAAGGTCAGAGTTTCGCCACATTAAAAAGCCAGAAACAGACTGAGTTTACGTCACGTGAGCTCACTTCCTATCACGTTACAGACAAAAAGTGTGGACGCTGTTGAACATGGTATTTTAATGCATCAGAAGCACATACTGAGGTCACCTCATGCGTATTACGTTACATCCCCAAACGCACGCGTGAGATCATGTGCTAGTTTTCTGCAAATCCACACATTTGTATCTGCGTGAGCTCACTGTATACATCGCTTTGGGGGTACTTGTGGAGAGAACATGCTGTTTTACATGTAGAAAGTCAAATTCTTCTTTAGACATTCGAAAATACATTTGAAAGCGTTGTGGACCATTTTTAATTCCTTAACCAAACAATGAAATTCGCCCAATTCATTTCTCTTCATGTTTATGTCATGGACCCATGCTTTCCTCTATTTTTCATTTTCCCCTTCAAGAACAATAAATGCAGCCACAGTTTCTATTTCCTCTTCCCAGTCCGAAGAACTGATGGAGCTGGCGCTTTCCATAATTGAAAATGCACTGAAGGAAGTAAACAGCACAAACAAGACCGAAATCAAAACTATCAATTTGGGTACTACATCATAAAATGTAATAGTAGTGTGTTTCTAAGCATTCTATCACGGTTACATCCTGACAACGTGATAGCACGTGAGGTCACGTGAGGAGCCACTGAATTGTGTTTGCGCTTGCTTTCGCTCTACCAAATCGAATATTTTAGCCCTTTATTGCGTATTGCGAGCTCTTATTGATTCAAAATCGATAACCACATCAATGTAATTAGAAACCATGCACTTCAGCATTAAGTGATGGAACCACTGTCAATTAACAATTGATTTATATTGATTTATATTTTTAGTGCTCTATTTTAAGGTAAAAATTTTTGTATTGAAGTACCAACGTATTTTAACTGACTACTAAGTTGTTTCCATACCCAAATTTGGAAAGAATGTAGAATGTGAAATAAGTGTTTTTTAGTCTAAACAAACTTATTTCGACTGCCACAAATGAGGCCAGAGCCTAAATTCTACTAAATAATAATTGAAAACTGATTTCTTTCTGGTAGATATATGCCTCATCTTCTTGTGAAATGTTTGGGGCAAAAGGTATTTGCATGAATGTTGTTTCAATATTATAGTTGAACAAATATGTTTTTTTGTTTTGGAAGAATATACAGGGTGATGAATTAATAAAGCTTAAAACAAAAATACCAAATTTTAGGAAAGTGTGTGATTTTCCAACATTTTTACAACATTTCTGGTTATAACTAAGTATTTTTGCATGTCAGATAAATGTTGTTTGACTATTTTCAAAGCACTCTTGAACTATACACATATGCACAGCACGAATACGCTTACTTGTAGAATTTAGCAACACCAACCACGCAAGCTTTTGCATACCGTCAACTAATATCTCACATTTATTACAGTATGATTTACATTCACATCTTTCATTTGAAAAGTCCATATTTTTATGTATATTGACCTCGACACATTTGTAACAGTAGGATTTGATATAAGCATATTTCACTCAGCTTAGATATTTTAATAACTGTAAGTTTTCATCTCATATCATGGAGACTCACGCATTCTTAGTACCACAAAATACGAAAAAACAAAAATAAATGAATAAAACAATACAAAATTTCTTTCTGAAGCGTATGTTTTGAGAGAATTATTGAAGACACCGTCCTGTCATTATCATACACACGATCTGCATCATAATCCTACGCTGAATATGGGAATAAATCACCATGTGACGTTGTTTTTTTTGTCCACTTCATAATTAATATAGCAAATATAAGAAATGTCCGCCTTGAAATCAAGATATATGCTACAAAGATTATCTTTTTAAGGGCCAAGTAGCTCAGTGGTTGAGACTGTAGCGTTCAAAACCATTGACTGCTGGTCGGCTAGGTTCGAAACCTCAGCGACTACAGATTTTTATCTGTTGGCCCGAGACAGCGCTAGGAATCGCACGTTAAAAGGTAAGACCTCGTTAATCCTTGGCTCGCACAAGTTTCAACTTTTGAGGGCTGTCGTTCGTAAGGGGACGACAGATGGCTAACGAAAAAAACAATTTTAACAACAACAATTTTAACAATTCTGATACCCCGATTAATCTAACTTTATCAGAAGATTAATTAATAATATTTATCAAAATAATGATTGTATTTCTTCCTAGAGTGTCAGTATATAATCTATCTATCTATCTCTATTATCGATACATATATTTTTTATTCGAAGCCGATAAAAAAAATACAAAAATTTTGAAATAAATCGAACCCATCATTTTGTTAAATTATAAAATTTCATATGATATACCTAAAAGCTTGTTGCGAGAAGTAACGATGTATGTATTTCTGATAAATTAATAGTGTTGGGCATAATCGAATTATTTCCATAATCGAATGATGAGTACTCGAGTGATTACAATAATCGAATGTTCATTCGAATTATCCATCACTCGGATACTACAGACACCTAATGATAACTTTTTGAACTCGACTACCAAAGATCGAAGATGCCTATAGACTGAATATTCATGTGAGCGATGACTCGAATGAAAATGTTATGGTCGAGTCGAGAACCGAACAAATTTATACGAATACACAAAATGTGTATATCTCACTTCTTCTCTCTCTTCAGTTTCCTCTTACTATTTCACTCGGCAGTGCATTTTTTGTCCGAGAACTGAATTCCAATTCAAAATACTAGTTAGAGTGACAGTCTAGAGCCATGGTCACGGAACCTATTTGAGTAATCCATCATTCGAATGATTCTGTGCAAGTTCTCGAGACATCTCGAGACATTTCAATAATCGAATTATCGATTATTTTTCATTCGAATTATCCCATCACTATAAATTAAATTTGAAAAAAATCTGTATCAAAAATTATTCTCGTGATAGTATTGGACCCAGTACAGATCCTTGTGGTACACCCATCGTGACGTCCAAGCGTTCAGAATTAAAGTTAATAGTGGTTGACTCACTATGATATTTCAAACTAACAAATTGTTGTCTGTTCTCCAAAAATGACATGGCCCAATCATACGCACCGCCTCGTATACCAAACGAATAAAGCTACACACACTATCATTGCAAGTTAAATAAGAGCTTTTAATAATAAATAAATCTAATTGAAAATGTGCAGAACTTTAGCAAATATATCCTAAGTGGACTTTTTAAGTGAACTGTTATATTGGAATGATAGCTGGATGATTTCGAAGTGACCGATTACGGGCCTTAGACCCAGGATCTCATTACGGGCCCTGTACCCAGGATTCCATTGACGACCGACTCCTGCCTATTTTACAGTTTCGTCATATATTATAATTGCATGGTTATTTCTCACCCATACTCTTTTTAGGCTGAAATTTAACTCGTAAAAAACAACTGAACTTTATTTATAAAATTATTTTTACCTAAAAACTGCCGGTACCGACAGACGTTGTCCGGTATATCGATGTGTATAGATGTACCGACATTTTTTTCCCTATTTATGTTTCCTGTTTCCCTTTTCATGTTTCCCGTTTCATGTTTCATGTTTCCCGTTTCATGTTTCCCGTTTCATGTTTCCCGTTTCATGTTTCCCGTTTCATGTTTCATGTTTCATGTTTCATGTTTCATGTTTCATGTTTCATGTTTCATGTTTCATGTTTCATGTTTCATGTTTCATGTTTCATGTTTCATGTTTCATGTTTCATGTTTCATGTTTCATGTTTCATGTTTCATGTTTCATGTTTCATGTTTCCCGTTTCATGTTTCATGTTTCTCGTCTTATGTTTTCCGTTTCATGTTTCATGTTTCATGTTTCATGTTTCATGATTCATGTTTCATGTTTCATGTTTCATGTTTCATGTTTCATGTTTCATGTTTCATGTTTCATGTTTCATGTTTCATGTTTCATGTTTCATGTTTCATGTTTCATGTTTCATGTTTCATGTTTCATGTTTCATGTTTCATGTTTCATGTTTCATGTTTCATGTTTCATGTTTCATGTTTCATGTTTCATGTTTCATGTTTCATGTTTCATGTTTCATGTTTCATGTTTCATGTTTCATGTTTCATGTTTCATGTTTCATGTTTCATGTTTCATGTTTCATGTTTCATGTTTCATGTTTCATGTTTCATGTTTCATGTTTCATGTTTCATGTTTCATGTTTCATGTTTCATGTTTCATGTTTCATGTTTCATGTTTTATTTCCCTTATTTGCAAATATCAAATGATACGTAGACATTTTATTAATTTGATATACATACAGTATCGGAAAGTATTTATCTTGGGTATGGTGGTTTCATGAAAGCGTAAAGAATAGCTTGCTATATGTTGAGAGAGCATTACAATTTCTCCTCGCATTGCCACGTGGTCCGTTAATACGTCGGGTGGGGTAACAGGAGGAGCGCACAGCAGTGCGTGTCTCTCTTGTTTATGTGGTATCATCATATCAATGCGTTTGTGCTCGTGTAGATTTCTGTCTATACCCCAGATACTGTATGTACAAAACTGAACTCCTAAAACACTATTCATTGAATACCAAATATTTCCAATAAATCTTTTCACGCAAAAATCTCACAACCAACACAAAAATATCAACTTTAAAATTTCATTTTATGGCGAAGTAGGTTCCATCCTTACAAAATTCGCTTAGTGCACGAACTGAATGAAGACGACTTTGATCGTCGCTTGCAATTTTGCGAAATTATGAGTGAGCGAGCGTTGCACAATGGTAATTTTCTATTCAATGTGTGTTTTTCGGACGAGTGTTCCTTCTTCCTCCATGGTTTAGTGAATCGCCACAATTGCCGGTACTGGGTTGACACCAAGCCAAGGATTTTCCACGAGACACACACGCAATACCCCCAGAAGTTAAATGTGTGGGCTGGTATTTTTGGAAATTCCATTGTAGGACCTTTTTTCCTTCCTGGAAATTTGACAGACGATATGTACTTGGATTTACTACAAAATGCCATCGGCCCAGCTCTAACAAATATCATTGAGAACGATCCCGCATACCATGAACAGGAACTGATTTTTCAACAAGACGGAGCAATTATTTATATGACACATTTCCAGGACGATGGATAGGACGACGGGGCCCAATAGAATGGCCACCTCGGTCACCCGACTTAAGTCCTTTATATTTTTTTTGTGGGGACACATCAAAAGCCTTGTTTACAAAACACCACCAGACACATTAGAACAGTTGCAACGAAGAATCATTAACGTATGTCGCGAAGTGACACCCCAAATGCTTCAGAATGTACGACAACGGTTTGAAAATAACTTATACCACTGTATGCAGCTTGGCGGACAGCAATTCGAACATTTACTTGACTAATAAAGGAGTTTTGAAGTACAATTGAATCAATTTTTGCATTTTTCGTCACGCATTATCGTTGGAGTTTCAACGCTCCATATTTTCTGAAAGAGTGGATCGATTTTGAAAATGTAAGCACTGTGTAGGGAATGACAAGCCCCTTCTAAAGAGGTATGGCTTGACCCCCCTTCCCATTTGAAAAAAATATTAGGGTGATACCCCTACTTACGGGGTTGAATGTTTTACTATATAAATAAATGTGTCCCCCTGACAAACAAACTTGACCTGTTTTCGGATTTTATCGAAAAGTTCTTTCCCAGCCTGTAATGCCATGCGGTACGTTTTCGATGGAAAACCCTGTATATTTATATAACACACTAAGGTGAATTATAATAATTGAAAAAATAATTAGTAGGCTGGCTCGGGCCCCCTCCCAGGCACGGACCTTGGACCCAGAGTTGTGTGGCCATGCAGGACCTTCAAACATTTATTTCATTAACTCCCCATTCCCACATCGTAACATTTCAGCCATTGATTGAGATTAAATATCAATATCTTGTGGGGTTGAATCCCCAAGACAATCACAATAGAGTCTCCCTAACCTTTTAGGGTGCATATTCCTTCTACTGTTTTCCGTCAAGCAGTGATAAATCAACCGTTTGTCAATTATTGTTTGGAATGGAAGAGACGAGATTATCCACTCGAGTGATTTTCGATAGCTGATGGCGTGGTTTGATCGTTATATTAAAGTTTATCAACCCAATGACTATTTGGAACTGTTGGCATGATGAGTTAGAATCGTCGAGAACTTCCTAAACCTCAAAAATACGTCGATTTCAATCGACATTCGAGCACGTGTTACCCGAAAACGGTGGATTTTAGAGAAAAAATTGTAAGGACAAAAGAATTTTTCCATTTTCCTCGGAAAATCGTCTATAGCAATTTTCCGGATGCTTTTCCGGCTTATCACCTTCGAAATTCGGATTCAGCGGGTCAAAATACATGAGAAAAACTGATTCTGCGCACTTCATCGGCTACGAAAACCCTTGGTATAGGTAAACTTATCGGGCTTCTACGCAAATAAAAAAAAGAGTAATGTTACTTACGTAGTTTCGTCTCCTGAACACGAATCTGAAAATATTTTGCGGCGCTCTCTACTACTTTCCGAGATATGACTCTCCAAACATTGAAAATTTACCGTTTTCAAACACAAATTTTTCAGTCAAAAATCACTCAAAGTTTTTCTTTCTTTTGATAGGCCATTTCTTTACACACTAATCAACCCACATTTCACAATTACAAGCACTAAAAACATTATTTTTTCACAAATAATCCAAAAATAGTTATCGTGCGCTGTTACCAACCCACCACATGTAAAATGATAAAAATATCCAAAGGATACCGCACACTTTAATAGGGAAAGTGGCCCCCTGCCGAATCGGCTGAATTTTTGATATGTTGTAGTCCAAGTCATTCCAAACAAAAAGTCTAATGGGCACAACTTTTTCTTTAGGCTAGTTTTGGAGCTAGAGGCCCATGAAAACCTTCATTTGTTCTACATTGTTTTACAATACAAAACGTTATCCTTGATAACCATCAGCATTCTGATTAATCAAGATGTAAACATTCATCAATATGAGATACTTTTTCAAGTATTGTTCTTTGGAGTTGTTATATTGAGTCAATTATATAGTGTGTTCCAGCTACTTACAATTTCTAAAGTTCAGTAATTCGAAAATGGTTACAAATCGC
This sequence comes from Chrysolina haemoptera, assembly GCA_958298965.1. Taxonomy (NCBI): domain Eukaryota; kingdom Metazoa; phylum Arthropoda; class Insecta; order Coleoptera; family Chrysomelidae; genus Chrysolina; species Chrysolina haemoptera. Next base: position 25,623,000 of record OY282597.1, on the reverse strand, counting down.
CTTAGGGATCTACAATCAAAAACTCTTTATGAATTTTATTCTACGCCATTTTTTACATTACAAAGTTGAAAACTATACCGAGTGTTTGTTTTAAAAGAAAGCGATAGTTAAATTCGAAAAGTTCCGTATTGAAAAATATTTTTCGACAATCCTGTATAATTTGAAGGCATGAGAAAGAACAAGAAATATTAAAAATATGTCAATAAAATACCCGTAGAAAAAATTCTTTCTGAATCTATCATTGTACCGTCAGGAATATGAGGCAATTAATTCTTGTTCTGGATCCTGCTGTCTGGTTAACTTTCGTTTTTATTTCGATATCACAACAGTATTCGGGAAATTGATCTTTGACGCATTATGAAAATATTATAGTTTAGATTCGTTTTGAAAACTGTTCAATAATTTTCATGTCAATGTAAAGTTGAATATGGCGTATAATTTTGCAGTGAGATTCAAATGTTATAATAATAATAATAATGTTTATTTCCAATTTCATACAGGTTACGGTTACATTTTAAACATATAAGAAAACAAACAGGAATCCCATAAAACTCGAAGTTGTACATGGGAGTACAGTGTATACTTTTGTTTAAAAATTTTAGTTGGTACAAATATAGTAAGTTAGTACGATATATACATATAAAAGTGGATTGATAATACTATAATAATATAAACAAGTGGCGAAACTCATTACAGGATAGAAAGGAGGTGAGGAAAAAAAAAAAAAGTAAGTGTAATCTAGATATAAAACTAATTCTTAAGATAGATAGAGGGGGGTAAGAAAATGTGTTTATATTTATATATTTTTTTTTTTTTTTTTTTTTTTTTTTTTTTTTTTTTTTTTTTTCCTTTCTCTCAGAAGAATTGCTGAATATCTTTTCTTTGTAGGCTGTGTACATATGTTTTAATTCTTTTTTTGATAACATTGATGGAACTGACTGTGACCATTTCTTCTTTAAGTTTTGTTGGAGCTTTATTGAACATTTTTTGGCAGATATACGTATAGTTCCTCTGACCAATATTCTTTTTTGGCGCACTCGTTTTGGTATAGAGGTGTGTTTTCTGTCGGGTTTGGTAAGTATGGTCTAGGTATTGAAGGATGGTAGATTTGTTCTTGTAGGTATGTATCATTATGTGATAAAGGTATAGTTGTCTTAAGTCAAAAATTTTTGTTTCACTGAATAATTTATCGGTCGGGTATTTCCTTTCTTTTTTGTGAATAACTTTCAAAAAGTATTTTTGTATTGTTAATAGTTGTTTCAGGTGAACATCTAGAGCACCCCCCCATCCCAGTATTCCATACTGGATTCTAGATTCTATTAGAGCATAGTATAATATCCTCATATGATAAATTTCCAATATATTTGAGAAATATCTGAATCTGTATAGCAAACTCCTAAGAGTATTTACAACATTTATTATGTGCCTATCCCATCTGAGATGATGGTCTATTGTTACACCCAAATATTTTGTTTCTGAAGCCGCTTGGATCTTGGAGCTTTTATTTTGTGTAATAGAAAGAGTATTGAATACAGGTAGCCGGTTTTTATAGCAGGTGTAAGGCATATAATTTGTTTTCTCATAGTTGATAGTAAGCTTCCGTGACACGAACCAGTTTGTAATTTGTCCCATATCGGATTCCGCTTTCAATTTCAGGTTCGTCCAACTGACGTCTTTATAGAATATGACCGTGTCATCCGCAAAACTAGTTATTTCCCCTATCGTGTCAAGATGCAGAAGTTCGTTGAGGTATATTATAAACAAAATGGGCCCCAGCACTGTTCCCTGTGGAACCCCACACATAACTTCCTTCTCACAGCTATATGTATCTCTAATTTGAACAATTTGTTTTCTATTCAATAAGTAGCTTGAGAAGAGTTTGTGGGGAGTTCCGCGAATTCCTAGTCTCTCCAGAGTATCTAACAGCAAGGCATGATCTACCGTGTCGAACGCCTTGGAGAGATCAAGAAAAATGCAGAGTGCTGGATCTCCATCATCGACGGCTTGGTATATACTCTTTAAGAGATGGCTAATAGCGTCATTAGTAGATTTCCCGTCCCTGAATCCATATTGTTTGTCGGACAATAATTTGAATTTATTTAGATAATTATCTAGCCTCTGTTTTATTATTTTTTCAAATATTTTTGTAAGAATGGTGATCAACGAAATCGGTCTGTAATTAACAGGTAAATTTTTATCTCCTTTTTTATAAATTGGCTTGACTACTGCTAACTTGAATTCTTCTGGCACACAGCCATGTACTATTATCAAGTTGATTATGTGCGTTAATTGTTGAGATATTTGTTTGGAAATATGTTTTAATGTTTCAGCTCTGATTAGGTCATATCCAGGGGCCTTATTTGTTTTGAGGGTTGATATAATTTCTTCAATCTCCTTGTGGTTAGTCGGTTCTAAATAGAATGATTCAAGAGTTGGCTCGAGTGTGTGCATCGGCCCATTAAAGGGAGTTATTTTTTTTGCCATATTCACACCTACGTTAATATAATAATCGTTTAGAGCATTGGCAATGTCTTTATCATTGACTGAAATATTACCATTACTGATTATTTGTTTTATATCATGTTCATGTTTCACTGGGATTATTTCTTTAACTGTCTTCCAGAGATTTTTGGAATTATATTTGTTTTCATTTATTTTTTCTTTATAATAATTATTTTTTGTATTTTTTATTAGTAGGTTCAGAGTGTGAATACAATGGAGGACGAAGAAACCGATGAAATTATTAAACCCCAATCTCATGAACAAGATAAATGGCAGGATTTGAGGAACATTTTATTAGAATTTGACGAACGTATTGATATTCCAGGTCTATGGAGGATGAGAGTGAAATTTCGCCATCGAAATACTATTAGATAACAACTGTGAATCAACTACAATGTCAGTTTCTTTGATCATATCGATATGTTCCAAAATGAAACAACCTGTAAATTATTATTAGGGTTAATTCGACGGTCCTTCATTAGGGTCAACGATACTAGGTTCGAAAGGTACGTTAAATGTAACATATACTTAATGTATTGAGTTATATCCCATCATTGTCTCCATATTATACTTATGCTAAATGTGTGAATGGAGGCTTAGTTGACCCGCCAGGAGGAGTTTCTCCATCATACTCCTTGAGCATCAATAAAATAATCGAATATAAATTAATTAGACCTATTTTTATAACATCCTCCTTGAGTTTCATCATCAACTCGAACTATTAGTTTGTTCATACTGTATAATTGACTATCTGTAATGACACCAACAAAAAATACTTCTAATACTGTCTTATACTGATGAATCATCTTGATTACTCAGAATAGTGAAAATTATTCAGGGTTACTTTTTTTGTTGTTTAACAATAGAGAAAATATTTGAATTTTCAACGCCCTCTAGCGTCAAAACTAGCCTATAGAAAAAGTTATGCCCATAGGACTTTTTGTTTGGAATGACTTGGACTCCAACATATCAAAAATTCAGCCGATACGACAGAGGGCCACTTTCCCTATAAAAGTGTGCGGTGTCCTTTGTTGGTTATGTGTTGTCCTAAGGAAGGGTGGATTTTTTGTGAAAAAATAATGTTTTTTTAGTGCTTGCAATTGTGAAATGTGGGTTGATTAGTGTGTAAAGAAATGGCCTATCAAAAGAAGGAAAAACTTTGAGTGATTTTTCACCGAAAAATTCGTGTTTGAAAACGGTCAATTTTCAATGTTTGGAGAGCCATATTTCGGAAATAAGTAGAGAGCGCCGCAAAATATTTTCAGATTCGTGTTCAGGAGACAAAACTATACGTGAGTAACATCACTTTTTTTTCGATTTGCGTAGAAGCCCGATAAGCTTACCTTTACCAAACCCTTCCTGCCACCGGACCATTCATTGTTTTTGTGATTTGTATTCTCTATTTTTTTCTGAGGACTCTTTAGATTTTTTGTGTGATTTAAGGATGCTAACTTTATTGGCGAAACGCGCGTCAAGTGAAAGGCACATAGTTTTTCTGTTTTGGGTAGCTTCTATTTCTTGAATTGTTACTCTGGTGTATTTATTTACGAGGGACATGCAGGAAGCCATGTTAGGTATTTATTTAATAATGTATATATGTTTATCATTTAATAATATACAGTGTGACCCACTTAAGACCGGAGAACCCTTATAAAATATACATTTTCCAACCGATTGGAAACATTTTTTTTTATTAGGTAGGCATTCAAAAAGTCTACTAGGACTCCAAATTTCATGAACGAATCTCCATTTCCAGGGCCAACTAATCTGATTTTTCAAGGTCAAAAATCTTAAAAAAATGCTAGCGATTTTTTTAAAAAAATTCTAACTACACCACTGGATTCGCGACATTTTTACATGGTGTATACATCGATTACGTTGAAATGCATTAATCAATAAAAAAGTTAGAAGGGAATGAAATTTGAAAAATATGCCGCCTATTCGCACGAGTCAGCAGGACGAGTGGTGTTTACTCGAATCAATTCAGTTGAGATCACAATTGAAAGACAGACTTATGAGAAAAATCCAATCACTTGTGGTATTACTGTTGATAATGGGTGTACTGAAATACTGCAAATTCTGAGATATAAGTATACACCAACTGAAAGAAGTTACACCACACTCTCGTAATTTAGCCACCACTGAACTTATCCCTTCTTTTGAGTTCGACTTAGATTTCCAATACCAACAGAAAAACTCATAAAACACGGCGTCTGGTTGCAAGGACATTGAACAAGTCAACATGTGTTAAATTTTTCAATGTCCTTTCTTGATCTGGTTGACCCTCAAAACAGACCATCTCTCTCCAACTCTCGAGATTCCTAGTATCGTGTTTTCCTCATTCAAAATAAAATCAAACTTCAAACTTTCTCAAACAGACACAGAGTGAACTAGATACAAATATTTCCACAGCTTTCGAACGAATGAGAATAATACATTTTTTTTGTTACGATACAAATATTTGAAGATAAAATAAATATCTAACCTGCTTCTGAAATATTGTTGGGATTGATATTGACCCACTCTAATTTCCCGCAAAGTCCAACATAGAATTGTGGTGATGGCGGTAACGGCGCCAATGGCGGCTCTTGTATCCCCCCAATCTCACATGTGGAGTCATAATTCGCATATCGCGTCTACGGTAATTTTTTATATTATCATGCACTACAAAATGAAAAAAAAAAAAATTACTACCATTATTCTATCTTCCATCTATTATGTTCGCACCAACAAAGCCTGAAACCACCTGCTTAGAATAAAGATTAAAAAATAAAAACACCTGCACGCACATAACACTGAGACAGGACCACAACATTTATGCATGGACACAATGTGATTAAAATAATGCGATACGAACAATATGAGGTTTAAAAATTACTTCTTGTCAGTTTATAAATTACCAAAACTAGTGGAGGAATCGACGATATTACAATGTTAATTTCACTACAATATAATGTTAATCCATCGAAAAAAGTAAATGAATTACGTTAAGAAATTAATTATAAGAAAAAAAAATGTGTGAAACTAACAACTGAATGTTGTTGATGCACTAGTGCTCTTGTAAAATCGACAACAGTGTAGTTGTGGCATTAACATTGCCGAATTTGTTAAACAGCAAAAATTCGTGTGAAAATTATAAACTTGTACATGTGAATATTGTCAATATCAAGATTTGTTAATTTAACTAAGAATACTACTGGACCTCCTGGGTTTCTTATTTTTTGTTATTTTAACAACTTTTTTCCAACAGTGTACTTTCAGGAAAATGTCATTTTATCTCATAATTTTAAATTTTTTTTATTTACCAGCAGATTTCGATGAAATGACAGTCGGTGATATTTCGAGACACTCTGAATCCAGTGTGGTAGTCAAAGTTCTTATTAAAGTTTTGATATTGAATTGATAGACTGATTAAACAACATATCATTAAAATTTCATTTCTTATAACTTTTTTATTGATTGACGCATTTCAACGTAATTTACATTTAAACCATTATAAAATTTCCTGAATCCAGTGGCGTAGTTGGAATTTTTCTAAAAAAATCGTTAGTAATTTGTTTAGATTTTTAACCTTGAATAATCAGTTGGCCCTGGAAATGGAGATTTATTCATGATATTTGTTATCCTAGTAGACTTTTTGAATGTCTACCTAATGAAAAAAAAAAAAACATTCCAATCAGTAGGAAAATGTTGACTTTATAAGGGTGCTCCGGTCTTAACGGTCTTTAGCCCTTAGTATAAGAAACTTATATCGCTAGATGGCAGTTCATGTTCGAACTGCCATTTCCAGCTTGTCAATTTTCGCGCGGTACAGGACCGAATTAAGTATTTCGGTGATTGTTTTTCCTATTCGCTTTCGTGGTAATCTGAAAATTTGTACGAGCATTTGAGATTAAATATTGCGGTCCAATCACAGAATGAATCGAAAATTGAAAGTAAAATAAAAAATACTGAAAATCTGTAGAATATGAAGCGTTAAAAATAGTAGGTATAATTGATTAACGGGCGGAAACTATTTCGATGATGTTTTGAATGAGAATTTTGGGAAGAAAAGTGTACAACAAAAAGTTATACCGATGGTCTCATCTAGAATACTGGATAAAAGCTAATGACATGCATGCAGCATAAATATACAGTGCTGGTGTATGAAGTCTTTATCGTATATTATTTTTTGAAGGTTTTGATGCATTGTAATATTTTTTCAGATTTTTCGATTCAAAATTGGTATGAGAGGGTTTTCGGGGGTGGAGATTAGGAATCGTTTGTTGAAATTAATAAATTCAAGATGGCGGACGAGATTTGCGATTCTAGTCGGATTCGATTCAGAATTTGTATGTGTGGGTTTTCGGTGTAGGAGATAGTGAATCTTTTTTTTTTAATTATTGTTTTTGAGATGACGGCTCCAAGATGGCGGACAAGTTTTGTGATTATGGTCCGGTTCGATTTTGTACGCTAATTTATTGGTTTTTCACATTTTTCGTAATTGTAATATAGTGGTCACGCATTTTTTTTTTTTTTTGAAAGTCGGTTATTTTCAATATATTTTGAATGTGAATCAATCTGAGTCGGTCTATATTTATTATTGGGCTATAGTGGTAACACCACTGGGAAATCCCAAAAAGTCCTTAATAGTAAGATAAGATTGGAATATTGAGCTGAAGTTGAAAAATGAGGCTTTCATTTAATCTTTAGTATTAAACCGTGCATCAGAACTGGGTTGCAATTATGAACACATGATCCATAATAGTGAAAGTTTTATATTGGGTTATAGAAACGCATATTATCTAAATTTTCTTCAACCTACTGGATACACGCGAGTATTGATGAAATCTAAACAATAATTCCTATTCTCATCATTGTATTCAATCCTCATAACTAAAAATTGTTTCAAAACAAACGAAGCGACAGCTTGAACGATTTCTTTCACACTAGCTTGCATCTCCACCTAATTTCGAATTATCTCAGTATTCACTATTCTTAGAAGCCATTATAGTACAGTCGCTAAAGTAATATACATAATGAATGATGAGAAATAAACATTCCTATAAATATTGATTGAAAGTTTAATTTTGTGGAGGAAATCCGATTCTCGACTATCTGAAAAAATTAGATCAAATTAACAAAGAATACTTCTTTTTTCTTCTTTTCAGTAAGAGTCTTTTCACATGTTTCAATTTCCAGCGTGGCTTGTGCCGGGGAAGTAGTTGTTTTCTGTTAGATATTACAAATAAATCTTATTTTTAATTTTTGATTTTTCATGGAGAATGTTCCCCTTTTCAACATGAATACCTCCCAAGAGGTTATCTTGAACGATGGAAAATAGCAACTAAAGATTGCCTTTCAGCCACAACAGATTTTATGAATATCCTATTCATATTTTCGAACTAAAATCATAAGAATCTTTATTTCTCATTATTCATGATGATCTCCTACCACCATCTCTCCCACAAAATACCAGGTCAAAAAAGCCTGTTGTCGCCTATAACTCCTCCCTTGTGCCATTTAGAATATTTGAGGTAATGTGCCTCTTCGCGCCCTCTATCGAGCAATCGTCATATTTTTTAAAAGTTCAAAAGTTAAAATGGGGGACTATTAAAAGCCGCATTGTATGTATATTTATTATAATAATATAATAATAATAATAATAATTTATTCACACATTCTGAACAAAAAGAAAACATATCATTTAAACAGTACATGGTGAATAAATCGATACAAGAAACTTACGAAGCAGTAAACTGCTTGTGTGCAAGGAAGGCTAATATGTATAAGTTAAAATTGTTTGTATGGGAAACGATTACAAAGTAATTAAGATATATAAAGTAAGGGACATAGTACAGTAAACTTAAATTAAAAATTAAAATAACTTATTAACGTAGTATTACATATACATTACATATACATGATATAAAGATCGTGGAATCAGTGGGAATATACATGGTGTAATGGAAAAACGGTAATAAAAATAAAGATATAGCATTCATATTAATTACATATAGGGTGAAATTGTTTGTATAAGGAAGCGATTACAGTTAAATTAAGACATGTTTAGTAGGGGCTCAATATAGTAGACTACATATTTAGGAATAAATTATCATGATAAAAATCATAAAAATCATATGGTGGCGATAAGCACATGGTATATGACATAAGAGGACTCTCAAGACTTAATATCAGAATGAACATACATGACTTGACAATCCATTGTTTATATACAAAAGTAGAAAACAGACATCATATGGTATTGAGGGACCTGGGATTGGGGTAAGATATATGTGAGGTATATCTATAAAGAGATGTATTTGGAGAGTGTACTACAGTAGAGCTTGGAAGTTTCAAGTGAATGCTCAAATTTTTCAATTATTTCTTATATGTAAGTATACCTCCATACCTCCATACCTAATGAAAATTGAAGAACTGAAGTATTTTTCACCTCTCTCGAAACCAAATTTGATTTTTCATCATACCTTGCCAAATTTTTGTGCAGTGCAATATTTTCGATAGGCTGCTCGCGAAAAAATTGAAATGAACAAAATGGCTTATACAGGAACGGTACTACAGAACTTTGTTTTTTTAGGAAATTAATTGAGCTTTCTTCATTGTAATGAATACTTTTTCGATATTTTTAACGATTGACGAGTTTCGAATTACAGCCAAAAACAAGTTTTATTAACCAAGGGGTGTTTTTTTGGAGGGGTAGTCCCTCCAAAACAGATTTATGTTGTTTGTTGACGTATGGGACCTCCAATAATAATTTATGAAGTAAATTCCATGCCGGTTGATTGTGTAGGAAATTTCTACACCGACTGTACTACAAGGAACGCTGGGATTTTTTAATTCGAATGAGAATTTCTTATTTTATATTTAAAACACTTCCTAGGGAATTATCATGATGACCTTACAGATTTGAAAGTTCAGTTTTCTACTCGGAATTATAGTGGGCGATGAAATGATTTCTATAATTTCATTGTTACATGCAATCAAAGTTACAAAGAAACGAAGTAAATTCTAAAAATATTCAGTGACAAACAGCAAGGTTCAAATGTCATGATATTCGAACTAGGCAAGATTCTATTAATAAACATTTATATAACTCGACATGTAAGGCATGTTTTACATGATATAAATGAGTGTATCTCATCAATTGTTGAAAAAATATTATCACAATATGTTGGGTATCCTGTTTATTTTCATCGCTTTCACTAAAGGATGAGGGAAATAAAGAAGTTGAATTGAATCATGAATATACTTGAAATGGCGGTTGTGGATGGAACTGAGGAATAAAAAAAAAGAACTCACAGTCTTTATTTGATTTAAATCGATATGGAAGACATAAAAGCGAAAAATTTGAAAACAAAAATCATTCAATTATATTCGATGTTCGAAAATCTTGGATAGTCCTACACATTGCATATTTTTTAACTCAATGTTCCTATTCCATACAATTTGTTCGACGAGACGGAAGAACTATATTGGCGTTGGACTATTATTGTAGTTGAATGAAGCAAAATTTGAATTTCCTACGAGCGTGCGGAAAAGTAACTTTTCCGCACGATTTTTCGTTTTGAAAGTTATACTTTTTTTACGATTTTTACTTTTCCGTACGATTTTTACTTTTCTGCACGATTTTTGTATTGTTGAAAATGAGGATATTTAGGACTAACTAAATGATCTATGTAAGTAACTATTCTGTCCTATTAGTCATTTTGTAGCATTATTATTAAAACTTATTTATTAAAAACCTTGTTTTTTCATAAATAAAATGGACAAAACACTGGTAGGAAAAATATTGTACCTAACTCTTACGGAAAATGTCTTTTCCGCACTTGTTAGGTAAATGACTATTTAGTGCAGAAATATATTTATAAAATCATAGCAGAGCGCTTTTGACTAAAAAGTCATCATCAGTGCTTACCTGAAAGTAAGTTATGGTTGAAAATAAATTGAATAGGTAAAATTTATGATATGAAATAATGTAAAAAGAAGGTTACTTACTCGTCAGGTATACAAGAGCCAAAACCATAAAAACATCATGTGTCCAGAGGACGATGGAAATGATTTAAAATTAAGATATTTCACAACATTAAAGGTGGATTCATGCAAGCATAAATCTAAACTTGAATGAATTTAAAACTAAAATTAAGAATATAAAACAATGTAATGAAATGGAGGTGTTCACGCAAAAAATTAAGCAATTAAAATTAACATTAAAACTAAGAAAGATGGCCAACTTTCAACTAATAACTTAATTTCTTCCATAAATTAGAAACGGCGCATGCGTAGTCTACTCACAGCTGATTGCTTTCAAAGAGGAAAGAGGTTTATATTCGCAATTTCAGCATAGGTTTGACGCCATATTTTCTATATCTCTTATTCCTCACAACACCAGAGGCTCCCGCAGAAGCAATAATGTACTCAGTACTAAACCATACTCACTTCTCTTAGTGATAGTTTTCATGCTGTACTGTAAACACCAGAATAGATAAAACAAAAAACAACAAACCACGATAATCTCAGGTTAGGTGAACCTTCTGTTTTCTGATCAAAGAATACCCTAAGACGTTTCAAAAATTGACAGTTGCAACGATATGCGCATGTCTAATACTTTCTTAATTTCGTTAAATTGATGCTGCATGAACACCGTCATATTCCTAATTTAAAATTCATCTAAATCTTATATTAATTTTAGTTTTAGTGATGTTGCATGAATCCACCCTAACAAATTAACTTACGTTAAGGTAGCGCCTGGAGCTGGCGTCCAAACACAGCGCCCACCCCCCATCACAAAGTCTAGTTCACACTAGAGAAATGAATCGGCGCTGGCGCTAGCGCCCTCAACTTTATAAAAACGAATGAATTTGAACACTTTTCATGAATCAAGTTAGTCAGGAGTCAACTCTACTTGAGTGTTACCAATCTGCTGAATCTGGTTTTTCCTAATTATCGGTATCACAGTGAAAATATCCCTCCTCTCTAGAATTCATATTTTTTTTTTTACATACAGGGAAGTGGTCACGGATTTTGGTTGGTCAGAAATCAATCATCTATTTGAGAACTACCAACCCACTGAATTTCATTTTCCTCAAATAAGTCCTTCATAGAAAAAACTACCCCTCCCCTAAAAAAAATTATATTAAAAAAATACAGGGAAGTTGTCACGGATTTTGGTTAGTCAGAAATCAACCATCTATTTGAGAACTACCAACCCACTGAATTTCGTTTTCCTCAAATAAGTCCTTCATAGAAAAAAATACCCCTTCTCTCAAAAAAAACAATATATTTTTTTTTAAACAGGAAGTTGTCGCGGATTTTGGTTAGTCAGAATTCAACCATCTATCTGAGAACTACCAACCCACTGAATTTCGTTTTCCTCAAATAAGTCCTTCATAGAAAAAAATACCCCTTCCTTTAAAAAAAAATAATATTAAAAAAAAAACAGGGAAGTTGTCACGGATTTTGGTTAGTCAGAAATCAACCATCTATTTAAGAACTACCAACCCACTGAATTTCGTTTTCCTCAAATAAGTCCTTCATAGAAAAAAACCCCGTTCTCTCAAAAAAAAACAATATATTTTTTTTTAAACAGGAAGTTGTCGCGGATTTTGGTTAGTCAGAAATCAACCATCTATATGAGAACTACCAGCGCTCTGAATTTCGTTTTCCTCAATTGAGTCCTTCATAGAAAAAAATACCCCTCCCCTAAAAAAAAAATATTAAAAAAAACAGGGAAGTTGTCACAGATTTTGGTTAGTCAGAAATCAACCATCTATCTGAAAACTACCAACCCACTGAATTTCGTTTCCCTCGATTAAGTCCTTCATAGAAAATAATACCCCTCCCCTAAAAAAAAATATTTATTTTCAAAAAATAGGGAAGTTGTCACGGGTTTTCGAAAGTAAATTCATTCGTTTTTATAACATTGAGGGCGCTAGCGCCGATTCATTTCTCTAGTGTGAACTAGACTTGGTGGTGGGGGGTGGGCGCTGTGTTTGGGTGCTAGCTCCGGGCGCTACCTTCACGTAAGTAACAGATTAAAAGTTCTGGGCCAGGATTAACGTGAATAAAATAATTATAATAGAACATGTCCGTTTGAATGTCTCTTATGAAATGAAGTGCAAATTGAAATTTTACATTGTATGACAAGGTGAAGTAGACAAATGAAATATGGCATGAAGTCGAAAAACATAGAATGAGTGAAATATAAATGAAAGCTAATTATGACATACTCAAGATATGAGTCTTTGAGGCAACCAAGTCAAATCTCTGAAATATCAGTCTAATGAGAACTTCTAAAATTCAGATGTATGCCAAGATGGCCCCAAAAGGACTCCATCAAGATAATGTGAGTGAATTTGAAATAGAACTGGTGATTTAGAATCATAAAACTAGTTTCTAAAGGTAGCAGAAACAGAGATCTGACAATGTTTCAGTCAATTTACATTTATTTTTATTTTCAGTTCTGCTGATTGGGAATCCAAAATTAAACTCAAAATCATATGATAAGTCTGATGAGAACCTTTCCAATCCCAAGAAAATCAACTGGATGCCTCCAAAAAAAGGAGAGCCAACAAACAGAAAATGTATTGAGAAGTCTACAAATTGTTAATTGAGATTGAGAAGTAATTAAAGATGCATGTATTGTGTATTGACATACTATTCCTTTGTTTGACGTCACAAATGTGACAGGTACTGTGACATCGATATTTGAATCGTAACCCCCACTTTTGAAAGAATCATTTGAAAGGGAATATTTTTCTTCATATACTATGAATAGAGTTTGATATCTTGGTACGTAAAGGACTAGTTTTCTTGCGGCCGTTGACGGTGGCTTTTGACGGTCGCCGACAAACGTGCTGAACTGCTTTTATGACTTTATGTAATAGGCATTTGTATTACAAGGGAGGAAAGTGCCACTTTTCTTCCCGCAAGATTTAATAAAACTTTTTTTAGTCTATAGTGTTGATTTGACAACCCGCGGTGAAGCGCAACGGAAAATAGTAATAATAGCCGTCATCTAGTCTTACTCGCTCGTTTAAGTCGTTTGAGTTCACTCATGTGACTGTATACCGAAATATTATTTTTATTATTACGAAAGAGTCGTCCAGGAATGTCAGTAAGAAACAGTAGGTTTTTCCACTGACAATAGTGGACAATTTCTACAAACAAGACATTTAAGTATAGTTCAAGTAAACGATATAGTGCAACCTACCTTTCACAGTTCCCCTGTAAAAATATAGTACGGGAGCTAATGAACTTCGTATTTCAATAATTATTTCCGAACGTATAAGAATCACAATAACAATGGGTTATCTGTCCATAAAGTACCCACCCGCCCTGTTAACTTTTGAACTGATTGAAATTTTTCTTTGGAATATCCGCAGGTGAAATGGTAGTTCTCTTTATCATACTTTTTTTTTTAATGGCCTGGTGGATCGAGTGATACCTCATTCGAAACGGCTTTCAAATCTCTATATGACATCGAAATTTCAAACAAAAATATTCATCCAAAACAAAATGGTACATAATATTAGAACTCTGATTGAGTAACCCTGTTAACTTTTGAATGGAATAGAATTGTTCTTTGAATTTTTTTTTTGGTGGAATGATAGTTTATAAACTACTCTTCGACAGTACAGAAAGGTCTATTTTCAATATGGTGTCGGACCACCGTTTTGAAATTTTTTTTTGACACCTCATTTGAAACAAAAAGAAAAAAAATATTCCAGACTAAATAATTTATTCACATTTGAGGGTTATTGTTGAAAAAAAAAAAAACTGATTAACTGAAGTACAATAAGTTTAAAATATTTTCTTTTCATTTTCATTATTATTATTGTTTATATATAAGCAGGAATTCCGAAATAACTGTTTTAATGAGGTTTGGTCAATGGGAAGAACAAATTGCATCTGACAGGAACAAATATTTAATTGTCACTTGGGGAAGCTACAACTGTCTTAGCGAAATAAGTCGTGGTGTTAAATAGGAGTTTTGTGAAGATCGAATCGTCAACTGTCTATAAAATCACTGTACTGGAAAAAGTCAGCGTTGTTATCACACTCGTTAATTTCAATTTCATGACTTGTCCAAGGATGCGACATTTCAAACAGATAATAAACAAAAATTATGAAGTATTCAATCATAACTGGAGACCCACAAAATAAAACAGCAACAATCTCAAATTTCAACACTCAAATCGCGATCAGCTCCTGAACTGAACTTCGATGAGACGACGGCGATAACCTTCTGCGATTTCTATCGGTCACCGTAAAAATACTTCAATTTCAATTGTATGATTCTTCAGCCAATCATAAAACCAAATTAGTACAAGCTATCCAATACGAAACGCCAATTCCACAGTCCACGTGGACTAGCTTACATCAGGTTCATTTTTACGACTTGGTTTGTTACCTTTGAGAGTGCCGCGAAGTTTAATTGCGCACAATATCGTTTACTCAGACTATAGCACCCAAGTAACAATTTTAAGACAGTTTTTATTTATTTAGGTTTTAAAATGCTTTAATCCGACATCCGGTTTAAAGTAACCTTAAGATAAACTAAAAGTTCTTAGAGACCACTTATTCTTAAATGAAGAATTGAATGCACTCTTTAAATCAAAATTAAAATGCTATTTGCTCTTAATGTCCTATTGATCTTACACTGGTTTTATGTTACTCTTAAAATTAGCTATTTCAAAACTAATTTGCTATCATTAAGAATTAAATAGCAAGTTGGTTTCAAAACAATCCGTTCGGAGAAAAATAGTTTTAATGCAGTTTTATGGAGTACCCTTGATGTATTCTTTAAAAACCATTAGGAAAACTATTTTATCCTAAGACTATACATTCAATATAATACCACATCAAATCCAAAACCACAATTTTTACCTTTTAATAAGTACATTAAGAGTATTATTAGGTTTGAAGGTTTTAATTTAGGCAATTTGGTTTGAAGATATACCTTTTGGTCTTTGTACGACTAATCAGGTATATCCCCTCCACATACGAATTAAACGCCATCTTGTCAAGAAGCTATTTTAGTGAACCAGTGCTGTCCGCATGTTTACATGTGAAATAAAACACGATGTAACGGAATAATAGTAATATGCCAAACTTACCTTGTTTTTTTTAAATGAAAATCGTCAAAAATGAAAATGCACCACACGCTTCAATCACAAAACCGGCAAAATTTGTGAGGTTAGGATTTCATTCGAGAGCAAGACCACTTTAAGGTCACGAGTTTGAACACATTAAAGCATATTGGTTTTAAGAGGAAACGTAAACTGAGTCCTGCGAGAGTCATTGGATTCAAAGTGGTAAATTGTTAAAAAAATTATTTTAAAAATTGTTTAAAAATTTGTTTAAAAAATTGTTTTAAAAATTGTTTAAAAATTTGTTTAAAAAATTGTTTTTAAAATTGTTTTTTCCGTTAACCAGCTGTCGTCCCCTTACGAACGGCAGCCCTCAAAAGTCGAAACTTGTGCGAGCCAAGGATTAACGAGGTCTTACCTTTTAACGTGCGATTCCTAACGCTGTTTTAAATCATGCGAGATTTAAAACATTCAATAAATGAACAATTAGTTTTAATCTATATCACGCCATGTTTTACTGCAATAAAGACTCCGCCATATTGGACATTTTCAATAGTACACGAAAAGAATATTATTATTCAAATAATTGCGTATTGGATCTTCTTAGAAAACTGAAGAACGGTGTGTCGAAATATGCCATTCAATAAAAAAAATGCATTAAGATGCTTGGATGCAAAATAAAATTTGATGATATTTTTTTAATATTTTTTAAGTAAGAGAAAAATACATTAAATTATTGGCGCTCGAGTTATGTTGAAGTATATTATTACATTCTATCAAAAAAGTGCCATTCGTTGGTGAATTTTTCAGAATAGTTTGCTTTCGAATATTATTTTATGATATGCTTAGTATACCTATTCTGTTTAAAATATAACCACTCTGTCGGCCATTATACAGATTTAAAAGTTGTCGAGTGTAAGTAAACAAAATAAAACTCTTTCAGGATTAATTAATTATTTTTAAAAGGAAATTGAAAAAACCTACAGTCTAACTCCACCAAAAATATTCTTTATTGCAGCTGTCATGCAGTCAGAAGACTGACATCACGGTGATATCATGTAGTCAGAAGACTAACATTAAGAGGGAGGACATGTTTCGAAGGATCAATCCTTCATCTTCAGCAAATTATGAGTTAGTTACAAATCGATCTAAGGAAAAACAAAACGGTTACCAAAGAGTTATGAATAACAATAAAATGTGTGAACCTACCATATTATGGTTGAAAAATTACAATCAATGGGAACATTGTAATTTTTTTTTTTTGCGATAAAGGCAAGAGACTCAACTTACTTGAGACTCTTGAAATTAATAAAGCGATTAAAAATTCAGATTTACAATGTTTGATCGAACAGACCCAGTTTGACAGTTTAAAACTTTTTAACTCTTTACTATTTTGATACCTGTTTCATTCCACTTAATTTTCAATGATTCACCTACATTCTTTTGGTTAAAGTTCTTATTAAATACCCAATATTCTTTACAAATGAAAACATTAATTCGTTTGTTCTATGGTTCTGTCTGTAGCTGTCATTTTCTCAATTTTCTAGTTCCATGAAGCATGGGACATCTCACTCTCTTCTCTGTCACGTTGAGTCAGGACTGTCCACATGACAGATGTCATTCATGTCAAATTTATTGTCACTTCCTCTTCCTACTTGTTACTTTGTTAACATTGCTGCATGGTCACAGTTTAGTTTTCAAAATTGTTTTTAATATGATGATGTTTATTGTTGGATGGACCATCCATGGTCCCTGACATTAGTGGTTGTGGCCTCCGCTCCAGATGCGGACCACATGGTCTTTGGTTATGACCAAACATTTTTAGTTTAAGAATTAAAAAAAAAATGTTCCCATTGATTGTAATTTTTCCACCATAATATGGTAGGTTCACACATTTTATTGTTATTCATAACTCTTTGGTAACCGTTTTGTTTTTCCTTAGATCGACTTGTAACTAACTCATAATTTGCTGAAGATGAAGGATTAATCCTTCGAAACATATCCTCCCTCTTAATGTTAGTCTTCTGACTACATGATATCAACGTGATGTCAGTATTCTGACTGCATGACAGCTGCAATAAAGAATATTTTTGGTGGAGTTAGACTGTAAGTTTTTTCAATTTCCTATTGAATCTCACTTTCACTGTATGCAATGGATCGTCTCCGATGGAATTATTTTTAAGTTAATTCAGTACGCTATAGATACATTTTAAGCGCAAAACATCAGATAATAAGTTTTAATTTATGTATTTAAAGTTGCCTTGTAAACCTTTTTAAGAATATAGAATTAAAACTTAATGGTTTTAATACAGTTTTAAAATTTAGTCTTGCTGCTTTATGGTGGTCTCAGGCCTGTCTTGAAGATCACTTGGTTTTATTCGAAATTTTATTGTGTAGTTTTAAAGCGATCTTGAAGATCGGAATGGTTATTTAACGAACAAGTGTATTAATAAGGGCGATTAACAATCGAGATAATTTAACGCGTAAGCGAAGCGAACGCGTTAATGTTTGAGATTGTTAATCGCCATTTTAATTCACGAGTTTGTTACAAAACTTTTCCGTCGACACTAGTTTTCGAAAATAGAGATATCTCACTTTCAATGTTTATTTATTTAACGTTACGATAAAAAACAATCACAATTTCCTATTTATATTAACTCTACTCAAAGATAGTTTAATTTTTCTCAGTGGTACTTTTATATTATTTTTTATTGTTTATTTTCAAATTGAAATAAAAAAAAAAATTACCCACGGTGGGTTTTGAACTCTCGACCTCAGTGTTGTGGACTTTACCATTACGCCACGGGACCATATATGGTTTTGAATCACAACTGGTGTAATGAACATTTTCTGAAATTTTATTTGAAAATTGACAAATAAATAATGACAGATAGTACTAACCAATAAAAAATGTATAAGAGCAATGTATGTTGGGTTGCATATAATCAAATCGTTGATTAATAGAAAATCATTCATTAACAGGGGTCATCAATCAACGATTTTGAGTGCGTTAAAATACATCATAAATGAACGGTCGACGGAAATAAGAGCGTTAATGTCAATTGGGCAGCGGAGTATTCAGTCAATGTTTTTGTTTTGTTTAGCCAGTGGTGTGTGTACAATGTGTATCACAGGCAGTATCACAAGTACATAAATGCGACGTCTGTGTTTATTTTACAGATAAGCATGCAAATGAATGCAATAATCCGTGACATATGTGGAAAAAGGATACTCAGTTTTACAGTTAACAGCCTCACTGCTTCAATATTTACTTTTAGGTCACGACTGTGATCGGTCATTGTTGTTGCAGAGTTGCCATAAGTGTGGATGTTCGCAAGAAAAACACAAACGTCATGTCATCGACATTGAAACATTTTACCATTGCAGTTTGAAAATTACTGCACAAACAAAAATAACGATGAAAAGGGGAACATTCTCCATGAAAATTGAAAAATGAAAACTGTGACTTATTTGTAATATCTAACAGAAAACAACTACTTCTCCGTTTAAAGCCACGCTGGACATTGAACTATACCTGATAGATATTGTGAAAAGACTCTAACTGAAAAGGAAAGAAAAAATCTGAAAGTGAAAATTTGGTTATCTTGAACGATGGAAGATGATTCCACAAAAGAATTTATGAATTTCCTATTCATATTTTCGAACTAAAATCAAAAATAACGATCTTACTTCGAATCATCTGAATATACTGAATGGTACAGGGAAGCCCATTCGGATATGTCCGAAAGTAATGAATAATTTTGACGATTTCGGTGGAGAATGAAGTCGTTAGTTGTTTTCTTTCAAATATTTGCGTCATAGTTTCCACTTTGCGAGAATGTGTGGAAAGACGGGTATTTTCTGTTAACGTTAACATTTTCTTTCATTGACTTAAACTATCCAATGCATAACATTGCACTTTGTTTATTCGTTTTGTATGACAACTAACTAATTATATTGTTACGATACTAAGATTCGAAGCTATACAGAAAATAATGGACAGTTATGACTTTTTCATTCACAGTTCAAAATCAATAGTGAATTCAAATAAACCAAAAATCTAGTACGATTGGGTTTTGAGACGAGGATCGATTGTAGCACCACCAAACTTAGTATGCTAGTTGTTGGAACCATGAAAAACAGAAAAAAAAATTGTTTACCGAAATTCCAGGGATGGAACATTTTTTTTCGTTTAAAAATAAATGAATAGATTATGGAAAGTATATGATTAATCGAAAAAACAACTCAACAAGGTGAAAGACAATTCAATTCTCCACAAAAATGATACCTAGTAATTTTTTATGAAATACGCTCGGTTTCTCAGAAAATGTGATTGATCGCCGACATCAAATTTCAGGTTCACGCTTACCCGCCGCTGAAAGTTCTGGGAGAAGGAAAAAGAAAAGTTCATATCGTTTCTGAAAATTCCTACCTTCTCATTCAAATATAATATGCGAGTATTTGAGTACCTAAAATTTATTTTGTCGCACTTGTTTGCGGATGATCCGAAAATCATGTAGATATGGAATTATTGTACTGAAGCAGCAACCCATACCCTCTTTGGACTATATGCAATAATTTTAGAGTAGTGTGACAGATCCCACTTATATATACCAAAAAAAAAAAATTTACTCCCGCCTCATATTAAACTTTTCCGTAAAACTGGCATTATTTTCAGTAAATGTTGAAAATAATCGCATATACAGAATGGTCCAACGAAAAGTATGCACCTAGCTTTTCTCCTTTTTGTGGAATTGCAAGCAAAAATGCTCGGACACGTGGAGTTTGTTTTTGAAGGGGACACATTTCAGATATATTATGCAACTTGTGTCTTCAACCCCCTAGCGAGGGGGTGTTACAACCCTAAAATTTTAAATGGAACGTGGGGTCGAGTGATATATCATTTGAACGAGCATAAAATTATCTTTCCAATGATACCCTATTTGTTGAAATCTACTGAAACAGTTAATGCGAAAACGGCTTTAAGAACATAACCCGATAATTTTGGTATTAATGAAAAATACAAATCAGTTTTGGTTACTAGGAATCAGGATAACGACAATCATTTCTAAATTACTTTATTTTGCCGAAAGCAACATTTCAATGATAATTTTTTGTTATCACAACTAAATTCTCCATTTATCGTTTGCGTGATTTTGTCGAAAACGACTGCAGATAAGTGTAAGAAAAAAACTGCAGATATGTGTAACATTTGTTTTACAGATGAGTGTACATTTTATTTGAATGGAGCTTTGAATAGGCATAATTGCCGTTACTGGGATGACAGTAACCCATATTTATTCCGTGAGGTTCATTCCCAGGCCCCTCAAAAAATAAACGTCTGGTGTGGCATATTAGGAAGTCATATCATAGGACCACTTTTCATTCCTGGAAATATAAATGGTGAAATCTACCTAAACATGCTTGAAGACGCAATTGATTCTTTCATCACACAAATAATAGAAGATTACCAAAATCATAATGCTGATCGGCTTCATTTCCAGCAAGATGGAGCACCTCCGCACTATTTTGTTCCTGTACGAGAATTTTCAGATAACCGGTTCCCCGGACAGTGGATTGGCAGGAGAGGCCCAATGTAATGGCCTGCCAGGTCACCTGATTTATCGCCTTTGGACTTTTTTCTATGGGGACACTTGAAAAATAAATGTTTTGACATGAAGCCCGAGTCCATAGAAGATATTTGCCAACGGATTATAGCAGAGTGCCGAAGCATAACACCTGATATGCTACAAAATGTTAGACATAGATTTGAACAAAGTCTGTATTATTGTATGGAAGCAAATAGGTCACAATTTGAACACTTGTTGGAGTAACATTTCAATAAATCAATTTAACAGCTTGTTTTTTTTTTACAAAGCACTATTACAAGTAACAAATATTGAAACGTACTAAGTACTACTTGTACATATTTTAATTCCTAGTAACCAAAACTTATTTGTATTTTTCATTAATACCAACATTATCGGGTTCATGTTTTTAAAGCCGTTTTCGCATTAACTGTTTCAGTAAATTTCAACAAATAGGGTATCATTGGAAAGATAATGTTATGCCCGTTCAAATGATATATCACTCGACCCCACGTTCTATTTAAAATTTTAGGGTTGTAACACCCCCTCGCTAGGGGGTTGAAGACACAAGTTGCAAAATATATCTGAAATGTGTCTCCCTCAAAAACAAACTCCACGTGTCCGAGCATTTTTGCTTGCAATTCCACAAAAAGGATAAAAGCTAGGTGCATACTTTTCGTTGGACCAATCTGTATGTTTAATAACACTGTTGTAATGTGCAAACCTCGAGCTTGAAATCACATGTAGGATGTGTATGAGCGATTATTTTCAACATTTAGTGAAGAAACTGCCTGGATTATGGGTGAGTTGAAAACTGAGGCAGGAGTAAAACTCAGGTTTTTCTTTGGCATGTATAAGTATGACACTTGTCTTACTAGTCTAAAATCGTTGCATATGGTCCAAAGAGAGTACTGATTGCTGCTTCAGTATAATCATTTCATATCATCTAAAATATCCATGACTTTCGGATCCTCCGTAAATATCGTAAAAGGATTATGTGAAGTGGGACAAAACACATTTTAGGTACTCAGATACTCATATTTTATATTTGCATGAGGAAGTAGAAGTATTCAGGAACGATATACACTTGTTCTATTCCTTCTACTATAATTTTTAGCAAAGTTATGACATATGATTGCCAGAAATTGCAGTGGCGGGTTAACGCGAGCTTGAAATTTGATATCGAAATCAGGTTTTCTGAGAAAACGAGTGCATTTTTTGAGAAATCACTGGGTATATTTCTTGTGAAGAATTGAATTATCTTTCGCCTTGTTGAAATTGTTTCTTGATAACTCTTATACTTTCAGAAACAACAGCAGAATATAATTATAATTTATCTTGAATACATCTTTTTTTTGGGTACCTACCACTCCTGATTTTTTGAACAATTTTTTTTCCTAACAATACATGATGTCAAGTAGTCATGTGCCCAGTTTTAAAGTCATTCTTCACTTATGGCTTACATTTGTCTGTGATTACTGTACTAGAAGCGGATTTAAACAAATTCCATTTATACTCTAATTCACACGAGAGCTGGGGTGACTATAATGGAAGAGGGGTTATTTAGATCAGATCTTCTTGATAACATGTTTGCCAGGAAGTACGCAAGAAGAAATATTCAATAAAATTCTCATCCACTACAACATTTCACCAAATATACAAAATCAACTTGAAATTGCTGTGAATTTGAATAAAAAAATCGCTTATTTTCAATATCTGAAAATAGTCGTGGAATTTTATTATTTCATAATTATTGTCTTCAACATGAACGTTATTATTAGATCACGCCGTGTACGGAATAAACAACGAATTGGTTGTATACAACAACATTAATATAATAATTGTAATAGCATCTCGAGCTTATAATAACAGTACAAAGTTAATATTTTTGTGTCCCAGATATCCGCGGAAGCTAGCTCGCTCCTATAACTTTTTTGTTTTTGCAGATAGTGCAGTGAAATTTCAAGGATCGGTGTCGTAGCATTAATTGAATCTATTGATGAGAGAAATTTTGCTATGAGGATTTGGCAACATCGCTTTCCCGCAGTTTTTCACTAGTAGAATGATTTAGAGAGACAGTGTCGGTCGGTACCAAAAAATAATATAAAGGTTCGTGTCGTAGTTGGTTCGGTGAACACAATTATAATTATTTCGGTTCAGTTACGGAATTGGACATTAGTTTTGGTGTTCTCCTCATATCCTTCTTGCCTCCTTATTCTAACCCCCTAATTGTCCTTTCAACACCAAGAAATCGAAGAAAACGAACTACTGCAAAAGGTAAGATTTTACGTTATTCAGCATTTCGGGATGCACAAGAAAACAAAAACATAACAATCGGTAAACGACATAAAACTGCATTTTTTGACGAGTGACCCATCTTTATGCAACTTCCAGTTTTACCACAAGTGACATACACTTTCGATTTTTAATGGCATACCTGGCTCATTTTCATTTCTTTCGTCTCCATATGGCATTCTCAATACAATCAATTTTTTGTAACCAAATATACAGGGCTATTCAAATTCGAGTCTATGCATGGGGATTTCGGTAACGGTAAGAGATAGAGGGTTGGTTAAATGGGGGCAAAGTAGCGTATTTCAGAGGTTAATTATATGGATGAAAAAAATCTGACCTAGCTTCTTCAGTTCTGGAGTTATACAGAAAAAATCGAAAATTTAGAAATTCTTCTTTTGCCTATATCTTTTTATTTTACGAAGATTTTTTTAAAATTTTGCCACTTTGCCATAGCAACTTTTTGTAGCCTTTCCAAATATCTGAATAAAAATTATATACAGGGTATCGTATAAATTGGGCCACCCTCAACTTTTAATTTTCAAATACGGACCTGTATTTTTTATTGCATTTTTTTGAATGCCAAGAGTCATGTTTCATATTGACGTAGTATTTTCATCTGAATTACAGAGTGTTTTGGAAATATTGAACTATTACCAGTAAAATTTCAAATTTTTTTTTAATTCCAGCTGTAATTAAAAAAAATATATCATAGAATAAGGTATAGAATGCATAGGATTTGGAAGAAAATCAACATTATTCGACGAAGATTGTCTTCTTCAAGAATTCATCCACATTTCAGTTCACGCAACCCATGATCAATGTGCGAAAATGTGAAAACTTATTCTTCCTAGTACGTGTATGTGCATATAATCATTGGAAAAAAATCTTCGAATGGCAATCTTCATACTCCAGACACCAATTTGGAAATATTTTATTGTTACTCACTTTTCGAACTACCTATATTTTTCAGCAAATTCATGGGCATTCTCTTGCTATATACAACAATCATGATTAAACCATTTGAGTTCTCATAGTATGCTTCGGAAAATAAATATTTAGTTCACCTCACTTGTCAATATTTTGACAGTTTCTTGGAAATTATCGTTGGTATTTGATGAAAAATCTGTTAGTACTGAAAATGGGTTTCCCCACAGAGCAGAAAAGAGATATGGTTAACGTTTTCTACAGAAATAATAGAAACATTCATCTTTCCGCTGAAAATTATTTAGATCTGTACCCTGAAAGACATCAGCCGCATCCCACATATTTCAGACTTTTGGACAGAAACCTTCGCGAATATGGATCTTTCACAAAACCAAGGAGAAAATATGGAAACAAAACTCCTACTGAGTTACAGGAAAACATACTTCAATACTTGCAGTGAGGTGAAAACTGAGGCAGGAGTAAAACCCTGTTTTTTCTTTGGCAAGTATAAGTGAGACTTATCTAACTAGTCTAAAATCGTTGCATATGACCCAAAGAAGATACTGATTCCTGCTTCAGTATACTTATTCCATATCAACTAAAATATCCATGACTTTCGGATCTTCCGTTAATATCGTACAAGAGTTATGTGAAGTGGGATAAAACATATTTTGGGTACTCAGATACTCACATGTTATATTGGCATGAGGAAGTAGAGTTCTTCAGGAACGATATTTTCTTTTCCTTCTACTATAATTTTTAGCAAAGTTGTGAAAAATCTAATTTGGCGTCCTGCCGGAAATGACGCGAGCTTGAAATTTGATATCGGAATTCAATCAGGTTTTCTGAGAAAACGAGGGCATTTTGTGATAAATTACTAAGTATATTTCTTGTGCAGAATTTTTCGCCTTGTTGAAATTGCTTTTTGATAGACCTTATACTTTCTGAAACAACAGCAAAAAAATTACAATTTTTTTAAATAAAAATTTTTTTGGGTTCCACTCTTGATTTTTTGGTAAGCAATTTTTTTTCTAACAATACATGATGTCAAGAAGTCATGTGCCGAGTTTCAAAGTGCTACGATTCATTCTTCATTTGTCTGTGGTTACTGTACTATTCATTGAATAGGTAAGTTTTAAACCCAATGCACGATGATTGAATAATTAAGTTTTGTCCGCCAAACCAAAGTCTGGCAATAATGAAACGATTGAACGCGTTATAAAACAACAGCAGCTTCAAACTTCAACCTCAAACCAATATAGCGACGTGCTCTAATCCCCTGAAATAAATCAATAGTTAATCAATCAGGTAGACCAAATGAATCACCGTTTATTTTCAATGAAATTCAATTGTTCTCCAGCGATGCGATGTTTGAACGAATTTGAGGCGGGAGAAGAAGTAGGTTCAATTTTCCGATTACTTGCGATGCAGTTCTTGTGTGTGATGGATGATATCATACATAAACCATGGAGACGCAGAAGAAGTTGCTGGTTTGGCATGTTGTCGGCGATGTATATTGTTGCGGTTGATGAGGTTTTTTCAAATTGATAGCTGCTACCTATATGTTTTATGAAAGTAGTTCTAGAATGTATAATGGTTTGTATACTGGATGTTGCGTTGCGTGTATAAGGTATATCGACTTCGACCAAGTAACCGAGTGATTGTCTTTTTTTATACAGTGAGTTTCAAAAAGTTTGGGAAACCTTTTTACTATGCATTTTTCAGAAAATTTTATTCCTCATAAAAGTTGGTGCTTCGCAAAAAACTCGAACCATAATTTCAAATCTTGCCTGCCATTCTGAAGCCGCCATTTTGTTTTTTGCCTCAGAAAAATTCCATAATTCATTGTCACCGAATTTATGTTAAATTAGCTTGCAAATGATGTATCATACTTTGTAATACAGAACAGTTGTTTTTCCCGCAAGAGGGCGCTAAAATAGGAAGTTAGGTAGCGAAAATCAACATGGCTGAATTCCTTATGAAATTACCTTTTTAATGATGTGTCACACTCACTACTTACCCTATTCAAATTGTTTTGGTGATAGTGACCAAGGGGTGGGGATATGACAGTTGAAGTTATAATAGGAAGATGTCCCCCTTGGATTAAAAATCGACGTGTTTTTGAATTTTTTTCTGAACACATGCGTTTTGTTTCGTTTTGTTTCGTTTTCGGTGCCCCAACCTGTATGTAAAGAAATATTATAAAATTTCCTACTATTGGTACAAAAGTTCTGTGCGAGCTGGTTGACGACTTTATTTTCAAAATGATCTATTATTATATTCTAAATTTCAGGAAGTGAAAAAATAATAATTGTTTGATGAATAATTTGAACTAGCAGATTATTATTTCAATATGACGCCCTAATGAATGAGAAATTATAATTGTAAAGGCATTATACATTATAAGATGTTCATGCCATTGTTCTATTTTTAAGGAAATAAAACAATACATCAACATAACAATATATTTTCGATGTCAATATAAACTAAACAAGCAGTGTTAATCAAGTCCGTTCGAATATTACCTGCATAGTAGTTAACTCCAGGGTAAATTTATGAAACCATTCAAAACTTAACTGCACTCTGGGGAGTTTACATTCGAATGCACCCCTGAATATGTGTTTCGCTTTCGAGCATAGACAAATAGGGTTGCCAAATGTGTTTAAATCAAAATCGACTAAAAATTGCAGAAAATCCGAAAAAGTGAATAATTAAATATTGCTGACGTAATCACCATCAGACCCCCCCCCATCCCTCATGTCATCAAAAATAAGCAAATCAAAGACCCCCCACCCCCCTTTAATGCTTACGTAATACTTGAATGGCCCCTTTGTACTGGTTTCATTTAGTACTTTCCAATCATTATTAGCAAGTACCAAGTCTTTGACTGAATAATAATAATAATAAAGCAAAAAAGCGTCAGATAAATTTGGAGTTTCTTATTCCTATGGGTTCATTTTGATCTACCGAATAACCTGCTTAATGCTAAAAAACGTGATAAATGATTCAGCAAAAGAAAGCACGTAAAACCGAATTGAAATAACATGTAAAATGTATCAAGTTACGGAAGAAAGGAATAAGAATAATGCTTAAAATGGGTAAAACGCCAGTGTATTTTGAGAAATATTTCTCTTGTTTACTGATATGTTGAGGAATTATCGAAATACTGCCCTCTGATATCACTAATAGTACAGTAATGACAGACAAATGTAAGCCACAAGAGAAGAATAAATCGTTGCACTTTGAAACTCGGCACACGACTTCTTGAATATGAAATAATTATACTGAAGCAGGAATCAGTACTCTCTTTGGACCATATGCAATGATTTTAGACTAGTGAGACAAGTCTCACTTATACATGCCAAAGAAAAAACAGGATTTTACTCCTGCCTCAGTTTTCAACTCGCCCATAATCCCGGCAATTTCTTCAGTAAATGTTGAAAATAATCGCTCATACACATCTTACATATAAAATGAAGTATGTGATTTCAAGCTTGTGGTTTGTGCTTCACAATAGTGTTATTAAAAATATATGCAGGGTATAAATAAACGATTATTTTCAACATTTACTAAAGAGAATGCCGGTTTTATGGGTAAGTTGAATATGAGGCATGTATGAATGGCAACTGTCACACTACTCTAAAATTATTGCACATAGTCCAAAGGGAGTATGGGTTGCTGCTTTAGTATAATAATTCCATATTTACTAATTTATTCATGATTTTTGGATCATCTGCAAACATCTCCGTGAAGTGCGACAAAACACATTTTAGGTACTCAAATACTCGCATATTATATTTGCATGAGAAGGTAGGAGTCTGCAGAAACGATATAAACTTTTCCGTTTCCTTCTCCGATCATTTTTAGCAGAGTTATGACCAATCAAATATTCGGCTCCGCCAGAACTTCCAGCGGCTGGTAAGCGTGAACCTGAAATTTGATGTCGGCGTTCAATCGCGTTTTCTGAGAAAACGATCTAATTGTCTTTCACCTCGTTGAGTTGTTTTTCCGATAAATGATATACTTACTTTCCAAGATTACAGATTACATCTGATTATTTATTTTTAAACGAAAAAAATTTATATATATTCCACCCTTGGAATGTAAACAAATTTTTTTTCGTGTTTATAATGGTTCCAACTACTAGCATACCAAGTTTGGTAGTGCTACAATCGATCCTCGTCTCAAAACCCAATCGTACTAGATTATAATGAATACGACACTCGATACGACATAAATAGCATCATCGTCTTGCACGGCTATTTTTAATTTTCTGGTTGCTGGGGGCAATTATTAATAATTCCAATGACATATCAATTCTTTGATTATTAAACACAAGATACTTACTAATTGCTTTGAACGTAAGCCGATACAAAACCAGATGAAATCATTCAACTATAAATATAAATTACCACAGGCGGTTAGGTACCCACTTAGTTTATCGCGTAATTTTAATGATAACCACAAAACAAAACGTTTTCAGTCACATCGGATTTTATCGACAGTGCATATATTATAATAATAATAGGTAATGTTCATAAAATAAGTATACAAAAGTATAAAAGTATTGTGTTATATACAGAAAAAAGTCAAAATTCTATATCTTGTGTTTACATGTTTATTTATTTCCCTCCTTATTTATTCATTTATTTTTATTTTAGATCTCGGAAACGGCTCTAACGATTTGGATCAAATTTTGTATTTAGATAAAGTTTTGCTAACCGGTTCCCTACTGAATTGGTTTCAATCTTACGTTAGTAATCGTGAACAGGTTGTTAATATTGGTAACTATCTCTCGAGATCAGTTAACATAACGTCTGGGGTACCTCAAGGTTCACATCTAGGACCACTACTATTCAACATTTATATAAATGACATTTCTGAATGCTTTAAATTCTCAAATTTTCTTATGTATGCTGACGATTTGAAAATATTTCATACAGTGTCACACTCGAACGATTGTACGCTCATTCAAGAGGACCTCGACCGATTTTTAGAGTACTGCCGAAATAATGCCCTCTACCTGAACCTCAACAAATGTCATCAGATGACTTTTACTAGAAACTCTAACTTGTTAACTTATAATTATAATCTGGAGGATCATAATCTTACCACCTACAGTAAAGTGAAGGATTTGGGAATTATTTTTGATTATAAAATGACTTTCAACAAACATATTTCATACATCTCCAAGAAAGCGAACAAAATGCTAGGTTTTATTTTAAGAACAACCTATCCTTTCAGAGATTATAATACCTTGCGTATTCTTTTCATGTCATACGTAAATAGTCTCCTAGGCTTCGCCTCAACCATTTGGAACCCGCACTATATAATATACATGAAACAAATTGAAAGCATCCAGAACAAATTCATCAATTATATCAACAAAAAATATTTCGGAAACTCCCCACAAAATCACCTCGTAATTCGGAAGCTCAATTTAATTAGTCTTGCTGACAGAAGAGCTATCGCCGACATCAAATTTTCTTTTAAAATTATAAATGGTATAATTCATTCCTCTTCTATAAATAATTTGATTCAGTACAATGTTCCACAATATCCCACTCGCCACTATAACTTGTTCCATACTTCCATACCAAATACAAATTACTATTTGAACTCCCCTTTACATCGATGCCTGAAAAGTTATAACTCCATCTCAAACATAGTGGAGATTGATATGTTTTCTGACTCTTTGACTACCTTTGTGAATAAACTTAAGAAATACTTTGTTCCATCTTCTAATAGATAAGAATTTCGATATTTTATATATGAAAGTTTTCTACTGTATTTTCTATTTTTGTAAAATATTAAGTTTTACATGTGAATACTGTTTCTGTTTGTATTCCTGTTTGTGAAAATAAAATAAAATAAAATAAAATAAAATAAAGTCGTCGTTCCTGAAAAAAAAGCGAATGTATACAAAACAATTATTTTGAACTTCTTTTGGCGATTGAGCATATGCTCCACCAATACAGAGATGTCGAACGAGAATTGTTGTTACAATTAAGAACTGTCACTGAGACAATTGTCACAAATAGTGAGTTTTTTCGGTTTTGCTGATTTTACATTCGCTATTTAAATACTGCAATTCATGTGTGTAAATGAGATTGCAAAACGAGCGAAGCTTGGTCACCAGGTACTTGAAGTTCATGATATGGAAAAGGAGTGACTTGATGAAACAAACCATCAACTAATTGTTGACATGTCAGCAGGGATTCATCAAGCCAAGTAGCTTGAATTTTTTTTTTCTTAAATACTTGACTTGACTTCAAAACTCAAGCTTTTGAAAATTTGATATTTGACTTGACTCGATTTGCGGTGTGAACTTCTTGACTTGATATCAAGTAAAATCAAACTACTTGATATTACTTGATAGCGATTCGTGAAATGCACGCCGAAGCGTTAAGTTAGGGGATTCACCGAGGTAAATCAGCAAACAGGCCCCCGATTGCTCGATGACGACGTGCTGTTAAATAGTAGAGCAGCGTTTATCAAGGATAAAAAGTGGCGGCTAAAGAATAATTGGATGAAGAAAAGGTTTGTATTTCGTGCAGAAATTTATTTATAAAATCATAGCAAAGCGCTTTCGACTATTAAGTCATCATCAGTGCGTACCTGTAAGTAAGTGACATTGAATTGAATTTAACAAATGTTGATAATGTGAATTTTGAAAAATTGAAAAATTACTTACTCGTCAGGTGTACAAGCATAATTTATATAATTATAACTTATAACTTATAATTTCAACTTCAGGTTCTGTTTTTCTTGAGCTTGGGCTTTTGCTTGTGCCATGTCAAGTTCTCATTAGACTTTCTCTTGGTTCAGCAATTTCCTTGGTTTTGATTAATAGAACTACTGAATTGAGTATTTCTGAAACAATTTGAAAATTTCTTAAATCCTTTCTGTTTGTAGTGCCTCTTGGTTCTGGGCTACCTTTTTGGCGCTTTGGGATTGGAAAGGTTCTCATTAGACTTGTCCCATGATCCATAGCATTGAATTGGTTTCACAAACCCCCAAGAGATTGTGTCTTAAGCCGGGTTCTATGCACATCGGGTTGAAGTTCTCATTAGACTTTTCTCTCGGTTTGTCATATTTCCTTGGGTTTGGATTAACAGAACTATAAATAGACTTTCAGATCAATTATTGGAAAATTTCTTAAAAATTTTCTGGTATGGGTTCATCATTTTGGTTACCATATTTGCTACTTTTGAGATTGGGAAAGTTCTCATCAGACTTATCTGAAGATCTTATGTTCTAATCTGGTTTCCAAGGATGCTGAACTAATAATAATAATATGAAGTAATCATGTTTGTTTCCTTGGTAATCTTAGAGCTGACGTTTTAAAAAAGTTTTTTAGTTCTCATTAGACTATAAAAGTTTCTGTAACTTTGGTTCTGTCACCTTGAAACATTTTCATGATTAAATCGCAAAATTTGACTAACTTGTCATTTATCAATTTCAAAAGCACATATCATTATATTTATAGGTCATTTTCTATGCTATAACTTCATTGTCATTGTTAACTTTTGATACAATGTCAATTTTTATTCATTTAGTTAGACAGTAGACTAAGCTTCAGCAGACATGTGTTACTCTGCCTGTTGAAACTTTCTTAAATCTTTTCTGTTTATGGTACCTCTTGGTTTTGGGATACCCTTTTGTCGCTTTGGGGAATGTGAAGGTTCTCATTAGACCTATCTCATGATCCTGAGCATGGAATTGGTTTCACAAATTACCAAGGGACTGTGTCTTGAGCCTGGTTCTGTGCACTTCGGGTGGAGGTTCTCCTTAGACCTTTCTCCCGGTTTGTCATATATCCTTGGGTTTGGATAAACAAAATTATAAATAGATTTACAGATCAATTTGACTAATTGGTCATTCAACAATTTTCAAAACATAGATCAGTGTTTCTAGAAGTTCATGTTCGAAGCCAAACGTGATTGTCATTGTTAACTTTTGACACAATGTCAATTTCATTCATATTTTATTTAGTTTGACAGTATACTAAGTTCAGCAGACATATGTTACTCTGCCTGTTGCAACTTTTATCCAACTCAATCCTGGAATAAGGTTTTTTTAAAATGTTAATCATATGATGTCCCGTTTTAAATTTTTACATGGTCCTATGGATATATGATATTTTCATGGTCTGGCTCTTGTACACCTGACGAGTAAGTAATTTTTCAATTTTTCAAAATTCACATTATCAACATTTCTTAAATTCAGTTCAATGTCACTTACTTACAGGTACGCACTGATGATGACTTAATAGTCGAAAGCGCTTTGCTATGATTTTATAAATAAATTTCTGCACGAAATACAAACCTTTTCTTCATCCAATTACATTGGAACGTGCACACAGCTTGACAATTTTCACTAAAGAATAATTGTTTAAGTATGTCTGATTTAAGTGATTTGTCCGTAATGGAATCGGAATCTTTCCAAAGGAGCGGCTCAGAATATATCCTAGATGAAAAAGTGTCAGAATTTGATGACATCGAAACAGAAGTAGGAAGCGCAGGGTCGGCGCCGTCAAAGGCCAAACGAGTTGAAGTTAATAAAAGTGTATCTAATAGAACGAAAAAAATTACGGATTGTTTCATAGTCGAGCAAGATCCTAAGAGTAATGAAAATACTGTCAAACAAGGCAAATGTACCCTATGTATGGTGGTTTTGAAAATAAAAAACTGCGGAACATCTTTACTAAGGCAACATCTGCAAGCTAAACACACTAGAGTCTACGAAAAAAAAAATGGTAGATCCAGCCACGTAATTTCGGGGCAAATACCTCTACAAGTTCGAATAGGCGTAGCACAATTCAGTTTCGAGTTGGCTTGAGAAGGTAAAACAATAATTAGATTTTAGCTATAACTATGCAGTAGTTTTTGACACAATTGAATAATTGACACGGTGGGTCAAAGAAATGTCCACATCTTATTTTCTTTAATAATTTTTATTTGTAGCTGGTTTTTTATTAAATTTTGAATATCTACAAAAATCCATAGGATTCATGCAATCTAGTAAAAATTGTGGCACATGCTATACATTTTTATACAGGGCATTTCAAAAATATAGCCCACTTTGCCATTTAAACGTGGGACATTATAACGTGAATACTATTGTACTGTATTTTACTAAATCCAGTTTTTTCTTTTGCATCCATATATTTTAATTGTTATTGCGTTCTGGCAGGTAATCAGATTAATACAAAAAAGGTACTTGATGTGTAACTACTTGACTTGACTTGAGCTTGTCTTGTTTTCAAGTCAAGTCAAGTAGTGAATCTCAGCATGTCAGATCAATATTATTTGAGATTTTAACATTCCCCTTGGAATGTTGGATCAAAATGTGTATTTATTAAAAATAAACAAATAAACTAAAATAACAAGAAATCTTGTTTCTGTTTTATTGCTAAAAAAATCAAGCAGTGTTTCATGACACATTTAAGATTAAGACTAGTCTTTCATTGACCCAGGGGGGGGGGCGCAATTAGGTGGAGTTGAAGTTTGAAGTGACCGAAAAAGAGGTGATGACGTATGACGTAGGTGATGACGTAGAGCACTGGCAGTGAAGTTAAATTGTTAAAATTAAAAAATTGTTAACTGTGAATATTAGTTTGATTTTTTGACAGAATCCTCTTGACCACTTGAAAAGAAACTGTTTTGAGACATATGAACACTTTCTTCACTGAATAATGAGAATTGTTTTGTGCAAGAATATTTTAACTTTGATAATGAACACTATTGTGAATACTTTCTTTGTTCGATGGTGTGAGTTGGTTGAGGCAAGAATATTTCAACTTCAATAACAAACAATATTCTTCTTTTAAATGCAATACATTTTTGATTCAAGATTATCTGCATTTGGAGGCTCAGTACAAATGTGCACCTAGTTATAAAAATATGCCATGGAAGCCATGTTCATATGGTACAGTTCAACAAACAGAGAACAACTGCGAACAATTGAGGTATAATGGTTATATATGAGAATATTTTTGTAATATTTTAATTTCAGAAACTATATAATCAACGTAGGTACCTCTTCGGTGACGCATAGAAATGCGATCGAATATAGAAACGACAGCGTCATTCGCCATTATCACACACCTGTTGAAAACAAAAATATTTTCAACTTACCCCCACAACTGGTCCATAAATGACCTAAATTCAAATCGTGCAGAAATAATTGGACCTCCATATTGCACTTCTGTAGCAGCACATTTGCACAAAACCACTATGTCAAATACAAAACTAACAACTTAAATTATTATTCAAACACAACCCCCAAACCAAACGCGGGCAAAAGCAAACAGGATAGAGGTCCCAGTCGGCAGTCGCAGTGCGCGCTTTCGCGTGGGTTCGCGCGGTTCCGGTAGCGGGATTTCACCAAGAAATCATGTTCTTGAGTCAAAAGGAGCATTTTTCACAAGTAAGAGTTCTCTATGGTAAAGAATTGGAATGTATTAATTAGTCAAATACAAAACTAACAACTTAAATTATACTTCGAACACAACCCCCAAACCAAACGCGGGCAAAAGCAAACAAGATAGAGGTCCCAGTCGGCAGTCGCAGTGCGCGCTTTCGCGTGGGTTCGCGTCGTTCCGGTAGCGGGGTTTCGCCAAGAAATCATGTTCTTGAGTCAAAAGGAGCATTTTTCACAAGTAAGAGTTCTCTATGGTGAAGAGTTGGAATGTATTAATGCAAACAAATTCATTTCAAGATAATTTATGTAAAGAAGCAAACAGTTCAATAAGTTTGAAATAAGAATATATTCATCAATTAGAAATAATTATTCTTTTCAGAAGATGATTCTGTTCAAGAGGATATATATTTGATTGAAGACATCCTTTTTATCAGTGTAAGTCTGTAGAGGTGTTATATACATGGATTTTCCAATTCAAAAATACGCGTTGTTATGATGATGGGTATCATTCAAACAGTTTTCTATTTTAGATTTGAGGACATAAATCATGAAGACTGTTATGGGTTGTTATAACCGATCTGATCCAGACCAGAACGTGAAATTTCCAAATTTCCTTCTATACAAATAAGGCAGAGACACCCTAGTCAGATCGTTCCGAACATCCAGACCATGTACCTACCCAAAATACAAAAAAAGTGTTGGGAATTCACAGTTAACATTGAAGTCAACATTGGAGAATGTTATGAAAGACGGAAGGTTTTGTATTTCTGGTAGACATTTATTGTCAAAGATCGCAAAACTAACAGCGAAGTTATTATTAAAATTATACGATTTCCATTCTGAAACAAGGGTATTTCAAAATATTATCAAATAATAAGATTCCTAAATTTAGTAAAGTTAAAAAAAATCACTATTAACCACTAACCGCCGCGCCGCAAAAAATCAATTTTCTTTTCAAACTCAAATTCTTTTTTTGTCCCCCAGCTGATCACCGACATGTTGTAGAGAACTCATAAACCTGATCAAATATCACCTTTGCGCTAATGGTATACATTCAACAGTTTAGATTATACAAATTTCTAAAGTTAACTTTTTTTAAATTTCAAATGTCCACTGTCAGATAATTATTCGAATATGTAACCGAATCAATTATACATCGATTGCTCAAATATGGCCGCTGTCAATCCACTACAACACTTGAATAATTCCAACACATACCGATGATTTATATCGACAGCCCAAAGCTGAGCGGTCGAATTTCATTCATTTCATTCATTCATTAGTATGCCAAAATCAATTCGAATTCACGGTATTAGAATCTCCGATTGCCCGTTTTCAAAATGTCACCCTGTAAAAATATATAGAAAAAGTCCAGTTTAGCTGAATTCATGTCAATGGAACAGGAAACATCAGTTAATTGAATTACTAATATTCTCACGACTATATAATCATGTCTGAGAAATTTGTTATTAATAGGCCACCTTATCTTGTGTGGTCAACTTCTGTATTAGTAACAGCTATATTTATATATCATCTTAGAAAAACGATTAGTCACATTCGTTGAACATGACAACCACCTTCCACATTCTCTCTTACTCACTTAAGTAATCATCAAATCTATAGTATTTTAGATTAAATTGGTATCAAGTTCTTCAATTGGTTTTTATTTAGTTGCCATGGCAACCCAAAAAATTTCCGGAAATTTTTATCCTCCTGGGTACCCTGGGCGAAATTAATAAGTGGAAATTTTTCTGTCAAATATTTGACATGTGATAGTTAACATTTTGCTTTTATGTACAAATGGAATGTTATTTTTCATATGAAAGGAGATAATATTTCATAATTATATATTCACTAAATATTTCGAATGTGTCAGAAAATATTTTGAGAACTTGCATTTCAACGATGAATAGGTCCATCGGTAAAAAATGTATATCAATCAAATCTATCTATGCTTGACTTGATGAACTTAATATTTTAAACAATTTTATTCAACTTATCTTTTCGTGAATACTCGGCTGAAATTTGCAAGAATTCCTTTCCACATCACTTCCCAATAGACAATCCGCATGGACCAGTCAAAACTATTTTAGTTCTGCGTGATGTGCAATGTAATTTTAGGTTGAAAATGTCGCAAAATGAATTTTCCTTTCTCACATACAAACACCGCCACTAATACCAACGCGTAACTGTCATTATATCAACAAAAACCATTCATGGCCCACTGATGTTACAACTTGTTTTCTCTCAGAATAATCTACAAGTCAGTTGAATTAACCATTAATTTAATATATTTTGGTGTGAAATTTTCTTACCGAATCCCCCGCGTGCGTGAATTAATTGCTGGAAATTTATCTCGTACATGAATTTTTTAAGAAAATCACCCTCGTCGCTGCGCGACTCTGGTAATTTTCAAAAAATTTATGTACTCGAAAAATTTCCGGCAATAATTCAAGCACTAGGGAGATTATAAGTGAAAATTTTTTGCTCAAGTGGAAATCCAATGAAATTAGTTAAATTGAGGTCAAGTGATTGAATACAACCAATAAGAACAACATTATACTGATAACAGACCCAACGGTCTGTTTTCACTCTCGGGCACGTTGCTATGGATATACATATTTTGATTTATTTCGATTTTGAAGTTTCAAATATTCAATAACGTCAAAATGTCAGTGATGTCATGATTTGGTTGTAATACTGAGATACTAAGATTGATGAAATTTTATTATCAAATATATCAAAATATACTCTTTACAATAACACATTTGTATGGAAATCATTTATAGACTATTGCAATGTTACAAAGTATCGGTTAGCAAAAAAGTTTCTATTCGAATAACCCTCGAACATTGATAAATATAACAACTTCCTCAAGCTTGTTGCTTATAGAACCTTCGGCGTCGGTCTGTTTCCAAGCAACAAGCTTTCGGAATCTGCTATAATTATCAATGTCCTTGGGTTAGTTACTTCCGAAACAGAACCCTTGATCTCCGAGATGTTTACTTTTATCAATTTGAGCAATGGTGTCTAGGTGTCTATTGACATCTCTCGTCAAATAAAAATAATTTTCGTCAGGAAACAGATACCTTCTACAGAAACAAAGTGGATTCTGTGGAATACGGTTATAAATCACAAAACTGTTATCTACAATTCCTATCATCTTCGTTCAGCTCGTGCTTTTAAGAAAACTTGGAGATAGTCAAAGTATTTGTCAAAGAATTGTGATCTATTTTTTTCTGATTGATATTTTGGTCATTGATGGAACTATGTCAAGAGAATGCCTGATTAAATTTGAGTTGATGTAACATTAGAACTTGATTGGCTTTCACGCAACCGATATTTTACTTTGAACAGCAATCATCATAAGTTAATGTTAAGTTAGTGTGCCATCATCTATTTCTATGCTACCTCCTACCTCGCTGAAGCTCGGCAAAATGACTTCAATTCTCGAACGCAAAAGTATCATTTCACATTCAATCATCATATCTCGTAAAAAACTGTACTGCCCAAATTGGAACCTTTCAAAAATTCTCACTGTCCTTCAACGTGTTGAAAAAGCCATGATGGTGTAAAAGAAAATATAATAGTTATTTATGATACAAGTGTTAAAAGTGGCATTTTATTTTGTGAGTGGGGAATATTGCGAAACGAGCGTTAGCGAGTGGAGCAACCCCACGAGCAAAATAAAATCACTTTTAACAAATGTATCATACAAAATTTTTTGTTCAACAGTTACTGCTAGTAAGAAAAAAACAAAAAAAAAATAAGATCCATAAGGATTCGAACACACGATCTTTGGGTTACAAGGCTGACTGACAGATACTTCAAAATAATAAACCCCAACGCACTTTATTTATGAATGTCATTATTTGTCAGTGATGAAGGACATTCTACAGTTGGACTAAATACTACTTCGTTTGTAACTTCAAAAGGAATTCGTATTACCAATTGCGCAAACGGCCAAATACATGTGTGAACTTTTATAAACGATTCCTCTTGAGTAGGTGCTCTGTTTATAATATCTGATTGAAGTGTTAGAGAGATCTATATTACTGAGTATCCATCATCTCATCTGTCATTTTACTTTTAACACTAGTGTTAAAAGTACTTTTAACACTAGTGTTAAAAGTGATTTTGTGAAAACGTCAGTTTTTAGTTCATGTGTCAATGAATTAAAAACGTCATTTTTAATGTCAGTTGTACAAAAACTAGTATTTTGCAGTTATTTTGCTTTTTAAATCTTCATTTTTATAAAAGCTCGATTAAGACGTTTTGCGGAAACTCCTTGGAAGCTTTATAACCTGGTTTACAAAAACTGATAAAACAAACCGCGGAAGATTTCATATTAGTAAATGAGGATTGATATGAGGCCGATTCAGATACATGCGTGCCCACCCTGCATTTTTGACCTTGCACACCCGACGTTCACACCTGTGTCTATCGGCGTATGTGAAAAACGCGGGGTGAGCGCGCACGGAATTAGGACATGTTCTAGTTTACATAATAAAAGATTTAGTGAAATACGGCGAGATAATTTGAAAAACCCAAATGTCATTTCACCAATGTTGACAATACTGATAAGAACCAAAAATTTATGACAAGAAATACAAGTGAAAGGCACGTATATGCACGTATGCCTGTAAATTGCACGTGCTTCACAAATCCTACAGGGGCACGCATGTATGAATCGGCCTCAAGCAAAGCTATTATTCGTGCATATTTCGTACATACAGTGCTAGTCTAAAGTCCGTTCCCCCCTACTAATTTTTGAACCACCTGGTATATAACAACGAAATTTGGGAGGCTCAAATAGGAGATAAAAACCTACTTTTTCATGAGAAAATTCCAGGTAAAAGTTTCAAAATGGCAGCTGAGCGCCATCTTCAATGATTTTTTTAAATAGAACACCCGGTATATCATTGCATGATCGGTTAGGGACGATCATAAGGAATCCAACAACACCAAGTTTGATGCTATTATCTCCAAAAATTATGGAGATATCACCTATCACTTTCTCCATAAGCCGAATGAGTGGGAGAAAGAAACTTTGTCTGGCCGGTCAATAAATTCTCTCTCACATCTCCTATTTTAACCTTTCAAATTTCGTTGCGATATACCAGGTGGTTCAAAAATTAGTAGGGGGTGAACAGACTTCAGACTAGTCCTGTATAAATACTTTATTGATGATATATTGTCATCTTTATACAGCATTGAGTTATATGAGAAATGTTGGAGTGTTAGATTGCAGGTAATTTCGATATTGTGGAAGACGCAGGAAAAGGTCTTGAAAAGGTCACTCAGACTATCTGTAAAATAGTCTGCCAGAAAGCAAAAGTTAGCTAGTCTAACGAGTTGCTGATATATGTAAGTAAAATAGCAATAAAAATTATATGCAAAAACAAAGATTTTTTTTATTGAACATCCTATATAATATAGAATATATTTATGATACGTACAGCTTGGCAAATCTATAATAGTCATTTATGCAACAAGTGCAAAAAGTAGGTGTTTATTACACTCGACGTGAAATTGCACAACACGTCGAGTGCAATAAACTCTTTTTGCACGAGTTTCATACAATATTTTTTCTACGTTCATGCCATTCATTGCCATTTATCGAATGAGTGACAGAGATGTATGGGAGGGGGTGGCTATGGGGCTGCAGTCCCCCTCCCCAAAACCACTCAATTGTTCTCCCGTTATTGATAACATTCAGCTTATGCAACCCAGAATCGCTGGATCCAAAGAGTCGACATCACATTTTTTTTTAAATATAGAATTACTGCTATGGTATGTTTAAAACTTATTGGAAAGGTTCCCCCACAGAAAGATTTATTGCGTGTAATTATGCCTAGTTTAGTTGATAAAGGTCAAGTATATCAGCATTTTAAACCAGATTTGCATGTTTTCTTCCAAATCAAGAAAGAAGTCTTTCAATAATGTGTCTTTTCATGTAGAAAAATCGTAGTAGTGCAGATTATAATAATATACTCCTTGGAAGTGAAATTTTTCAAGCAACTACGTTATATAGCATATTTTCAGGGGTAATATAATAAGTGGTATGATTATTACCGATAATTTTTTGGAATATTAATGAATTGCCATCCCAAAGCTGAAAATACAACGAGTTGATGCTTTACTTCTATCCGTATTCAACGGAATACTTTTCCACGGCCTCATCTATGATACCAATGGACATTTGTCCCCAACGATCGCTCATATTGATAAATAAAGATAACTAGTCAAAACACATAAATTTGACGTTTATAATCTAAATCATTATTTTCACTTGACAGATAGTAAAACAAAAACTAAGCAGGTTTATCACCGTGAAAATACAGCGACAAGCTATATTTTCACTGTAGTTCAGATTCTATTGGCTGAATTTCAAAATTTGAAATCCAGTGATTGGTTGTTAAGCAAGGAAATATATTGTCAAGTTAACGTATTATTTCTCAAAGTAATTTTTTTTATCGAAATCTAAAAAGTCTGAATATAGTTAGTTTCTTTTCCACCATCATCTCACATCCCTCTATACTAACTCTTCCTAATGAAGTTCTTAGGATTTCCTTGAAAAGTATTTCCTTACGATTGAGAAAGCAGAGCAGGAAAGGAAAACTGGCTGGAATCGTTGCCAGACAAGCTTCTATGCAGCTTTCCGAGGAATATAACCAGCCAGACAAGATAAAACTTTAATGAAATGGTAGTTTCCACGAAATTGCGAGACGAGAGTTCTTTGAATTTTACAGGTGAGAGCATACATAGGAATATTTGTTCGAGAATGGGACTATAAAGTGAAGGTTTATGTAGGGACATTTAGAAAATGGCGTCATTCTCGCATGGTTATAATGTAGAGTGGAAGACACGAAGACACGGATTTTGATCTAAAATTTTATCAGGTTGAATGATAGTTAATATTTCAAAATGGCGCCGGGCCGCCATTTTGAAATATTTTTTGTAATTGCATTGGGGGTCGAATGATACCTCATTTGAATCGCCTTTCAATTTTATATACGATAACAAAACTACAGTTAAAAATTTTCTTCCAAAACAATATGGCGGTACATAATGTCGGATCTCTGCTATGAGAATCCTCTCGAATCCTAACGAGTTGCAGTAAAATCATCAAATCTCTCAAGGCACCCTTCCACAAAAGTTCCCTGTACCTGGAATCAACTATTATTTGTCAGCAGACGGATAACAAACAAAATATCAAGGGAACCTCATAGCAGAGCTTTAACGTTATGTACCGCCATTTTGTTTTGGATGGAAATTATTGTCTGAAATTTTGTTATGGTATAGACGATTCAAATGAGGTATCACTCGACCCCCAGTGTAATTTCAAAAAATCTATCCAAATGGCGGCCAGACGCCATTTTGAAAAATAGAAAATTTTTGGTGGCAAAAAGTAGTTAATGAACTATCATTCAACCAGGTGAAATTTTAGAGCAAAATTCCAATCAGTTCAAAGGTTAACAGGGATGGGGTTACTCAATAAAAGTTCTAATATTATGTACCGCCATTTTGTTTTGGATGCATATTTTTAGTGATCACCCGGTATGTACTACAATATGAACGTGTTTCATTTCTTAGAAAAGTCAAATGATGTGCAGATAATTATATTCTGAATGTCCCAATACGTCCAATTTAGGTTCCAAATAGGTCCTATTCTGGACCTATAATGGACGTCCCCGGGGCGTCCATAAGATGTCCGTCATCCGCAAATGGACGTCCTTAAGATGTACTGAATGTCCAGATCGGAATGTCCAGATCGGACGTTTTCAAAACGTCCATAAGACGTACTTGTGCTGACTGGGTATTAGTCTCTCTCAATACTGACCTCTCAATATGAATCCTACTGTAGTTTTTAATATCAGAAGATTCTAAGCAACACAAGGAAATATAGCTCACTATTAAAAAGAAAAGATTGTGTTGGTCATTAAGATACTGCCGTTGTTGAGGCAGGTCGGAACAAACTCCCATTCTGCAGACCAGCTGACCTAATTGCAGTCGTAATTGATTCAGTAATTTCCTTAATTAAATCGAACTATGCAGCAGTGGGACGAACATCATGCACAGTATGACGCGACTAAGAAAATACCGTTAAGATATGAAGATGAGGCAATTATTCCATTATTTTGGTAGAACACTGAGGCAATACTTCCTTTGGCAAATGTCATCAAAATTTATTTTTGGCTATTAACTTCAAAGCCGTTATTTCAGTGGGAGAAAACGGAATATGAATTGAGCTTTATTTAGTATGTAGTATGACGATGAGAATATGTGTGATATTATGGTGTATTTTGAGGAAACTGATAATTATTTCCGAGTTTCTTCGAACACAAAAAAGTCGAAACCAACAAAGGTTGTTGAGAAGGGGCAATCATCGGCCTATATTCAGCAAGCCCCAGTTAACAATGCAAATGTCGCTGTCCTACAAAGACAGAACAAAGGAGCCTTCGTAGACGTTCTCATCAACAACAAGCCTTGCTGAAGAGGCCACCATCAAAATTATTTGGAATGTGACTGGTAAACTCTTACAAGAAAAATACTATCCGAAAAAAACTCCCAAAAACATGAGGAAAATTGTACTAAATATCGAAATCTGCTATTTAAACTCTGCAAGCCCTACCCAAGTCACTCTGTTAAAATAGTTACTTAGTGGGATGATGTACATTTTGCTCTCTAATCTGGAAGTTATACCGGCTTGCCGTGATGCGACAGTAATCTTAGCTGGACGAAGAAGCAGAGGGCACGTTTCTCGGAATACTACGACCGTTTATACTACGTATACATCTCTCCTAGCAGCCAGCGACCCCATTCTTTGACCTCCTTCGCTCATATATTCGTTCATACACTGGTTCAACTGCAGAAAGAATTCACATGTACTTATAAGATGCGGATAAAAATCTTATAACATGCGTTCAAGCATGTTATCGGTCTGTAGTTCTTTGGATCAGACAAATCTCCGTTTTTGGGGATAAGCAAGGTTCGCCCCTCAACAAACCAATCCGGAATCTGCTGCTCCCCATCGAGCCATGAGTTGAAAACTTTTGCCAGATGGTGATGGTTGCTTATAAATTTTTTCCATCAATAGTTTAACCCATCAGGGCTTGGAGCAGCGAAGTTATTCGAGCCTTCAAGGGCCTGTCAAACTTCTTCCGTTGTTATCGGGTGACAAAGACCCCTGCAGAAAGCCTTGAGCTGCGCAAGGGCTGGAGTATCCACATTGAGTGGTTGCGGAAACTTATAAATGCCATTTCAGAAGGTTTCCACCCGAGCAGCGGCCTATTGGTTAACCACAGTACGTGGAGGCTCTTGAAATAAGCGAGAAGGTTTATCCCGGAACTTCATGTTTTCCATGACACTTCTCGCTCCCCTCACTGGTGAATTCTTCGCAGCATATCAAGGCAGTGCTGTTTGATGATAAACAGCACTCCTTGATTTAGGGTGTGCTGAGCT
Organism: Chrysolina haemoptera; assembly: GCA_958298965.1. Taxonomy (NCBI): domain Eukaryota; kingdom Metazoa; phylum Arthropoda; class Insecta; order Coleoptera; family Chrysomelidae; genus Chrysolina; species Chrysolina haemoptera. Next base: position 25,578,713 of record OY282597.1, on the reverse strand, counting down.
CGTCTTAATTTTGCGGCAATTCGCTGCACTGCGGACGTGAAGGGTCTATTGGCCACCACCTAGTCCACCACACACTGAATACGAGACGCGTGTTGTCTCGCCGACTTGATATTGGCGTCCATCTTGTGTATGCGTCGCTCATGCCTCCCAATCAGAGAGGTGATGTCCCTGCTTTCCGTCTGAAACAAAGCCTGCGCGGCGTCATACCCTGCAGAGTTAATCTGCCAGATATCAGCCTCTTACGAGAGAACATCGTTAATCTCCACATCCACTCATGCCAGCTATTGTGGCTTCAGGCGCTTGGTGTTATGAAGCGCCCTGCGGGTTCTGAATCCCTCCATCGATGGTATGATGTGAGCCCCCTCTACAGCCAGAACGACACGTGGCACATCTGCCACTTGTGCCACTTCGTTAACCGGCTAAGGAGGAGCTCTGACATTGCTTGGTTTCCGGAGATGGGATACTTGATGCTTGAGGTTTTAGGTACAAAATGCGACATGCTCTGGGTGTCTCAAGCACCACAGAGCATGCATTCTCGCCATGTATCCTCTCCAGGCGGGCTCACTGCTCTCGTAGTCATACAGAAGGTCGTCCCTCAATTCATCAGCCCACTCAAAGCGCCCTTGTTCATCGCGGCCCCACCACCTTGCCTTTGACCCCTTATCCGAGGGAATCGCTTGTGGGGGCCTCTACCTCGTGCGTTGGGAACCCGAGTCTTGGGGTATACCGGGGGGTTAGCCTAGTATACCCACGGCCGACATCAGAGGGAATATTCTTTCCCTCCCGGGTGCGCCTATGCTGCCGGTCCGGTTTTGCACCTGTTGCTCAGGAAAGTGGTGTGGCAACTCACCAAGGCCTTGGATGACGGTTGGTATTATTATCCGTCTGGATTATACCAGTCGGGCCTCGTCTCCGGAGCTCCGACACATCCGGAGGGCGTACTGGTGCCATTAACCCAGATAGCCACTCCCCACGTCCGCGGGGTGAGCAACTACTGGGTCCGAGAATCATGGGCCCTGAGCAAACGGAGTGAACCAAGGATGACAGCCTTCTGCATTCGTCCAGCTAGGATTTCTGCCACATCACGGCAAGCCGGTATGATTTTCAGATTAGAGAGCAGCGTGTCCATCATTCCACCAAGGAATCCTTATAATCAGAACCATCAATTTAACCGAATGGTTTGGGTACAGCCTGCGGAGTTCAAAGGGTAACTATAGATATTTTATCTGATTTCCTCCTCTTTTCAGACGACGCTCGTTTCGCTAGGAGCAAAAAACTCTATAACGAATATCGTCCTACTTTGATGGTCGAGGAGGACTACATCAGGCTTATATGCTTGTATTTGCCTGGGGGTGGGGATGAGTAGTTCCAATAGATTCGGCACCTCTCTTTCTCCACAACGGACTCAATATCCCCCGGAGCATCTAGTGTCCAGGACCTCTATACCCATCAGAGGGTCAAGTAGCTCAGTGGTTGAGACTTTCGCGTTCGAAACCATTGACTGCTGGTCGGCTAGGATCGAATCCTTAGCGACTACAGATTTTTATCTGATAGCCAGAAAAAATGCTAGGAATCGCACGTTAAAAGGTAAGACCTCGCTAATCCTTGGCTCGCACAAGTTTCGACTTTTGAGGGCTGCCGTTCGTAAGGGGACGACAGCTGGTTAATGTTAAAAACAAATTTAAACAAATCACGCGACTACGGTAGATCAGGGTGTTAAAGACACCATCCTGGCGGGTCATTATGAATCCCTCGGTCTCCGACTTCAGCTCACTTGACCTGAGAAAAGCGAAGGTCATATTAATGGATAAGCCAAGGTCTTCGATGTTCTTGAAGATGACCCCATTCATTGGCTTATCCTTATGCAGCTGCAGAAGCACTCTTGTCTCCGCTGCTTCAATGTGAGCCTTTTGCTGAACGGGCTCCAACTCGGTGACAGAGTTTGGATTAATCCGTTCAAAGGCGAAAACATGACCAAGTTCATCGGCTGAATGGACTGCTGCCTTGAAAAGACATGCTTCTATCCCTGCTTTTTCATTATCACATACCAAGCATAGAAGGGGATCTGAACTCCTGATAACTTTACAGGCTCCATCCAGTACCATTCTGTCATTTGATGTTTTTACTTTGTTCTTGTTAGTTTCACTATGTTAATAAAGTTCTTTTTTCATCTTACGAGTTTTCACATCGAGTTGTCGCAGCTCCTTTTGAATTTCAACGCAGGATGCGATCTTAGATCTCACCTCAAAAATGTATTCCTCTCTGGACAATGATAAATCAGCACTTTGTGTGTTCATAGACCTATCGAAGGCCTTCGACACGGTAAGTCACCCACTCCTTTTCAAGTCTCTAGAAGATTTAGGAATTCGAGGAACTGCATTAGAATTGTTCAGTAGTTATCTTTCGAGTAGACAGCAGTGTGTGAAAATAGATAACTGTATAAGTGATTTTGCAACAATTGAATACGGCGTCCCTCAAGGCACAATTCTGGGGCCCATATTATTTAACATTTATTTAAGTGATTTGTTTCACATTCCTACTACGGGGGAAATTTTCACGTATGCTGATGACATTTTTTACGACGATTCCTCATGGGCCACCCTGAAAATCAAAGTGGAAAAAGACCTTCTTAACATAAAGGAATGGTTTTCCCACAAACTACTAACAGTAAACATTAGCAAAACATATTACTTGCCAATATTCACTACCGTACGTAATTCTCCTTCTTTTCAAAACCTGAATATATCTGAGTTGTTCACCATTACACCTGTGACATATATGAAGTATCTAGGAATAATCATAGACAACAACCTCATATGGAGTGATCATATAAACTATGTTATAAAGAAGTTAAGGTTCTTGATATATCGCTTCAAATTATTAAGGGACATATTAGACGAAAAATCGTTGAAAATATTGTACGCTGCCCTAATCCAGTCGCATATTTCCTACGGAATTGCAGCATGGGGATCTGCAGGTAGGACAATTATGAATAAATTGATTACAACACAAAAACGCTTGATTAAGGTTATTTTCAAGAAAAAACAAACCTACTCCTCTGACACCCTTTTCAAAGAAACAGGAGTGTTCGATCCAGTACAACTATATGTCCATACCAGCTTAATTAGAACACATAAAACAAAGCACAAACTACAAAAAATGGACCATGATTATTACACCAGAAATAGGGAACATACCATCAGAGTACCTATGAGGAACAAGGTTATCGGACAAAAGAGTCACGAATATGTCAGCTTAAAGCTTTATAATGCTCTACCTTCAGAACTAAAAAATGAAACAAACCCAAATTCATTTAAAAAACAACTAAAAATGTACATATCATCTAAACCGCGTCCTGATCTGCACAACTTGCTATATTCATAAATACACGTCATATTACATTACATATTATTACTCAAAACCATTTTACTTCATAACTATACCTTCATAGGTTGCCACTTTCGGCACCACAACATCTTAATTATCATTGAACTTTGTCTTTTTTCCGTCACATACAAGCTATGCTTTAGTGATGGAACTATAGTATATTTTATAATCAACAGAAATGTATGAACATTAATAATCTATTGTCTACTATTAATTACCAATATCTAACATTGAAAATCTTACTCTATGTATTTTATATTTTAACATGATTTGTAACATATCTTATATCTTTATATTTTCTCGGAACAAGTATCCACTTACCGAGTATATTTATTCACCCTATTGCATTTAAGTATATTTATCCCAATCTATTTATTATAGTGTTACGTTGTTCAGTAGTCCGTCGTTGTTCGTGTTTATTGTATGCTGTATTATGTATCATTGTATTGAAATGTCGGATTGTAAATTGTAAGGTGTGTGAATAAATAATAATAATTATTATTATTATTATTATTATTATTATTATTATTATTTCACCACTCCAAAGGAGTGAGTAAGACAAGCATATTAGTTGCAGCAACTTTGTTCATCCCCGACAGTTCTGACGACCAGATCTGTCGGAATTTGTGCTGATACTTGCCGTGGAGAGAGTTTTTAACAGTGGGTTACCTCTTGGGAATGGCGCTGTTCCACCCCTAGGTAAGTGTACGTCTCTCCGGCATTATTATTATTATTACTATGGGTGGTCGGTATGCACAGTTAAGTAGTACTCTTTGTAAAAAAATATATTTTAAAATGGTAGCTACTCATTCATCATAACAGAGGTATTGAAATATGTGAACAGCTGTACTATACTTTTTTGCAATAATGTCAAATTGTACTGGTATCTTTAGCAAACGCGAAACATTTTACTATCATATCATTATTGTATCACAAATATAATTTGCTTCTTTTCTATATCTGTGAGCTTGACACTGTTTCATATAATTTATAAACATAATGGAAGTCACGTAACCACCAGTTGTTTGCGTGTATCAATGATTTGGAATATTACAACAGTTATGGCCCCCAGTGGAACCAAGCCTTTCAAATTATCTTGTTTTCCTGGTCTATGGTACGTTGTGCGCTGCGAACCATTTTAAAAATAATGTTAATGACTTAAAACATGAAACTCAGTTAGTGGCATTAACCTTATACCGAGCCTTATACATGGTGATCCAAATTCGTTAATGCTAGAGAAGACTCGTAGAGAAGAGGACAATAATTAAAAAAATAGGTTATTCAGAATAAAAGACAGTATCAGTAAACTCACGAGAAAACTATCAGAACACAATCCATCATCAACACCAACACTAGAAATGAATTACATTTCCTATTATCCATGCTGAAAATGCTCTACTCAATCGACTATCATGATATTGGCCAAATAAAATGTAACAATAAAATAGCAATTAAAATTCAATGAAACAAATAAAATTTATTTAACGCTCGATAAAATACAATAATAATATTCATAAAATAAAACTAAGTATAATTTCGAACATGTGATGAAGTGTCCTCCTGCTCGTAGAAGAGTATATATGCCTTTCCGCTCACAAGGGAATTTGAATGAATTGGTGAAACTAGGGAATCGTTATACTCGTGCCATGTGCCTATATATGGATGCCTACAGTAAGCAGTGTAGTGTCCGCTATTGGTAGTTCCGCTGTGATTCGTCAATGCGTATAAGTTATAGCGACAGGGGGCTATGTTGTTTGCACTGTAGTTGCTCAAATCTAAACCTTAATTTTAAAAAAATCAAAAGAGATATCAACATATATCATAACAAAAAATGCGAGAGTGAACATTGATCGATTATATAGAGACTTTTGGATTTGATATCCTGAGGTATTGCATTATCTGAACAGCAATAAAATATAGCTGATCTTACGTTATAGTGAATGTGAAATCAAAAAGCAACGACAAGAACGGTAGCTAATTTCCATACTATATATTTCTGGAATAATTTGTCGAAATGACCTAAGAGGCGCAAATCATTATCGACAAAGACGATAGACTATTTAGAATTGAATGGACATCGGAATACTTTTCTTACTTATTTTGAAGGGGATTTGTTACAAAAAGGTCATGAACAAACCACATGTCTATATATGCTGAAATGCAAGATGCTTATACCAAATAAGGTATTCACGATAAGTGAGTTGATTTTGCAAAAGAAGATCGAGAAAATGACCTAAGAGGCGCGAAGCCTTAGCGTTCGATAAAGACGATAGACTATTTATAATTGAATGGACATCGGAATACTTTTATTACTTATTTTGAAGGGGATTTGTTACAAAAAAGTCATGAATAAACCACATGTCTACATCTGCTGAATTGTAAAATGCTTATACCAAATAAGGTTTTCACGATAAGTGAGTTGATTTTGCAAGAGAAGAATATGGAGAAACAGCATATGTGCCCATTCGCCAAAAATGCGAATATTTTTTAATGTAAAATCGAGTTTCTTTTTCAGGAGAGGCGCGCCGCATACATAGATAAACTCAAAAAGCAAAACCATATCTGTACAAAATTTGATCCAAATCGTTAGACCAATTTTCGAAATACGACATAAATATGAATAAATATACAAGAATTGCTCATTTGAATATACCGGGTGACCACGAGGTGAGGTACGCCCCCCAACTTTTCTATAGTTTTGAAGATACAGACTTCAAATTCGGTGTGTTGCTATATTACTTGAATACGCATATTTTGAAGCCTCTACTGAAAATTCACCACTTCCGGTTCAACCGGAAGTAACCAAAAACTTTTTCATATTTACATATTTTTTCATTATCCGAAAGGGCACGCAATTTGTGATGACACTGTTCTTCAAAATTGAAAATATGTTGAAAAATGGCGAAGATACAGTTGATTGTTCAATCGAACAAAGTTGCCATGAAATTCAAACTTCAATCATCACAACTGACAAACGACATCAGAAGTTACCAGAGGAAGATTCAAAGTGCGGAACAGTTGAAAGCTGAAGTTCTCATGTAATTGCAGCTCCCATATATTCCAACAATTATCAAAAATTACCTAAAAACGGAATGGTATCCATAAAGAAATGATCATAACTGTCATTTCTGGAATGGCAACATGTACTTTTCAATTTGTCGTGATAAAATATTATAAATTACCTAATATTGAATGTTCTTCAATGTAGGCGGCTTAGACAGGCCCGGGGAGACGGGGGGCAAATTCACAGACAAAGTTAGAAAGGCGAATTTGTGTATTGAATATTGTATTGCTGAAAATTATAAGGTCCCTTTTATTTTTTTAATATCTGTGAAATAAAAAAAAATTCTACAAAATTGCATTTTTGACCAGTTGCATTAATCAAATTTGTATATTCAATATTGTATTGCTGAAAATTATAATGTCCCTTTTATTTTTTTAATATCTGTGAAATAAAAAAAAATTCTACAAAATTGCATTTTTGACCAGTTGCATCAATCAAATTTGTATATTTAATATTGTATTGCTGAAAATTATAATGTCCCTTTTATTTTTTTTATATCTGTGAAATAAAAAAAATTCTACAAAATTGCATTTTTGACCAGTTGCATCAATCAAATTTGTATATTTAATATTGTATTGCTGAAAATTATAATGTCCCATTTATTTTTTTAATATCTGTGAAATAAAATAACTTCTACAAAATTGCATTTTTGACCAGTTGCATCAATCAAATTTGTATATTTAATATTGTATTGCTGAAAATTATAATGTCCAATTTATTTTTTTAATATCTGTGAAATAAAATAACTTCTACAAAATTGCATTTTTGACCAGTTGCATCAATCAAACTTCGAAAACTGATGGTATAAATAAATAGTAAACGAAAGGCGGCAGGGGCCCAAAGCATACTCTGCCCCGGGCCCAATGCTTTTTTGTTTCCCTTTTTTATGTTCATGGCCGCCTTCGTTGAAGAATATCTAATTTTGTGAACAATCATGATAAAACATCTTGTATTTGCGATTCCTTTGAAAATTTTTCACATGAGTAATCTGATAACTAATCATATTTCATCATGACGAAGTGAAAAGAACATGTTGCGATTTGGGAAATAGCAGTTGTGAGCATTTCTTTACGGGTACTATTCCGTTTTTAGGAAATTTTTGGTAATTGTTGGATGTGGGAGATGCAATTACACGAGAAACTCAGTTTTCAACTGTATTGCACTTCGAAGCTTCCTCTGATAACTTCTGATGTCGTTTGTCAGTTGTGATGATTTAAGTTTGAATTTCATAGCCAACTTTATTTGGCTGAACAATCAACTGTATCTCCGCCATTTTTCAACCGATTTTCAATTTTGAAGAACAGTGTTATCACAAATTGCGAGCTTGAAAAAATATGTACTGGGTGTAATTTGAAAAAAAAAGTTTAGGGTCACTTCCGGTTAAACAGGAAGTGGTGAATTTCCAGAAGAAGGGTCAAAATATGCGTATTCAAGTACTATATCTTGAAAACTATAGAAAAATTGTGGGGCGTACCTCACCGCGTGGTCACCCGGTATGTATAGGAAATATTTTTGATGTACCTATCTATCGATTCTACAAAATGATACGGTGAAAATTATGGAAGTCGCGGCATACGGGGGTGTCTATTTGAAAACAGGTCGGATACCTATGTGCTTCATTAACTATATGAAGAAGAGGCCAGTGTGTGAAATATTTTTGTGAATTAGGTATTGCAAAGGACCCCAAAACAAGAGTTTTGCTGATGGCGATATCTGTTAACGAAACTGAAGAGAGATGAGTCTTCTTCAGCTCCATAACAACTATGTACCAAATGTGTATTCTCTTCGCAGTTTATAATCATAAATTAAGGTGGTATTGATTTTTCTTATCAATTCCTCGACAAATCACTTATAGTTACATTTGGAATTTGATAGGTTTTCGAGATATCCAAGCGATACTGTCAAAAACGAATGACATTATTTGGGAAAGGTAAAAGTACTTATTTTCAAAATAAATTGTTATGTTGTTATAGTATACGATTTTATCCACACTTATGAACCGTATAAAGTTCCACTTTATCCACTAGTGGAATAATGAAACTCCTTCAGTCCACTAGTGGAATAATGAAAGATACAATTTTAAATCCATCACATTTTACTCATTTATAATTAATATTAACCGATATTAACATTTTAGCGTGCCATTTGGTATCTAGCCTCTTTCAAAAATTTAAAACGTGTTTTGGTTTAATTTTCCGTCATAAATTTCATACATTTTCCACTGAGCTTATTTAGATCAGTGAATTTCTTCAGTTGTCACCTGTATTAGATGAATAGTAGTTATATCGTTATCAATTTTGCATGGTTATTCTGTTCGCGCTAGGTTAGTCAGGTCAGGTTAGGTTTGTTAGTAATTCACGCATTTTCATTTCAATTTGCCTCATTCTTATCTTTTCGTTTAAACTTCCCGCCATTGCAGTGACCAATCACAGAGCGCTTATTGAGTTCCTTTTATTGTCGTCTATATTTCAGTTAGTTCACAGTCTCGAGTTGTTGGGATGGCGACTTAAATCACACTCTTGATAGTTTATTACTTTTCTAACAATTCTCCAATTATTTTTTCCAAAAATAGACTTTTATTTCAAACCTGTGACTGAGTGAATCTTGAAGTCTCTGATTTGTGCCATTTGTGGTCCTGTGCTGTGTATCTCTTGCCTTGTGGTTTCCTAACCTAACTTATAAAATTTCTGGTTGTGGCGGAATTTGAAGTTATTTTCACAATCAAAAAAATACGATGATCTGAGAAAATATAATATCACGTATTTATTGCTGTTGTGAGCCGCGACTTCTATACTGTTCTATAGTTATTATGTTTTGTAATTGATGTAAATGTTTGTGTCAGAATTTAAAATAATTTATAAATGTTTTTTAGAAAATCACTTTCCATCATTATCCTTTTCACTTTTTCTAGTTGTTATGTCACTTTCTATTGACTAGGATCATGGGTTATAAAAAACCTTGAAAATTGATATCCTAAAAACATCCTTAGGATGTCCATGGAAGACCTTACAGGGACATATAATGGACGTCCCCAGAACGTTCCAATTTGTAACATCGGATGTCCCCAGTCGTCCACAGTAATGGACGTCTTCGGGACGTCGTGAATGTCTTAGATTCATGTCCTGTGGACGTACTGAGGACGTCTTTGTGTTATCTGGGAGGGTATTATAAAGTAACTAACGTATTATATTGTAACTAATGTATTATTTGTTGTTATGATGTTATGATGTTAATAATTTGTAATGAATTTTCAACTTAAAGGAAGCTTGATTAAATGATACGAATCTTAAATAAGAGTACCTAGCAACCGTTCAGCACCTCCCGATATTTCTGTACGTAATTTAGAGGAGGTGACAGCTGCTGTCAGAGCATAATGTCAAAGAATTTTTTATTGGCAATTTAATTCATGTATAAAAAATCGCATATGCAATTGTCATTTTGACAGCGGCAAAAGTAGCTGTAACTTTTACAGCGACAAATACAATGTGGTTTTTTCACTTATTCATTTGTTTATCAATTATCGCGGTGTTGGTTGCCAAAATGAACAGTTTGACATTGATATGTTTCTGAATTTCTTATTCATTAAATTGTCTTGTCGAATTACACTCGAAGTTTGTATTGATATCGGGTAAATTTGTGTTGTTCAAATTCTAAACTGTTTCCTTTAGCAATTTGACTCGAATAACTGTCAACCTAAAAACACTCCATCTCATTAAACAACCCAAATTCACCCGATAAAATACAAAAAACTTGTGCAATTATAAGTGAAAAATTTCGGCGATTCTGATTCTGAATGAATGTGAATAATAGTTATTAACCTAACAAGTGCGGAAAGTAGTACTTTTCCGCACGCGACGGCAGTTGCACGAACGACGCGGAGCGGAGAGTTCGGGCAAGCCGTTAAGGGCGAAAAAGACATTTTCCGTAAGAGTTAGGTACCATATTTTTCCTACGAGTGTTTTTGTCCATCTTAATTTATGAAAAAACAAGGATATAAAAAAAAGTTTTTATAATAATGCTACAAAATGACTTATAATACAGAATAGTTACATAGATCATTTAGTTAGTCCTAAATATCCTCATGTTCAACAATACAAAAATCGTGCGGAAAAGTAAAAATCGTACGGAAAAGTAAAAATCGTGTGGAAAAGTAAGTTTTCCGCACGATTTTAAATCGTACTTAAAAGTTCAACTTTCAAAACGAAAAATCGTGCGGAAAAGTTACTTTTCCGCACGATTTTTCGTAGGAAAAACGTTAAACCTATTGCATGCGTGTGTTTCAGATATATTTTATTCGTTTGAGAAAATTAAACATTCTTGCATGAATAAAATGCTATCCAAAACAATTATACAATAAATAACTATTGCTGTCATAAAATTATAGAATAGGTATAGGTCTTGTTAATTTTTTGCGCTCTTCAGTGTGAAGGAATCCATGAAGTAGTTTCGTGTTGAATTATTGAAATTATAACAACGTGCCGATGGAAAAATGTGGAAATATTACAATTTCAGAAATATTCGATAATTTTTACATATAAACAATTGCACAGTTCGACTGTAAACTCACCAATTTCAATCGTAGGCAATATTTCCAAACAAAAATCCAAGAAAATAAAATAGTTCCACAATCACTAAAATAAACAAAATTTCAGTCAAAAAACTAACAAAACACGGTTTTCGAAATGGGCACAAAACTCGACGGTGAACTCGAATCTAAACTTTTCTCGGCCAAGTTGCGCCAGCAACTAGTGTGTGAAACGTGAAGTCATACGAAGCTCTGAACCGCGCGTTTCCCGTCGTTTGCACCAATGAATAATTCGTTAATAAATCGCGAGAAGTAAGAGGCGGTTTTTGAAATGACGGATGATCGCTTAGCTACAAAGTCATCATTGAAAATATCGAGAATGTTCAGATCACTGAGTCAGACAGATCATTAGAACAACAATAAAAGAGTCGTATGAATTTCAATTTTCGAAATGTGATCAGATATTCTAAATATGAAGTGATAACTATTGTAACCAACCTCAAATCCAGGAAGAAACATCGTTTGACATTCAGGAAAATTAAGAGAAAATTTAAGTATTTTGTTATCAAATATGATTTCAGAATTGGCAAATGATCGCAGAGTCAGCGCTGGGGGATAATCTACCGCGCCCGCAGTAATTCAGTAAAACAGAGACAGGACCTCAAAGTGATCTGGGACCCAATTCTTGAAATCGTAGGGAAAGATTCTCAAGAGAAAATGACGTCATTTTCCCTCGATACGTGATTTAAAATCACGTATTGCAAAGAAATGACGTCATAATGACGTCATTTTCTCTAGAGAATCTTTTCCTACAATTTCAAGACCCAACCTGGGGAAAGCTGGAAACCATTCTAAAACCCTAACACTTCTTTCAACTTTTCGCTTATAACTTCCTAAAGAACGCGTCCTAGCGAAAATCTTACAGATAGACGAGAACATTCAATTTTCCGTCGATTGATTTCCCCAACTCAAAAGTTGCAGAGAATTTAACGGAGAGTTCAAAAAACACCTAAATTTTAGAATTTGGCCAATTTTAATTATACTTATATGCCAAATTCCAAAAACACTTATTTTAATTATCTTGCTTCCTGACCATTATTTCTTGTATTTAGACTGTTCATCAGGCATTCCTATCCAATTGAGTAATATCATCTTTCGAATGTTACGCGATACATGAATATACCGGGTGTCCACGGAAAGTGGCTCGCCTGTATAACTTTGTTGGTTTTGGAGATATTGAAATGAAATTTGTAGGATCTGTATGAGACACAATACTGCATTTTTTGACAAGTAATTTAAATTCATGCAACTTTCGAGCTCACCGGAAGTGTTTTTTTTTATTTCGATATTTAATTTTTAATCTAGAGGGCTATAGATACGTTCATATTATTAATTTTAGTCCTAACTTTACAGTTTTCGGTTAAAATACATCTGCTGTGTAAAATTCTATTTTTAATTCATTCCTCCTGTTTGATTTTCAAATGACAACAAAGTGGCTGGTCGAGTTGAAACTGCATTTTTTGACAAGTAACTCAGCTTCAGCTTCTAACATTTTTGTGGAATATTGTTTTCAATCGAAATATTTTCTGCTATGTACATACAATTCAATTTTAGAATTTGTATTACTAATTTTTTTAAATTGAAATTTTGTGAATTTTGTCACGATTATGTTGATACCGCTTTACTGTTATAGGTTTCAAACAAACTTTCGTTAAAAAAAGTTGAAAAGATTACCTAAGATATTTCTTAAAATGAAACAACATTTCAGATTGAAATGAGACATTGGGTAACCTGTGACCTTCCTAACTGATAGAACCAGGTAATGAAGGTGTATTGGAAAAATAACCATTACTTGTCGATATGTTATCTTACCTCACTTCTCCAAATATAAATTAGGGAAACTATTGTGTACGCTATTGATTGTAAAACATTTTAAGAGGAATCACCAGCGCGTAGTCACGAAAGCCAAATTTCATCATTGCGCCACACATCTCAGGTGTCTGCGGATATATTTTTCAAGATTGATATTGGCGCTAACGAAGCACCTGTCCGTAACAAAACTACGTAGCTAGGAGCGCCAATAAGGTAGATAGCTCCTAATCGTAGTTTCGGTTTTGCATAAAAACTAATGATTTTATAAAAAAAAAATTCTTCTTCTGGTTCTATAATTTCCTTAAGAATGCGGGAACCTACCTATTTTTTTTCATTTGTCAAACCATAAAATTTTTGTTCTCTTCAGAATCATCAAAACCAAAAATCAATCAATTTCCCGCATTCTTACTAACAAATTGAATAGTTTGTACCAACAAAACTTTCGCAAAAAACTAAAACTGAACCATTAAAACCGAAACTCGTTTCATCAAAGGTGTTGTTCGCTCTTAATAATATCGTTTATACAAGGAGATATTAGTTACAGGTTATTCGATGAATTTTAATATTATTTTAATCTCAAAAAGAAAGATCTACCGTAATATTTTTAAGTTTGTTGACGAAAGTTTCTTCGAGACCTAATAGTGTGCGGCACTAAATTAACGAGCCATTATGTCGTCATTTGGAAATTAATAGTAATAATAATTTAAAAACAAAATTTTACTCAGCAGATGCATTTTAATCGAAAACCGTGAAGTTGCATTTTTCCTAATACGTTATGACAAAAATTAATAATTTAAACGTATTCGTAGCCCTCTAGAATAAAAAAAAATATTGAAATTATAAAAATGTTTGGTTACAAAACGTACCTAACAAATGATACGTGGTTGTATTCAGAATGTCGCATGGAGACAAAAAAAGTGAAGATATATCAGCTGCATAAAGCTGAGTTATACACGCTTATTTGGTGAATATTCTGTTCGACACAGGCGCACGATTGATTCTTTCTCTGATAGGGGGTACCTACTTAATAGTAGACTTGATGATGGAGCTGCAATTACATGAGAACCTCAGTTTTCAACTGTATCGCTCTTCGAAGCTTCCTCTGGTAATTTCTGATGTCTTTTGTCAATTGTAATGATTTAAGTTTGAGTTTCATTGCCAACTTTGTTCGATTGAACAATCAACTGTATCTCCGCCATTTTTCAAACGATTTTTAAATTTGAAAAAACAGTTTTATCACAAATTGCGTGCTCTTTCGGACAATGAAAAAATATGTACAGGGTGACATTTGAAACAAACCTTCCACAACCATTGTGCATTATTTTTTTTCTGTTTGAAGTATATACTTTGACTTTTTACTGAAAATATACTTTTGAATACAAATATTTACTGAAAATCTATTACTAAATACAAGAAATAACGGCCCGGAAACAGGATGGAGGATATTCCAAAATAACTGTTTTTGGAATTTGACATATAAGTATCATTAAAGTTGGCCAAGATTCAAAAACATGTGTTCTTTGAACTCGACGTTGAATTCTATACAACTTTGAACATAAGAGTGTGATATAGGACCAGTACTTTGGATGCTACAGATGACAGAAAGTCGTCAAATGGGTCCAGTAGAAAAATTTTACTGGACTAATCCTGTAAACATTTATCACAGAACTAGTCCGGTATAGAAATGGGTTTGCCTCTTGGTCCGGTATAAAAGAATTAAAAATTATTTAAACATGAAGACAGGTATTTTTCGGACTAAAATCGCCTCGTCTGGAAACATCTTACTCGTACTGTAAAATGTATCTACCGGACTGATAACGTAAATAATTACTGTTCAATAGGCAAGCACGACTTCCTTAGGGAGCGTCCATAAATTACGTGAAGTGTTTTTTTAAATTTTCTGTCCCCCCTTCCCCCTGGTGAGATGTCGTAAGATTTTATTCAACCCCCTCCCCCAGACTAGTAATCAATATTGCTGAGAGTTTGATTATAAGTTTAATAAAAATTTAACAATAGAATACTTAAATCGTAACTGCTGTGATTAAAAAAAGAATATCTACTCTAATTCAGTCCATGGAGAATGATGCGCGGTCTCAAGACAGACTATTGGAACCAACATGTCCATATGATTTTCAGTAAAATCATCCGCTCCTTCAACTTCGTTCTGATCTAGCCACTCTAAGCCGTTGACGCTTGCGCACAGTAACACATTAGCTCGTCTTGTGGCAATCCGTGAGGGTCGGTCTTTGCGAAACATACGTGCTTGCTTACCTGGTGCAATGTGGACTGCTCGCCTGTGATCTGCAGCTCTTGTGCTAGATGCAAAGTAAATACCGCATGTACTGCAGCATCATCCAAAAGAGATTGAATACGTTTCTGGAAAAACACCAGCTGATGTCAGAATCACAATACGGCTTCAGGGAGAAAAAGTCAGCCCAAGATCCAATAAAAATACTTACACAGCAAATTTATAAGTGTTTGGATAAGTCAAAACCTTCCATCGCTGTTTTCATAGACCTAAGGAAAGCCTTTGACACCGTTGACCACAATATATTGTTGACTCTCTTAGATGATCTTGGAATAAGAGGCATAGCTAATGAACTTTTCAAGAGTTATTTACTCAATAGGAAGCAAAGGGTAAGAATAGGAGGTCATGAAAGTGGAGAGAAAACTATTCTATGTGGTGTGCCTCAAGGGACGGTGTTAGGGCCAATCCTATTTAATATCTATTTGAACAATATTTTTTTACTGAATACCAACTCCAACATTATAAGTTTTGCTGATGACACCGTATTGTTTTGCGAAGACAACAACTGGTTTGACCTTAAACGGAAACTAGAACACGATCTAGATCAAATTATTTCGTGGTTCGACTATAGACTCTTATCAATCAATTTTGATAAAACACACTATTTACCACTTAGCAGTTATGAAGTATCCCTTCCAAAATATGAATTGAAATTTTCCGATACAGCAACTATCAAACCCACAAAAAAAATAAAATATCTTGGCATATTTTTGGATAACCATCTTAGATGGAACCACCACATGGATTACTTAGTTAAAAAACTACGTTGTATACTCTACAAATTCAAAAGAATCACAAACATGCTCAATCATTCTTTATAAAAGTTTAGTGGAGTCCCATCTGAGCTATGGGATAATTGGTTGGGGTGGAGTACCCAGAACCTATCTACAACCTCTTGAGGTCGTCCAAAAAAGATTCCTACGATGCATCCTGCAGAAAAGATATGACTACCCTACCGACCTTTTTTACTCAGAATCTGAAATATTGGACCTCAGACAGCTATATTATATCAATATTATTGTTGTACAATATAAAAATAAAAATGAACTCATCACGTTTAGTCATCAATATACTACTCGTCGAAATCACAAAATTGTCATAGCACTGATGCATAAAACAGTTGACCAAAAAAATTACGCTTATCTAGGGCCAAAACTATACAGTCTCTTACCTGATGAATTAAGATGCGAACCAAACTTTAATAAGTTCAAAACACAAATAAAGTCAATTATTATACACACTCCTCGAGCAGAAATAAATAGACAAATAGAAACCTAAACTGAATTACTACCCAAACATATTTGATACCTATATATATGCATGTCCTTTTTTCTGTAACCTTGTACTTATTTTAACAGGTATAACTTAGTTATACACTTATTTTATTTTATTACATTATATTTTATATTCTATATTAATTACCTACTACTACTTGTTTCATGTTAATTAGTTTGTATATCCCTACACAGAGGCAGATTATTCTGCCTCGTAAGGTGTATCTTATTTATGTCTTTTCTCTTAAATCTGGTGTTCTTATAATGTTTTCATAAACAATGTACTGGAAGAGAGACTGAATAAATTTTGAATTTTGAATTTTTGAATTTGAATCTTTTCCCTAAATCGTCACTTACACTTGGGCAATAGAGATCATAAGGCGTGCTGATGAAGGCATTCGGCGGTTGAATCGGTAGGCAGTGGCGTATTAGAAATGGAGCAAATGACTTTCCGTCATGCTCTTTAAAGTCCGGAATTGTCAAATGTCCATCAACCTGAGTGATAGGGTATGGAGGTGGCAGAAAACGGTCGTGAAGAATCATATGCAGATCACTGCGGCGTGGGCTGCAGCACTTCTGGTCATCGTAATCATATTACGATTACGCTTAAGATTAAATCTTAAGCATGTACAATCTGGATTAAATGGACCAAAATAGTATATTTATTTTTTTGTTTCAATCAGAAAAAAAATTATGTGATATTTGCCGAGACCCTCTCTCCAACGTAAGATTGGATGAGATTTGACTCGACCCCCTCCCCCCCTTAAACATCTCACGTATTTTATGGACGCCCCCTTACTTCTTCCAGAGTCTATTTATATTCTGGTGCAAACGACGTTTTCCTTTTGATTCAATCGACAGCGGCACGGCTGGGCGGTCGGTCAAGGTATGAATGCAAGCGCTCACCCATTTTCGAAACCTCACAGGTAAGCTACTTCTTCTTTCGGTCTTGCTCACCTTCTAAAAATATCTATTCACTCATACGAGTCGTACTGAAGAGGTCTCTGGCAGAACCGTTAGTGGATATATGGAATAAAACGACGAAAAGCTAAAATTGTATTCGGTAAACTTTGCGAAATTTGGCGCTCTGGTGATATTTCTCGTTCTTGGCGAAAACAAAGATTCATCTATTATCATCATTGGAATCGTTAAGCCTAACTTACCCGTGAAGCGTAAAGGCCGGATCACATGTGCGCCGTGGCAGTAGGGGTGGCGGTGAAGTTCGCGGTGGCAAAATAAAAATATGCCGCTGCACACTTATCGCGAATCGCACAAAAAAATAACCGACGCCGATGAAAGTTTCAGTGACAAAATTATTGATACCTAAGTAACCGCCAAAAAGTATGGAAAAAAGTGTATTATTAGAGTATTGGAAGGAAGATTTATAAGAAAAGGGGAACATTCTTCATGAAAATTGAAAAATGAAAAATTTGATTTATTTGTAATATCTAAGAAAAGGATTTTTTCAATGAAAACTAGAGAGAATTAAAAAAATCAGTTATTTGAATGAAAATGCGAATTTTCACTTTCAGATTTTTTCTTTCCTTTTCAGTTAGAGTCTTTTCACAATATCTATCAGATGTAGTTCAATGTCCAGCGTGGCTTGTGCCGGGGTGTGGTTGTTTTCTGTTAGATATTACAAATAAATCACATTTTTCATTTTTCAATTTTCATGGAGAATGTTCCCCTTTCCAACATGAATACCTCCCAAGGGGTTATCTTGAACGATGGAAAATAGCGACTAAAGTTTGTCTTTCAGTCGCAGATGATTCCACAACAGATTTTATGAATGTCCTATTCATATTTTCGAACTAAAATCAAGGTTTATAAGGTTTTGTTCCCTTGTTACGGGGTTTTTCACATAAACGTCATATAAACAATGCGGAGGGCTAACTCTTATTGCGGAGGCAAAGGTCGTGGTACGATTGTTGGTGAATTAAACCAAAGATATTCTTAGAAATTCAATTTATGGCAGTGAGAATAAAATAGCTAAATAAAAATTGTCATTTGGACGGCATCTACAGACATTCTGATATAGTATTTCATTCTCGAAGCCAGTCTCTGTAGAAAGTCTTTATTACACTGAAAGAGAAAATACTCCAGACATACAAATAAAACAATTACTAAAAAAATAGTATTTAATCAAATAAATGTTGTTAAGCCAAGTTCAGGGCTTGACGATCTTGAAAAAATCTATAAATAATGATAGTAATTAGGTTGCATAAAAAATAGTATTTAATGAATTGAACGTTAAACCGAGTTCAGGGCTTGATGAGATCTAGAAAAGTCTAGAAGTAATGATTGAATCAGGTTGTATGAAGAAATTTGGTTCTTTGGACTATTGTACGTTATTTAAATGGTCATACCAACTTACTTGGAATATTGGGTTAAATGCATTTGAACCTTACATATTTTCTTGACCAATCAGTTATAAGAAATAATCAACCAAACTCCTCTCCTGTTAATATATTTCAAGCTCTTCGGGTTCCTTGGTTCTTATATACAGTGACAGCAGCTCTGGAACACTCCTGAATTCCCCATCTGGTTCTGGACACATGATCGAGTGTGTAATTCAGCCAGTTCAGCTATCATAGGTAGCTATAGTTGTTCTGTATTGTGGTAATTTGGCGATCGGCCACTAACATCGCCGCTCATTCAATGAAGAGAAATAAGCTTTTAGGTAAGCTTTTTAAATAAAATTTTGAATTTAAATCTGGTCGTCGCACAAAAAAGGAGATATTGTTGTAAACATGTTCTTTGACGCCATTTGAGAAATCATGAAAATTCATTGGAAATAAAATAATTTTAAAAGCATTATAAATGACAAAAATATTTATTCCAATGAATTCCACTTTGAATTTTAAAGAGATAGTTACCTCTTTATAAATGTTATTAATAGACACTGATTGGATGATTTTCAAAAATAAAAATTTAAATCATCAGCGAGTTCTTCAAGTGAGACCAGACGCAGAAATGGACGAAATGGAGGATAACGGAAATTCAAAATTTAATCCCCTCCTCAATTTCTACAAACAGTGTTACCAATTGTCACACTATCAAAGAACAGCTTACCAACTGTTGGCTCATGTTTAGATCACAGTCCACAGACCTCATAGATAGAATGAAACCAACATCTTGCCTACGCACGAAAGCTTCAATTATACTATCTCTCTCTGCATGATTATTAAAAATAACATCTATGGTTTGGACAGAATTCTCACTTTGTCGGAACTGGCAATTGATCTAATTGTCAATCCAAATAAAAATAAGAAGAAAAAGAAATAACTATTTATAATTCAAACTTGACTTTGACAGTTGAGTTACAACCAACTTTATTTTGAATGAAATAATTATCTTTTACTGATTTTATTAAATAATTTAGTATTCAGACTTGGTGGAGTATTCAGCAGCGTTCTTCGAGCTGTAAAATAAGAATTAACAAAAACATTGTAAGTCATATTCAGAAACCTACAACTCAGTTGGTGGCGTTCACACTGTCATGTTCCACGGTAAAAATGATGAAAATGAACGTTTGTAGAAATACAATCGTTATAGATTCTGGGGAAAAGTTTGTGCATGTCCGATAACCAAAAAATCAATTTTGACACATATCACGTGATCTCTGGTATGGCAACAAATTGAAAAAAATTACTATGAAAAGGCAAAAAGTGGGATAAAATGGCAAGATATCAAAAAAGTTATTTGAAAAAGTTACTTATTATTAAATTCTAAACACGCACAGAAGGTTTGACAAGATCATGAGAGAAAATTGAAAATAGCCACTTTTTCAAATATATTCCTAGCTGTATAAAAATATCAAATCATTATCTTATCAATAGCTTAATCATACTGGAACATTTGTATTACAATGACAATATATTTCCTTGCTTAACAACCAATCAGTGGATTTCAAATTTTGAAATTCAGCCAATAGAATCAGAACTACAGTGAAAATATAGCTTGTCGCTGAATTTTAACCAAGTTTTTCCAATAACTTTTTTTGATATCTTGTCATCTTACATCACTTTTTGCCTTTTCATAGTAATTTTATGCAAATTGCCGCCATACCAGCGATCAAGTCTCAATTTTGTATAAGGCTTGATATCTACATTGCTTCATCGGCACAAGATGACACTGGCAGCAACATCTCCTGCTGATAGATTTCAAGTCTCCTACAAAATTGTGAAATATTTTTTTTTCTACGACTACATGGAAATATGACCATTTAATGCGCTTTATCGATCAAAGAAGTAGGCCGATTGTAAAACCCTTTTTCAGATCTACATCGCGATCTGTACTGTAATCATTTCAGTACAGTATATTTCTTTCCTACGACTTTCATGAACTACTAGACTGTCATTTTTATGATCATACATAATATTATAAGATCGAATCAAGTTTGTTAACGTTCTAATAATTTGACATTTGAATTTTTGTTCCAATACAATAATGAACTTTTGTCCCATATGGTACATACTTTTTGGCGGTCACTGTACAACTCACTATTTACGGGCCGAAAAGTGTTTCCGGACAAAAAGAACTTGTCGATTTTTCGTCAGAAGTTTAGAATTTTTTGTAGAGGTCGACAAAAAAAGAATATATTATAGTATTTTAGTTCGAAAATATGAATATGAAATTCATAAAATCTTTTGTGGAATCATCTGCGATTGAAAGACAAACTTTAGTCGCTATTTTCCATCGTTCAAGATAACCTCTTGGGAGGTATTCATGTTGAAAAGAGGAACATTCTCCATAAAAATTGAAAAATGAAAAATGTGACTTATTTGTAATATCTAACAGAAAACAACTACTTCCCCGGCACAAGCCACGCTGGACATTGAACTACATCTGATAGATATTGTGAAAAGACTCTAACTGAAAAGGAAAGAAAAAATCTGAAAGTGAAAATTTGCATTTTCATTCAGATTTTCATTCAGATATCAGAATCATTTAATGATTTGTTCAAGGAAAACTAGAAAGAATTAAAAAAGTCAGCTATCTGAATGAAAATGCAAATTTTCACTTTCAGATTTTTTTTTTCCTTTTCAGTTAGAGTCTTTTCACAATATCTATCAGATGTAGTTCAATGTCCAGCGTGGCTTGTGCCGGGGAAATAGTTGTTTTCTGTTAGATATTACAAATAAGTCACATTTTTCATTTTTCAATTTTTATGGAGAATGTTCCCCTTTTCAATATTATAGTATATTCAGTTTTCACATTCACATTCCTCTTAGTTTTCCATTAACATAAAATTGAGGTGTGACTGATTCCATCACATTCATGTAATTACAGAATTGCATGTAGAGAAATATTTAAAAGCCGAAATTAAAGCCTACATCTACTATAACATAGGTAATTTAGCAATAAAAACGAACGCGTGGGCCTCAAACATGAAGGAAGTTAATCATTACAGTTGTGAAGAATATTCAACGTTGCTCCAGTTTTTTTTTAGCACAATAGCAATAATTGGAATATGGATAGCAAATAGTTCCAGGTTTTTGACAGTCGACCTCAGACTTATGAATTTACTGTAAGATGAACTTATTGAACTTATTGAAGTGATAAATACATGAATATAATCGAATAAACTGTCTAACGGTCGCTATTTGTTGGTGTTCGGAAACATAAATACCAATAATTATTTATTACTAATAGTATGCGAGGTCATAGACTAGAAAACCTTATAGTGTGAAGCCGCTGGTGGAACTGGTGGGCCAGGTAGCTCAGTGGTTGAGACTGTCGCGTTCAAAACCATTGACTGCTGGACGGCTATGTTCGAATCCTTAGCGACTACAGATTTTTATCTGATGGCCCGAGAAAGTGCTAGGAATCGCACGTTAAAAGGTAAGACCTCGGTAATCCTTGGCTCGCACAAGTTTCGACTTTTGAGGGCTGCCGTTCGTAAGGGGGCGACAGCTGGTTAATGGAAAATGTAATTTTGACAATTTTAACAAAAAAAAATTTAACAACTGAAAAAATCAGGGCTTTGTCGATATAACTGGCGCGCGTTTCACCAAAATGTTATCATCATCAGCTTGAAGCTTACAAAGGAAAAACGAATTTGTCGAATGAATGCAAAACATTATTGATTGAAACAAACGACACTCCTCGCTAGATTTTGTAGGTAATAAATATTCTACTTTTCCCTGGAATTTATAGAATGAGTGTTCCCTTTATTTTGATGATTTTTTGAACGAGTTTTCGCAAACCTAATACCTATTCGATTTTGAGCTATTATTTTCCAGAATAACTCCAAAATACTAGCGGATATGCTGTGACGTTAATGTTTGGCACAAAACCTTATTCACGTATCAATTATTCTTCCTTCACTGTTGACTTATCTAAAAAAGTCTCTTACTACAACTTTTTTTATAGAAATCTTATAAAAAAAAAACTGAAAAAAATTAATAGTAATATTTCAAATGTTCAGTTGACAAACACGTTCAAATAACAGAACAAATTGATTATTGTTCGAAATTATGAATAGGATATTCATAAAATCTGTTGTGGAATCATCTGCGGCTCAAAGACAAACTTTAGTCGCTATTTTCCATCGTTCAAGATAACCTCTTGGGAGGTATTCATGTTGAAAAGGGGAACATTCTCCATGAAAATTGAAAAATGAAAAATGTGATTCATTTGTAACATCTAACAGAAAACAACTAGTTTCCCGGCTAAAGCCACGCTGGACATTGAACTACATCTGATAGAAAAAATCTGAAAGTGAAAATTCGCATTTTCATTCAGATAGTTGATTTTTTTTATAATTCATTCATAATTTAGTCTTTAATCTAGTTTTCATTGAAAATTCATTAAATAAATTAGATTGAGAGAATGTTATTAAAAAATATCGCCCACAGAAATCGTTCATTTCATTGAAGCAAGGTTCGCTTCTCTCGCATTTAATCCCCAATACATTTTGGTCGACGAAAATCTTTTTCGCTTTGCCAAGCTCATCAGGGAGATTGATAAGATTGGAAAGAAGGCTCTTCAGAAGAAATTACGCACATTAAGGATGGAAATTGATGGAAACATTTCTTCTGCGGTAACACTTTAAAAACTATGTTATATGGAAGAGCAACTATGTTGAATACCGCTCCCTAAATATGAAATGTATTTTAAAGGTTTTTTGATGAAAAATAAAGACATATTATTATTATTTGGTTTTTAGGAGAACGTTGTTCAGATATCTGTCAGATGCAATTGTACTATGACTTTAACCAGTTGTTTCCCTTCTGTTATATTATATTATGGAGAAAATCAAGGAAGAATAATTTTGATTATTGAATGGGGTTACTCGTAAAGGTGCAGCCTGTTGACGGAAAGATCTTTTTTTTCCTGAGATACATTGTGATTATTTTTGTTAATAATACCATCAATAATTTGTTATTCCTCTATATATTTGGTTGCAGATGAACAAAAACAAAGGCAGTTTAGAGAAAATAATTTATTTTACAACTAATCCAATACTATCACTTCAGGATCCCGTTTTTCATAATTTTGAAAGTCGAGTTCTTCAATCATCTCATCGCTGGATCTTCCTTTTCTTCTGATTTTCCTGAAGGTTTTCGATTGTTTCGGAAGTGATAGTTTCGGCCACTTCTTGTGAAGTTGTTTGGCAATTTGTAGAGCATCGCCTACATATATGAAACAGAATACATTATCACTTCAATTGACTTCAATGAATCAATATAGCTTGTTCATTCCACATTCGATTATGGCATTCGTCGTTGTCAAAATGAGACAAATTTTGGAGTTTTATAAAAGCGTCTAGCAGTACCATTCTACTTTTGATCCAGTAGTTCCGCATGCTCATTTGTTTGCGCTAGAAGTAGGGTGAATCGTCAAATATGGCTGCTACACGCCTGCTCTTCCTGAATTTTAGATAAATAATCGTTATTTCGTAACAATTTTCTATTGTTATTAGGTATATAGGTAAGGGTAGTCAGGTCAGGTATGGTTGGCTAGTTATTTACGCATTTTCAACTCGGTTTGCATCAAAACTAATTTACGCATTTTCGACTGACTCGCAAGCTAGGTTAGCTTGCTCAGGTTAGGTTTGTGTGTCAATTGCGAGCGAAAAACTAATTCACGCATTTTCGACTGACTCGCAAGCTAGGTTAGCTTGCACAGGTTAGGTTTGTGTGTCGATGGCGAGCGAAAAACTAATTCACGCATTTTCGACTGACTCGCAAGCTAGGTTAGCTTGCACAGGTTAGGTTTGTGTGTCGATGGCGAGCGAAAAACTAATTCACGCATTTTCGACTGACTCGCAAGCTAGGTTAGCTTGCTCAGGTTAGGTTTGTGTGTCAATTGCGAGCGAAAAACTAATTCACGCATTTTCGACTGACTCGCAAGCTAGGTTAGCCTGCTCAGGTTAGGTTTGTGTGTCAATTGCGAGCGAAAAACTAATTCACGCATTTTCGACTGACTCGCAAGCTAGGTTAGCCTGCTCAGGTTAGGTTTGTGTGTCAATTGCGAGCGAAAAACTGATTCACGCATTTTCGACTGACTCGCAAGCTAGGTTAGCTTGCTCAGGTTAGGTTTGTGTGTCAATTGCGAGCGACAAACTAATTCACGCATTTTCGACTGACTCGCAAAATAGGTTAGCTTGCACAGGTTAGGTTTGTGTGTCAATTGCGAGCGAACAACTAATTCACGCATTTTCGACTGACTCGCAAAATAGGTTAGCTTGCACAGGTTAGGTTTGTGTGTCAATTGCGAGCGAACAACTAATTCACGCATTTTCGACTGACTCGCAAGCTAGGTTAGCTTGCTCAGGTTAGGTTTGTGTGTCAATTGCGAGCGACAAACTAATTCACGCATTTTCGACTGACTCGCAAAATAGGTTAGCTTGCACAGGTTAGGTTTGTGTGTCAATTGCGAGCGAACAACTAATTCACGCATTTTCGACTGACTCGCAAAATAGGTTAGCTTGCACAGGTTAGGTTTGTGTGTCAATTGCGAGCGAACAACTAATTCACGCATTTTCGACTGACTCGCAAGCTAGGTTAGCTTGCTCAGGTTAGGTTTGTGTGTCAATTGCGAGCGACAAACTAATTCACGCATTTTCGACTGACTCGCAAAATAGGTTAGCTTGCACAGGTTAGGTTTGTGTGTCAATTGCGAGCGAACAACTAATTCACGCATTTTCGACTGACTCGCAAAATAGGTTAGCTTGCACAGGTTAGGTTTGTGTGTCAATTGCGAGCGAACAACTAATTCACGCATTTTCGACTGACTCGCAAGCTAGGTTAGCTTGCTCAGGTTAGGTTTGTGTGTCAATTGCGAGCGACAAACTAATTCACGCATTTTCGACTGACTCGCAAAATAGGTTAGCTTGCACAGGTTAGGTTTGTGTGTCAATTGCGAGCGAACAACTAATTCACGCATTTTCGACTGACTCGCAAGCTAGGTTAGCTTGCTCAGGTTAGGTTTGT
Organism: Chrysolina haemoptera; assembly: GCA_958298965.1. Classification (NCBI taxonomy): domain Eukaryota; kingdom Metazoa; phylum Arthropoda; class Insecta; order Coleoptera; family Chrysomelidae; genus Chrysolina; species Chrysolina haemoptera. The sequence goes on along the minus strand of OY282597.1, from coordinate 25,552,843 downwards.
GTGTCAATTGCGAGCGAAAAACTAATTCACGCATTTTCGACTGACTCGCAAGCTAGGTTAGCTTGCACAGGTTAGGTTTGTGTGTCGATGGCGAGCGAAAAACTAATTCACGCATTTTCGACTGACTCGCAAGCTAGGTTAGCTTGCTCAGGTTAGGTTTGTGTGTCAATTGCGAGCGAAAAACTAATTCACGCATTTTCGACTGACTCGCAAGCTAGGTTAGCTTGCTCAGGTTAGGTTTGTGTGTCAATTGCGAGCGAAAAACTAATTCACGCATTTTCGACTGACTCGCAAGCTAGGTTAGCCTGCTCAGGTTAGGTTTGTGTGTCAATTGCGAGCGAAAAACTAATTCACGCATTTTCGACTGACTCGCAAGCTAGGTTAGCCTGCTCAGGTTAGGTTTGTGTGTCAATTGCGAGCGAAAAACTGATTCACGCATTTTCGACTGACTCGCAAGCTAGGTTAGCTTGCTCAGGTTAGGTTTGTGTGTCAATTGCGAGCGACAAACTAATTCACGCATTTTCGACTGACTCGCAAAATAGGTTAGCTTGCACAGGTTAGGTTTGTGTGTCAATTGCGAGCGAACAACTAATTCACGCATTTTCGACTGACTCGCAAAATAGGTTAGCTTGCACAGGTTAGGTTTGTGTGTCAATTGCGAGCGAACAACTAATTCACGCATTTTCGACTGACTCGCAAGCTAGGTTAGCTTGCTCAGGTTAGGTTTGTGTGTCAATTGCGAGCGACAAACTAATTCACGCATTTTCGACTGACTCGCAAAATAGGTTAGCTTGCACAGGTTAGGTTTGTGTGTCAATTGCGAGCGAACAACTAATTCACGCATTTTCGACTGACTCGCAAGCTAGGTTAGCTTGCTCAGGTTAGGTTTGTGTGTCAATTGCGAGCGAAAAACTAATTCACGCATTTTCGACTGACTCGCAAGCTAGGTTAGCTTGCACAGGTTAGGTTTGTGTGTCGATGGCGAGCGAAAAACTAATTCACGCATTTTCGACTGACTCGCAAGCTAGGTTAGCTTGCTCAGGTTAGGTTTGTGTGTCAATTGCGAGCGAAAAACTAATTCACGCATTTTCGACTGACTCGCAAGCTAGGTTAGCTTGCTCAGGTTAGGTTTGTGTGTCAATTGCGAGCGAAAAACTAATTCACGCATTTTCGACTGACTCGCAAGCTAGGTTAGCCTGCTCAGGTTAGGTTTGTGTGTCAATTGCGAGCGAAAAACTAATTCACGCATTTTCGACTGACTCGCAAGCTAGGTTAGCCTGCTCAGGTTAGGTTTGTGTGTCAATTGCGAGCGAAAAACTGATTCACGCATTTTCGACTGACTCGCAAGCTAGGTTAGCTTGCTCAGGTTAGGTTTGTGTGTCAATTGCGAGCGAAAAACTAATTCACGCATTTTCGACTGACTCGCAAGCTAGGTTAGCCTGCTCAGGTTAGGTTTGTGTGTCAATTGCGAGCGAAAAACTAATTCACGCATTTTCGACTGACTCGCAAGCTAGGTTAGCCTGCTCAGGTTAGGTTTGTGTGTCAATTGCGAGCGAAAAACTGATTCACGCATTTTCGACTGACTCGCAAGCTAGGTTAGCTTGCACAGGTTAGGTTTGTGTGTCAATTGCGAGCGAACAACTAATTCACGCATTTTCGACTGACTCGCAAGCTAGGTTAGCTTGCTCAGGTTAGGTTTGTGTGTCAATTGCGAGCGACAAACTAATTCACGCATTTTCGACTGACTCGCAAAATAGGTTAGCTTGCACAGGTTAGGTTTGTGTGTCAATTGCGAGCGAACAACTAATTCACGCATTTTCGACTGACTCGCAAAATAGGTTAGCTTGCACAGGTTAGGTTTGTGTGTCAATTGCGAGCGAACAACTAATTCACGCATTTTCGACTGACTCGCAAGCTAGGTTAGCTTGCTCAGGTTAGGTTTGTGTGTCAATTGCGAGCGACAAACTAATTCACGCATTTTCGACTGACTCGCAAAATAGGTTAGCTTGCACAGGTTAGGTTTGTGTGTCAATTGCGAGCGAACAACTAATTCACGCATTTTCGACTGACTCGCAAGCTAGGTTAGCTTGCTCAGGTTAGGTTTGTGTGTCAATTGCGAGCGAAAAACTAATTCACGCATTTTCGACTGACTCGCAAGCTAGGTTAGCTTGCACAGGTTAGGTTTGTGTGTCGATGGCGAGCGAAAAACTAATTCACGCATTTTCGACTGACTCGCAAGCTAGGTTAGCTTGCTCAGGTTAGGTTTGTGTGTCAATTGCGAGCGAAAAACTAATTCACGCATTTTCGACTGACTCGCAAGCTAGGTTAGCTTGCTCAGGTTAGGTTTGTGTGTCAATTGCGAGCGAAAAACTAATTCACGCATTTTCGACTGACTCGCAAGCTAGGTTAGCCTGCTCAGGTTAGGTTTGTGTGTCAATTGCGAGCGAAAAACTAATTCACGCATTTTCGACTGACTCGCAAGCTAGGTTAGCCTGCTCAGGTTAGGTTTGTGTGTCAATTGCGAGCGAAAAACTGATTCACGCATTTTCGACTGACTCGCAAGCTAGGTTAGCTTGCTCAGGTTAGGTTTGTGTGTCAATTGCGAACGAAAAACTAATTCACGCATTTTCGACTGACTCGCAAGCTAGGTTAGCCTGCTCAGGTTAGGTTTGTGTGTCAATTGCGAGCGAAAAACTAATTCACGCATTTTCGACTGACTCGCAAGCTAGGTTAGCCTGCTCAGGTTAGGTTTGTGTGTCAATTGCGAGCGAAAAACTGATTCACGCATTTTCGACTGACTCGCAAGCTAGGTTAGCTTGCACAGGTTAGGTTTGTGTGTCAATTGCGAGCGAACAACTAATTCACGCATTTTCGACTGACTCGCAAGCTAGGTTAGCTTGCTCAGGTTAGGTTTGTGTGTCAATTGCGAGCGACAAACTAATTCACGCATTTTCGACTGACTCGCAAAATAGGTTAGCTTGCACAGGTTAGGTTTGTGTGTCAATTGCGAGCGAACAACTAATTCACGCATTTTCGACTGACTCGCAAAATAGGTTAGCTTGCACAGGTTAGGTTTGTGTGTCAATTGCGAGCGAACAACTAATTCACGCATTTTCGACTGACTCGCAAGCTAGGTTAGCTTGCTCAGGTTAGGTTTGTGTGTCAATTGCGAGCGACAAACTAATTCACGCATTTTCGACTGACTCGCAAAATAGGTTAGCTTGCACAGGTTAGGTTTGTGTGTCAATTGCGAGCGAACAACTAATTCACGCATTTTCGACTGACTCGCAAGCTAGGTTAGCTTGCTCAGGTTAGGTTTGTGTGTCAATTGCGAGCGAAAAACTAATTCACGCATTTTCGACTGACTCGCAAGCTAGGTTAGCTTGCACAGGTTAGGTTTGTGTGTCGATGGCGAGCGAAAAACTAATTCACGCATTTTCGACTGACTCGCAAGCTAGGTTAGCTTGCTCAGGTTAGGTTTGTGTGTCAATTGCGAGCGAAAAACTAATTCACGCATTTTCGACTGACTCGCAAGCTAGGTTAGCTTGCTCAGGTTAGGTTTGTGTGTCAATTGCGAGCGAAAAACTAATTCACGCATTTTCGACTGACTCGCAAGCTAGGTTAGCCTGCTCAGGTTAGGTTTGTGTGTCAATTGCGAGCGAAAAACTAATTCACGCATTTTCGACTGACTCGCAAGCTAGGTTAGCCTGCTCAGGTTAGGTTTGTGTGTCAATTGCGAGCGAAAAACTGATTCACGCATTTTCGACTGACTCGCAAGCTAGGTTAGCTTGCTCAGGTTAGGTTTGTGTGTCAATTGCGAGCGACAAACTAATTCACGCATTTTCGACTGACTCGCAAAATAGGTTAGCTTGCACAGGTTAGGTTTGTGTGTCAATTGCGAGCGAAAAACTAATTCACGCATTTTCGACTGACTCGCAAAATAGGTTAGCTTGCACAGGTTAGGTTTGTGTGTCAATTGCGAGCGAAAAACTAATTCACGCATTTTCGACTGACTCGCAAGCTAGGTTAGCTTGCACAGGTTAGGTTTGTGTGTCAATTGCGAGCGAACAACTAATTCACGCATTTTCGACTGACTCGCAAGCTAGGTTAGCTTGCTCAGGTTAGGTTTGTGTGTCAATTGCGAGCGACAAACTAATTCACGCATTTTCGACTGACTCGCAAAATAGGTTAGCTTGCTCAGGTTAGGTTTGTGTGTCAATTGCGAGCGAACAACTAATTCACGCATTTTCGACTGACTCGCAAAATAGGTTAGCTTGCACAGGTTAGGTTTGTGTGTCAATTGCGAGCGAACAACTAATTCACGCATTTTCGACTGACTCGCAAGCTAGGTTAGCTTGCTCAGGTTAGGTTTGTGTGTCAATTGCGAGCGACAAACTAATTCACGCATTTTCGACTGACTCGCAAAATAGGTTAGCTTGCACAGGTTAGGTTTGTGTGTCAATTGCGAGCGAACAACTAATTCACGCATTTTCGACTGACTCGCAAGCTAGGTTAGCTTGCTCAGGTTAGGTTTGTGTGTCAATTGCGAGCGAAAAACTAATTCACGCATTTTCGACTGACTCGCAAGCTAGGTTAGCTTGCACAGGTTAGGTTTGTGTGTCGATGGCGAGCGAAAAACTAATTCACGCATTTTCGACTGACTCGCAAGCTAGGTTAGCTTGCTCAGGTTAGGTTTGTGTGTCAATTGCGAGCGAAAAACTAATTCACGCATTTTCGACTGACTCGCAAGCTAGGTTAGCTTGCTCAGGTTAGGTTTGTGTGTCAATTGCGAGCGAAAAACTAATTCACGCATTTTCGACTGACTCGCAAGCTAGGTTAGCCTGCTCAGGTTAGGTTTGTGTGTCAATTGCGAGCGAAAAACTAATTCACGCATTTTCGACTGACTCGCAAGCTAGGTTAGCCTGCTCAGGTTAGGTTTGTGTGTCAATTGCGAGCGAAAAACTGATTCACGCATTTTCGACTGACTCGCAAGCTAGGTTAGCTTGCTCAGGTTAGGTTTGTGTGTCAATTGCGAGCGAAAAACTAATTCACGCATTTTCGACTGACTCGCAAGCTAGGTTAGCCTGCTCAGGTTAGGTTTGTGTGTCAATTGCGAGCGAAAAACTAATTCACGCATTTTCGACTGACTCGCAAGCTAGGTTAGCCTGCTCAGGTTAGGTTTGTGTGTCAATTGCGAGCGAAAAACTGATTCACGCATTTTCGACTGACTCGCAAGCTAGGTTAGCTTGCACAGGTTAGGTTTGTGTGTCAATTGCGAGCGAACAACTAATTCACGCATTTTCGACTGACTCGCAAGCTAGGTTAGCTTGCTCAGGTTAGGTTTGTGTGTCAATTGCGAGCGACAAACTAATTCACGCATTTTCGACTGACTCGCAAAATAGGTTAGCTTGCACAGGTTAGGTTTGTGTGTCAATTGCGAGCGAACAACTAATTCACGCATTTTCGACTGACTCGCAAAATAGGTTAGCTTGCACAGGTTAGGTTTGTGTGTCAATTGCGAGCGAACAACTAATTCACGCATTTTCGACTGACTCGCAAGCTAGGTTAGCTTGCTCAGGTTAGGTTTGTGTGTCAATTGCGAGCGACAAACTAATTCACGCATTTTCGACTGACTCGCAAAATAGGTTAGCTTGCACAGGTTAGGTTTGTGTGTCAATTGCGAGCGAACAACTAATTCACGCATTTTCGACTGACTCGCAAGCTAGGTTAGCTTGCTCAGGTTAGGTTTGTGTGTCAATTGCGAGCGAAAAACTAATTCACGCATTTTCGACTGACTCGCAAGCTAGGTTAGCTTGCACAGGTTAGGTTTGTGTGTCGATGGCGAGCGAAAAACTAATTCACGCATTTTCGACTGACTCGCAAGCTAGGTTAGCTTGCTCAGGTTAGGTTTGTGTGTCAATTGCGAGCGAAAAACTAATTCACGCATTTTCGACTGACTCGCAAGCTAGGTTAGCTTGCTCAGGTTAGGTTTGTGTGTCAATTGCGAGCGAAAAACTAATTCACGCATTTTCGACTGACTCGCAAGCTAGGTTAGCCTGCTCAGGTTAGGTTTGTGTGTCAATTGCGAGCGAAAAACTAATTCACGCATTTTCGACTGACTCGCAAGCTAGGTTAGCCTGCTCAGGTTAGGTTTGTGTGTCAATTGCGAGCGAAAAACTGATTCACGCATTTTCGACTGACTCGCAAGCTAGGTTAGCTTGCTCAGGTTAGGTTTGTGTGTCAATTGCGAGCGACAAACTAATTCACGCATTTTCGACTGACTCGCAAAATAGGTTAGCTTGCACAGGTTAGGTTTGTGTGTCAATTGCGAGCGAACAACTAATTCACGCATTTTCGACTGACTCGCAAAATAGGTTAGCTTGCACAGGTTAGGTTTGTGTGTCAATTGCGAGCGAACAACTAATTCACGCATTTTCGACTGACTCGCAAGCTAGGTTAGCTTGCTCAGGTTAGGTTTGTGTGTCAATTGCGAGCGACAAACTAATTCACGCATTTTCGACTGACTCGTAAAATAGGTTAGCTTGCACAGGTTAGGTTTGTGTGTCAATTGCGAGCGAACAACTAATTCACGCATTTTCGACTGACTCGCAAGCTAGGTTAGCTTGCTCAGGTTAGGTTTGTGTGTCAATTGCGAGCGAAAAACTAATTCACGCATTTTCGACTGACTCGCAAGCTAGGTTAGCTTGCACAGGTTAGGTTTGTGTGTCGATGGCGAGCGAAAAACTAATTCACGCATTTTCGACTGACTCGCAAGCTAGGTTAGCTTGCTCAGGTTAGGTTTGTGTGTCAATTGCGAGCGAAAAACTAATTCACGCATTTTCGACTGACTCGCAAGCTAGGTTAGCTTGCTCAGGTTAGGTTTGTGTGTCAATTGCGAGCGAAAAACTAATTCACGCATTTTCGACTGACTCGCAAGCTAGGTTAGCCTGCTCAGGTTAGGTTTGTGTGTCAATTGCGAGCGAAAAACTAATTCACGCATTTTCGACTGACTCGCAAGCTAGGTTAGCCTGCTCAGGTTAGGTTTGTGTGTCAATTGCGAGCGAAAAACTGATTCACGCATTTTCGACTGACTCGCAAGCTAGGTTAGCTTGCTCAGGTTAGGTTTGTGTGTCAATTGCGAGCGAAAAACTAATTCACGCATTTTCGACTGACTCGCAAGCTAGGTTAGCCTGCTCAGGTTAGGTTTGTGTGTCAATTGCGAGCGAAAAACTAATTCACGCATTTTCGACTGACTCGCAAGCTAGGTTAGCCTGCTCAGGTTAGGTTTGTGTGTCAATTGCGAGCGAAAAACTGATTCACGCATTTTCGACTGACTCGCAAGCTAGGTTAGCTTGCTCAGGTTAGGTTTGTGTGTCAATTGCGAGCGAACAACTAATTCACGCATTTTCGACTGACTCGCAAGCTAGGTTAGCTTGCTCAGGTTAGGTTTGTGTGTCAATTGCGAGCGAAAAACTAATTCACGCATTTTCGACTGACTCGCAAGCTAGGTTAGCCTGCTCAGGTTAGGTTTGTGTGTCAATTGCGAGCGAAAAACTGATTCACGCATTTTCGACTGACTCGCAAGCTAGGTTAGCTTGCTCAGGTTAGGTTTGTGTGTCAATTGCGAGCGACAAACTAATTCACGCATTTTCGACTGACTCGCAAAATAGGTTAGCTTGCACAGGTTAGGTTTGTGTGTCAATTGCGAGCGAACAACTAATTCACGCATTTTCGACTGACTCGCAAGCTAGGTTAGCTTGCACAGGTTAGGTTTGTGTGTCAATTGCGAGCGAACAACTAATTCACGCATTTTCGACTGACTCGCAAGCTAGGTTAGCTTGCTCAGGTTAGGTTTGTGTGTCAATTGCGAGCGAAAAACTAATTCACGCATTTTCGACTGACTCGCAAGCTAGGTTAGCTTGCACAGGTTAGGTTTGTGTGTCAATTGCGAGCGAACAACTAATTCACGCATTTTCGACTGACTCGCAAGCTAGGTTAGCTTGCTCAGGTTAGGTTTGTGTGTCAATTGCGAGCGACAAACTAATTCACGCATTTTCGACTGACTCGCAAAATAGGTTAGCTTGCACAGGTTAGGTTTGTGTGTCAATTGCGAGCGAACAACTAATTCACGCATTTTCGACTGACTCGCAAGCTAGGTTAGCTTGCACAGGTTAGGTTTGTGTGTCAATTGCGAGCGAAAAACTAATTCACGCATTTTCGACTGACTCGCAAGCTAGGTTAGCCTGCTCAGGTTAGGTTTGTGTGTCAATTGCGAGCGAAAAACTGATTCACGCATTTTCGACTGACTCGCAAGCTAGGTTAGCTTGCTCAGGTTAGGTTTGTGTGTCAATTGCGAGCGACAAACTAATTCACGCATTTTCGACTGACTCGCAAAATAGGTTAGCTTGCACAGGTTAGGTTTGTGTGTCAATTGCGAGCGAACAACTAATTCACGCATTTTCGACTGACTCGCAAGCTAGGTTAGCTTGCACAGGTTAGGTTTGTGTGTCAATTGCGAGCGAACAACTAATTCACGCATTTTCGACTGACTCGCAAGCTAGGTTAGCTTGCACAGGTTAGGTTTGTGTGTCGATGGCGAGCGAAAAACTAATTCACGCATTTTCGACTGACTCGCAAGCTAGGTTAGCTTGCTCAGGTTAGGTTTGTGTGTCAATTGCGAGCGAAAAACTGATTCACGCATTTTCGACTGACTCGCAAGCTAGGTTAGCTTGCTCAGGTTAGGTTTGTGTGTCAATTGCGAGCGACAAACTAATTCACGCATTTTCGACTGACTCGCAAAATAGGTTAGCTTGCACAGGTTAGGTTTGTGTGTCAATTGCGAGCGAACAACTAATTCACGCATTTTCGACTGACTCGCAAGCTAGGTTAGCTTGCACAGGTTAGGTTTGTGTGTCAATTGCGAGCGAAAAACTAATTCACGCATTTTCGACTGACTCGCAAGCTAGGTTAGCCTGCTCAGGTTAGGTTTGTGTGTCAATTGCGAGCGAAAAACTGATTCACGCATTTTCGACTGACTCGCAAGCTAGGTTAGCTTGCTCAGGTTAGGTTTGTGTGTCAATTGCGAGCGACAAACTAATTCACGCATTTTCGACTGACTCGCAAAATAGGTTAGCTTGCACAGGTTAGGTTTGTGTGTCAATTGCGAGCGAACAACTAATTCACGCATTTTCGACTGACTCGCAAGCTAGGTTAGCTTGCACAGGTTAGGTTTGTGTGTCAATTGCGAGCGAACAACTAATTCACGCATTTTCGACTGACTCGCAAGCTAGGTTAGCTTGCTCAGGTTAGGTTTGTGTGTCAATTGCGAGCGAAAAACTAATTCACGCATTTTCGACTGACTCGCAAGCTAGGTTAGCCTGCTCAGGTTAGGTTTGTGTGTCAATTGCGAGCGAAAAACTGATTCACGCATTTTCGACTGACTCGCAAGCTAGGTTAGCTTGCTCAGGTTAGGTTTGTGTGTCAATTGCGAGCGACAAACTAATTCACGCATTTTCGACTGACTCGCAAAATAGGTTAGCTTGCACAGGTTAGGTTTGTGTGTCAATTGCGAGCGAACAACTAATTCACGCATTTTCGACTGACTCGCAAGCTAGGTTAGCTTGCACAGGTTAGGTTTGTGTGTCAATTGCGAGCGAAAAACTAATTCACGCATTTTCGACTGACTCGCAAGCTAGGTTAGCCTGCTCAGGTTAGGTTTGTGTGTCAATTGCGAGCGAAAAACTGATTCACGCATTTTCGACTGACTCGCAAGCTAGGTTAGCTTGCTCAGGTTAGGTTTGTGTGTCAATTGCGAGCGACAAACTAATTCACGCATTTTCGACTGACTCGCAAAATAGGTTAGCTTGCACAGGTTAGGTTTGTGTGTCAATTGCGAGCGAACAACTAATTCACGCATTTTCGACTGACTCGCAAGCTAGGTTAGCTTGCACAGGTTAGGTTTGTGTGTCAATTGCGAGCGAACAACTAATTCACGCATTTTCGACTGACTCGCAAGCTAGGTTAGCTTGCTCAGGTTAGGTTTGTGTGTCAATTGCGAGCGAAAAACTAATTCACGCATTTTCGACTGACTCGCAAGCTAGGTTAGCCTGCTCAGGTTAGGTTTGTGTGTCAATTGCGAGCGAAAAACTGATTCACGCATTTTCGACTGACTCGCAAGCTAGGTTAGCTTGCTCAGGTTAGGTTTGTGTGTCAATTGCGAGCGACAAACTAATTCACGCATTTTCGACTGACTCGCAAAATAGGTTAGCTTGCACAGGTTAGGTTTGTGTGTCAATTGCGAGCGAACAACTAATTCACGCATTTTCGACTGACTCGCAAGCTAGGTTAGCTTGCACAGGTTAGGTTTGTGTGTCAATTGCGAGCGAAAAACTAATTCACGCATTTTCGACTGACTCGCAAGCTAGGTTAGCCTGCTCAGGTTAGGTTTGTGTGTCAATTGCGAGCGAAAAACTGATTCACGCATTTTCGACTGACTCGCAAGCTAGGTTAGCTTGCTCAGGTTAGGTTTGTGTGTCAATTGCGAGCGACAAACTAATTCACGCATTTTCGACTGACTCGCAAAATAGGTTAGCTTGCACAGGTTAGGTTTGTGTGTCAATTGCGAGCGAACAACTAATTCACGCATTTTCGACTGACTCGCAAGCTAGGTTAGCTTGCACAGGTTAGGTTTGTGTGTCAATTGCGAGCGAACAACTAATTCACGCATTTTCGACTGACTCGCAAGCTAGGTTAGCTTGCTCAGGTTAGGTTTGTGTGTCAATTGCGAGCGAAAAACTAATTCACGCATTTTCGACTGACTCGCAAGCTAGGTTAGCCTGCTCAGGTTAGGTTTGTGTGTCAATTGCGAGCGAAAAACTGATTCACGCATTTTCGACTGACTCGCAAGCTAGGTTAGCTTGCTCAGGTTAGGTTTGTGTGTCAATTGCGAGCGACAAACTAATTCACGCATTTTCGACTGACTCGCAAAATAGGTTAGCTTGCACAGGTTAGGTTTGTGTGTCAATTGCGAGCGAACAACTAATTCACGCATTTTCGACTGACTCGCAAGCTAGGTTAGCTTGCTCAGGTTAGGTTTGTGTGTCAATTGCGAGCGACAAACTAATTCACGCATTTTCGACTGACTCGCAAAATAGGTTAGCTTGCACAGGTTAGGTTTGTGTGTCAATTGCGAGCGAACAACTAATTCACGCATTTTCGACTGACTCGCAAGCTAGGTTAGCTTGCACAGGTTAGGTTTGTGTGTCAATTGCGAGCGAAAAACTAATTCACGCATTTTCGACTGACTCGCAAGCTAGGTTAGCCTGCTCAGGTTAGGTTTGTGTGTCAATTGCGAGCGAAAAACTAATTCACGCATTTTCGACTGACTCGCAAGCTAGGTTAGCCTGCTCAGGTTAGGTTTGTGTGTCAATTGCGAGCGAAAAACTGATTCACGCATTTTCGACTGACTCGCAAGCTAGGTTAGCTTGCTCAGGTTAGGTTTGTGTGTCAATTGCGAGCGACAAACTAATTCACGCATTTTCGACTGACTCGCAAAATAGGTTAGCTTGCACAGGTTAGGTTTGTGTGTCAATTGCGAGCGAACAACTAATTCACGCATTTTCGACTGACTCGCAAGCTAGGTTAGCTTGCACAGGTTAGGTTTGTGTGTCAATTGCGAGCGAACAACTAATTCACGCATTTTCGACTGACTCGCAAGCTAGGTTAGCTTGCTCAGGTTAGGTTTGTGTGTCAATTGCGAGCGAAAAACTAATTCACGCATTTTCGACTGACTCGCAAGCTAGGTTAGCCTGCTCAGGTTAGGTTTGTGTGTCAATTGCGAGCGAAAAACTGATTCACGCATTTTCGACTGACTCGCAAGCTAGGTTAGCTTGCTCAGGTTAGGTTTGTGTGTCAATTGCGAGCGACAAACTAATTCACGCATTTTCGACTGACTCGCAAAATAGGTTAGCTTGCACAGGTTAGGTTTGTGTGTCAATTGCGAGCGAACAACTAATTCACGCATTTTCGACTGACTCGCAAGCTAGGTTAGCTTGCACAGGTTAGGTTTGTGTGTCAATTGCGAGCGAAAAACTAATTCACGCATTTTCGACTGACTCGCAAGCTAGGTTAGCCTGCTCAGGTTAGGTTTGTGTGTCAATTGCGAGCGAAAAACTGATTCACGCATTTTCGACTGACTCGCAAGCTAGGTTAGCTTGCTCAGGTTAGGTTTGTGTGTCAATTGCGAGCGACAAACTAATTCACGCATTTTCGACTGACTCGCAAAATAGGTTAGCCTGCTCAGGTTAGGTTTGTGTGTCAATTGCGAGCGAAAAACTGATTCACGCATTTTCGACTGACTCGCAAGCTAGGTTAGCTTGCTCAGGTTAGGTTTGTGTGTCAATTGCGAGCGACAAACTAATTCACGCATTTTCGACTGACTCGCAAAATAGGTTAGCTTGCACAGGTTAGGTTTGTGTGTCAATTGCGAGCGAACAACTAATTCACGCATTTTCGACTGACTCGCAAGCTAGGTTAGCTTGCACAGGTTAGGTTTGTGTGTCAATTGCGAGCGAACAACTAATTCACGCATTTTCGACTGACTCGCAAGCTAGGTTAGCTTGCTCAGGTTAGGTTTGTGTGTCAATTGCGAGCGAAAAACTAATTCACGCATTTTCGACTGACTCGCAAGCTAGGTTAGCCTGCTCAGGTTAGGTTTGTGTGTCAATTGCGAGCGAAAAACTGATTCACGCATTTTCGACTGACTCGCAAGCTAGGTTAGCTTGCTCAGGTTAGGTTTGTGTGTCAATTGCGAGCGACAAACTAATTCACGCATTTTCGACTGACTCGCAAAATAGGTTAGCTTGCACAGGTTAGGTTTGTGTGTCAATTGCGAGCGAACAACTAATTCACGCATTTTCGACTGACTCGCAAGCTAGGTTAGCTTGCACAGGTTAGGTTTGTGTGTCAATTGCGAGCGAACAACTAATTCACGCATTTTCGACTGACTCGCAAGCTAGGTTAGCTTGCTCAGGTTAGGTGTGTGTGTCAATTGCGAGCGAAAAAACAAAATCACGCAGTTTCAACTCAGTTTGCCTTCTTATTTTGTCATCTAAACAACCCGCGCCACACCGCCATTAAATGACCCACTTAGTCAATTACATTATTTCAATTCGCGTTGTGCGCATGCGGAACTGCGGGATCAAAAGTAGAATTGGTACGACTAGACGCTTTTTCTTTAACACCAGGTCCATTCAGCCCCCGACCGATTAGGGAGGAAGGGCTAGCTAGAGAACGAGGAAGCAGTGATGATGTATTTAATTTAAATTGATATTCTCTGACAGCTGTTTTAAAAAACGCAAAGCCTTCAATTTTGTCCACAGAACTATAATAAAAACAAATTAATGTGTGAAAAATATTGTGTATTTTTCAATTATATAGTCCACAGAATTGTACAAAAAAGAACTACAAATTCTGTAACATGTATACACAACGGTGTTGTTGAACAATTTAAACAATATTGTGTAAAAACTGAAAACTAGATTCAAAGAAATGTACACAATGTGGATACATTATTACAGCATATTAGGATGAACAATGGTGTGCGAAATTTCTACCCAGCATTGTTTCTGTAACCATTCCAGACAAAATTTGTTTAAAAATTTCAAACAATTGTGGAAAAAAAAATACACACATTTTTTTCCGTGTACAATGGTACTCCTCTAAAATAGTCAAAAAGTACAATTGTGTCATTTCAAAGTCATGATACTTAAATCTACGTCAACTGTCAAATGTCAATTAACTGTGTTTATGTCAACGTCAGATTGGAATTTTTGTTAATTTTTTTTTTGTTGAAATATGTCTCCCAGGTTTTCGTAGAAAACCCTTCAGAAGCAGAGCTTGTCCGAGGAAGGGAGACCCGGGACCTACAGCTTAAAAAGTGGATACTAAACCACTTTAGCTTCGTGATGGCGGTGGGGATCGAACCCGGGCCGCCTGGGTAAGAGCAAATAAAAAAAAAATCAAAAATATTTATTAATAACAATTAGACATCAACATTTCATGTTTGATAACAAGCTACTATCACATCTTCGCTCTTCATAATCCAGGGGGTCAGAGGGAGAACGGAGACGGGCGCAAAAGTAGCTACCCCCCTGCTCCCAATCAGGAGAGCAGAGGGGCGCCTTGCCAAGGCGAACATAGTTCCCCCGCGAAGGGGCGCTGAAATCCGCCCGCGCTGATGGTAACGCTGGGCCGGACTTTTTACCAAAACAAGGTCGACTGGTCGGTAGAACACGGCTCCTGCAATGCTAATGCGTGTGGTATCCTTCCTTCAATTCAGATAATCCTAGTTGCAGTTTAATGAGGTAGGTTGTTTCGATGTCAAACCCCCGGAAAAGGCTGAGGCAAAAAACCGGGTCAAGGTACTTCGCGTTCTGGGTGTTCCTTTCGACTTGGTTCCCTACGGAACCGGTTCTTCCCTCAATTCGTTGAAAATATCCAACGCCTCATATATGAGCCCACCGTGTTTGCGGAACTCATTATCATTCGCTCTAAGCTTGGTGATGTCTCTGGTGAGAGGGCTCTTTTCGAGCAAGTATTTATAAAACTTGAACGAAACTTATATCATAAACGTCGAAACTGAGTCGATGTCAACAAGCTCCCTTATCCCTTAGAGTTTTCAACCGAGTGTATCGTCTGTTGTTCGTGATGATACGGAGTACCTTGTTCTATATCCTGTGCAATCTCGCTAATGGAGTAGGTTTCAAGCTGCAGAACACTGGACAAGCATATGTCATAGCCAGTCTAATTATTTGCTTATATAGCAACAGCTCGTTCTCTAGACTAAGCTTTGAACTTCTGGCTATCAAGGGGTATGTGCGTTTGAGTGCACCACCCGCCCTCTGGATAGCCAGAGTTATGTGTCTTCCAAAGTTTAATCGCTTGTCCAGATGTACTCCCAGGTATCTCGCATGATTCACGTTTTCCACAGCTTCGCCGTTAACCATCAACTTTCTATAGAGTTTCGAGTTTGTATACTTCTTAGTAAAGTTAATGGTCTCCGACTTAGCCGGGTTCACCACGATCTTATTATTCTCCAAATAGGGTACGACCTTCCTATCAAGATGAATCTGGATCCTATACTGGACAGCGACGCTCGAGAAGGAATGGGCAAAGATAGCCGTATCATCGGCATATATAGCCGTGCCCATATCCGGCCTCTCGCACTGAGGAAAATCGTATGTATTTAGGGAATATAAGTGTGGCGATAAACTTGAACCCTGCGGGACCCCCGCTTCTATCGGAAACTTCGCGGATCGAGTATTATTTATTCGCACGACAAAACTCTTCCCAACAAGGTAAGAATCTACCAACTTCACCATATATGAAGGCATGCATTCCAACAGCATTTTTGCAATTAGACCCTCAAGCCTGGGTATGGGAGCAAAAGCTCCTATCACCTCGACCACTTCGCTATACCGCCCAGAAAAGGCAAATGGCAGTAAGTGATGAAAAGTTGAACCGACAAAAATCGAAATTAATGAAATTTTATGGCCTTCATGTACTCAATTACAGTCTTGAAGTGAAATCGGGGCCTTAATTTCCGTAAAGATATTAAAGTCAAGGTGCATGACTTACTGTCTTTTTGTACCCAGTACAAATGTATTTTTCAAAAAATGTCACTTGCTGCCATTTGCCTTTTTTGGGCAGTATAGGAATAGTTTTGTTCATTTGTGTCTGTGAAGCTGATCTGAGCCAACGACTATTCACAATTTATAGTAGTTGGATCTGAGCAAGTATTTTACTCTTTTTCTTTATCCCTCTCTAACACTCGTAATTCATTTGTCTTTCTCCTTAGAAAATAGCTGCCTAGCAAATCAGAGTTACTGACACATATCAACAACAATATTAAGAAAATATTGTTTTGAATTTCGAAATCAAAAAACTCCATTTTAGATACGTAATAAATTTTATGAATCTTTGCGGCTATGGAGCTTGTCAGAGCAAATATATTAATTAAATGTTATTGGCCGGTGATGTGCAATGCACATGCGCTCAAGCTTCATAGTGGATAATGTTCATGTTCTGTGAAATTAGGAAACAAAAGTTGGTGCGCATGCGCAGATTCGTAAAATAAAATGTGGTACATTTTGTTGCCAGTGTTGCCAATCAGTGTATAATTATACGATTTTCGTATATTTTGGCTTGGGTGGGTATAATTTTTGTACCCCCAAAATTGTCGTATAATTCCGCATAATTTCGTGATGTTGGATTTTAGATGGTTGATGATCGATTTGAAACTCTAGATCTACATGGCAGTGGTGTGTACGACATTAGACATTAGTATTTGGAGGCGGAAGTACTTGTCACAGTCACAGAATATATACCTGTCATGCGTCATTGTAGAATCAGTTATATTTTTTATTTTTCTGCCTATTTTGTGGAATCACAGAGCGTTCATTTCATGCTGTACTTCTGTGACATGTGACTGTCATATGTCATTCAGTAATGGTTCATTTAAAATATCCGAAAATATGGCCAAATGCGCCACACTGAAAGCAAAGGCCAAGAAACTGAGAGAAAATAACCGAATACTTGTTATGACGTCATCAGCTCAAACGCTGTCAAATACACTGAAATTTCCTCGACCAAATCAAAAACGGCTTGGGCACAGCTTAGATAAATACACAGCTAACAAACTCAGCCCTTCGTTGAAAGACAAAATCCGTAACCTTGAAGACGCCATTCCGCTGTAAAAGTCAGGGCTGGATTCGAAATAATTGCGGTGCAATAGACAGGACCCAACTTACAATATTGACATAAACCAACCAACAGCATTTAAGGTATCATGACAATAAAATCACACATGTGCCTGTGCCTTTTTTTTACATGCTTTATATTAGCTTCATCTGTATGTTTGTAACAGACTCCTTTGGACTCAATATTTACCCACTTTAAAGTTTTGGACACTTGTTAAGACCTAGTGACAAAACACAAATTTAATAATTTAGTCCCATAGTCCTCGATAATAATAATAATAATAATAATAATAATAATAATAATAATACCAATAATGGGTAAATAATAGCAGAGAAAAAATTAAAAATTTTGTACACTCAATAATAATGGGTAAAGACCTGGTGACAATACACAAATTCGTTAAAATCTTCATACTCTTGGACATGTTCTGAAACCATACTTGCGATCACTCTGATCTATATGATACTTGAGAGTCACAACGTTTTCCGTTATTATCTAGCTAGAATGAAGTTACTGGTTTATTTTTCCAAATGTTGAATAGTTCATTAACACGTTCTTATATAAAATCATAGGAATTTATTTCATGTCGCGCCTATAGGCATGTCGGTTAAGGTAGGGCAGTTGATATATGCCTCATTTGCTGATTAAATTATTCTACTAACCTGATTTCGTGATAAATTGGTTTACTTCTCCCGGAGGACACAAAAATTCATCAAAAGTACCTAGTTAGCATTCGAGGAAACTTATTACAGTTGATTACACTATTATAGCATTTTTGAGAACAAAGGCCGTTTCAAGGATCGAGGAGAGGAAAACATGTTTGTGATTAGTTTTTACATATTAGTACAGTAACCACAGACAAATGTAAGTCACAAGTGAAGACTGAATCGTAGCATTTTGAAACTCGGCACATGACTTCTTGACATCATGTATTGTTAGAAAAAAATTTGTTTAACAAAAAATCAGGGATGGACCACAAAAAAAAAATATTTAAATTTTTTTTTATTTTTTTTGCTGTTGTTTCGGAAAGTATAAGATTTATCAAGAAACAATTTCAACGAGGCCAAAGATAATTCGATTTTCCACAAGAAGTATACTTAGTAATTTCTCACAAATTGCGCTCGTTTTCTCAGAAAACCAGCTTTAATTCCGATATCAAATTTCAGGCTTGCGTTAATCCACCACTGCATTTCTGCCAGGACTGAAAGTGAGATTTGTCATAACTTTGCTAAAAATTATAGTGGAAGGAAAAGAAAAAGTGTATATCGTTCCTGGAAACTTCTACTTCCTCATGCAAATATAACATGTGAGTATCTGAGTAACCAAAATGTGTTTTATCCCACTTCACACAACCCTTCTACGATATTTACGGAGGATCCGAGTAGGAGATTTGAGCCGGTTCTGGGCCTCCCCCCACCACTATGACGTCATCAGTGACCTTGACCTATGACCTATGACCTCGACCTATGACCTTGACCCATGACCTTGACCTTGGCCTATGACCTTGACCTATGACCTCGACCTATGACCTCGACCTAGGACTTGACCTAGGACTTGGGCTTGCCCTTAGCCTTGACCATGATGTATATTGTTGGGAGGTGTTCAGGGTTTGTGTTTGACATTGAGATTATAATGACTTGGATTTTTTTTTCATACACGGACAAGTACTTTTTCCAAGTACTTAATTTATTTTTCTTACCTCAATGTCTTCCATGTCCTTCATGTATACTTACTCTGCCATTGTGTATGACCCTTATGTGTGGAGTACACATACAAATCTATACCGAAGTATAGAGAGGGTACAACACGTCTGCACACCACGGAGATCCAGTCAGATATGTGAACTCTGATTACTCTCCAGTGATGTATACCTTGCGATGGTGGTGGGAGGAGGGGTCGCGTGACGCTATGCGCATCCACCCTCGCTCTCGATAGGGTGGGTTGGATCCGCGCTGACGTCACACACCCATACGCTGCGGTGACTCATCGACTACTATTTACTCTCCGCCCTCTATCGATGCGATGCAAACTCGCGCATGGTGGGGGCTTTGTATCATACATGTTTCATAAGTCTGTGGTGGGGGGTGGTTCACTATCTATTATAAAAGAAGTTGGTATGGTGATATGAAATCAGAAGTTGTATACCTAGCAGTCGAGCAGTCAGCAAGAGTAGTGAAGTTATTCAGTGCCTACACAGTGAGAGAGATCAGTGAGTGTGTTTTTCTATTGAAAATTATTTATATTTTCCATATATATTATCATCATGTCAGTTCCAAAAGTAGATTTACAAAAAATCAATTCTATAATTAAACAAGAGATGGAAGTGTTAGAGCAAAAAGTAATATCATCTTTGCCACTGAATGAAGCTTACCCAATTAAGACGATGTCAGTTTGTTCTACCCGGTTTGGTAAATCCATTTTATTGATACTACTTGATGTAAGCAATGATACATTATTCAAAACATGGCTGCCAAAACGCGTTTCAGAACAATTTACCGATGATGATGTAGCATGCATCAATTCATCAGGTGGTAAATATACAGTAGCATATTTGGGTCAGAGTCCACAAAGCTTTGCCGGCATGAAAACGAGATCGTTGGTCAAATTTGATCTCACTGAATAATTGTAATATATAATTTCCACTTGTCATATCTTCTAATTCTGATTCTTTTATATTATAGGTGATAATTGTAAGGAAAATATAAAAACTTTTCATACATTGTTAAACACACTCTTCGGTGGAGACATCATCAAAAGTCTAATGTGAGTAGTACTGATTATTTTTGTAGCATTCTTATTTCAATAATTTCTCTTTGATCATAGCTTCATTTTTGAAAAATGTGGATGATGTATGCAAGTCAACACTGGACCGAAGCCATAGACATCTCTTCCGCCGTTGAAAGGTTAACTTCTGAGTTGCGTGCTTTGAGCGAGGATGCTCACCACGCCACCATTTATGACCTGAGCGTATGCTATGATGAAGAAAGGATCCAACACTGTATGCGTGATTACGAGAACTACAAAAAGGGTGTGGATCTCTGCGAGAAATATACAGATGGTTCTTTCGATCTACATCACCTCTGCGACGCAATGATTGAATGTGAGCTGAAAAGATTTCTCCACCGCCTCCTACCATACCTACCTGAAGACATCATCAAAAAGTACCAACTGGATGATGATGATAGTGAAATCGAAGAAGGAGAAAATTATGATGAAGATGAAGAAGAAGTTATATTAGATTGTTTGTACATACCTAAGACTATTTGAATTCTAAGCTAATGATATTTGAATAAAAAAACATAAAAATTTTTTACACATGTTTTATTTACCTATTTCTCTTTTACATGAATAAAGAAAGAAAAATGAAAAAAATGTGTGTGTGTGTGTCTTCATCAATATCTGCAGTGAACTGAGCCATCCAATGCATTGTATGTCAAAAATGTATCATGCAGAATGAGTGCATATACTTTGGTGTTGGCTGGGAAGTTGACTTTCCTAGTTTCAAACTCGAGCTTAATATCAATAGTTGATGATTTTGTGGCATTCGGCTGATGTGAACAATCAATGATGAATAGTGGATTTTGTCGAAATTGACCAATGTCCATGAGAGGTTCACTCATATCTTTATCATAATAACTTCGTTGAAAGTTCTCATAGGCATAATAAGCCGAAGTATCGAGTTTTTTATCGAAATCCAAATTCCAACGTTCATATGGGTATACTTCAGAGTTCAAGTACACACGAATGTTATTGATATCAGCAGTTGTGAATTTAGTGATGTCCTTTGTCCTGTCTTCAGAAGTGGTAGTGCTTTGGAATCCAATGATGATGTAACGAGGTGTTTCAAGGGCGTTGGTTGTCTTGATAGCCCATATGTCTGAAGACGTGCCACGTAGTGATGGAAGTTCATAGAGATCCCACATGCGATAAGCCAACTTGATTTTAGCATTCAGACCGCTTTTGTTGATTCTATTTAAAAGTTTGAGCTTGTGCTTATCTTCTGGCACTATGTGTCTTATTTTCCACTCAATTTTATTGATTTCCAAATCAGCATCAACCTCACCAATATATGAGTTCTTGAAGGATCGAGCGATTATTAAAATCATTTCTTGTTTGGCATTCAAGATACTTTTGTTGTAATCTTCAGCGAAACCCATCAAATATTTCAGTGGTAATTTACCACTGAATACGTGACTAGTTGTATCCAAGATATCCTGTTTAGTTTCCGAAAGTCCCCATCCAGTTGTCAATAAAGTGTTAGCATGCGATTGTCCAAATGATATCATATTCTTCATTGTAGATGTTATCCCCGGCTTCCTGACCACAGCAACTTGTTCACCACCCATTTCGTAGCGAATTTCATCAAAAAGGAAGGCGATTGCATTATTCGAGAGATAACATAATTTTGTTTCATCTTTAGGTGTGAATTTACCCTCTATATAAATGAAACTCTCAGCAATGTCAAGTATAACGTCTTGATTATTGATTGCAATTCGAATTTCATCTGAATTCCTAAACAATGGTGATCCATATGGTTTATATGTATGCTCATGTAAACTTGTGAGGGAATGATCGAGCATCGGCTCGTCAAATATATTCAACTTTTCACTATTTGTTTCGAGCACCATTGTTCCTTACTTTCAGTCCAATTGATTTCAAAAATTTGAGATCTCTCAGCGAGAGAGCAGTGTGGTGTGCTAACTGTTTAGCGTACACTTTTGGAATGAGCCTTTTTCTATTCGAACCTTCCTTTTTAGCTATTTGTGGAATGTTTTCAAATCCTTGTCGATTCTGTCTATTGTAACAAAAACCCATAATAGTTATTAGATTTTTTTCAATTCCAAAATTATAACAATCTCTTCTGCACTTCCAAAATCAATGAGATTATTATTATGATCCAAAATACGCACTGTGATGTTGTGAATCAACTGACGACCTTCTGGACTGATGGGCATATATATAATCTTGTGTGGTTCTTTTGTGAGATTGAATCCAGGCTCCACATCGATATCGAATGAAAAAAGAATGTGGGATTCTTCATTGTTTATGTATGAACCAGATATAATGTTGCAATCTAAGCGGATTAGTCTCACAGTTGTTATATTTATCGGATGTGAGGATTCGTGTATCTGATTCGGTTGAAATCTATCAAAATTAAAACCCATCATCTTTGCTATGGAATTCGGATGAGTTAGATCAATTTCATATTTTGATCGCATCTCACATTTGAAAGTATTATTATTGGCATGTAGGTAGAATATATCATCTGCATTGGTATCGTTTTGATTTTTCCCATGAAACAATCGAAACATGATATGTTTCTGAATAACTGCATTGATCTCATCTATTTCATAGGCACCACATGGAATTTCAATTGTGTACTTCTGAAGTATTGGTGAACTTATATCACTGATTCTAAAACTGATCACATTGTTTTTTTCAGTTATATTATTTATTGTGTTGCATCCATAGAATCCTAAAAGTCCCAATCCATAACGACTGTTTCTATCCAATTCAACGGGTGGGAAAAAGTCTGCACTCAAGACACTCGTCCCGACAGCTTGTAGTTCGAACTTCCGTGACATGACTGATACATTTTATGGATTTCACTTCAATTTATTGTTGTCTACAACACACTCGGGACAACCTACGCTTTTTCGGAGATGGTTCATCAATATCCATTTCATTTTTATTAGCACCAATATTCATATCCTTTATATTGCAATAACAGCAGAATATTTTTCGAGGTATAGGACCATCATTCACATCAGAATCTGAAACGCTTTCGCCGTCAAGATTGTGGTGGTCATTGCAATATCTATATTTCATTATATCAACATCATCTTGTAGACTTTTAGGTAACTTTTCCCAAACAGAAGCAATCTCATGTGCAGCGCATGCGAGTATCACTTCCTTCGGCATATTTGCAAGCATCACTCGATCCATTCTTGTCAAGGTCCGATATTTTGAATACATTTTGAGTGATAATCCCATCGTCCTAATAGCCTCTCGAGTCATTGCTGGAGTTTTATCCATTCTATAATAATTCAGAGAGAAACTTCAGGCACAAGTGACCGCAGAAAACTGTGTTGAACTTCTGCTGGCGATCATAGTTATATAGAATTTTCACTTTCGAACATTTCTGGAAGTATTGAATCAACTCTATTGGTGGGGGTAGATTTCCAAAACTATCAAAGTATGTAATGTCTTTCCCACATTTGCTGTATGCCACCCAATGTGTTCCCGATCCTCTTATTCCATCTAAATTGACAATGGCGGTCTCGCGGTGTCGTGGACCTCTAGTGGGTAATGTATCACGCATGAAAATACCGCGAAAGTATGGAATTTTCATTTTCTTGGCATAATAAGTGAGATCGATGTCGGTGAGAGGTTTTCGAGGTAGGGAATCAACTAGTTTTTTGGATTGTATGGTTTCAAATAGAGTCCGAGTCCTTTACGGTAAGGTTTAAGGTATATACCACTACCACTTTTACCCAATGCCACACTTTCCATTTTCCTATTATGACGATTCGCTTCGATCAGGGCGGTTCTGCTTGCTTTTGCTGAATTCACAGCTCTGGTGATGCCTGCAACAGCACCAGCTAAACTTCCGAGCGCAGACAATCCAGCAAAAATTGGTATCAATGGTAGAATCCCTCCGACTTTAGGTATTGGAATTATGCGAGGCGTGCGGATCGTTTTCTTTCCACCGGCAGCTTTGAGGTATTTACGTGCTGCATGCAATGCCACTACGGTGGCTTTTTTCAAATTATTCGTCACAAATTGCTCACCCCCAGCTTTTTTCAGTACATTCCGCACTTTATGAACCACCCCAGAACCAAAGGCGATTTTTATGAGATTATTTTTCTTCTTCTTCGGTTGATTTCTCTTCTTTTTCTTCGGTTGATTCCTCTTCTTTGTCTTCACAGTAGTACTACTACAACCCATACCGAAACGTCTCTTTGATTTCATAATGTTGGTAACGAGTAGGGCAGCTATTCTTTCCTTAATACCAGCGTCCTTCGATTTAACCCTGTTCCAAGCTGCGTATTCGAGTTCTTTGTCTGCTCTATGTCTCGCTGTGAGATCAGTTAGATGATTCAAATATTGAATATCGTGTTGTTTGCATGCAATATCCAATTTATTGATTCCAGGATCTTTGCGGGCTAAACGTTTTTCCAATTTTGTACCGGGTCCACAATACTGATATCCTCCGGGTAAATGTAATTCGAACGGCAATTTGTTTATTAAATTATTAACGAATCCACGACCGCTTTTTCTGCATCCACTACGAACACATCCGTATCGTTTGATGGTACTCATTTAAATGAAATGTTCACAGCATATCATCGCTTACATAGTCTCCAACCACGGTACGATGCGCATTGTGAAGCAGAAAGAAAAGTTTGCTGTAGATAATCTAGATGAAAAATTCGGTTGTGGATTGAATGGACAGAAAGTGTTGCGGCATGGTCCACTACTTCCATCATCTGTTCGAGGACTCATTATCGGACCATCGAATTGTGGAAAGACGAATGCCATGATCTCTCTTTTAACACATCCACAAGGACTGCGATTCACAAATGTTTATCTCTATTCGAAATCACTCAATCAACCCAAATATCAATTCCTACGAAATGTATTGGAACCCATCAAGGGGTTGGGATTTTATACATTCAGTAATAATGCAGAAATAGTGGAACCATCCGATGCCAAACCCAATTCTGTTTTCATTTTCGATGATGTAATATGTGAAAAACAGGATATTATAAGATCATATTTCTGTATGGGACGTCATAAAGATGTTGACTGTTTTTATCTTGCTCAAACATATTCACGAGTGCCCAAACAGTTAGTGCGAGATAATACCAACTTTATCGTAATGTTCAAGCAAGATGAAACGAATCTACACCATATTTATTCGGATCACGTGTCACCCGATGTAACATTTAAGCAATTCCAATTGATGTGTGTTAAATGTTGGGAGGATCAATATGGATTTTTGGTCATTGATAAGGATAGAAAAATGCATGAAGGTAGATATCGCATGGGGTTCGATAGTTTTATATATCCATGATAATACAATACGCATTCAATCGATCGCTGAATTGCATAGAGGTTACTTCAGTGTATTCTCTCTCTTGTGAAGCAAAATGAAGACAAAAAATGATAAAGTAGTTGAAGATAAAAACAATGAATTGAATTTGAAACGCCAACTTGTTGAGACAACAGAAGCTGTACGGCAGAAATTTAACTCTATCAAGAGTGGACTTATTGAAAATCGAATGGCGCTTGAAAAACTCTATGATCCCATAATGAAGCCATTAAATGTTCTTTCTTCAGCTGCTGCTACCACGAAACCACAGCCACCACAGCCGACGTTTTCGATGAAGCAAGTGAATTCTCAGTCTACTCCAATAAAAGTTAGGAGTACTTCAGTGGGAAATAATTCATCATATAGTAGTGAATTATCATCTGTTGACAGTGAGACAGATACCATCAAAGAATTCGGAAAAGATGAAAAGTCCGTATTTGATAATTTTGAAGACAATACTGGAGATGTTTTGAAAAGACATTTGGAAAATGTCAAAACTAAGAATGCAGCTTATGACAGAATATTTGGCATACGGTTAGATCCTACTACACAAAAACTGAAAATGGGGAGTCACAATGTACGTTTCAGTGATGGAAATATATTATTTTGGAACAAAAATAAAACACGAACACATGAATTCCCAAGTAGTCTGGAGTTATACAACATGATTTTTTTGAAAAACCCACCTGAAGTTGATGATGATGATGAAGTTCGTCATACATATGCTAAAATATTGAGGCTAACAAATGCACCTTACAAACAACATCTACTGCGAAATGGTTTCAAACACCCGAAATCTAAAAAATTCCGTGAAGTTATTAAACCTATACTAAACTTATCACATTATCAGACGACCAGAAGTAGGACAAAAAAAGGTGAAGGGTTCCATCGAATGAAAATGCAGAAAATGTATGATCCCAAACCTGCGAATTATGTTTACTGGAATTCACCCAAGGAGTTAGTCGCTCGTTTGCGGCTATTGATATCTTCAAAGTCAGCTGGACACACTGGACATGATAATGAAATAATTTCCATAATTGAAGAATTACGTGAGGAAGGTATAATAATCTAATACATCAGCAAAAATGATCAGTTTGTTCTCATTATATGATGCCGTAACATTGTCAAATTGTTTGTCTGAATGAAAACAAATAAGTGATTGCGAGGAGATGGATAATGAAATAAGTGATGTCAAACGACAAGTTGTCAATGAGTTACATAAGCCGGCAAGACGTAATTTCATCAGAAGAACCACCACCGTCAAAGGTTTTGCAGATCTGTGGCAAATAGATCTTGCCGAATTACAACCTTATGCTAAACATAACAAAGGATATCGATATGTTCTTGTGGTCATTGATTGCTACTCGAAATATCTATGGACGAAGCCGATTAAAAATAAAACAGGTAGTGCTGTAACCAATGCAATGGAAGATGTGCTGAAAGAAGCCAACTATTCCCCGAAACATCTACAAAGCGATCAAGGATCAGAATTTTTCAATAGTTCTTTTTCATTTTTGATGCGAAAATATAAGATCAACCATTATTCAACATTCAGCACCATGAAGGCGGCCATAGCTGAAAGAGTAATTCGAACAATAAAGACGTGGCTTTATAGAGAATTTTCAGCGATGGGACACAACAAATGGTTGAATATTCTTCCAATCATAACAAGCAAATATAACAATAAGGTGCATCGTACAATTGGTATGAAACCAATCGATGTTATGCCAGCAACAAAACTGAAATTCAAAAGTTCCAAAGTAATCCCTCGAAGAAAACAAAGTATTTCCAAATTTCGAATGAATGATATTGTACGTATAAGCAAGTACAAGAATATTTTCGAAAAGGGTTACACTGCCAATTACACAACAGAACTATTCAAAATTGTTAAAATTAACCAAACATACCCCATAACTTATATTCTTGAAGACATGGATGGGAGCCCGATTAGAGGATGTTTTTATGGAGAAGAATTATTGAAAACGCAAAATCCTGACGTATACCTAGTTGAAAAAGTGTTGAGGAGGAAAGGAAATAAACTATACATTAAGTGGTTAGGCCTTCCAAGCGGAAAGAATTCATGGTTACACAAAAGCGATATGGTTTAATATTTGAATGAAATTGTATTACTTATTATTCTCACTAAGCTGTAAGATTATTAATAAACTATAGAAAATATAGAACTATTTTTGAGTTTTTTTTCAAAATGAATAAATCATGAAGTGGTGAACGTTGCCCCAACCAAACGCAACGCCCAGTGTATGCCAAAACCGAAATAATCTGCATACTCCTCCCCACTTCATAGATTTTTGAAAAAGTCTTTCATTTCAACTCACAACATTGATAACATTTCATAATCCTCAGAGCTAATCACTATCAGATTGGAATGCGTGATCAAACTCTTTTCGCCACTTATCACGTACAGATGCTACCATATCAAAAAGTTTAGTGGACTCCTGAAGCTCAATCTCAGCTTGCATTTTCAAACAAAGGGCGGACTGATTCTTCTGTGTGATTTTGAAACGGAGTTTATCTGCATCTTCACACATTTTGATCAGTTCAGCCTTCGATGATACAATCTTTGCATCGAGCTTCTGAAGAACCACCTCGTCGTCCATGCTACCTCTTCGAACATCGTCATCGCATTTGACGATGATAGCTCTCGATTTTACGATGCTGCATTTCGCTTTCTTAAGCATGTCTCCACAACGCTGCAGTGGACCAAAAGAATGAAGCGATACATCTTCCAAATCACCTATCACATTCTTGAAGGTGTCATCTACTTTCTTCTTACGGGGTTTCCGTACACCCTTACTTGTTTTCTTGGGATTTGAAGCAGTAGATGCACACTTTCTCCTAGATGGTTTCGCTTTCGTATCGACACTAAGAGGAGAGAGAAGTGACGGGCATTTTGGTGGTGACAATTGTGAAAGGGTTGGATCAACACTTTCTGAAGGTTCCGGTATATCTCCCATCTTCAGATAATCATCAATGTTATATTCATCGATGAAACCTTCTTGGGATGACAAGTGATATACCGGAATATCTTCAAAACCAAAGTCATCATTTGTTGCAATACATGGCATTGCTTCTTCTTCAGCAGACAAATTTGGTAATGAGTTCATATTTAGCTCGTAGGAATGTGTGATATCAATGGGATGTGGACAGAAATGGTGCTGATGTTAATGCGACTCTAAGTTTTATTCAAACAAGTCGACTGGTACATGCGCACAATGAACATGACAACAAACCACCATAGAAGGAGAGGGAGTAGATATCCCTCCCTCCCAGGAGTTACCTTCACAAACTTCATAGGAAAAAGAAGTGTTGGACATCAAGAAAGTGAAAAATTCAAAATAATAGACCTACGGACGAATCCGCGGATTCGAGACCTTGACCGCTGTTTTGATTCGCGAGCGCGAATCAAAACGCGATTAAATTCGCGGCCGCGAATCGAACTGCGATTAAATTCGCGGCCGCGAATCGAACCGCGAAATAATTTGCTGGTTGAAAGTTATGATGGTGGGGGTAGGTCCAGAACCGGCTCAGATCTCCTACTCCTACTTATTTTTGAAAATTATATCTCACTCATGAATGATAATAAAGAAAAAGTTTGTTGGTCAAAAACATTAAAAATGATCATATCTTCCAAGAAAAAATATAAAATTGTAGGTTATACTTGAAATAAATTTTACAACAAAATCTCGATATCAATATTTAAAAAAATCATATCTCACTCATAAGTGGGAATTTCAAAAAAGTTCTATGATGAAAAACTTTCGCAATGATCATATATTTCCAAAAAAATATATAAAAAAAATCGCAGCAAAATATCTGAAAAGCGGTTCAATGCATTGCCCCTAATCAAAACATTCTGCACTTCAATGGCTGGTGGATACGCCAAGATTCAGATACATGGGTGCCCACCCAGGGTTTTTGACCCTTCATGTTAAATTCCTCCAGTATTAACAAAGTTAATACTTCTGAACTAAAGAAAATATCTCTTTTGAATAGGAACGTATGTGAACTGTTAGCAGTTTATAAACACAAGCAAGGGTCAAAAATATATGCTTGTAAATTGCCCATGCAGAGTTTTTGAAGCATGTACAATTTACAAGCCTGTAAACTGCAAGATATTTCACATACGTTCCTTTTACTTGCACTTCTATCACAAAAAGTCATATTTTCTTTGGGGGAATTTATCATGAGGGGTTAAATAAAGGTCTTTAGAGGTAGCTATAACGAATTCCTTCGGAGATCGCATTAGCTCAGTTGGTATAGTTTATATGTGTTGTGCTATTTGGCACTAGATGGACCAACTCTTCAGTTTTACGGAATTGTAGGAGCATGTATATTTAGTCGCATACATTTCAGGGGTTTGATTTAAAACATTCATATAGAAGAAATTTGACTAATTCTTTCGGAGGCTGCGTAGCTCAGTGGTGAGTTTGCAGTGTGCCCCGAGAAAGAAATCTCTCTATATCACCTAGGAGGTGGGTGGAGGGTGATATTAAGAGATTTATTTCTCGGGCTTTTTTTGGTTTTGTGACCTTGAACTCGCCCATCAAAAAAAAACCTATCTTTTCTGTTCGATTATATTTTTTTTGCATAATTCCATTTTTATTTTTCATATCTAGAATTTTGCGCTGTACAGGTTCGAATCCCAGCCTAAAATAGTTTTTTTTATTTATCGTTTTTTAATCAATGAACCTCTCTTTTCTATTCGATTATAATTTTTTTTGCATTTCGGATCCCAGCTTAAATTAGATTTTTTATTTCAAATAATTAATCAATGAATATTTCCATTTTTATTTTTCATTTCTAGAATTTTGTTCCGATCCCAGCTTAAAATAGATTTTTTATTTCAAATAATTAATCAATGAAAGTCCGTGAAGGGCCCCTCTACATCGCCCTTCACTGTGTACATCGACCAATTAATATATATGCACTCCTTTCAGAACTTTCATCAACTAATCATTTCCTGAAAAAAAATTGCATATTAATCATTTCCTGAAAAAAAAATTGCATAGTTTTCCATCATCTGCTTCCTGAATTCTATTGCTTCTTCACGCTTTCCTATCTTATTTTTCAGTTGGTCACGTTGTATCTGAGCTTCCCGAAATTTCTTTTCATACCTATCACATGTACTGTTCAGTTTTTTCAAATTTTCATTGTCTGTATCAGTCGATAAATCAAGTTTCTCCAGTAAAGCAAACATACGCTTGCTTTCCTTGACAAAATTCTCCGTTTCTGTAGACCTTTGTTGTTTGTTGTCTGTCTGTTTTGTGTCTGTATCTGTAGATGAAGTATCTGTGTCTGTAGAAGAACTCCCTGAGTCTGTAGTGTTTTTTGTGTCTTTTGGTTTGTCTGTCTGTTGTTCTGTTGGTTCGTCGTCGTCGCTAAAGTCCTCCACTCTATATTCTTCCCTAACACTCGGTTGTAATGAAAAGTTCGGTTTTCTCCATGCATTCCGGGCATATGGGCTAGCTTTTTTGACGATTTCTTTGAATTTGTCTATTTTCGATATCGGCCTACTACGCTTCCTTGCACTTTTCACAGGCGATTGTTCCACAATTTCGTTTTCTCTAATGGGTGATATGATAGTCGGCACTATATTTTCCATGTCCAACAGTGCCTTAACCGCCGCTTCACTTTCTGATTGAGATTTTGTTACTAACGCCATTACAGATAAAACACAACTGAACTATCGCAAAGAGACGCTATGAAATAAAAATTTACCCAAATGAAATGAATTTACGGTCATCTCAGGTAAAATTCACCCTCACCGGTCAGTTACTAAAATATTAAAGCTATTGTAGACGGCAGGTATCATTGGCGTTTCCATGCGGGGTTGAATCAGTGCATATTGGAATTGCTGTAATGTATTGTATCCGCGATATAATGGATTTTATCGAAATTTGTCATACTTGATAAAAGATTTGAAAGAGTAAATTCAACTAGAAAAAATATTTGAAAATATTTTTTTTGTCATGTTTCTGCACTTTTATTCGAAAATCAAACATTTCTTTTTAGAATCTCTAATATTTTTGTATCCACGTTATAATGGATTTTATCGAAAAATGTCATACTTGATAAAAGATTTGAAAGGATGAATTCTAATAGAAAAAAATTTGAAAATATATTTATGTCATGATTCTGCGGTTTCATTCGAAAATCAAATATTTTTTCCTAATAATCTCTAAGATTTTTTTATCCGCGTTATAATGGATTTTATCGAAATATGTCATACTTGATAAAAGATTTGAATGGGTGGATTCTACTAGAAAAAAAATTGAAGATATATTTTTGTCATGTTTCTGTGGTTTAATTCGAAAATCAAATATTTTTTCCTAAATATCTTCAGTATTTTTGTATCCTCGTTGTTTGCATTTGCGTCACTAATTAGATGACGAGGAAATCTAGGTTAATGGAGGAATTGCTATTCTCAGGAGATGAAGTGTGGGTTTAGTGGAGGTGGTAACCCCCACTCACGATTGTAACATATAAAATCGGTCCAAAATCCTAACATTTCATTCGACTTTTGTATTTTCTGTTAGAAACTGTGTTTGTAAAGCAATTATGGTTGATCAAGTTGGTTTTGCATTGGAAGCCCTCTCCCAATTAGATGCCAACAATCAAGTTGATGTGTTGGCAGGTGACGAGTTTGTTTGGGAACAAGAAGATGAAGTTGTAGTGGGTGAGAATGGTGACAATGGCGAATTCCATGACCTGGTAGATTTTGAAGATGGCCGCCAAGACATACCCGCTGGGGATGACTTCGTCGAAGAAGAGTTCCTAGAAGATGACGGAGAAGAACCAGAAGTAGACGATGGAATTGTACCAGACTGTGAGGATGTCCCCGAAACGATCGTGAGCAATGCCCATCAGATAAATATGACAGAGGTGTTAGAAGACGTTGCAACAAATTTGTACTGTTGCAGCTTTTCATTTGTTACTATCAAAACTTGTGATAATGAAAAACGCTTCCTATGTGATATTTGTTTTGTACGGTATTGCGGCATGAATAATAATGGTGAGTGGTATCAGCATGTTAATTCACATGATACACTCGAGTATGCAAATGTTCCCACTCATAATTGTTATTCTTGTCACTCACCCCTATATCTGCTCTGTCCCGTAGGTGGATGTGTACATTGTAACAAATAACAGAGCTGAAATAGGGGTGGGGTTATGATGGGGTGGGGTTTTCTGGTCTGAGGGATACTGGCTAAAGAAAGAGGTGTGGCTTAAGACATAGTGGGGATTGAAGTGGAAGGTCGGAGTAGGTGGTCGAAGTGGGGACTGGAGTAGGAGGTCGGAGAAGAAGAAGAGGAGTGGGTGGTCGGAGTGGGGATTGGAGTAGGAGGTCGGAGAAGAAGAAGAGGAGTGGGTGGTCGGAGTGGGGATTGGAGTAGGAGGTCGGAGAAGAAGAAGAGGAGTGGGGTGGAGGTCTGAGTGTTTAAAACAAGAACTTCCTCCGAATAATCTTCAGTCACTCTTCTGAACTGACATCAGCTACCACATCATCCACAAGATCACCCGCCAGATCAACCACCAGCCAACTGAATTAGCAGACTATAGCAAGCTGTAATAATTTGAGAGTAAGTTAACAATCTTGTAATCATGAACCCGTTTAATTTTTTTTTGTATGTTTAGCTATGGATTCTCCCGCATTAACTGGTCTTGCAGCAATAACGATCCTGAGTAACATCAGGGTGGATGGCGCCGCACCTCAAATGCCAGACGAAGAGCACTTCAATGACGTTATGGACGTCATCAGGAGAGAGGTCCCCGAAATGCAGTCGCTGACGATGGACCAACGCAGACGGCAAGGTGGGTTCATTAACGGAGTTGCTTCCAAGAGATCCCGTGACGCAGGAGCAAATTCGTCGATGGAAGGTTTGCCTATAATCCAAATTGCTGACAGCGATGATGATTTCCTGCCTCCAAAACCACCGAAGAAATCATCATCGAGGAAGCACGCACACAACAGCAGAAGAAGGGTGTCCAAGAAGACATCCTCAACTGTTGTGACACCGGTTATAGACGCACCTTTACCACCTGTCGTTGAAGTTGCCCCTCCACAACCCACTGCTGAAGAAGTCCACCCTCCAGCACCTATCGTACCTGAGCTGGAGATGAGTGTGCAACGGGCAAAGCGTGAGATAGAGGAGGCCCAGCGGGACTATGATGACAGTCAGCTGGCGCGGGCAGAACTCAACCGCCAGCTGGAAGAGCTTGAGCGCCAGCAGGCAGAGCTGATGGCCCGCGATCGGCAGCAAAGTCTCCGGGAGGTCCAGCTAGTCACCAGGCTGGAAGACGCCAAGGCGCAGGGGGTGGCTTTGGTGGCACGGCTCCGAAGCAACCTGGAGCAATTTGCTAATTTTAATTTTTAGATATGTTAAGGTTAAGGTTAAGTTATTTGTAAGTAGATATAAGTTTTGTATATGTAGATTTAGAATAAAAATAGAAAAAAAGATGAAGTGAAATAGGAGTGCACATTTAATGGTCTGGTGCACATTGAACAATGCGGAGGATGGGGCATTTTTCTTCAATTCATCTGAATTATGTTTTTACATATTTTATTTATATTTTATTTATATACATATTTTATTTATATTTTATTTACATATTTTATAAAATAATATGATGTGTATTTCTCCCATCACCTGATTTCTCTCAGCCTTCAAACCCCCACTCTTTTCTCCCACCCTACACTGCCACCCCCGAACTAGTATAAATTCAATGCCAGCTCAGATTATAGTATCAGTCTTCCAAGATGCCTCTTCCAGACTCCACCTCGTCTCCGAGACATTGTGCCGAATTCGAAGATGATTTGGAACGGGAAGCGATGATAGCAAGATATCAGATCGTCTCTGCCGTACAGGTCCAGCAGGTATACCAGGGTGAGAGGCAGGATCCATTTTACCATCGAGATCCACGGGGTCCGATTCAGGTGAATGAGGTGTCGGACTCCACAGATGTGTGGAACTATCCATCTCCGTCGACTTCGGACGACGAAGATATGGATCAACGCGTCGACGACTTCGATAGCTCCTCGGAGGATGAGTTCGAGGATGATGGCCAAGTGGTCCATATCCGTGTCGAGGACATAAATATGGACCTCGACCCGGACGAGTTCCCCGTAGAGGACGACTCCGATGATGACACCATCATCTTGGTGTCATCGGATGACGAGGATGACGATGTCATCTAAGTCCTCACCCCCCCGTGGTCGTCCCGCATAAATATGCGGGATGGCACCCAGCTCTTCGGAGCACCCAATAGGCCCTTTTCAGGGCCACACAAAGAACATAAACACACGCATCTGCGCCACTCAATGGCAAAAATGTACAAAGTTTCCATAACTTGAATTGATACTTTTCAAAAAGAACTCACCCACTACCAAATTCTATAATATATTTGGTGAGTAAGAAATGAAAAATTTCAACATTGATTTAGAACATTTTATTTGTAATATTTTCATAATACAAATTTATTTTTCAAACAGCGGGTTCTGGATCACTACCTGGAGCCCACAGTTTTGGTCTATGTGTGAGCCAAACATCAGGATGTTTATTCTCCAATTCAGCTAACCTTCTTTCCAAATCATTATATTTCAGCATCACTGCAGATGTGACATTCAATGCATTGGCATCCAAATCATTTTTCAGATTTTTGCTGTTGTAATCGAGTTCAGTTGTCAACTCTGATATTTTTCGTGTCATTGTGGCTGTAGCATCCCATACTTTGATATCCACATCACTTTTTAGATTTTTGTATTTGCGATCTAGATCATCAGTCACCTCCTCTACTTTTTCATTGAATGCTTGACGGGCTTCAGGTACAATCTTAGCCATTGTGGCATGTATGGCAGCCTGCAAGGCTTTAAGGACAAGTGCCTTCGTCTCCGTAATTTGTTCATTGAGATATAATTGAGTTACACAATCACTCTCGTCTATCGGTTCACCAGCATTTTTCAGTCTTTTACCTTGCATATCATATTGGTCGTCAGGCGAAAGCTTGAATCCCATACCTTGAGGACCTTGGGAACCTTGAAGAACTCGAACTTTGACAGTACCCCATTTTCGTCTACGGCCGAATTTATCAATAGCTTTGGACATCTTTCTTCCACCTTGATATCTTTCATACTGATGATTTCAAGACAATTAAAATCTATATATCTCTGTGTAGATATTTATTCTCTTAAATGAAACAATAGGAAATCAGAATAACGTGTATATTTATATATTTTTATATATTTGGTAACTGGACAAGACATTAACTAAAATTGACTAGTATAATTTGACTTTTATATAATAAGCGTAATTACATCTCAAATACAAATAAATAAGTATGGTGGTGAATTTTCCATTTGAAATGATATTTCATTTGTTCAATTCAGCTGTTAATAAATGAAGTAATTGATCCAAAGGACTCTCTTGGGAAAAAGATTGAATAATATTGGAAACCCAACGAATATTCTCTACTGGATCATTCTGGTAGAATTCTATATCGCTATGACCCCAAGGAAGAGTGTGTGTCGTATTGGGAATGATGAACCGTTTATCATCATGGTATGACAATGCAACTTTGTTCTTCAATTCAGTATACATGTCATGCAATATGCTTCTGAACGAGTTCATCTTCCTGAATATTAGACCACCCTGTTCGACAATTTTCTTATAATCTTCACATGTCAATTCATTCTTTATGACGGATCTTTTGACACCTTTTGCTTTTTTGAATTCACTACCTACAGACTGAACATAATATGCTTTGGCACCGGTACCATAAAAGCTAATTATGGGATCATTCGGAAATTCATCTTTGAAATTACCCAGAATTGACTTTGTAATAGGAATATTGAATTGGTTTCCTACGTTGTAATTGGAAGTATCAAACTCGCATATATTGTTGGTCATGAAATCATAAAAATTATCGGTATTTACTTTCAAAATTAAAGAATCCGTGTCAGTGTAGAGTAAGGTGGCATTTTCTGCATAATGACGTTTAATACATCCATAGAAAAAGTTGTACATGACTGTTTTGGATAATTCTAGAATACAAAATCCCAAATATAGCGGTTTATCGTACAATACATTAACTTTGCCCAATTGAATAGCAACAAAATTTTCTGAAAAAATTGAACAGCTTTTGAAATTTGGACGTGATATTAGGGCGCTAGCACCAATTTTCCTCTTGATACTTTCCCAATGCGTAACCAGTCTAACATCAATTCTGTTATCAACGTTTTCCATTGTTTTCCCATAAACTGCATTATTCATGAGTTTATAGAAATCTTTTTCAGCTTTGTTGTTAGATCGATTTCGCATTTCAGTGTTCAAATCAATATAAGGTTTCATCCAACATGACTGCTTGAATCTCAACACTCTATGTGTGTTCATAATAATAAGACCATTGGCCACAGCCTGCTGTAAGTTTTTATAATGTACAATATATTTTCTTTTGTCATTTAAATTTGGAATTAATTTAGGAATTTTTGATTTCGAGTGTGGTGGTATTAAACTTTCAACGAGAAAGGGAAGATCAGCATGTTTGTCATGTAACTCTTGGGGATAATGAACATCTACTTCAAGAACATAACCGTATGGACTATCAGATGCCACTCCCATTACATCCAAATTGATTATTTCATCGGGTGTTAGCCATGCAAAATCGTTGGTGGGTAATGGTTGTGACATACTGTGACCATATAGGTTAGTTGCATCTAAATATGATATGTATGATGAAGGTTCATCTGGGTTATAATCGGGTAAAAATTTATTATTAGCTATATGCTTCCTTTCACTACACTGACTTATTCCGCCCCGTATTCCTTTTTTGAAAAAATTAATCATGTCAATGTCTGTCAATAATTCCAATTCAATATTCGTATACTTCAGCATTGCATCCCACGATAATCCGGGCGCTGTATAATACTGTGCTGGATCTAATTTATATTTATCTAAGCATATATTTCGAAAATTCTCAAATATGTCGCATAATAGAAGAACATCGGACTTCAAATATAAATCCGAGTATTCCCCTAAACTCTTACACTCGAATAAATGCCAAACAAGTTTCGCTCTCATATAATCCTTATCTGATATATGCTCTCCGTTAAGATTGTCATAAAACTGATTTTTAGTGGGTAGAGTTGGATAATTCAACTTGTCAATATGATCAACAAAGTTATATGGAAAAACACCTTTCTGTCTCATCAAATTGAATTTGTCAATTTGTGGAAAATGTTTATGCATCTCAATACACTGATCGGATGTTAAGTTAGCACCTAAGTTCTGCAAAGAATTCGACATGAATTTGAAACTATCTATAAATCTCATTTTCAAAAAATTCTTTTTTTCTTTTCCGTC
The DNA here is from genome assembly GCA_958298965.1 of Chrysolina haemoptera. Classification (NCBI taxonomy): domain Eukaryota; kingdom Metazoa; phylum Arthropoda; class Insecta; order Coleoptera; family Chrysomelidae; genus Chrysolina; species Chrysolina haemoptera. The sequence continues at coordinate 25,515,613 of OY282597.1, read as the reverse complement.
TTTGTCAGTGTATGTGTGAGTGAATAGATGCTTAGTGAAAGAAATGTATTTTTCCTTAGTTTGTGGAATAACATCCACTTTGTCTTTGTTTCTATACAGTTCTTTTATGAACAAATGACAATCATACCCACTCAGATTATGGAAAATGATTGGAACAAAATTTGGCAATTTGAAATTTAAGTTACATACGGAATGTGCGGCAGGTGATCTTTTTTTTCCAGTGAGGTGGCAATGGTCTCTCACTTTCACATCACCACCCGTGAATGGTTTATCACATATTCCACAAAATTGTGTAGAAGAAAACTCTGCTTCTTCCGCGGGGGTTTGTGCAGCCATAGGAATTGGATACCTCAAATAATTGTGATAAATATTTCTCAAATCATCTTCAAGTTTTGTAACAAATTTCTCGGCTGCATCCTCACCCCTATATGTAACAAATTTCGATAATTTATCATTGTATGAACATTTTATCGAATAAGCAAATGAATAAGGTTCGTGTTTGTATGTTTTATTCGAGAATGAGTGTTTAGGGTTGGGTTGACTAGTTTGAATGGGTTTGAGAACTGATTCAAAATCAGCATAAACTACAAATGGCACCTTCATTTGTTTCTCAAAATTTTCAAACATAAGTGCATTACCCGGTAACATTTTACCATATTTGTTGATTCTGAAATTGACTGATGGTGTTGTAGTACTCAAGTGATTACAGTCATGCAACTGATGACGTAACAGTAATCGCTCGTGAGAGAAATACAATAAACATCCATCACAAAAATATTTTTTATGCTCATGCGCAGATAGTTGACTTGAAACTAACCTAGAAAGGTCTTTAATCCAACAATAATGACTATTGCCAGAATCATCTGTTATAAGTAACAAATTAACATGTCTTCTAAGTCTTCTCTGTGAGTAACGCAACGGACCAACCACTTCATATTTCATTTTACCCTTATCAAGTTTTGACTCTAACCCATACACATTAATTGAAATATCATTCATGTCCTCAAACTTTTTTATAGCTTGAAGTTTAACTGGAAAATCCATACCTGTTACATTCAAGACATTGGCGTAGTGGGGGTATGAGGAAACTTCTGACACTCTACCATTCGCAGGAAACAATGCAGATGTGATGGCCCATGCAAAACAATGTTGATCTTCATTACGAATATTCACAACGCCTTTTCTTGTCTCAATGAACTCGGGCAGCTTCACATACGAACATCCGCTGAGTGGACTATACTTGTTGATGTTCACTTCGAGGAACTTAATTTTTTCACAACTCCATCCTGAAACATAACAATAATTTATTATTCATATAAATAGAAATGAAACTTTAAATAAATACCTGAATCACGTTCTTCAAATTCCGTAGTCTGAGCAATAATGACATCACGGAATCCATCGAATAATGCACCCAAATCCGTAGACTGATCCACAATTTTATTCTGTGAATTGAATGACTTCGTGTCACTCAAATCCCGTGTTTGAACAATGTAGCTGCCAAATACTTCCATATTCACTTTAAAGATCTTGTGAACCTTTATTGCCTCTTCAAGTAATCCAATAACCTTCTCCCTGATCTCATTGAAGAATGGCATATATTCAGTGTAAACATTGGTACTTTCCACTCTATAACTCACAATTCTACACTTGAAAGCATTCCTTATAATCTGTATGCCATCACTCACTTGCACACATGCATTGTTCCTGTGTTGGAGAGTTCTTTTGTGAGAATTAACTTGGGATGTAGGAATTGTCACATTACAACAATTGCATGTGTACATTGGTGTCGATGCAGCCACATCTAACTTAATCCTTTTCACAGAAGGGCCACCTTGGCAACTTTGAAGTTGATGCCGACGGAGATTATCACTACGAGTGAACGATTTACCACAACCACAGGAATACATTTTATCGATGTCGTCTTCTCAGCACAAAACTCAACAAAATACTGATTTCACAATCATTCCCACCTCCTTTATATGTAATATCGATGAGTGGGAGAGAGGGTGAACAAATTCTATCCGCTTCGACTATTCATACAACGTCACAGCAGAACCATCCCCACCATATCAATGAAGAGAGGACGGAGAGTAGTCGATGAGTCACCGCAGTGTATGGGTGTGTGACGCCAGTTCACATATCTGACTGGATATCCGTGGCGTGCAGACGTCTCTATACTTCGGTTTAGATTTTTATGCGTACTCCACACATTAGATCATACACAATGGCAGAGTAAGTATACATGAAAGACATTGAGGTAAGAAAAATATATTAAGTACTTGGCAAAAGGTACTTGTCCGTGTATGAAAAAAAATCAAGTCATCACAATCTCTAGGACAAACACAAACCCTGAACACCTCCCAACAATATACATCATGGTCAAGGCTAAGGGCAAGCCCAAGTCCTAGGTCAAGTCCTAGGTCGAGGTCATAGGTCGAGGTCATAGGTCAAGGTCATAGGTCATAGGTCATAGGTCAAGGTCATGGGTCAAGGTCATAGGTCGAGGTCATAGGTCATAGGTCAAGGTCACTGATGACGTCATAGTGGTGGGGGGAGGCCCAGAACCGGCTCAAATCTCCTACTGATCCGAAAGTTATGGATATTTCACTTGATGTGAAATAACGATTTTAGACTAGTGAGACACGTCTCACTTATACATGCCAAAGAAAAAACTGGGTTTTACTCCTGCCTCAGTTTTCAACTCACCCATAATCCGGGCAATTTCTACATTAAATGTTGAAAATAATCAGTAGTAATACCACAATTGATTGAATTTTCGCGATAAGTCTGTCGATTCATTTCCGAACGAAACTGAATTGATTCGAGAAAACACCACTCGTCCTGCGGACTCGTGGAATCAATTCAGTTGAGATCACAAATGAAAGACAGACTTCTGAGAAAAATTCAATCACGAGTGGAATTTTATTAGACTATTTCACAAACATTTTTGAATGCGTGCATAGCGTAGTCACTTATATTTGACGTTTAACAAATCTGAAAACACCGAACTTGATAGGCCAATCAGAGTCAAGAGTCAAGTTTGGTATTATCGGTAATCCGAACTTGACTAGAGCTTCTGATTGGTTCATTTCGCAAGCGAGTGAAATAGTCGAGGGTAATACCACAAGAGGTTTTTATTTTTATTTTGGTAATTGACGAGAGCAAATAACATGATGATTTTATCTAATGTTATTTGGTCGAGTCATATTACAAGCTACCAAGTTTGAGTGGAACAAAATTAAAATTTACACGATGAAAACAAAACCTCGAGTAGTATTTAGTGAGATAATTTAACGAATCAAATAAATGGATTATTAAACAAAAATGAATAGAACATAATTTATTAAATTAAATCAATAATTCATTGAACAAAGAGTACATTTAACAAGAAATATTATTCAAATGTACAATTAGTGAAAGTACAGTTTTGGTATACAATCCTACCCGAAGAAGACTGCTGAATTTGATTATTTTCCTCTCTTAGATTTGTCACTAAAGTGGAATGATGCTGTGAGTCTAACCGAAGGTATGGCTTCAGAGAATTGGCTTTCGAATGTACGGTCATCAACTTGATAATTTGTTATTCTGAGACTCCTGCTTTGGCAAGAGTAGAAATAGTGCTAGCCCTATGGGAGTGATTAGTAATTTTATTTTTCAGATCTAGACCAATTTTTTCTGCAGAAGTTCTGGTCCACTTTGAAATCTCGTTTACAACAATGGGCACATTTTTGTACCATCCCTTGGCATTTTCATTTTTCCAAAACGGATTTGGTGTTAGAAACAATCTATCTGAAGAAGTATGTTTGTTTCTTAGGTCGAAAATATGAATAGGACATTCATAAAATCTGTTGTGGAATCATCTGCGACTGAAAGACAAACTTTAGTCGCCATTTTCCATCGTTCAAGATAACTTCTTGGGAGGTATTCATGTTGAAAAGGGGCAGGAGTAAAACAAAGTTTTTTTTTGGCATGTATAAGTGGGACCTGTCACACCACTCTAAAATGGTTGCATATAGTCCAAAGAGGGTATGGATTGCGGCTTCAATATAATAATTCCATATTTACTAAATTAATCATGATTTTCGGATCATGCATTCGCAGAAATCTGCGTGAAGCGCGACAAAACACGTTTTAGGTAGTACCCAAATACTCGCATATTATATCTGCATAAGAAGGTAGGAGTCTTCAGAAACGATATGAATTTTTCTTTTCCTTCTCCGATCATTTTTATCAGAGTTATGACCAATCAAACCAGCCAGAACTTTCAGCGGCGGGTAAGCGTGATCCTGAAATTTGATGTCGGCGTTCAATCACGTTTTCTGAAAAAACGAGCGCATGTCACACATACTGAATACAGCAAAAATCTATATTTATTTATTTTTTAACAAAAAAAAATATATGTACCACCCCTGGAATTTCGGTTAAAAATTTTTTTTGTTCGTCATGGTTCCAACAATCATTGGTGGCGTTATAGTCGATCCTCGTCTCAAAACCCAATCGTACTGGATTATATGAAATTTGAGCAGTTCTCAATGAATTCATATGATTTTCTTTCCTTGTTATGGCTTGGGATTTGTTAACAATGTTTTCATACAGATTTTTTCTTTGATGAAATGAGAATATTTTTCATATCCCAACCGGAAATTATTTCTGTTTTTTACGATTTTTCAAACGATTTGCTTACCTGCTGGTTGAGTTGGAAAAAGACTTCTATCGAAAGTGAAAGGTTCCTCTACTCTCTTGAACATCTCCTGTCTTACCAGCGTTTCATTGAATTTTGTATTTGTTTGCATAGATACATTCATATAATCAATGAACATCTTCCAGCGGGGTTGAAAGTATTGAGAAACAACACCTGGAAGAGTTATTAATTTACTTCATTATACTCACTCGTAACATTTCAAGACTACATGCTAGTGTGTACCAACAACAAGTGAAAGAAACATTGAAGTCCATTCAATATGTTTTCGATGACGAAGAGATGTTCAATAATTACTATAAACACACAAAGGACCCCGCACAAAATGAATATAAATTTGGTCCCGCTAGATTTGACTGAAATTTTGATATGTTATAGTTCTCGCCACTCTGATCAAAAGTGTCCATTGGTCCAAAGTGTGTGTGATATTGGTTATATGGGCTTGAGTCAACGTTTCTGAGTCTGATATTAGTACTCAGAAGATGAAGAATTCAGTAGGTTCCAATCAATGGATGTGATGCCTATTGAAGTCAATTTAAGGTCATCTCAAGGTTATTTCAAGGTCAAACTAAAGATAGTGCTTGTGATGCCTTAAAATACATGAGTTTATAGGTTTTGGAGGTCGCTGAACTAGAATCTAGCGATTCCTCTTCCTCTTAGGGTTATTTCAAGGTCAAACTGAAAACACTTGTGATGAAGCACGTACACGCAAGGCACCTCGACCGTTGATTTTGTTATCTCGTTGATTATCATATGATATGCATTACTTAAAACACATTAGATGATTGAATTAATTTTTCATTAATTCAGATTTTTTGGTGGTAGCCTGGTGCAGCATCTTTAACAGTCTCAATGTTGAAGGATAATTAATAATATTATCAAATGATGATGATGTCCTCGCTATGTGGGCACAAGTGCCAAGAGTTTGATTTCAGGTTTACAAGGATAGTAATAATAACGATTGATCGTCCTCATCCATATCTCAGTCGATATGATATCCATGATATTCAAAGCCAATATTTTTTTGTTCAACTTTGAAAACGTGAATGTATTCATATAAATATTTCATGCTTTCTTTGGAATGAAGTTCAACCTGAGGAAATATTTATCAAAAAACTGTTATTCATCCATTTACAAAAAGCTTTTATATATACATTTGGCGCAGTTGAGTTTTGATTTTATTTGTTCTGCAATTTATTTTAACATGGTCGAGCAAAATTTTTATTGGTTTTTCAGCGGTCTGTTGCGGGATACCTGTTATCTCTTCATCAGTAGGGATCACTAAACTGGTTTAGTAATCCCTACTGATGAAGATAAAGAAAGAAATGCGCATCTAGTAATTGAATTACTTGTGTGGTGAAGGGGTAAATTACTTTTTGTTCTCATATATCTATTGATTGGAATCGATTGAACAAATGTACAAATGAGGAGCGACGGAACAAAAGTGGTCAAGTACCAAATGTCGAAATTTTCAGGAGAAACAAAAAACCTTTATTTCATTTCAACGTAAAGCAACGCCGTAATACTGTAGTTGACAGTTACTAGGAAAATCATGAATGTTTTTGGTATTCAAGCGAAAATTTTATATTTTAGTCCTCTCAAATTATTGCCATTTTCATTTTGCAGTTAACCAGTTTTGATGCAATTCACAGTAGTTAACTAATTTTGATCCAATTTGCAGATTGCGTTAACCAATTTTGATACAATTTGATCGAATTGCTTGGTGTTGTTCCACATTATCTTATTATAGTATTTTAGGATGAAGGATAAAACAGTCGGCATCCAAGTTGCTTTATTGAAACAAGTAAAGTGGGGTATTCAAAGGGAACAAAACACAACATAAATCTTTATTGCAGGAAATAAATTGGGTTATTCAAAAGGAAATAAACGCTACATGAAAGATATCTTGGATTCTACAATCTTGCCATTCTAGAAAAGGGGAACATTCTCCATGAAAATTGAAAAATGAAAAATGTGACTTATTTGTAATATCTAACAGAAAACAACTACTTCCCCGGCACAAACCACGCTGGACATTGAACTACATCTGATAGATATTGTGAAAAGACTCTAACTGAAAAGGAAAGAAAAAATCTGAAAGTGAAAATTTGCATTTTCATTCAGATAGCTGACTTTTTTAATTCTTTCTAGTTCAAGACAGTCACATTCATCCATGTCTTCATCTTCATCTGTGATGATGATTCCTTCTCTGATGTCTTGTAATTCCTTGAACCAATTCAACTCTTCCAGTTCTCTCCACTCACCACCAAATTGTTTGTCCAATAAAATTGCGACATCTTTTTTCTTCTCATTGCTCAAAACTCGAACCACTGTTTTTTTCTTCAACTGCTTAGGATGTGTTTTCCCTCGTTGTGAAACGTTCATCAACTTCAAATATAAAGTTTTGATGACATCTCATTTGAATGTCGTGTTGGCCTCGCCTAGTCGTTTTTTTGAGTTGTATTCGTTTCAGTTTTTGAATGCCATCGATTTTTCTATAATGGTTTTTCTCAATGGACTTCACATCGTATAGGAACCAATCTTCATTCAATTTGTGAATGGTACCATGTTTAGATAATAAAGTGTAATATTCATTTGGTGTAGTTATAACAACCTGTTCTTTTACAAGCCTACCAAATACTCGGTCTGCAGGCAAAAAACTATGACCACGCACAGGAAAAATTATAGTGATTTCCTTGATTGACTTTGGTGCTTTAATACGAAGACAAAACGCTAATTTATGGATATGACAGTTTTTGTTCTGCCCTTGGCATCCATCACAGAATAGACGCAGGCTCTCTATATCGTTAGAAAAAGTGACATTATTTAAATGACTAAGAAGGGCCAATCCAATTGCTTCTGACCCCCGGCCAGCTTCAGTTTCATTCCAGCAATAAAAATCTGGGCTTTTTGAATCGACGTTCACGACACAAAGGGTCAGACTGTTAGGAACATCTTTTTTAATATGAGTATAAAAAGCATTTGCCCTGAGTTTGTGAATTCTCATTTGTACCATTAATTGGGACTTGATTGTTTGATCTGTTTCACCTTTCAATTTATTCTGCAGTAGTATGCCACAAGCCTCTGATAGCGGAGAAGCAAAACCAATATTGAAGTCTTGCAAAAATAATTGAGTAAACATAGTACGTTTTACTTGTAATTCTAGAGGGACTGTAGAATTATATAAAGTCCATAATAACTTCATATTGAGGTCCGAATATAGATATATTCGGCGCGATTTGTTTTGGTTATAATGGCTCTCCCTTGCTGGAAGCTTTTTAATAATTTGTCTTACACTTTCCTTTTTAGCAGCACTTTTCAGAGATTTCCTGTCCCCTCCTCGCCTTTCAATAGGCACTTTTTCTTCATGTAGTAGCTTGCCAATAGTTCTAAGCCGCCCCTTCTTTATACTGAAAACTTTCTGGAAAAAGTTTTCATATACTTGTACATTTTTATTATCATCATCTGAGATAATAGGAACAGCTGAACTGTCGCTTCTTAAAACCTGTAGTACTCCGAATACGTACTGGTTTATAAAATGTATTCGTTGCAAATGACCGTCTACACTTGACGAATGAATGCAAACGAATGCAGACGAATGCGAACGAATGGCAACGTTTCTCAGGTGTATCCCCAGTTTAGGGTTTGTTATTGATCTGAGAGGTACATACACAACTTTTTTCCTAGTGCCCCTCATAAGGATACTATTTTATTAGTAATGAGGCTGTTAGATATACAGTATAGGAAAGTTTTCATCGGGGGTATAGACAAATCTATGCAAGCAACAAGGAACGCAATGATATGATAATACCACATAAATAAGAGAGACGCACTACTGTACGCCTCCCCTATTACCTCGTCCGACAAATTAGCAGCTACGTCGATATCCCTTCCTCGAGCGAGTCGAGGAGAAATTGTAATGCTCTCCCAACATAATAGCAAGCTATTCTTTACGCTCGTATGAAACCAGCATACCCCGATGGAAACTTTCCGATACTGTTAATGGGTCTAATGAATAAACCTTAAGCAACTGCTTTTACTCCGATTTCTTGAAACAGACCTATCCATTTTATTAATTAATGAGAGAGACGAACCTATAGTAAAAGTTTTTGCTAGCTTTTATTCATAACACCCATTATTTTAATCATATCATAGTAGGTATTAATTGAAAAAGAGGTTTACGCACCATTGCACCAGAGCACGACAACCGGGACATTTTCATTAATATCATCGATTACCTTAATGTAATTTGTGGATTCATCATATTATGCACAATTACTGTGTTTTCAAAGTATCTTACCTGACCACTGCTTGTTGGCGTAGTTGATTATTTCTCCGTTTGGCCCCCACAACGAAATTTGATTTCTTGCGTTATATTCAAATAGCTCTTCTTCCTAAAATAATGATTATTACTTATTTATTTATTTAATTTATTTATTGAGAAAAATATATCCATTAGGTCATAAGACAGGAGTACATAATACAATACAATAGAAGCTTATAAACTACTTGCCAGATGAAGTGGGACAGCCAAAAAATTGCCTAATTTTGACTAGCTATAACTTGGACATTTCTTGGCCGTTATTGGATTTTCAACCAATGGTGGAAAGCGTCATCCTTGGTCTATGCGCCATTGGCGTCGGGTTTCTTTTTTTGCAATTCGTTCTCTTTGTACAGGGTGTGAATTTAGAGCCGGAAATATTTCAAATTTTTGACCAATAATTTGGGAAATGTAATTTAACGTTCGTCGTGGTATTAACCAGGAAAGTAGTTGTTTTCTGATGGATTTTCGACCCAATAATTGCTATTGTATAGGATTATGGCAATAAGCGTGGTCCTGGTATTTGCAGCACATCTTGTTTCTCTCTTGACAAGCTTATTGTGAATAGTGCAATGCAGATTTCTTTAATTTGAAGCCATTGGATGTTGTCAACCGATGAAGATACGATGGGTACGGTATACACGGGGTTATTGCAGTTAACAGTTGAGTAACTTGAGTTGATTGACTCTAATCAACAACATTATAATGAAGTATCAACAAAAATCAGTAATGAAAGAACTATATTCAATTTCCACAAAACCAGAACACAAATATGTTAGTATCAATTATGCAGGTAGAATCTCCGAGAATATTAAAAATTATCTTTCAAAATTCAATCTACAAACATCCTATAAAACTAACGGGAATTTAGGAAAAAGAATATTCAATGCCAAACCTAAATCAGACAAAATGAAGAGATCTGGTATATATCGACTAGAATGTGGTGAATGCCCCGCCATATATACAGGTCAAACTGGTAGAAATTTTGATATAAGGTACCATGAACATGTCATTTCGGAAAAAAATCATTAATGTATGATCATCTTCAAAATTCGAAACATAAAATAGATAAAGATAATTAAAAATTCTCCACACATGCGAAAAAAGGAAGATGATGAATTTGTTGGAATCTATGGAAATAAACAAGTCAAAGAAAAACCCCAATTCTAGCATCCTCAACGAACAACTCGATTTAAACAATAGCCCTCTCCTGAACCTATAACCCAATTCCCAATACCTGCATTATCAAATTAATTGTTTTTGTTAATTTATTTTTGATATTGATTCTGAGAATCGATATACCGCTACTAATTAAGGTATAACCTAGGTTAGGCAATGTAGGTATAAATATTCAGATTTGGATGTAATCTAGTTAGTTTTGAAAATGGTGTATTGACCGAAACTAGTCAACAAATATAAAATTATCGTGGAAAACAGACAAAATTGTTTTTAGTGTATCCTTAGTGAACATGAATTTCCACAAAATAAACAAGTCGTCAATCAAAGAAGTAACTCTTACGATATTTATTAGTTCAATTTCGACTCCATAAAAACATTAAGTATTTCTTGTTCTTTAATTCAAAGCCTTCAATTTGAGAACTTGTTGCAAGCAGGAGTGCGAAAGTCAACAAAGATGTAAAACAGATCAGGAAACCATAAAGAAAATTTATCTTATCAAAGAAATTATTATTATTATTATTATATGTACAAAAGAATCAATTTGTATTTCCATGTGTAATGCCCTAATAGATTTGGGAATTCCTGTCCACCATTTTTGAAATAACGGGGATTTCGATTTTTATTTACCAAGTTTCTCGAGAAATCAAGATTATCTTCTGGCTTATTGTTATAGTATTTTGAATATTTATTGAATCTCTCAACGATGTATCACTATGATTACTTGTACTTTCGTACTTCTATCGTCTTAATGGTTGAAATATTTCTACTTCTTTCAATTTTTCCACTACGTTTCAATTGCTTGCAATCGTCTTCAGGTGAATACTGACAAATTTAGAATCTACACGATGTTTTGTAGGTCTGCCAGTAATTACGGTAATTACGTTGTAATTACGCGCGGTCTTGTGGCGTGCGTGCTTTCGCGTTAATTCTCCCTTCAAAACGGTCCGTTAGCGCACTCCAAAGTTTTTAATTTCCACGCTCGGTTGACTGAAGGCACCATTGACTTCGATATAGGCGGTTTCAATAAATTTGCGCTTGAACCAGTGTTCTTCTCTATGGAGAACATTAGCTTCGTCTCAAAGAATTCGATGGTGCTCTGTCCATGCGTGGTCGGCAGTTCCCGATTTAGATGTTTCCCCCCGTTGAGTCCACTTTTTGTGTTCAGCTCTTCTTTCAGATAATGGCCGCTTGGTCTATCCGATACAGAAATCTCCACATTCACATGGGACCTCGTAAATACAGTTTTTGCTGGATTCTGTTTTGTTCTCTGGTTTCGTCTTGGTGAGGAAGCTTCGTAAAGTACTGCCGGATTGAAAGTAGAAATCTTTCAACCATTAAGAACAAACAATACCCTTGATGAAACGGGAATCGGTTTTGAGCGTTCAGTAGTTTTTTTGAACAAATGATTCAATTCGTTTGTGAGAATTTGGGAATCTAACTGATTTTTGGTTTCGATGATTTTGAAGAAAAAAAAATTATGGTTTGACAACCAAAAAAAAAACAGACAAATTCCCGAATTCTTAAGGGAATTATAGAAATAGAAGAAGGAAAAATTTTTATATAAATATAATTTTTACATAAAACCGACTCTACGATTAGAAGCTATCTACCTTATTGGCGATCCCAGCTACGTAGTTTTGTTACGGACAGGTGCTTCGTCATCTCCACTATCGCTTTTGAAAAATATATCCCCAAACACCCAACATGTGCGGCGCAATGATAAAATTTGACGCGCTGATGTTGCCTCTTAAGACGATGGAAGTCCGAAGTACGAGTAATCAAGTTACTACATCGTCTACAACCTTCAAAAAAATGTATCACTATCATTCGCTACATGATAGAATGTTGTTTTTTGTTTCAAACAATCCCGACTATATGGGACACTGACTGATTAATTTTCAGCAGATCACTCTCTAGTAGTCTCTCTTTACAAAATTAATTACCATCAAGATGCTTTCAGACCCACCTGTGAGTTGTTTGCACATGCTTTGGCAGATTCGATCCACGGTCCCAACAAGAACGCTTTATTCGAAGACAGTATTTTTTCCAAGTCGTCGAGTATGTCCAAAAGATGTGTTGCGGCACCTCTGAAATAGAAATAGTTCAAACCAAACAGATATCGTTGATTTATATAAAACATTTATTTCAAGATATCCAAAATACATCTGAATAGGGATCGTTTTCTTGGATATGCGATGGATATTCCACTACGAATATCTTATGGATATCCTTAAAGGATATCTCATGGACATCCATCACGTACATTATTTGTAGAAATAAATTATAGATTTAGTTCTTATTTTGCGTCCTGTGGTGTCAAATGTCGAAAAGTGCGTGATCAACCGTTTCAAGGCTTTGTAGTACTTGAGTTTTAAGTTCTTTTGTTTAGTTTTCTCATTTGAATTGAGGTAAGATTATGATTTCACAAGAGGATGCCTCTTATTTATAATCACGAATGGTTTTGCTTCGCAGTTCAGTTGGCAAGGAGCGAAAGAGAGATTGAAGGTAGCAGAACCTCTGCTTGGTAAGGAATATTATTGAATGTTATATAATTATTTTTTTATACTTTAAGAAGCTGCCAAAGTCAACACAATATCAGATGATAGAAAATTTTCCGAACAAGCTAATAAGGCTTGGTTGAGGAGGCCAAATGAGAGTTAGAGATATATCTCGTCTCCAGAGGAAGCCGATGATGAAGTTACCTACCAAAGAATGCATATTTCATATTGAATTGATTATCTTTGTTTTTTACTCATGAATATATGTTTATTAAGACATTTTTTGTATGTTCGATTTTGTCTCTAGACTTCAATCTATAATAGAATTATCATTGCATTTAAACTGAATGTTTTCTTATGCAAAATTATAAATGTTATTTTCCTGCTCCAAAAAAAATTCAGACTAGCTTTTCCTGATGTTCTTTGAGAATTTCAGATTTTCATTTACTTATAACTTCTGTCAATTGTTCGATAAGGACGTCCATGAAGAATATATTTTGGACGACCATGAAATATATCTCATGGACGTCCATGAAGGATTTCTTATGGACGTTCGTAATGGGTAATGGGTGGCCTGAGAACGTCCATCGGAAGTTCATAAGATATCCTTTGGATAAAAACTGGACGTCCATAGGATATCCAAAATATCCTTAATGGATATCCATCGAACATCTATTGGATGTCCAGGTGTTGTATGGGGAATGGGAATACTCGTACACAAAAAAAATGCACCAAACATAATACTCACTCAAAATTTAGGTAGTTTTTTGCTTGAAAGGCAGAAATGAGTTCCTTATAATAAATATCCCCAGAAACTTGCAAAACTTGTCTTGTCATATCTACGACGTCGTGATGAAATGCAATACTATATTTCAGTTCTGTTGCAGAGCTCACGAAGAGCGACCATGCATCAAATACATCGCTATAGGCGTACCATGTCTTGCAAATAAAAAACAAAATGTAATTCAAGGTAATATTCCAGTTTCTTCTCATCATTTATTTCTTTCATAGAGCCCCAACTTACCCATATATTCAGTCTCAGGCTAGGAGTATTTGTGATAGCATAGCGGCCTCTTAGTTTCAACAAACCATCATAGTTGTATACTGAATTCTGGAAACGAAATAATCAATTATCATTTTCAATTCCATCTACAGTGTCCTTCATATGGTAAAAACTTATTATAATTTATTTTGAAATTCGACTTGGGCGTTAAGTTGTGCTTTAAAAAATATGAAAAATGACCTACTCGGATGTGGTCACGTGACTTTCACTACCTGTCAAAAGTAATATTTTTCAGAGTTTGATCCAATTTGACGTATCTTCAAGCATGTAGGGTAGGAATTCACTTGAGTGGATTTTTTCAGTATTAAAATGATACCAAAGTCATAATTCAAAACATCATAAAACTTCTCTACGTTTCTAACCAAAGTGTAGGACTTTTTACGGTACAATTCTCAAATTAAATTCTTACCACTAATGTTACTTTCACCAATTTTGTGAAGTTGGCTATGGAGACAAATAAAATGGGTAATATATGATAAAAATTAAATATATTCAAAGAAACTTAAAAACTTACATAATTCAAAACATCATAAAACTTCTCTACGTTTCTAACCAAAGTGTAGGACTTTTTACGGTACAATTCTCAAATTAAATTCTTACCACTAATGTTACTTTCACCAATTCTGTGAAGTTGGCTATGGAGACAAATAAAATGGGTAATATATGATAAAAATTAAATATATTCAAAGAAACTTACAAAAAAATATATTGTCAACCTCACTCAATTAGGAATTCTAGTGTAAAGTCAAACAAAAAGATTTAAACTTATTTAATACAAAAACAAATTACGAGTAAGTAACTTATTTAATACAAAAACAAATTACGAGTAAGAATTTTCTGAGCCTTACTCAACTTATATATTCGCTACACAATCCCTAATGGTCTGCACCAAATGGTCAATATGAAAAAATCCAGCGGGGTTAAGTCAGGAGAACGAGGTGGCCAATGATGTTCCCAATTAATGCCAATTATTTTACCTTTAAATATTTCACAAAGAAAATATCTAATTTCTGTGGAATTGCGAGCAGGTGCAACATCCAACTGAAACCTCGAAGCTTGGATAATTTGAAGGGGCATATTGTCTATAATTTTACTCGGTACATTTCTTAAAAAGTTCAAAAATCGCGCAGCGTTTGAGTTTTCTCTGAAAAAATATGGTCCGATAACTTGATTGTTCGATATGTCACAAAAAATATTCGTTTTAAACGAGTACTGGCCGCGACATTCAATAACAAAATTAGGATTTTCCTGAGACCACCACCTGTCATTTTTGAGCTAACAGTTCCGTTTGTAGTGAACGTTGCTTCATCGGTCCACAATATTTTATATGGAAATCTGTAATCTTCTCACATTCTCCCTGATACCAAGCTGAAAACCCATAACGGACATCAAAGTCTCTTTCCTTCAGGGTATTGATAAATTTCGGCTTTTAAGGTCAAAATCATTTTTTTTTTATTCTTAATACACTGCTCTCGCGTACATTCGTTCTTCTGCTAATTTGAGAAATACTGGATTTTTCGTGCTGTATAACATCCAAACACACATTTAGTTGCACTTCTTCAATGTTCAAGGATTATGTGGTTTTTTGAAATCAGTTAAAACTGTTGAATTTTGTCAAAATTATACTAACAGTAGACTGCTGTATATTTTTTATTGGGTGTTGAATAGTAAAATCTTCAGCTACTTGTCGATGGGGTGTACTTTCTCCATACATTAAAACAATCTCAATTTTTTCTTGTACAGATAACATTATTTTTCTGATTTAAACGTATTGAACCGCATATTTAACAGTCAAACAATGCTTAATATGGAATTGTTTCCATTCACTACCTTTTTCATTTGTTTCCAAAGCCTACTTCACAAATTCGATGAAAGTTTCATAGCCGAAGTAATAGGAATTTAATTTGAGATTTGTACGGTGAAAGCCGAAAACTTTGGTTAGATACATAGAGAAGTTTTATGATGTTTTGAATTATGACTTTTGTATCAATTTAATACTGGAAAAATCCACTTAAATGAATTAGAACGTAAAGATTTTTTTTGATGTTTTGAATTATGACTTTTGTATCAATTTAATACTGAAAAAATCCACTTAAATGAATTCTTATCCTACATGCTTGAAGCTAGGTGATACGTCAACTTTGCATCAAACATAACAGAAATGTAAGCAGTAATTCTCATTTTCTTGCGAACAACATATTTTTGTTGATGTTTCCTGATTGAAAGTCAGTCGCATATTAGAGCTACTGGTATAAAACAGTTTTGTCGAAGTTACGAATATTTTAATGTTCCAGAAATTTTGTAATTATCAAAAAAATGGCAAAAGGTGAAAGTTGCAATAGAACGTTCGTTTTCGAAATGTAGCTGTAAAATCGAAAAAGAAACAACTTTTTACTTTTAAATTTTTTGATATTCGAATAAATAAGCCTATTTTCAGCGATTATTTTGAAAAAATATTACTTTTGACAGGAAGCGAAAGGCACGTGACCAAATCCGAATAGGTCATTTTTCATATTTTTTAAAGCATAACTTAATATAACGCCCAAGTCGAATTTCAAAATAAATTATCAATAAAAGTTTTTCCTATATGATGCGAACTTTATGAAGGACAGTGTATATGAAACTTAATCTTACTTGTAATAACTGCCAGGCTTTCACCATGTTTCCATTCAACTGTCCATATCTCCTGATTGTGTAATTTCTGAACCATTCTTCTAAATCAGCGGGTTTTGTTCTCCAAGCCGACTCCGTCATCAGGTCGTAAATAACGTAGTTCTGATTGATTCCTTCGGGGGTGAGGCCTGTACCAATCATTGTACTGTTTGGTGTATTCCTGGCTTTTATAACATTCTACAATTGTATCAAGAAACACGTATAATCATAGGATCAAACGAACTTACCTTAAGTGAAGTTCAATCTTGATTTATGAAGACCCCGTCGAAATAAATGAATGATATGTAGTACCTACGCTTCTGGCAAAAATATCTACAATTTTTGAAGCACTTGAATTCCCCTTCTATCTAGTACCCAGCAAAAAAGCCATCTCAGTGTTACCATTGTGTTGTTGTCACAAACATACACTATAACTGTTATCACAAACAGAAAAAAGATATGTTACCTAAACAGAGATAAAAGAGTATATTTCGCAAGCAGGGCTTTGAACTCACCAGCGAAGCCATCTCAGTGTTACCATTGTGTTGTTGCCACAAACAGATACAATAACTATTTTCACAAACTGAAAACACATGTGTTACCTGCACAGAGATAAAAGAGTATATTTCGCAAGCAGGGCTTTGAACTCACCAGCAAAGACATCTCCGTGTTACCATTGTGTTGTTATCACAAACAGACACAATAACTGTTTTCACAAACAGAAAACACATATGTTACCTAAACAGAGATAACAGAGTATATTTCGCAAGCAGGGCTTTGAACTCACCAACAAAGCCATCTCAGTGCTACCATTGTGTTGTTGTCACAAACAGACACAATAACTGTTTTCACAAACAGAAAACACATATGTTACCTAAACAGAGATAACAGAGTATATTTCGCAAGCAGGGCTTTGAACTCACCAACAAAGCCATCTCAGTGCTACCATTGTGTTGTTGTCACAAACAGACACAATAACTGTTTTCACAAACAGAAAACACATATGTTACCTAAACAGAGATAACAGAGTATATTTCGCAAGCAGGGCTTTGAACTCACCAACAAAGCCATCTCAGTGCTACCATTGTGTTGTTGTCACAAACAGACCCAATAACTGTTTTCACAAACAGAAAACACATGTGTTACCTGCACAGAGATAAAAGAGTATATTTCGCAAGCAGGGCTTTGAATTCACCAGCAAAGACATCTCAGTGTTACCATTGTATTGTTGTCATAAACAGACAGAATAACTGTTTTCACAAACAGAAAACACATATGTTACCTGAACAGAGATGAAAGAGTTATATTTCGCTGGCAGGGTTTTGAACTCACCAGCAAAGCCGTCTCAGTGTTACCATTGTGTTGATGTCACAAACAGACACAATAACTGTTATCCCAAATAGAAAATACATATGTTATCCCAAACATAGGTAATGGAGTGGTACCATTGTGCTGTTGTCACAAACAGACACAATATCTGTTATCACAAACAGAAATCACATTTGTTATCCCGAACAGAAATAGGTATATCATCAGTTTTCCCCAAACAGAAAACCAGGGAAAAGCTGCCTTCTTCAGTCCGCGCCTGCGTAAATTTAGAGACCAATAAACACCACCTGTGTTTATTGATACAAAACGATCAATTCGAAATTCACATAACTGTCAGCATTCCTCACCCCGCGATGAACTTTACGTAATAATAATTAGTGCATTTTTATACACTATACTCGAAGACTAACGTCAGCGTCTGATGCGCTGTCTCGGCGAAACACCATTTTTGGTATCATTAATTTTTATTACACATAAATGAGGGTAGAAGGTAAGACGTAGACACGTGTGGATAGTCGTACACAAAAATTTAGACTGGTTAATGGATGATGATGAACTAGGATGCTGGGTACTAGATAGAAGGGGAATTTAAATGCTTCAAAAATTGTGGATATTATTGCCAAAAGCGTAGGTACTACATATCATTTATTTATGAGACGAGGTTGAATATAATATAGTTCAAACAAAATAACAAAACAAGCTCTATTGACCTCATTGATGATATTGGCCGATCCGAACATTCCCAATGTTCCTCCGAAATCGTGTAACATACACCAAATGTACGGTTGTCCATAGTACTGTTCTAATCTGTTGTACTGTGGGAATTGTTCAGACTGCAGATCCAGTATTATCATCTTTCCCTGAAAATACCATTAAAAACGAACTAGTAGTATGGTTGCCGATGAAGTGCGACGGGATCACCCAAGTTATTCTTATGTATTTTGACCCGCTGAATTTGAATTTCGAGAGTGATAAGACGTGAAAGCATCCGGAAAATTGTTATGGACCATTTTACGAGGGAAACAGAAAAATCCATTTTCCAAAAAAAATAACATCATAATATTCTGCATGAAATTCTCTACGAAACAAGTTTCTACAAGTTTTTCTACAATTTTTCTCAATTTTCTGTGCTGTCTCATTCAGTTACATAATAATATTTTGAGGATCACCTTATTCCAAATTATTCACATATGTCTCAACTATGAATAACAAAAGAGACATTTTTGAAAAAATCAATCGTGTGGATTTTCCGGCACTGAATTTCCCGATACTTTTACCTTGCATGGAACCGGCATATTTGAATGGGTACCTTGAGAATAACCAAAGTACATGGCATGACAGCCGATATTTTATTTCAGGTAGGTACATACGTGAGCAGTAAACGAAAATATTTTACCACTAATAGACCATCAGATAATGACATATTTTGCTGACTCATTTTCTCTTGAGCTCAAAAATGAAAATTTAGCGATCGGACGTGTGCTAGGCATATGGAAAATTAATTTTTTTTGTGAAAAATAGTTTTTTTTTCAATCTCTCATTTATGTTATTTTAACACATTTACAGGTAGGAACAATCTAATAGTGAAAAACCAAAGCCATAAGGTTTGAATGTCCTTAAAGGGTGGAAATAAGGGAGCCATCTTGTAAAAGAATACTCGGTCGCTGACGCATTTTCTTGCTTATGGCAATCGACAGAATGAAATCTGATATCGTTAGGAACCCGACATAAAATTCCCATGTCAATCAGCTATTTAAGTAAATTTTTCGGCCGGAAAATTTTGGGAATTTTTTTTTCATATGCCTAGCACACGTCCGATCGCTAAATTTTCATTTTTTGAGCTCAACACTGACATAATTTTCAGTGGTTAAAATCCCTGAAACGAGAAAATGAGTCAGCAAAATATGTCATTATCTGATGGTCTATAAGTACTGTGATAATTGGGCCATCACCGTAAAAAAATAAACAAAACATACCAATGGTACACTGGTTACGAAAGTTTTCACTTTGCTAGTATCTCGCCAATATTCACTCGAATAAAATAACCAGCCTTGCATGATCCTAAAAAAATATTGTTTACTAACTCACTTTTGGGACTGACGTCAAAAGGGCCTTAACCTTCGGGCGAGTCCAATAGAATATTGAATGCACGAAGAGCCAGCCCTGCATCATCCTAAGAAAATAATAGAAAAAAGAGCATGTATAGAATAGAGCAACAGCAAAATATCAGTTTTAGTTGAATGGAATATCTGCAAAAACTAACCACATTTGGAAATGTTAAAACCAGATTATTATTCTGATTATTAATGTTCATATGGTCTCATTTAATTGTTAAAATACAAAGTACTCTCGATAAAATTATGGAGGAAATAATAGTCGGCTATTTGTCATGGTCTTACCTACGATAATTTTTTTCGTATGATTTTCAACCAATCAGAATGTCCAATTTAGTTAAGTTACCTCGTATAATTTCGATAATACCTGATTATACATAGAGTAGCTCCACCAATCGAAAATTTTAAAATAATTTAATTTTCATAGTAACCACATCGACATCAATATACAACAAACAGAACTGTCAAATTTTGACGTTTATCGTTTATCAAAAATTGTTCAAAAATGAGTCGATTCGGAGATTTATCATCAAATGCAATAGACGAAAGTATACAAAATACTGAGCCTCTTAATACAGTGAAAAGAAAAAAGTACGTATGGAAACAATTTCTTACGTTTTGCAGTGAAAGAAACTATGTGCTAAATGAATCAATTTCCACTGAAATTATAGCGTCCATTTCGAAAGATTGGGCTTTCAATATGCGAAAATGTAATGGAGAAAATTATAAAGAAAATGTGGTTAAAACGATGTGGAACATTACGGCAAAAGAAGTACAAGAAAAGTATATGAAGGAGTTTAATAGAGTAATTGATCCATTCTCTAGTCCCATATTTTTAGCCGCATGAAACGCAAGAAATTCAAAAAGAAGGGAACTTCAAATGTTACCGGACAAGAGAAAGGTTAGTGCATCAGCATTCAAAGATAACGAGTACATAGCAATGATAGAAGCGTGGGATGAAAATACACCGGAAGGATTACAAATAAAATGTTTCTTAATTGCTTCTGTAGAACTTGCGTGGAGAGGAAATGAAGGAGCGTCATGCTCGACTCATTATTTTCAAAAAGAAACTGGAAATGATGATACTCCAACTGGTAGAATACAATATAATCATATTTTTACCAAAACCACACAGGGATGAGCAAAACCATGTGCTAATAATAAATGGCTTGTACCCAACCATAATGACGTAAGTCGTTGTCCAGTGAGACTTCTAGACAAGCTAATGATGAAAAGAAGCGAGAACATCAATATTAAAACAGATAGGTTATTTCTGACAGTAAATCCCAACTGAAGAAAAGAAAAAACCCTTGGCTGGTACAAAAATATGCCAATTGGAGTGCATGAAATTAGTAAATGGACCAAAAAGTCTGCAGCATTGGCAAATTTGAATATGACAAACAAAATATTAAATCATTCTCACCGAGCCACTGCTGTTTCACACTTGGCAAAAGCAGGTGTATCGGAACAAGAACTTATTAAAATAACAGGACATGGTAATAGCAATTCTATCAAACCCTACCTACAGATAGATGAAAAACATCACCAAAACATAATAAATAAGATGAGATCCAATTTTAAAAACGCTGCAGGTTCAAGTAATAACACCTCCAGTATTTCCAGCACTTCAATGAGCAGTGGCCACGTTTCCTGCACCGAAAATAACTCAGTTTAAAAAAAGTAGTATATAATAATTGTAACTTTCGTTGCACCAATTTGTATTTAAATTAATAAATTGTTTATATATTTACTTAATTTACTCAAAAAATAATCGTATCAAATACAATACGTACTTCAAAATAAATACGGTTATACATCTCAAACTTCCTGCAGTGTCAGTTTGACAGAATATCCTCCCGCTTCGCGGTCGGATTATTTAAACTGTCAAACTGACACTAATGCAACAAGTTATCGATGTATAACCTGATTATTTTGAAGTACTTATAGTATTACTACTGAAAATTTTTTGCTCGAGCGGAAATCCAATGAAATTAGTTAAACTGAGGTCATGTGATTGAATAAAACCAATCAGAACAACATTATTCTGATAACAGACCATACGGTCTGTTTTCACTCTCAGGAACGTTGCTATGTATATACATATTTAGATTTATTTCGATTTTGAAGTTTCAAATATTGAATAACGTCAAAATGTCAGTGATGTCGTGTTGTGATACTGCCGAGAAGGTTAATTAAATTTTCTTATCAAATATATAAAAATATACTGTTTACAATAACTTTGTATGGAAAGCATTTATAGACTATCGCAATGTTAAAAAGTATCGGTTAGCAAAACATTTTCTATCCGAATAACCCTCAAACATTGATAAATATAACAACTTTGTCAAGCTTGTTGCTCATAGGAAACAGACCTCCACCTTCGGCAACAAGCTTTCGGAATCTGCTCTAATTATCAATGTCATTGGGTTATTACTACTGAAAATTTCCCCGCGGGACATTTTCAGGCTGAAAATTACCCGTTAGATATCGACAATTACCCGCTAGGTCCGTGTATAACGATTGTTAAAATGTACAGTTACCGAATTACACTCGTGCATCATAACAAACCTGCAAATTTTCCATTCAAGCATGTTGTCAGTAAAAAACTGCATTCGGTTATATTCATATTTTGCTAAAAGAGCCCTCCTCCTTACAAAATATGAAAATAAACTCATGCAGTTTTTAGACAACATGCTTTCATGGACTATTCCACTCATACTAATATACGCATTTTTGATTGGTGGAAATTTTCATATTGATAATTGAAAACAGCATGTTTTCGATTTTGTAGTTCAGCACTTGATTGGCTATTAGATAGCTTTGTAGTTCGCTTCGTCATTGGTTGTTTTATAAAACAAACTTACCCCACCAGCAAGTTGGTATAATGACACAACACCGAACTTTGACCCAAACCACGATGAGCACTAACTATTAATTCATATCAACTTCACAATTTTTGACACAACACCGAACTTTGATCAAAACCATGATACGCTTCTCTTTTCATTCATATCAACTTTTAGACAAATTTTGCATACACGTAAACTAAAACTCCGCCCTTTCAATTCCCGTTAAAGCATGAAAATGAACGATGAGCCACTATCTATCTACCAATGAACTAAACAATTTAATAGACTTGTTCGCGTTCGACGCGTTCACAAAATAAACTGTCCGAAACCCGAAACCGTCACAAGCATGCGTAGTCCCACAGAACTCAAAGAATGCGTACAGTTCTATGAAACTGCGCATGCATCCGATGGTTTCAGATACTGTTTGATGTATGAAAGCGAACAAACCTAAAGACAACCAACGAAAGACGCGCCCTGTGAATGGTCACTGAAATAGCGGGAAGTTTGAAATACCAAGACAGCTGCTCTGCGCAGTTAGGGCGAACTCGATATGAATTGCGTCAAAATATTCAACAGCACTAACTGTACTTTCAATATTAGCATTAATAATAAATAAAAACGGTTTTGATTTTATTCATGGAATAGTCTTAACAAATACAACTCGTGTACCGATGATTATCATAAATTCCATCTTTTTTTCGAAACAAATTATGTTGCTTTAGGAAACCACACTCTCGCTTCGCGCTCGTGTGGTTGCCAAGCAACATAATTTGTTTCTCAAAGTCGAAGGAATTTTTATTTCGATAATCACCAACACACAATTATCAAAAAATTACCACCATTTGTGTAATTACTGTTGATAATTCGTGGTGTGCTGAAGATTATAGATCCGAATTAGACATAGATAACATATTGTGCTGCAATTGCAAGTAAAATTGAAGATGAAGGACAATCTTACCATATAGCTTTTGGGTCAGCTTCTACCATAGCGGAATATATACTCTTACCGACGTTTGCCAGATATGTCAGATCAGAAGTGGAAGGATCGACCTCATTGAAACTGTCACAGTTGTATACATGATCTGTTCCGAATTCAGCAATTTGCTGAAAAATTGACCATTCGATATGATTCCATTCAAGTATTTCGAGAGATATACCTCTTCTATAAACATCCTTCCTATAGTTTTGAACATTAACTCGGTGGGCTCCAAGAAATTGGGACAGCAATAGCTATCGTTGAATTGGTTCCATCTTTCCATTTGAGTTACATTGACTTTTGGATACACTCTGGAATCAAAACATTTGGAAAACTCCTGCAAATTATAGTCATGCTGTATTGTATTACCTTTTGAAAGCTTTCGGTAGATGCCCTGCAAATGCTGGCAGAACGGGAATCATTCCTAGATTCCTCATTTTCTCTAAAATTTTCTTCTGCAGCCATATGGATCGTTCATGCCAGGCCCGAGACAGAGGTCCTGTCCATCCACGAATATTGCCCATTCTCAGCCTTCAATTAAATATAATCATAAAACATTTCATCAGGTGAGAATTATAGTGTTCTTTATCCCTGTATTACAGTTTCAAGATAAACGAATTTCAAAGATTTTGCCGTGAGTGTGGACAAATCTGTAACAATGAACTGTCCATATAGTTGTGTCTATTCTGAATATTGAAGATACAAACGTAAAACTGTAGCTTAATTAACAAATTAGCTGTAATGAATTTAAAGTGTCCTTTTGATTATTTTGTGGATATAGACTCAAACGAAACATGTAACACTATTTTTACCACACTATATTATTCCAGTGTAAGTGTGCTACAGAGATATTGTATATAATATTATTTTCGAAATACTAGACTAATATCGCGAAATGTAAAAAAAAAATTCTTGCCAATATTACATTTGATATTTTCAATAATATAATAATATAATAATATTGTCCCAATTCAAGTGTACTACTTGGGATGGAGAAACGATCAAACAAAGTAAGGATATTCATCTAAAAATTCTATAAAATGTAAAACTACCTTTCGCATTCGAAATGAGCCCTTGACATGCCTGTATTTAGCCTCAATATGATGTGCAATATTTTTTTCCTCTCTTGTTCAATTACTCACCATGATAAAAATGCTGGTCCTGTAAAATGTTCATCAATGTCCGCTTGGGTCAAATTGAGTTTTTTGTATACTCTTTCCCAGATTGCTTCCTGTCCATTAAAAGCTAGTACTAAGTTGAAGGCATTCAAGGCCATCCAATCAATGTGTGTCTCCCATTGCTTCCAGTTCCACCAAACAAAACTGTAGCTCGTCGTGCAAACATTTTGATAATAACGAAATCTGAATTCCAAAAAAATTTCAGAATATTTTTTAGAATATATTAGTAATCATTTCAAATACCTACCAGGTGAATTTGGTAGATTTTTTTTCATTCGAAAATTTCCTATTGTTGTAAAACAAATTGAACTTGTGGCTCACAGTCAAATAATTTCATCAAACTGCCTTGAAGTGACGTTATTCCTATTGTTCTGTTTCAAATTATTTTTAACAAACCAAATCAACTATTTGATCGTGAGCCACGTCAGCCACGGACTTAAGTGTACCTACCTGTCGTTCAAGGTCACCGTGATGTTGACTTCAGGAAGGACTTCTGGTAGATTCAGTTGTGAGGCTTCCCAAGATATGTGAGCATTGCAATAATATTTCAAATAATAGTGGAAACCTGTAGCTGCAGCTACTCCCGTTGATCCCACTATTTTTATTTTTCCACTATATTTCAACACCTGAAAAAAAGCCATACCGTGGTTATAGTTCAGAAATACTACACAGTTTTATGAGTTTTCCATGTGCATTCGTGGTCTACTATCGAAAAAAAAAACATAGATAACATAAAAAACCAACGAGACTCTGTCTCTGAAGTGCGTTTTACCGATAGGAAGCTACAGCCAAGATGTAGTGTGTTTTATGCGAGTTTCCTATATGTTTTTAAGGTAATCAATTTGCAATAACCGTACCTGGGATATGGCATTCCGAATTTTAGCGGAAAATACTCAATTGTGAATCATTGAGTTCTTTGTCAAATATATCAGAGCTACCTGCTACCGTAGACTGGTAAATTGGTACCTGAATACAACGAAAAAGTTCAGTGGCTCAATGAATATCTTCATCAATATTGTTCCAATGAACGCAATCGTTACGTCAATGTACCACTGGTTATCCATACTATGTATCAGAGCTGAGCCGAGCACAGACAAAAAGTGCTTCGAGCACTTAGCAAACGCAGAGAAGTATATTTTTTTCCTATCGATTTTAAATGTAAATATTTTTTCTGTCTCATTTGACCCATAGAAATCTTATTAATATTATTCCTGAATGCAATGAAGGCCTCCCATTGATATTGAGTATACAGTGAGTTTTCAAAAGATATGAAAAAATCAACATGCTTTCATCAGAATCCTTTATTTTGGCTAGCTCCTTTCGGAGCTCTTCTAATGTCTCTGTAGTCTGTGTGTTACGGTCGATTCTGTCTGCTCAAACAAACCTGCTCTGTGCAAA
This sequence comes from Chrysolina haemoptera, assembly GCA_958298965.1. Taxonomy (NCBI): domain Eukaryota; kingdom Metazoa; phylum Arthropoda; class Insecta; order Coleoptera; family Chrysomelidae; genus Chrysolina; species Chrysolina haemoptera. The sequence continues at coordinate 25,489,354 of OY282597.1, read as the reverse complement.
CAACGATGTCGTGCGGAGTGGTCCCTCTAGTGAAGGCGCTGTGTACTACCTAGCGCTAACAACGATTTTGCCTTTATCGTCATTGTTTAAATAAGGGGGATAGTTAGTCAATGCCTGTGGAATTGGTATTGGAGCCAAACGCGAATGCCATCTAGCGTAATTATTTGCTAACATGAATATGTGACGTCATTTTAGTGCTGTACTGATGCGCCCACTTCAAGAAATGTGGGTATTGAGAGGAACTACAAAAATATTGTAGAAGGTTTCTACACGTAAACAAAACACTTCCTATAGTTTCCTTCTTTGCAAGTTCAACACATCTTCATACATGTTTATACCATTTATTTCAAAGCAGTGGAAGCAGAGTTGGGCTTGCCTAATGATCATGAAGAAGTTTTGAGAGCTATTTTGTTTGAACTTTTTATTGGATATTTTTCAGTCGAGCAAATTGTCCCTGTTAATTATTGAAAGTACAGTATATTTCAGGATTGAGTGACTATTTTTGTACTTACACAGTTCTTTTTGCAAAAGAACTTTAACACGCTAAAGTTACACACAAACCTAACCTAACCTGGTCATCAAATATCACTAGCTTCATCAGTGGGTTCAGCGATGTCTTGTACTGTTTCTGGGATATATTGTAAAATATTACTAGTTTACACAGGGGCACAGGGTACTGCGATGCAGCCAAGTACATCTTTGAAGAAATCGCGCTGGTCATATGAGGGATTGGAATTCACATAACTGAACTGGTAGCCGCGAGCAAAGTAGCTTTTGTAAATATGCTTCTGGGTGAGTTTACTGCAAATGTATTATCACTCAGGCACGGATCCAAAGAAGAGTCACTCATGAATTAAAATTTATTATAATCTCAAGTAAGACCACTCTAGTCGATGCCTCAAAAAAATAATTAAGTAACAAATTTAATATTTCCTATTTCATACGGAGGAGGTTCGTTTTATGTAAAAATGACTCATGAATAATACTATGAAGTATTTTTTCTGAAATACACCGAATTATATAATCTGAGAACGCTGTTTAAAATGGCATGAAAGGTGTTATCGAATACGAAGTCTAAAATCAAGATCATTAGTTCACATATATGATTCGTGTAGTGTTATTTGCTTAGGTTATCTTTAAATGTGGTTATCAGGCGAACCTGTTAGCTTGATTTGATATTCTGGCAACATACCTATTTTTGAGGTTAGAAAGGGGTGATTGAAGATGAAGGCTGTTTAGAAATATCAATCTGAAATTAATTAAAGGCGATTACTTTGCAATAATGTTCAGTTGTAACCAGCTAGCTTTAAATGATTTAAATTAAGTTCCACCTGATAACTAAAGTCAAAAAATACATTTACATATTCCTGTCACCATTTATCGCTGTCCAAATTGCTTTTAATTATCAGTTATATTTAAATCGCTTTACAAAATCCAAAACACAATATGACACAACAGAATAAGTACTAACACATCCACTGAATCCACATTTCAAACTAACAACTAATCACCACACCCCAAATATACCTATCTACTTTACGGTGAGACCCCAATTATAGCGGATACGGTCCACGAAACATCAATTTTATTGCAGTCATTGGTGCCACCTACCTACTCTATTTACAATTTATCACATGATCCGCCATCTACTTTACGGAAATTCAACGTTACTGCCAAATTACGTATTCTGCCATTCAAGTTGCGACATTACTTGGATGCGAACACCACTAACGCCATCTACATGTCGCCTCCATTTGAATCCAATATCAATCCCATAAGGTTGACCAACTATCCTCCTTATATTTAAACATTGATATCATTAACTAACTATTCTGTTTTATCCAACAACGCGCTAACTGGTCAGCAACGAAGAGTTCTATGCGATGATTCGGCTGCACGGATGCTGGCAAAATCCATGAGCTATGATATTTATACATGAGATGGAGTTCGACATAAGACTTATCATTAATATTGTTACAGACCTGAAATTTGATAAAGACTTCTCGAATTGTTCAAGATCGTTCGATGAATTAGATGGAAAATCTAGAAGCACTAACTTTTGTTCTGGATCAATAGTCGAACATTCTATTTGTGTTCTATTGATTTCTTAAGTTTTCTAGAACTTTATTTGTATATAAAAGCAATGCATTTGTGAGATGAAGTAAGTTAGTTAGAAAGTTACCTTGAGTTACCTTGGATACAAGTATTTTGACAGTGACTTGTATTACACTGTTGTCAAGTGAAGTTTGATTAATAAAGGCGAGTTCATACCAGTGTACACTTATTTTTGAACCCGAAGACGCAACAATTGGTTCACAACAGTTTTCCAGTATTTGATGGTGAATACTCGTGCAAATAATTACGACGAGATGGCGACATCAGCAGATATCCTTGAGTTTTTAAAGGAACAAGAAGCCAAACGAAAACAAGAACAAGAGGAACAAGAAGCCAAACGAAAACAAGAACAAGAGGAACAAGAAGTCAAACGAAAACAAGAACGAGAGGAACAGGAGGCGCGGTTAGTCCAGCAGTTACAACAACATGTTGATCTTCTGCAACGTATTAGTCACAGTCAACAGTGCTTCCAGAATGAAATCACTGAAGAAGTACAAGAGGTCAGAGGAAAAGTCCAGGAGGTCAAAGGTGAAGTCCAGGAGGTCAAAGGTGAAGTCCAGGAGGTCAAAGGTGAAGTTCAAGAGGTCGAAGGTGAAGTTCAAGAAGTCAGAGGCGGAGTCCAGGGAGTCAACAGAAGGGTCCAAGACGTCGAAAATGAACTGTCCAAAATAGATGAACGGGTGGCACGAGAGGTGAACAAGAAATTCAACGAAGAAGTGGATAGGATCAAGGAGAGGCTGGAAACGTTACAACTTCCACACAAGCGTGCACCATCTGAGGAAATCTCCCCCACCAGCGAAAGGCCATCCTCACTGACAACTCCGATAAGGCCTACACAAGTGAAAATTTTGAAGCCTCCAACATTTGATGGACAATCCTCGTGGTCCATGTATAGACGTCAGTTTGAAACGGCAGCAAACGCAAATGGCTGGTCCGAGGAAGAAATGGCCACCTCTCTAGTCTTGTGTCTACGAGGACAAGCATTGGACATCCTTCAGAACATCCCCGAGAGTAATCAGAAGGAATATTCTAGAATCGTTGAAGCTTTGGAAATCAGATATGGGCAGCAATATCTCGAACAAGTGTTTCAGAGCCAATTGAAGAGTCGATATCAAAAATCCAACGAAACCCTACAGGAGTATGGAGCCGACGTAGAGCGACTCATTAATTTGGCATACCCACAAGCACCGAAAGAGTTCGTAGAACAAATTGGGGTGCAGACTTTCATCGATGGTTTGAGAGATACTGACATGCAGCAAGCCCTTCGACTAGGACGACTTCAAACCATAAGCGCAGCACTAATAGCATCTTTGGAGTTCGAGGCCGCGAAAAACGCATCAAGAAATACGAGGCCCAAGTTACGTGAAGTTAAATTCAACGAGGATTCTCCTACAAGCGAAGCGCTATTGAAGAAAATATTGGACGCCATAACAGCATTAAGCAACCAAGTGCCTTCCCCACAAGACAGGAAGAGGCGCTGTTATAACTGTGGGAAAAGCGGCCTCTACAGTAGAGTTGCTGGGAGAGATCGAGATCCAAAGTCCAAGAAGAAAAAGGTCGTCATCAGCGAGCAACGAAGATAGATCGAGATCCCCGAGCCCAGGAACAGAGCAACGTGGGCGATATACCAGAGGAGCCTTCAGGAGATCGACCACGCCAGAAAGGAGATCGACCACGCCAGAAAGGAGACCTCAAACGTCTGAAAGAGGACTTGCTCCCAACCAGGAAAACCAGAATTAGTCGGCACTAGGGGGCGTATGGCGACTTTCAGTGTTAAAAGCCCCAAGATCCATATATCGTCATTGAAGAAAAATGGCCAAAGTCTACTAATACAAGGCCACTTAGAAGATCGGAAATACACCTTCACTATTGATACAGGAGCTTCGAGATCAGTCGTTCGCCCAGACCTCACACAAGGATCTGTGAAGCCGATGAAAAGGAATATGGTTTTGGAAACGGCAACGGGACAAACCGCACCAGTCATTAGGGAAACACTTGTACACATCCAGATAGGACCTATTAGCATGGAACATTCTATGTTGGTTGCGGAAATAAGGGATGAATGTGTTTTGGGTCTGGACATCATGGAGAAAAACGACTTCATCCTTAACATCAGACAGAAAATTTTGCGGATTGGCAATGAAGAAATCTTCCTGAGCAGATACAATGAGAAAATCCAACCAATTAAGATTTATGTTGACGTAGACATCCACATTCCGAAAAACTCCGAAACCATCATCATGGCCAGAATGGATAAAGAACCTGAAGATTTGAGCACTGGAATAATTGAAAATGATGAATACCGCCAAGATGGAATTTTAATTGCCCGATGTCTTGTGAACACAGAACAACTAATTCCTGTCAGGGTTGCCAATACTTCGGAAAATAAAGTCATTCTGAAGAAAAACGACCAATTGGGATTCTGCAAACCTGTCACTCGAGTTATCAATTGTGAAAACCACACTCAGGTACTGCGAAGAAATACCACTAACACCGATCAGAGAACAATAGACGAAATGATGGAATCCACGGAACATTTAACTATGGAAGAAAAGCAGAAGGCCAAAGAGTTTCTTGATAGCCATCGTAACATTTTCTCGAAAGAGACTTCGACGGAACGTACCAATCTAGTTCAACATCGCATCAACACCGGCGATGCCCGACCAATCCGACAGGCTCCGAGGAGACTACCGTTGGCCAAACAGAGAGAGGTAGCAGACATGATAAACAACATTATGGAGGATGACATAATTGAAGAAACCACAAGCCCATGGTCCTCACCGGTAGTATTGGTAACTAAAAAGGATGGATCAACCCGATTCTGCGTGGACTATCGTCGATTGAATGACGTAACGATGAAGGATAGCTACCCATTACCAAGAATTGATGATACACTAAACACATTATCCGGTTCCAAATGGTTTTCAACGTTGGACCTGAAAAGCGGGTATTGGCAAGTGGAAGTTCATCCTGATGATAGAGGAAAAACAGCGTTCTCTACCGGACAAGGGCTGTACCCATTCAAAGTTCTTCCGTTCGGATTATGCAATGCTCCCGCCACCTTTGAGAGACTTATGGAACTAGTATTGAGAGGTTTGACATGGAAAATTTGTCTAGTCTACTTGGATGACGTCATAGTAATGGGAAGGACATTTGACGAACACCTGAATAATTTGGAAGAAGTATTTTTGAGGTTAGAAAATGCTAACCTGCAACTGAACCCAAAGAAGTGTTATTTATTTCAAAAAGAAGTCAATTTTTTAAGCCATGTCATCTCGGCCGAAGGAATTAAGACCGATCCTGCTAAAATCGAGGCTGTTAGGAGTTGGCCACGTCCTAGGGATAAACATGAAGTAAGAAGTTTTCTGGGTCTATGTACCTACTACAGGAAGTTTGTTCAAGACTTTGGTAAAATTGCCAAGCCACTCCACCGCTTAACTGAGAACAACGTTCAGTTTGATTGGAGCCCTGATTGCCAACAGTCGTTCACTGAACTGAAGAAGAAATTGACAACTGCGCCTATTTTGTCTTACCCACGAGAACAAGGCACTTTCATTTTGGACTGTGATGCGTCTCAGCAAGGCATTGGATCAGCTTTATCCCAAGAACAGGATGGCGAAGAGAAAGTAATAGCCTACTTTAGTAAAACTCTAGGCAAAGCCGAAAAGAATTCCTGCGTTACAAGAAAGGAGCTTCTATCGATAATCAAAGCCATTGAACATTTCCATACCTTCCTCTATGGCAGACGTTTTCTCGTAAGAACTGATCACAGCGCTTTGCAGTGGATAATGAACTTCAAAAAACCTGAGGGTCAGGTTGCGAGATGGCTAGAGAGACTCCAACAATACGACTTCAAAGTTATTCATCGCAGTGGCAGGAAACTCAGAAATGCAGACACATTATCAAGACGTCCATGCTTGGAACAGCATTGCCGATATTGCCGGAAACTTGAAAACAAAGAAGTCAATTTTTACAATGATGAACATTGCAAGGAAATTCTGAAGTTACCACCGTAAGAGTAGAGTCTGAAGAATCTGATTTATGGACCACAGAAGATATGAGGAAGAATCAGAAGAAAGACAACAATTTAAAGTTAGTCCTAAGCTGGCTAAAAAATGGAGTTAGACCTGAGTGGCAGGAAGTATCCAAGTTTGGTGCAGTTGCCAAGGGATACTGGGCTCAATGGGATTCCCTATGTCTTCGTGATGGCCTATTGCATCGCAAATGGGAGAGCCCAGATGGAGCAACTGTGGTGTACCAACTGGTCCTGCCGAAGGCACTTACTAAAGATGTGCTCGAGCAACATCATAGTAGTCGTGCAGGTGGACACTTTGGAATCAAGAGGACCCTTGCTAGAATTCGAGAACGATTCTATTGGATGAATTGTCGTCGTGATGTAGAAGAATAGTGCAGAAGATGTGACCTATGCTCTTCAAAGAAGGGACCCAAAACTAGAAGTCGAGGGAAAGTGGCTCAGTATCTTTCTGGTGAACCATTCGAAAGAGTAGCAGTTGACATTCTTGGGCCGTTTCCTGTTACCGAGCAAGGAAATAAATATTTGATGGTAGCCATGGACTATTTCTCCAAGTGGCCTGAAGTTGTGCCTATTCCAAACCAGGAGGCAAAGACCGTTGCGAAGGCCTTCATAGAAAATGTAATAGCCAGACATGGAGTCCCACTAGAATTACATTCTGATCAAGGACGAAACTTCGAATCTGAATTATGGCAGGAAATGATGAACATTCTAGGTGTGAAGAAGACTCGTACCACAGCCCTACATCCACAATCAGATGGTATGGTTGAACGACATAATAAAACCATCAGTCAGTACCTGTCGATGTTCATCTCCAAAAATCAAAAGGATTGGGATGAGTTGGTTCCACTATTTCTCCTATCCTATCGAAGTTCCCAGCATGAGTCCACGGGATATACCCCTTCAATGTTGATCACTGGGCGAGAAATGAAACTACCATGCGATCTGCTGTTTGGAATGCCACCCAGAAGTACAGAGGACAAAGTCCTACCAGAATATGTCCAAGAGTTGCGGGAAAGACTGGACCAAGTTCATGAATTCTGCAGACATCGTCTTCAAATCTCCAGTGATAAAATGAAAAAGAGGTTCGACAGGAAGAGTCCAGGAACTATGTTCGAGCCAGGTGATGCCGTTTGGCTCTACCAACCTCAGAGAAAGAAAGGAAAATGCCCCACGCTACAGAGAAATTGAACAGGACCCTACATCATCATTTAAGAAGATCAACGACTTGGTATACCGCATCCAGCTCAACCCAAGGAGTAAACCCAAAGTTGTTCACATCGAGAGGTTAGCAGAATACCGAGGCCACGATCCACCGAACTGGTTCCAGAGGGACAACCAAAATAGTGATGGTGTTATCCGGGACGGAATAACCTAAAGGAGGAGGCAGTGTTACAGACCTGAAATTTGATAAAGACTTCTCGAATTGTCCGAGATCGTTCGATGAATTAGATGGAAAAATCTAGAAGCACTAACTTTTGTTCTGGATCAATCGTCGAACATTCTATTTGTGTTTTATTGATTTCTTAAGTTTTCTAGAACTATATTTGTATATAAAAGCAATGCATTTGTGAGATGAAGTAAGTTAGTTAGAAAGTTACCTTGAGTTACCTTGGATACAAGTATTTTGACAGTGACTTGTATTACACTGTTGTCAAGTGAAGTTTGCTTAATAAAGGCGAGTTCATACCAGTGTACACTTATTTTTGAACCCGAAGACGCAACAATATTATTATATTTATTCACATATTAATGACGGAGTTGTCAGAGTTATAAAATGGAAGGAAAATGGTGCTTGTGCCTGTCTAACAAAACTTGGTAACTTGGGACTTGGACTTGGTTACACATATGATCCTCACATAGCCGGAACAAAACTTGTGCGTAGATCTGAAAATAGACTATCATTGATCTTGATAAAATTTCAGCCACCGGCAATCAGCATGGTGTAATAAGGTTTTAACAGTTCCAAAACCATCACACTTCTTATCATAGGTAAGAACCACAGCATCGCTTACAGTATCTTTACACAAATTTACTCCACAAGAATTACTGGAAAATATAATAATCCACGAACACGAACTATTATAATTATCAAGAACTACTATGCAGTCCGTCCATTTGAAGTTGCTACAAATACCAAACACAGAGAAGTATATATTTTTTCTGTCTCATTTTACGCATAGAAATCTTTCATCTGTACTATGACTATATTTGTGATGTTGATGTTGATAAAAATCCACTTACTTTAAACGTGTCCTTGCCTTGGGTACTCAGGTTAGGATTCACTTCGACAGAAAATTCATCAGCTCGCTCTGGAATAGTTCGTTTTATCACTTCATGGGCAGCTTTAGACTGCACTTCAGGGCTAGTTTGAGGTTTGATATGTCCCAATGTCTCATGGAACGCTAAGAAGTGGAAACGTGATGAATATTTCAGAATTCAAGTATTTTCCATAACATACAGATTTTTCGTAAAGGTGCGTATTCACTAGAGCATTCGTTCCGCATGAGCACCGAGTGAGCACCGAACAAGCAAATGCTCGGATAGTGTGGACCATAGAATATATATACTTACTCTAGAGATGGCTTTAGTTGCTTGAAAAATACCATTGCAGTAGACAGTACACAATCTAGACAGCATATGTGTCAAGTTTGACGACGCCACGTTGTTTAGTATTTGTTGGCCAGCCATCAATAGTAAACGTTTTAAGTGAATTTGTAAACATGGAAAAAATTGGTCATCGTTATGTGATACAATACTTTTATTTGAAAGACCTTAGCTCAACCCATATAAAAGCTGAACTAGAATCTTCTCTGGGTGAGACTGCTCCTTCGTTATCAACAGTGAAATATTGGGTAGCAGAGTTTGAACGAGGCTGTACGACCTGCGAAGACGAGCACCGCAATGGTCGACCAAATGAGGTGACGACTCCGTAAATGGTGAAGAAAATTCACAAAGGGTTAGTGGATGATCGTCGACTGAGAGTGCGCGAGCTAGCAGACATAGTAGGAATTTCAAAAAGTGCGGTACATCGCATATTAACTGAACATTTGGACATGAGAAAGCTGTGCGCAAGATGGGTGCCGCCTTTGCTCAAAATTGAACAAAAACAGCGTCGTGAAGCTGTTTCCATCGAGTGTTTGGCAAGGTTTAACAGAAATAAAGCCGAATTTTTGCGCCGTTTCATAACCATGGATGAAACATGGGTCCATCACTTCACACCCGAAACAAAAGAACAATCAAAACAATGGACCGAAAAAGGAGAACCGGCTCCAAAGAAGGCAAAGACCGTTCCATCTGCAGACAAGGGCATGGAGTCGGTTTTTTGGGATGCGCGTGGGATAATTTTCATTGACTCTCTTGCAAAAGGAAAAACTATCAACGGCGAGTATTATGCGAACTCATTGCAACGTTGGAGCCAAGAAATCAAGCAAAAACGGCCGCATTTGGCTAAGAAGAAAGTGTTGTTTCATCAAGACAATGCACCAGCTCGCACATCCGGTATTGCAATGGCCAAAATTGATGAATTAAAGTTTGAATTGCTACCTCATGCCCCCTATTCGCTAGATTTAGCACCCTCGGATTATTTTCTGTACCCAGACTTGAAAAAATGGCTCGGTGGTCAAAGATTTTCCAACAATGAAGAGGTTTCTTCGGCAGTGAATGGCTATTTTGAGGACCTTGACGATTCTTATTATAAAAAGGGTATCGAAGTCATTAAACATCGCTGGGAAAAGTGTGTGGAGCTAAAAGGAGATTACGTTGAAAAATAAATATACTTTTTTCCAAAATGTTTGTGTTTTCTTTGTTGGGCCAGGTACTTCTGGGACCACCCTCGTATGTTGTGAAACTGATTATATCCGAGAAATTCATCGAATAAAATAACAATGAAAAAATATATCTTGAGTAGGTAACTATTGGTGACGTTTCTGAAATATACCTATTTTATATATTTTTTTTAAGTTCTGATTCCCACGGAAAGAAACATCCTGTATTGTTCAGAGAACATCGTGAGAACCAAAGGAAAGTAGGTAGAAATTGGTATTCTGGGAAACAGGTGTTCGGCATGTCTCCAAAGTGACGGCATATGGATGTGCTAGGACTGAGTTCGACGGGTCAGTCTCGAAGGGACCGCTAACGGAACGATTGATGATATTTTGGAAGAGCATCGTCCATGGAAATATCTATAAAACACAGACAGATCGCCAACCTTTCTGCGATGTTCCAGAGAAGTGAGCTAGCTTGTGAGTGAAGTATCACCGACGAGACAAATGGCTTTCTTTTGGACATAATCTGCACTCCATAAATGGGAACAGTATTCCAGAACAGGTCGAATTTGTGCCTTATAAATCATAACCAGTTATAAATCATAGTCAGATGGGAAGTGAAATACTTCTTGGTGCTAAAAAAAAAACCTTTTGCGAGGCACCTTTGGCAATGAACCTCACATGGTTCTCCCATAAAAGGGTACAGCTGATGGTAATACCGAGCATTAAAATATAAGATTTCATTGGTATGGATACTCTTGACATGGTTACGCTGGCCACTGTGAGTTCGGCCTTTCTAGAGAAAAGGCGTGCTTGGGTTTTATTCGCATTTAATTCCACCAAGTTGTTGGATCCCCATTCTAGGATTATTGCCAAGTGCGTATTTATTTCATTCACGATTTTTCCCCGTTCTGCATTCAATGGCTGATATCGGAGCTTTGGAAGAGAAAGAGGTATGAAGAGTACTATCATCTGCAAAGCTGATTACTGGACATGAGGTAGCTCCCAACAAATCATTGATGTGAACAAGGAGCAGTGTTGGTGCTAGAACTGATCCCTGCGGAACACAACTGGGGAGGCAAGCCATAAGATGAATGATTCATCCAGAAATATCCAGTCCTATTTTTAAAATATCAAATTGGAATCTGAACTGAAAATAGGATACAACATTCAAACTATTTCCTTTCCTTTATTTCCACACCATAGAACCAAGCACAATAATGTTAATGGTTGCACGATCCCAACAATTCAACGGAAATTTGGGTAGGCTTCACAGTAATGTTGGATTATTTTCGACAGAATCTCGACTACAAAGATAAAATTTTCTGAAATTTGTCAACGCTGCAGAGCTAGGAGATTGGTTATGGGCATGCGTATTGATGAAAGCATTTGGAATTTTACAACACTTTTCAGTGTCCCACGAAGAGGGGATTGGCATTCAAGAGTAGGTATATATATATATTATAATTTCTATGGTGTGGACGCTGATTTGAGCACGAACAGAATGTCTGTTTACATTTCGCAGCATAACGCAGTCTGAGCTTGAACTGAGCAGCACATGTGCTCATTCGGTGCTCATGCGGAACGAATGCTCTTTAGGAATACGCACCCTAACCCTAAACTAAATATTCAGGTTGATTCGGGTCATTTCATGAAGTATGGACAAAAGTGTCTCAAACCTGACGATGGTTCGAATCGAATTTTTTGTACTCAAGTACAGAATTTAAAAAAAAATTAAAAATGGCTCCTTACAAAGATGGCCTTTCTTTAGTTAAAAATACTCCAACCTAACTCGTATACACAATATACAGGATGTTAAGGAAAAGACTGTGGTTATTAAAGTAGAGATAGCTCGAACTCAAATTAATATACTACGAAGGCGTAGAAGGGCCTTATTATTGTTTGAAAATATTTTTCACCAAATTCCAACTTTCAAGTCGAAATTTTATTATTTTCCACGCTTGACATTGAACCACATCTGATAGATATTGTGAAAAGAGTCTAACTAAAAGAAAAAATCTGAATTTGCATTTTCGTTCAGATAGTTGATAGAATCACTCACAGAAAACGTTCATTTCATTGATATAAGGACCGCACCTCTTACATTAGATCTCCATCAGGGAGATAGGAAGAATTGGGAAACAGACTCTTCAAAAACAGTTTCACACAGCAAGGATGGAAATGATGGAAATATTTCTTCTGTGTTACCGACGTTACCGCAGAAGAAATATTTAGATATTCCATCAGACTTGGTTCAATGCCCAACGTGGCTTCAGCCAGAGAAGTAGTTGGTTTCCTATAGATATTACAGGAAAATCAATTTTTTTAATTTGAATGGAGAATGTTCCTCTTTTCAACATGAATACCTCCGAAGAGGTTATTTTGAACGAAGGAGAATAGCGACTAAACCACAACTGTTCATATTTCCAAACAAAAATTGAAATGCAATACCCATGACAGGTTTATATTAAAAAATAATTTCCAACTTGTTACTGCAGAAGAAATATTTTCATCATTTCCGTCTTTTCCATTTCTGCTATGTAAAATTGCTTCTGAAGAGCCTGCTTCCCAATTTTTCCGATTTCCCTGATGAGCTTGGGAAAGCGAAATAGATTCTCGTCGACAAAAATGTTTTGCATTAATGAAATTAACGATTTCTGGGAGTGATAGTTTTGAATAACATTCTTCCTTTCTTCATATGAATTTTCAGTAATAACTATAATAACTATAGATTTTTTCAGTTAGGGTCTTTTCACAATATCTATCACTTATGGTTCAATGTCCAGCGCGGCTTCAGCCGGAGAAGTAGTTTTTTTCCGTTAGATATTACAAAAATATCACATTTTTCAATTTTATTGAATACTCAATTTTATTTTGATTTTTGTTTGAAAATATAAACAGGATGTTCATAAAATCAGTTTTGGAATTATCTGCGGCTGAAAGACAAACTTTAGTCGTTATATTCCATCATTCAAAGTAACTTCCTGGGAAGTATTCATGTTGAAAACGGGAACATCCTCCATTAAAATATGTTTTCTACAAACGCTTAACAAAGTGGCCTTTGACGCTTTCAGATTTCAACGCAAAGTTGACGTTTTCCGTGAAATGTCATTTTGTGACAGCATTTGCGCTCTAAAGCGGAAATATTTCGAAAACGCTCGCTTCTCCAACATATTTTTGCATGATGATTGATGATAGTGACAGTGAATTACCAAACACTCCTCTTGAAGTAGCAGAAAGTGCAAAAATTGTTACTTTGAATCTTCTACCAGAGAAATCAAGGAAGAAATATGAATTACAATACGGTAAATTCATGACGTGGTGCCAGTCGAAGAAGGTGAATAAGTATTTAGAAAACGTATTCGCTTATTTTGGAGAAAAATCATTGACTTGTAAGTCATCAACTCTTTGGTCTACTTATTCGATGATACGGACATGCTTGAATGTTAAAAATAACATCGAAATCAATAAGTATCCTAAACTTATCGCATTTCTGAGGAAACAGTCTGTTGGACATAAAGCGAAAAAATCCAAAACATTCACCACTGAAGATATTCACAAATGTTTACAAGAAGCGCCCGATGGAGAATATCTACTAAAAAAGGTATATTTTAATATTTCATGATCTTAGTAGTTTGAGAAGCGATTAGTATTTTTTTGAATTTAGTGCAATTTGGCTAGCATATACATTTGGAATAGCTATCAATTGCAATTTTTTATAGGTTATTCTAATTATGGGTATTGCTGGTGCCTGCAGGCGCGATGAGTTGATCAAAATGGAGATTGGTGACATAGAAGATAATGATTCTATTTTAATAGTCCGAATTCCGGATTCAAAAACGAGAATAAGCGATTTACGATTGTTGGTCATAATGAAGAGAATTCAGTCGATTATCTTTCAATTTGTAAAAAATATATTGCACTCAGAAAACATTGTCTGAATAACAATACTGTCCAACGTCTATTTTTACGTTATGAAAAAGGTAGATGTATAAAACAAGTTGTGGGTATGAATACAATCGGCAAGATTCCCAGTGACATTGCTAAGTATTTGAAATTGCCCGAGCATAATTTATATACTGGACACTGTCTCCGACGAACCTCTGCTACTTTATTGGTGAATGGTGGAGGTGACCTAATACAACTGATAAAACATGGTGGATGGAAAAGTAACAATGTAGCAGAAGGCTACATAGATGACTCAATCAAAAAAAGATTGAAACTACCAAGAGAATATTCTCAAGACCATCTACATCTCGTTCTGTAGATTTCCAATATTCGGGGGAATTAATGTTAGATGGATCTGCTGATCGTCCATCAGGTTCAGGAATAATAATCAAAGAGTGTCACAATTGTACATTCAATTTTAGTATAGTCAATGATAAATTGAATTAATTTTAATCAGGAATATATAAACTGTGTTCGATATTCCAGTTAAAATGAAAGTTTGTTGTAATGTGATGTACTTTTGTTGAATAAAGCATCTGGTGTTTCTTTTTCTGAAAACTGCGTTTGTAGAAAAAATCATGTGTGTATTTCGAGCACAAAGTGTCATTGTCGCTCTCCAAAGATTACTCTCTTTGTCAAGCGACAATATATCACTTTGCGCTCTTAATACACAAATAGCTATTTCCGACTCCGAAGTCGAAATTTTATTATTTTCCGACTTCGAAGTCGGAATTTTATTATTTTTCGACTTCGAATTTGGAATTTAGTGAAAAATATTTTTAAAAAATTATAATATGACCCTTCTACGCCTTCGTAATATACAGAGTGACGCACTGAATCATAACTCCTGAAATTTGAAATATTTGAAATGAGAATTCAATGGGGTCGTATGTTGATGTGAGTTTCTAAGGGGTGAAATCATCTCCTAAATTATTTAAAGGGATGGTGGATCAGGTAACGACTCAGTAAAAATGCTATTTAATTCGATTTTTAATCAGAAATATATTGTGTTTGCCATTGAAACATTCTTAGCTATCAACTTTATTTATTTTTGTCATCACATTCTTCTTGGACTGAAAAAACTTCCCATTATTGAGCCTAATGAATAAAAATGTAGCAATTGCTTTTTCTCATAAATAGGAAGTAATTGCTTGGAATCCAATGGATAAAAACTGAAGTAATGCACCTTTTCAGGCGTGCAGAAGAGCGCCTTGCCAAGGCGAACATAGTCACCTCCGCCAGAGGGTGCTGTAGTCCGCCCGCGCTCATGGAAACGCTGGGCCGAACTTTTCCTTATATTGCGGTGGCTAATCGGTAAGGTACATGCCTCCTGCAAAGCGTATGCATATAGTTCATTGATATTCAATGTAGACAGTGCTTTCTGCAGTTTGTGAGGTCGGATATTTCGATGTTAAACCCCGGAAAAGGCTGAAGCAAAAAACCGGGTCAAGGTACTTCGCGTTTTAGTACTACTTTCGACTTGGTTCCCTACGGAACCAGTTCATCCCTTCTCTCGTGAAAGATGTCAAGCGCTTGATAAATGAGCCCGCCTTATTTGCGGGGCTCATTATCATACACTCTGAGTCTGGTAATGTCTCTGGTAAGAGGACTTCCATAGAGCAAGTATTAATAAAACTTGTAAGACAAGTTTTTTATAAATGTCGGGATTGAGTCGACGCCAACAAGCTCCCTAAGGGTCTCCACTCGAAGTTGTCGTCTACTACCGGTAATGATAGGGAGTACTTTGTTCTGCATCCCATCCAGTCTCGCTAATGGAGCTGGTGCTAGGCTGCAGAACACTGGACAAGCGTATGTCATGGCAGGTCTTATGATCTGCTTATAGATCAGGATTTTATTGTCCTCGGACAGTTTGGATCCTCTGGCTATCAGAGGATAGGTGCGCTTTAGCGCAGCTCCCGCCCTCTGAAAGAAGGGTTATATGTCGGCCGAAGTTTAATCGCTTGTCCAGATGTACCCCCAGGTATCTCGCATGGTTGACGTTCTCAGCAGCCTCGTCGTTGATCCTCAACTTATTGTACACCTTAGAAAAGGTATACTTTTTCGAAAAGTTGATGGTCTCCGACTTGGCCGGATTTACCTCGATCTCATTTTCCGCTAAATACGGTATGATTTCCCTATCCAAATGCATTTGGATCCTTGACTGGGCAGTGACGCTCGATAACGAATGGGCATATATGGCCGTGTCGTCTGCATACACGGCCGTGCCCAAATCTCGCACTGAGGAAAATCATGCGTATGTAGGGAATAAAGTTGCGGGGATAAACATGAACCCTGCGGGACACCCGCTTCGATTGGAAACTCGCTGCTACGAGATCACATAATAACATGATGAAATCAACTGCTATCGTAACTTCCTGCCAACTATTCGAAAATATAGAACTCGATTGTTTTTAATCTTTATATTGAAATTAGCGGTGTCAATATCAAATCATCCACACTATCACCACTCATTTTCGATTACTTATTTTTTTAAACGAATTTGTTTTATTTAATATGAAAAACGAAAAGCATAGTAGAAAAAACAAACAATGACAACTTCCAAATAAAAGAGAAAATAAGATCGAGTATTATGGAATGTATACAAGGAAAATTAATTTTACGAAATTAACAGATGTATTCTGAAACTAAATTAATTTAACTTTAACATATGTTGGTAACTTAAAGCGGAGGCAAATGAAGGTATAGAAATGAAATCAATCAGGTACTCATGTGTGTAACAGAATTTGAAACTGATAACATTTACATAGGTAACTTGAAGCAAAGCAAAATCAAGATTAGAATTAGAATTAGATGCTCTCGTTACCTTGTACCTGTACGATCGTTGTCACGCTGCAGTTTTGGCATTTTTTCAGATTTTATGAAGAAACAGATTTAGATAGTTACGCTTTAAATGAAATAAGATTCATTTTGTGAATCTTAAAGAGTATTTTGATTGAAACATTGATTTTTTTCCATGGGGGGGTAATTACCCCCATTACCCCCCCCTTGTATACGCGCCGAGTTCTATAGAAACTTTCAATAAACTTTCCAATGATATAAAAAAATCAATCAATATTTTTTTGAAAAACTCAAAACCAAAGGACCGCGCACACTCCTTATGCAAAAAGTTTTTCGGTCAAATTTTCCAAATTTTTAGTATGTTGTTGAACTCTGCTTCCTGAACAAAAGTTACCATAGGCACACAAAAATTCTATGTGTAGTTTACGAGATTCAGGCCATTATTGGCTGAACTTTATTGCTGGGAATATCATAAAATTATTGGTGGATTTTCGATCTACACCATACTACTATACTTGGCCAGTGCAATGGTATGCTTTTTAAGCATTTTTCAACCTATACCTCACATGACAGATTTGAAACCTCACTGAAGAGTGGCCAAATTGTTCAATATTCCGATAGCAGATATTATTTTTATATTTGTTAGTATTCACCAATTCCATTAGCGTGATTTTCATTGATTTCATGGTAAAGGAACTTTCCGTTTTCATTTCAAAGTATGAAGGAAGAAAGAATCAATATTGAATTTGTCCATAGTGTGAATTTATATAGTTACATTTGTATTTTAAGTAAATACCTATATACTGACCGACCCCGTATTTCTTACTTTCGACTAGCCCTATTTAAATAGTTATTCTGTATACTCTCAGTGGGAAAAAAGTTGGGTGCTCTTTGGGAGGAATTAGTTTGAATTATCCTTTAAATGAATATTCATACGATCGGATTTTCAGCATCTCTATCCATTAATTGAAAACTAGACATAGAAAATTCCTGTATTTTCCACAGAAGTTCATGTGATATATCCCCTATACAATGTGAAGAAATAAGGAAAATTGACCGGTTAGTTTTTTTTTATACAGGGTATTTCGCTAATTTTAGGTAATATTAATCTTGTGTAAGTCACACTGTATAATATTCAAAATTGACGTCCTGTCAAGTGGCTACGCGGCACATATAACTGGTGCACTGAATTGATCCAATCATGTAATCCAAAGATTATATAACAGATACACTTATACCTTCAATCTCCCCTGTATATTTGAGGAAAAATTATATTTTTTGGAATCAGTGAATCTTATCGGATATACTGAACACAGAAAATTCAATTTTCATACGATCCGACTCATGACGTTGATGCTCCATTCTGAAATTATTTTCATTTTGTGCAACTCGGAAAAAGTCATGATTTACCCTGTATACAGTTTTAAAAAATGCTTGAAAAACATAACATTGCACTGGCCAAGTATAGTAGTATGGTGTAGATCGAAAATCAACCAATAATTTTGTGATATCCCCAGCAATAAAGTTCAGCCAATAATGACCTGACAGTTCCATCTTACAACTTCGACACTCTGTATCTCGTAAACTATACATAGAATTTTTGTGTGCCTATGGTAACTTTTGTTCAGGAAGCAGAGTTCAACAACATCATATCATATTGATGCTAATTGATCTATGCATGAGTAAGATTGTTGAATTTTTCATTAATTTTGAAATTATTGAAATTTATATTTATATTCAATGTATTGTCTTCCTCATACCAGAACTTGTACTGTTTGGAAGGTGTATCATCAATACATGAATAAATATATAACTATTTGTTTTTGTTGCAGGTTTTAGAAGGTGCAGAATTTTTATTGATTATGCACGAAATCATTCATCCAATGATTGGTTCTAGCTGTGTGAATTCTTACAATTCCACAATAAATATTTTTTTTCGATCTATGAACTTTCTATGTTAAGAAATGGACCTGTTCAATTAGTGATACAGAACAATAATTGATAAGAAGTCTCACAAAACTAACATAATATCCATATGAATTTGATACTTACAATCACTGGATACTTGACATATCAAAAAAATTAACAACACACAACCACTGATTATCTTCATTCTTTGAATGCGCTTTCACTAACATTAATATTTATTTGAACATCAAGAGGGCCAGGCAGGTTGAGATGAACTTTGACTTTGTGTATGACTTGAAAGGTCAGTTCTAATATCAAGTGGACTGGAATTATACAAACAGTTCTGATTTGATAAAGTGACTGACTATCTGGGATATGATAACAACTTGTTTTGATGCGAACTTGATACACCAACATATTTCATTTTCGATATTCATCACATTTTTTGACACATTTACGGTTTCCGTTGCTAATTTCTTTCATATCGAAATGTTTTATGCTATTCAAAACCAATCCAGTAGGAAAAAAAATGGTTTACCAAAATTCCAGAGGTGGAACATATTTTTTTTTGTTTGAAAATAAATAAATAGATTTTGTTGTAATCTTGGAAAGTATATGATTTATCGAAAAAACAACTCTACACGGTGAAAGAAAATTCAATTCTCTACAAAAACTATTCCTAATAATTTCTTATGCAATGCGCTCGTTTTCTCAGAAAACGTGATTGAACGCCGACATCAAATTTCAGGTTCACGCTTACCCGCCGCTGAAATTTCTGGCGGAGCCGAATATTTGATTGGTCATAACTCTGCTAAAAATGATCGGAGAAGAAAAAAGAAAAGTTCATATCGTTTTTGAAGACTCCTACCTGTTTTGTCACACTTTACGGATATGTTTGCAGATGATCCGAAAATCGTGAATAATTTAGTAAATATGATTATACTGAAACAGCAACCCATACCCTCTTTGGACTATATGCAACAATTTTACAGTAGTGTGACTGGTCCCACTTATACATGCCAAAAAAAAATCTTTGTTTCAATACTGCCTCATATTCAACTTACCCATAAAACTGGCATTCTCTTCAGTAAATGTTGGAAAATATTCGCTTATTCATATCCTGCATATATGTTTAATAATACTATTATGAAGTGCAAACCTCAAGCTTGTTTGAGCGATTATTTTCAACATCCACTGAAGAAATTACCGGGATTATGGGTAAGTTGAAAACTGATGCAGCAGTAAAACCCAGTGTGAGACTTGTCTCACTAGGCTAAAATCGTTGCATATGGTCCAAAGAGGGTACTGATTTCTGCTTCAGTATAATTATTGCATATCAACTAAAATATCCATGACTTTCGCATTCTCCGTAAATATCGTAGAAGGGTTATGTGAAGTGGAACAAAACACATTTAAGGTACTCAGATACTCACATGTTATATTTGCATGAGGAAGTAGAAGTCTTTAGGAACGATATACACTTTTTCTTTTCCTTCTACTAATTTTTAGCAAAGTTTTGACAAATCTAATTTTCGGCCGTGCCGCAAATTGCAGTGGCGGGTTAAGGCAAGCCTGAAATTTGATATCGGAATTCATTCAGGTTTTCTGAGAAAACTAGCGCATTTTGTGAGAAAGTATATTTCTTGCGGAGAATTGATATATTTCGTCTTGTTGAAATTGTTTCTTGAAAAATCTTATACTTTCCGAAACAACAGCAAACAAAAATTATAATTTTTTTAAATAAAAAATTTTTTGGGTTCCACCACTGATTTTTCAGTTTACATGAATATCGTTGTAGGTATATGAGGGAGGCCACTAAGGTGCATATGAGATACCAGTACTCTTTATTTTGTTGCGTAAGTGGCTGTGATTCCAAAGCAAATATTAATATTGTTTTCGATTCTAAATAAATTGACTAATTAAACTTCTTTGATAATATCAAATATAAGTGTAGATTACTCTCTACCAACATTCCTATTGTCCCCTGTACACCGTTTGAAAATTTAGAATTTTCATTACTCAAATGCAAGTTTCCCGCGAAGCACCAACTTTTATCAACAGATGTATAATAAAACAGTTTCTCATTAGGTGCGAACTTTTTGAAATTCATTGAATAATTGTTACAGAATTAACAGGTATATGTGTGAACATGAACATATAGGTCATACAGCTTGAAGAGATACCACTAAATTTATATGTGTGTATATGTACTTGCATATATTGTATATATATATATATATGTGTAAATAGTGTATGTGTTTATTATCGCTTTTTTTCTTTAGGTTTTATTGCACGTTATTTTAACTGATAATACCAATGTATTCACTGTTTTAT
Organism: Chrysolina haemoptera; assembly: GCA_958298965.1. Taxonomy (NCBI): domain Eukaryota; kingdom Metazoa; phylum Arthropoda; class Insecta; order Coleoptera; family Chrysomelidae; genus Chrysolina; species Chrysolina haemoptera. The sequence goes on along the minus strand of OY282597.1, from coordinate 25,468,450 downwards.
ATTTTTACCTGACTTGCTACAAATGTAACCCTACATAACATGGTCAAATAAAAGCTATCTATATTTTTTAAATCTGTATGAAAATTAAGACCTGTTAAAAATTAATATACAGCTTTCAGAATTACCCCTTATATAGGTGAAAATCTCAAAAATGACGATCTCTTAGCTTTCCTAAAATGTTCAAAGTTATTGGATAATATAAAACCATATCCTGTTTTTATTCTTTTATGTATAAGATCGTCGCTAAGAACCCATATCCCAATGGGCACAAGGACGTTGAAATAACGTTGTGAAATGGCTGAAAACCGAACGTTTTTTCAACGAAAAAATGTCCCGTGAAACAACGTAATATTAAACCAATTGCTTCCTAATTATCGCTTTATTGCCGCTTTCAATCAGGTTTTTTGAACATCGAAGATACTCAATAAAACACCATTGTTTTGACCAAATAACCCAGATAGATAGATTATATATTCATATAATATTCATGGAATATTCCAATTAGAATGATGGAATATTCTCAGAATCCACTTTGAATATATATTTATATTCTTTGTGGAATATTCTATGAAATGGCGAAATGGCGCACTTTTTTCACATTCTATAAATATTCATATAGTATATTCCGTGGATAAATATATTATATTTATATGATATCTATGGAATATTGTTTAGACCATTCGAAGAATATTCTATGGATTATTGGGCGAATATTCAAAAACATCACTCGATAGAATATTACATGCAGTGCATCCGCAACTACTTTGACACACTTCCTTCATGAGAATACCTACATTTATAGATAAAAATCCCCGAATACTAAAAACTAAAAAACTAAAAAAAATACTAAAAGTATTGCATTTCCAGCTGTTTCTGGATTAGTATAAACGTTAAAAACTCTTCTTTTGATCGATTTTTTACAACTTTCTGATGACTTCAGGAACACAGTTGATAACAAATACTCAAAATGCGGCTGAAAATAACATTTTATTCAGGATAATACAGAATCATAGGCCTTACAATAAAACTAAAGTCAACACACTATAGTCACTCCTAACAATTAACCAAATGGATTTCAAACATGAAACTCACCCACATTATACGTTTAATCATGGGTATGGTTTAACTCAATTAACTCTTTTCATTTTCACCGTTTTCGGTTTTCACTATCATATAAGTTGTAAACAAACACTCGTTTACAATCACAAAATCACGCCATGATGCCGGCGATGCCGCCCACCTATGAGATTGAAAGACGACAATAAAAGGCACGGAATAAGCGCTCTGTGATTGGTCACTGTAATGGAGGGAAATTTGAATTACAAGACAGTTGAGTGCAAACTGAATTGAAAATGCTTCAATTTCAGCAAACTCTAATTTATCCTGACTAACCTTGAGTGAACAGAATAATTATTCAAATTTGATAACGATATAGCGACTATTCATCCAAAATTGTTAATAACATCATAATCAAATGGTGTGGGCGCCTATTCCATGCATTTTAGTGTATACTGCCTGAGACCTCACCCCACCCGCCATGACATAGAATAGCAGAGAGCGTCACAGAAAGAAATTTTAGTTTGTCATTGCAACAGTTTCGAATAATTCCCGCCGGTAGATGGCGAGATGGCTGAACATCTTCATCATAAGAATTCGACTTAGTTTTTTCCATATTGTATTCATTGAATCTAGAAAACTATAAAAAAAACTTCAAATTCCAAATTTATGTGGACATTTCAACTTACATTCACTAACATTTACATCCATATGGAGAAAAAAACTTAGATTGCAAAAATAGTCTTACCAAAATAAAAAGTTCTATTATTACGAGTTCTGGAATATTCTTTCACAAATAATAATATAATATCCCTGGCGGTGAAGCTAAGAATATTCCTAGTATAATGTCTATGGAATTTCTTTATTAGACTTTATATATTCGGAATATTCATGGAATATTCAATAAATATACAGATATATATCTTCGAAAATGCAAGTTTAGAGAATATTCCAGGGATAACTGATGCTATCTGGGAAAAGGTTAAGGAACGTATCATAAACATTGATAAATGAATCGCATAAAGCAAGTTTAATTAAAAATTCTTTTTGAATCAACATAACGATTGTTAAATGGTTATTTAACAAACAAGTGTATTAATAAGGGCGATTAACAATCGAGATAATTTAACGCGTGAGCGGAGCGAGCGCGTTAATGTTTGAGATTGTTAATCGCTATTTTAATTCACGAGTTTGTTACAAAACTTTTCCGTCGACAGTAGTTTTCAAAATAGAGATATCTCACTTTCAATGTTTATTTATTTAACGTTACGATAAAAAACAATCACTATTTCCTATTTATATTAACTCTACTCAAAGTTAGTTTAATTTTTCTCAGTGGTAGTTTTATTTTATTTTTTATTTATTTTCAAATTGAAATTAAAAAAAAAAAGTACCCTCGGTGGGTTTTGAACTCTCGACCTCAGTGTTGCATGTCAGGTGAACTTACCATTACGCCACGGGACCATATATGGGTTTGAGTGACAACTGGTGTAATGAACATTTTCTGAAATTTTATTTGAAAATTGACAAATAAATAATGACAGATAGTACTAACCAATATAAAATGTATAAGAGCAATGTATGTTGGGTTGCATATAAGCAAATCGTTGATTAATAGAAAATCATTCATTAACAGGGGTCATTAATCAACGATTTTTAGTGCGTTAAAATACATCATAAATGAATGGTCGACGGAAAAGTATATTTAACGACTTGTTGAGGAAGTAACGTTGAAAACACATCTTTGTAACGTATTCTTTCAACGTTGAAAATTACACTAAATTATTGCCATTAAAATTTTCAACCAGAAACGTTTATTCAACCAATGTCACGTTTATAACACGTTTAAAAAACGTACGTGTGCCCATTGAGGCGGTTAATCCAACCTTTTATATTGAAAAAAAATCTCACATCAGTAATTATCATAATTCAACAATGCATTTTAGGGCGCACTTTTTAATAAGAATACTTTGCATGAGGTTTTTTATTGAATTCTGTGAGGCACTATTAACGAGTAACCTTTTCGAATCTGGTTGTTTATTTGCTGATTCCACAGTAAAAATAGTCAACTGATTTAATCGAGAAAATACCACTTCATTTCTGTTACTATTTCTACTTCCCATTTCAATTATTTGATGAAGTCAGCAACACGTTCAACCCGTGTGAATTTCGGCTGGCGGTGGCCTACATTCTCTTTTATTTAAAAATCTGACCATATATGTTTGTTTAGTTTTAGGATGAATTTCGTTTGACCTCACTAAAAACATCACCCGGGATATTAGATCATGAAAGGAAAGGATGATGGTTAGTTTCCGACCTGGGTTAATAACAGATACACCAGAAATTCAATTAGAAACTGTATTGTCCTACACGTTCTTGATGATATTTATAATTGTAGAAAATCACCAGTACCAATATGCAGGTTGTAGCCTATTCCACTAACTTCCCAAGAACAAAATGAAATAGAAAAAGACAAGTTTTCATTCAAATGCGCTTAAAAGTAAAAAATATTAAAAATTATGTAGGTTGTTCTGTGAGTCACAGATTCACAGGTTCAAAACCTTGCCGCGCAAAGTTCTCAGTTCATATACGAAAGCGGCAAGCTTTTCAATCTGTTACTCACATAACCTACATTACACATGTAAATATATTATTTTTTACTTTTCAGCACATTTGAATAAATGCTTGTCTTCAATATTTTTTTCATCAATACCGTTGTTTGATAATACAGAAGATAGTTAGTCAATGATATAGGCAACTTTGTTTGATCCAAATGGGCATCACCACTAGATGTCACTAGCTCGATTGTGCCCAAGTCATGGCGTGACAATATTAGTACTAACAATATTATATAGATGGCAGTTTTGAGAGTTGCGAGTTTGAAGGAATCTGCAAATACGTCGTTTGCTTTGTCTACGCTTTGTTCATTAAGCAGTCCAGTACCGTATTGAGGTGAGTTTGTGTTTTCCGAACACGTTGCCGCAACGTTGAATTGCTACTTGGGGGCCCTCAACCCGAGCTAATCTACGAATACAATAATAAGTGGACCACTCTGGAACAAACGTTCTGATTAGAAATCTCTTCATGTTCAGAAATGAATGAATATGTGAGTTTCATCGATTCAGGTGATATAACAAGAGTATGATACACAATTTTCCATTTATTTCTACATATTTACAATACCAATTCATTTTTCAAAATAATAATTAAAATAAGTGAATCACAGTGATCCTTTCTATTTTACTGAAATTTGGACAAACATCTTACACTATAATTTTCCAACATATACGGTGTCACCCAGAGCTATTTTTCCAGTCCTGAAGACTTCCAACATAATTCCCATAACTGGATTTTTTGAGGGTCCTTTGCTTATGCGATACCTAAAAAAACACCAATTACAGTCAGATTTATCGTAGGAGAAACATATTGTAACGCGCCGGAGCCTGACCTGACTTCTCGCGCAAGAGTTACAAACGCGTCGTTCTCCACCTCGGTGATAGCATGTTAAAGGAATACGTGATGTCAATGCCTAGAACGGCTACATGCATCAAGAAACGACGAGATCTATTAAGAACCACGAAAGAAGAATCACCAACATTCGAGAAGACCTCTGCAGCTATTATATTGAACAACGCTAGCCCAACGATAGATAGAGACACGTAGCGAAATATACAGAGGCGGCCTAGCAGTATACCTGTTACACTACATTGTTCATATAAATTAACTATTTTACCGTTTAAATAAATTTGATACATATATATATATATATATATATATATATATATATACAGTGACCGCCAAAAAGTATGTACCATATGGGAAAAAAGTTTATTATTAGAGTATTAGAAAAAAGATTCTTGGGAAAAATCGATTTTGACGCATATCACGTGATCGCTGCTATGGCGGCAAATTGAAAAAAATTACTATGAAAAGACAAAATGTGGGGTAAAATAGCAAGATATCAAAAAAAGGTATTTGAAAAAGTTGCTAAGAATTATATTTTATATACATATACGAAGTTTGAAGAGATAATGAGAGAAAATTTAATATAGCAATTTTTTTTTAATATTTTCCTAGCTGTATAAAAATATCAAATTATTATCCTATGTATAGCTTGACCATACTGACACATTTGTAATTCAATGATAATGACAAAACTTTCTCATTTTCCCTGCACCAGTGAGCGCTAAATTAAAAAAATTGGATTTTGTTAAAACCCTGGCTGTTACATTGGTTCGTATCTAACAGTTATATCAGAATTCCACGACCATTGTGATGACATGACACTCCAGAAACATAGTGTTTTCCAGATTATAATCAAGTTTCGATGATAATCGTGCCAGAGCGTTTCACTTCGCATGCAATGTTGAAAACTCTAGCCTTTTCAATTTGACGCGCTATTTTTAAGATTATGTGCAAAGTGAAACGTTCGTGCACGATTATCATCAAAAATTGATTATAATCGCAAAAACACAATATATTCGGATATCCCTATCATTAAAATTATAGTGGAATTGTGATATTACTGTTAGATACGAACCAATGTAACAGCAAGGGTTCTGACAAAATTGAATTTTTCTAATTTAGTGCTCTCTGGTGTGAAAAAAATGAGAAAGTTTTGTTGTTATCATCGGAATGCAAATATTTCAGTATGGTCAAGCTATTCATAAGAAAATAATTTGCTATTTTTCTACAGATAGAAAAATATTTTAAAAACATTGCTATTTTTAATATTCTCACATTATTTTCTCAAACTCGTATATGTGTATAAAATTAAATTCTAAGCAACTTTTTCAAATAACTTTTTTCGATATCTTGCCATTTCACACCGCTTTTTGCCTATTCATAGTAATTTTTTTCAATTTGCCGCCATACCAGCGATCACGTGACATGTGTCAAAATCGATTTTTAGGTTATCGGACATGCACAAACTTTTCCCAAGAATCTTTTTTCCAATACTCTAATAATAAACTTTTTTCCCATATGGTACATACTTTTTGGCGGTCACTGTATATATAGAGTTGAGTGTATTCGCTTTTAACCATAAAAACGTTTGAAATGGTCGTGATGGGTTTAAATTTAAAAAGAGTTAATGAGTACTAAAGAGCTTTCGCAAAGTTGTTCCGTCGAATTGAGGATTTTTGTTCATATCTCTCACATATTTAACTTGATATCTTTTGAAATATTAGCAAAGATAGGGGTTGATTCATTTTGAGCTTATAGCCGTTTTCGATTGGAGGTTGGTTCTGGTAGCGATTGACATAAAAATGACAGCGGTTTACTTTCTGTTACTGTTAGTACTGTTAATACTGGTACTGTTGGTTAGTGGTTGCGGTAATCAACCAACACGTTCGTTTCATTATTCACTATGACGTCATCAACAGTACCAGAAAGTCAACCGCTGTCATTTTTATGTCAACCGCTACCAGAACCAAACGCTAATCGAAAACGGCTTATGTCATAAAAGCCCATTGTTGTTTTTTATTGGGTAGGAATAAAGCGTGTGATAGCACATGTGCACAATGGAAGATCGAGATTACCAAAGTATTTCGCGCACGAGATGCAAACAAATTTTTTTCTACAAACGTCAAAAAAAAAATTGGTGGTATAAAGTTTTGTCACAATTTAAAAAGTGTTGAAAAGCCTTACTTAATTATTGTTGAATATTCAGAAATGAATGATCTCTTGATTTTTTGCTCGATTGTGGACCATATAGGTTAGAATATGAAAATCCCAATAGATTACATGCAGTGTGCGAAATAGATACTTCGCACATTACTTTGCGCACTGTGTCATGGTAACGAAGAAAAATGAAAAAAAAGTGTAACTTCGCGTATTGTTGTCAATGCGCGAACCTTGTCATTTTTTGACGTTTGTAGAAAAATGCATTAATTAGTTTCTCGCTCGCGATTTACACACAAACCTAACCTAGCTTGCGAGTTAAAAATGCGTGAATTAGTTTTTCGCTCGCAAGCTAACCTAGCTTATCATTATTTTTGTTCGTGCATTGTTTGTTTTTATGAAACCTTCGTTTTTATTATGGAGCGTTTATTACTTTTATCGAGCTTTTATTTATTTTACCATGAATTTAATAAAGTATCCTGCAATTGCATATTTTAACCAAACACTCATATCGGCCTTAGAAAGTAATTAACGGATTGATAATTTCTACCCTTTTTTATTCATTACTCCTCAAAACAATTCACAATGCCTGTTGGTAAAAACTAGGCACCTTCCCACACAGCACACGATATCCAATGGACGTCCGTTTTACGTCCAGCTAAAGACCGAACGTTCATGAACGTTGAATGTACGTCTATTGTATGTCCAGGACCCGACACGGACGTTCGATGGAAGTCCAACATTCATTGGACGTCCAATAGTAAACATCCTTTGGACGTCTAGTAAACATCCATTGGACATCCAATTCATGCACATGAATGTAGTTTAAGAAGAAGAAAATGTCAGGTTAGGTATTGTCTATGCATTGTTTTTTGGCGTCTTTGATATAATGAGATGAACAAATGAAGTCTGCTGGATAGTTTGATAATTTGGATTTATTGTGGACATTATAGTGGTTTGTGCAGTGGTAAAACTTTTGTGTTTTGGCGATTTCTATAATATATCGTCAATGAAGAATCACAGATAAAGAAAGTACTTATACTCATTACCGGCTTTTACCTGTTTGAAACGAACAATAAAAGGTACAGCATGAGCTCTAGAAAACAACTTTTTTAACAAATAAAGAGCATTGCCAAACAAATGTTTTTTTTGTACTGCAAAAATGCCCAATGTACGAATATATTATTAGTTTCGCCCTTACTTAACCATTATCAAGTGAGCTACAATACTTCACTTGAAAATGGTTTAATAAGCCGAAACCGGTCGTAACAAATTAAAGTCGTAAAGGAAATTAGAGAAAAGTTATTTTCTCTACATTCAATATCAATTTCTATAAAAGAAATAGATCATCAAACTTCTAATATTTTTTTAAGTGTGACGTTTCACGCCTCAATCTATAGTCACGAATATTCAGACTTCAGACCAACTCATTCTAATAACGGCTGGCGCCACCTAGGGGAGAATAGCAGTAATAGCGGTGGCGCTACTAATCGCTGGAGTAGTGACATTGATACTTTTAGATTGGAAGCGAATGAAAAATTGTAGAAATCTCTCGAAACGACGCGCAGAAATGTTTACCGTCCGTGTCGCTGAAGTGGAATATTGGAAGAGCCGACTGAAAACAAATTATACTATAGCCCAGTGGTTGTTGTATATAAACTAGTGTATTCTGATTTGAGTGTTGAAATAAATAATATTAGAGTGAATTGTGATACCTAATTCTTTACACTATTGAGAAAATATTTGAAAAAAAAAATCTTTGATTTGAAAATCGCATGTCTTACGTTAATATTTTTCATGGACTTCAGTTACGAATCAAAACAAATAGGATAGACATTGGAAGAGAAAAGTGTAATTTTTTTCCACTGAAACTACCCAATAAATTAATCTGAAGGCAAATATCTACACAAGAACTGACTGACATCTAGGTTGTATTAGGATGTGTATGCATAAGAAAGATGAATTATGATTGCGAGCCCTGAGTTAGTTCTGTCAATAATTGTAAAAATGGAAAAAGAAAAAATAAACTTATTATTGTTTAAATTGAATTATTGCAATCTACCTAATATGTTTACGGCACACAAGAGAACGCTTAACAGAGGAAGATACAAAACGAGTATGTAAATCAAAACACAGCAGACAAAACTGCAATTATACATAAAAGTACATTTTCTGTCGCTTAATCACTTGTTCACACTCACGTGCTCATTGTTTGCAAAGGTTCTCTATCAGTTCTTCTGACCCCAGTTTCCATATCAATCGTCGTCAGAACGCATCTCCAACATTCTACGACATTTTTCATGACCACGTCTCCAACTTTGATCCACTCCCAGTTATCTTCCTCGAATGGTTCCAGATTTGAATCGTCCACCAACAAAGTCGGTCGATAGCTATCTGCAGGAACATGGGTGTTTTCCATTCTTCTATTGACATCATCCACTGAAGACTGAGTCATCATCATGACTGCTGTTAGGTCGGAATTCAAACCCTGAAAATGCATTCGAATTAAATGGATGGGTACTGATGGTAGCCCTGAACCTTAAATACTAAAGAGACCACAAAATGATTAGATAAAAATTGGAATGGATTACCGACATCATTGAGAAACTTTTGAATATGTAAGTGTTACGATACTTATACAGAGAGTCCCAACTCAATGGCCTATTAAACGTTTCTGGAGAACGGAAAATTATTTTGAAAATCGGGTTTCTTAAGTATTCTGTTTGCTATTAATTTAAATAACTCAGAATGAATTGATAATATAAAAGATAACTAAATTGAGTGAATATTTATTGACAACTCTCTAACTGTCAGATACATACATATTGTCAAAGTACGATACATAGTTGAATCTGGTTACCTGATAGGAAATACAGAGAGTGATACATATACATAACACCTTCACCACTAAACTTTTAATAATTGGAGAAAATACAGCAGATATTATTCAACATACTCAATATTCTGCTGAACTAAAATATAACAAAGAATATTCAACATAATTTTAACATTCTACAAAACGATCAGGGGCCTTCAATTGACTCCTTCTCCGCAACACTCTACGGTAGGCCACCTTTTTGCGTTTGTCTACCATCAATATTTAAATCATGGTCAACGTTTTGCGTTTGTCTACCGTCAATACTCAAGTCATAGTTACCATTCCCTATTTGGTCATTACCATTACCTTCCCCAAAATCTGAAATATCCAGAGTCGAACGAGGAATGATATCGATCGCACTTTTTTTACCACTGGATGAGTCGTTGGTTTTTTCTGATGAGTAAAATCGTTTGATTTGATCTGTATGACGTTTCCATATCATCCCTTCATCTGTTTTTATATTATATGTTCTTTTTCCTAAAACTTCTATAATGGTACCCTTACACCAATTTTCAGCACCCTGTCGAAAGTCGCGAGCCCAAATACGATCGTTTGCCTGGAATTCATCATTTCTTTTACCCTTGAAATTTTCTATTTGTCAACTTTGATTTTTCCAAACATTTCTTTCTACAGACGGAATCAATAAATCAAATTTGCAACGTAGTTTCCGACCGATTAATAATTTAGCTGGAGTTTCCCCTGTAGTAGTATGCGGGGTATTTCTATAATGGAACAAAAACGATTCAAAATAAGGTTTAAATCTGCAGATTTGTTATCATGGGCGGCCTTCAAAATTGCTTTTTTTACTATTTTAACAGCACTTTCACCTTGGCCATTAGTGGCGGGGTGGTAGGGTGCACCCGTTTTATGATCTACGCCACTGATACTAAGAAAATTTTGAAAAGATTATGACATGAAGGTAGTTGCATTATCAGTGCAAAGTTGTTGAGGCAAACCAAATCTTGCAAAGAGTTCTCTAAAAATTTTAACTGTAGTACTGGATGAGAGGTTGCTCACTTCAAAACATTCGATCCATTTTGTTGTAGCATCTTCAATAACCAAAAAGTTTTTACCAAGAACTGGACCGAAAAAATCGGCGTGAAGTCTAGTCCAAGATTCTTTGGGCCAATTCCAAGTAACTAAATTTGATTTTGGAGGGTTATTTCCATGTACGATACAAGCTTCACATGATTTTGCGATGTTTTCGATCTGGCTATCTATTGCGGGCCACCAAAAATATGAACGAGCTAATGCTTTCATTTTTACGATTCCCATATGTGAACTATGCAGTTCTTTCAAAATATCTCCTCTAAATTTGTATGGTATTATCAACCTGTAACCCCACATCAAACATCCTTGCTCTAAAGAGATTTCATTTTTTCTGACGAAAAATGCCTTGAACTCTTCAGAAATGCGACATTCTGGCCAACCATTGGTACAATAAAGAATAATTTTGCTCAAACAAGGGTCAACAGCTGTGGCTTGTTTGATTTTTTTGAAATCTAAATTGAAATCTGATTTTTCCAAATATTTCAAATATGAAATATTGGACAGAGAATCATCTTGTTCGGTGGAAATTATAGGTAGTCTGGACAAAAAGTCTGCATTATTGCTTGAAGACTTAACATATCGTATTTCATAATCAAAACCTGACAAAATATGTGCCCATCGTTGAAGGCGATTTGCGGCAAAAATTGGAATACCCTTTTTATCGCCGAATATCGTTAGTAATGGCTTATGATCTGTTAATAGCAAAAATTTTCTTCCGAATAGGTATTGAAAAAATTTTTTTAAACCAAAGATAATTGCGGCAGCTTCTTTTTCTATCTGCGAATATTTTAATTCTGCAGAATTTAGCAAACGTGACGCAAAACCTATAGGTCTCTCTTGATCATTTTCATAAACATGACTTATTGTAGCTCCTAAGGCAAATTGAGATGCGTCAACTGTCAATTTAATAGTTTTTTCGGGATCAAAATGAGCTAAAACTGGGGATGAACTCAACATTTTTTTTGCTTCTTCAAAAGATCTACAACATTCCCTTGTCCAAACCCACTCTGTATCCTTTTTCAACAGGGAATACAAAGGTTGAAGAATTTCGGAAATGTTGGGTAAAAATTTGCAATAAAAATTCAAACTTCCCAGAAATGATTTTAGCTCAGTGACAGTTTTAGGGATGGAAATATTTTTGATCGCTAAAATTCTGTCTTCAGATGTATGCAGTCCTTCCTTATCAATGACATGTCCTAAATATTTAACTGAATCCTGAAACAAAAAACATTTACCTTTCTTTACCTTGAGACCACATTCTTGCAACCGTTTCAGCACTCGCTCCAAACGTTCAAAATGTTCACTATCATTCTTCCCTGTAACCAGAATGTCGTCGAGAAAACAGACAACACCGGGCATATCCTGTATCATTTGCTCCATTATATTCTGGAAAATAGCTCCTGCGCTAGTGATGCCGTACGGAAGTCGAGTATACGAAAAAAGTCCCTTATGTGTTGTAATAGTGACTAGTTTTCGAGAATCTTCATTTAAAACTACTTGCTGATAAGCTTCAGATAAATCAATTTTCGAAAATTTTTCACCATCCTTCAACTGCGAAAATAAATATTCAATACGCGGTAAAGGATAGTGTTGTACGTTTAAGTGGGGGTTTAGAGTTATTTTGAAGTCGCCACACAATCTCAAATCTCCATTTGATTTAAAAATTGGAACAATGGGCGTTGCCCATTCAGAAAATTCAGTTGGAATTAACACCTTGTTTTCGACTAATCTATCAATTTCTTTTTCAATTTTTGATTTCAAGGCAAACGGTACTGGACGCGCCTTACAAAACCTAGGAATAGTCCCTTCTTTCAGAGTTAGGCTGACTGAAAATTTATTGAAAGTGCCCAATTTAGTTTCAAAGACGTCTGCATATTTTGTTTGTAACAAATCAACTTTTTTATTAATGTTAAAAAATTTGTCACCAGAAAACCGTTCGTATTCACTATGAGCGAACTGTAATTTACAGATACCTAATTTGAGCATATTCAAACCATTACGACCAATAAGTGGTGGACCACTTCTTTATAATATAGGTTTTGAGAACATACCTGTTGTTTTCATGAATAACATTAAAATTAGCATAACCAATGGGTTCAAATGTAAATCCAACATAGTCTTTCAGACACAGATCATTTTTGTGCAATACAATATTTTTAAAATATTTCAAATATAAATTTTCGGATATTGCTGATTGAGAAAATCCTGAATCAGCTTCAAAGCTCAAAGGAATATTTTCTACAGTTAATTTAACATATGTGGGTTTCACGTTCCCATTATCATCAATAATATTGAAACATTGTAAATTAAAGATTGATTCACTTTGAACATCAGAATCTGAAATATCGCTGATGGTATTGACGTTTTCTGTCAAAAAATTGTTATAATGTTTCTTACATTGAGGAGCCAAATGGCCTTTGTGACCACATTTATGACAATTGCAATTTTTATAAACACATTCACTTGCCAAATGATTTGATCTCCCAGAAACGAAGCATTTGCTTGACAGTTGTTTGGAAAAATGTTGGTTTCTGCTGAGTGAATGACTCATGTTTGTCTTGCTAATTTGTTTAGAACCGCCTGGCTCTGCTCGGTCTTCATGAACTGAATATTCTGGTCCTTTTCTTGAATGACGTTGTTTGTGAAAGTTCACTGGTTCAGTTTTAATGTTTATTCCTATCGCCGCTTCCCTGGAATTGTGTTCTTGCAATGCTGATTCCTTCGCTAAAGCTAATTTCACAACTTTTTTTAAAGTAACTGTATCCGTAGATGCGTCCTCTTCGAATAATCGGTCCATAATTTTAGTTTGGTTCATTCCGATGACAAAAATGTCTCGCATTACCAAATTCAATTCTGCTCCAAATTTACATGTTGAAGCTAATTTTTTTATCCTTGCTTCCCATTCTGCTATACTTTCATGAAAATCACGTTTTGCCGTATAAAACTTTAGTCTTTCTGCGAAATACGACTTGACTGGTGAAAAATGTTCATTGAGCAAATACACAAGTTCATCATAAGTTTTTGTTTCAGGAAGATCGGGTACACATAAATTTCGCACCAAAACGTAGGCTTCCTCACTAAGTGTATTCAAAAGTATGGCTTTTTTTCGCTGTTCCTCTTTAATATCATTTGCAACGAAAAACTGATTCAGTCGTTCTTTGAACACAGAAAATTCAGAACTCTTCGGATCGAAAATGTTGAGCGAACCGAGAAGTCCAACAAATGTTTGCGGCATTTTCGATTAATTTGTAAACAATTATTTTTTTCACTGATTGTATGAATACTGCGTGGAAACGAAGTACTCTCGTCGCCAATATTCTGTTTGCTATTAATTTAAATAACTCAGAATGAATTGATAATATAGAAGATAACTAAATTGAGTGAATATTTATTGACAACTCTTTAACTGTCAGATACATACATATTGTCAAAGTACGATACATAGTTGAATCTGGTTACCTGATAGGAAATACAGAGAGTGATACATATACATAACATTAAGTAATTATTAGTTTTGTTCTATCGATCTAACATATTTTTAGCATTGCGGTGTTACCGCTTATATTGAAAAGTAACAAAAACTTTGATATTTCAAATTAATTAATTACAGTCATGAATATATCCGAAATAATGGATTTCTGTCTCATAAAATATGGAATTAATGACTATTACAGGGTAAATTCCGACACGTGCATGCAATTCCCTCCCACAGCGCGGGAGACTGAGGCCCGCTATAAAAAGCAAACCGCCATCCACCGAGGATCAGTACCACTATCAGTATCAGTGCGCGAATATTGGCTAAACGTCGAATCAGCTCTGCATGTCACCCTATTCGCGAAAAGTAATGTTCCAAGTAGTCGACCGCCGTTCATGAGTAACAGCGCCGTCCTAGTAAGCGCCGCGACGCGCTAGGCAGGGATTATCAGTGGTAAAGTTTTAATGAAAAGTGACATCTAATCGTATATCAAGTTAGCCCGCTAAGGAGAATCTATCTCGAGTTGTCAATTGATGAATAATAACGCTAGAATGCTTCCAGAAAGGTCAATGAACATATTTGCGACCTTCTCAGATATAGACAATGTGTGTAAACTCGTTAAAGAGACGCCATCCTGTCTAGCCTGATATTGTCACGTAGTGAGCTTCTATACGGCCTTTTTGGCCTTTACTATAAGCCGCAAATAGGGTTACCCTTGGCTACTCTGTGACTAGGGGTCGTAGCTACAGATGGTAGCACAGAGAAACTTTAAATAATAACAAAATACAAATATTTTATTCAAACATCAATTGGGCAATAGCAATATCTACACAGGGGGATAACTAATAATACAAGATAGGTTTCTTACCATACAATATTTACACACTTACTTCTACTTGGTGCAAGGCCCAAAAGGGCCAGGCCCATAGCCACACTGGCTTTGAGACTCAATAAATGAATCAACAAACTAACATCTTGACTGGAATTTGACTGTGAATTCCTCCCACCATAAATGAGTCTTCCTTTATAGTAGTGTGTTATTTACATTTGGCCGGTACAGTGACACTGTGATCGGTGTAACCGAGTGTCATGGCCAAGCTGTCATCAGACTCATTCATGGTCGGGCATGGTTCCCGAATCGATCAATTAATAATAACATATCAATGACCGAACATTTCGTACTCCAGCCATATACAGGGCGCTCTTGTCATTCTTGACAATATTATAAACTCCCGAAGCCAGGCTAGGAAAGGTGGTTATTTTGATTGTATCTAACGATGTTTATTTGTGTCTTTCTGATTCTGAATCAAAACTTCAAGATTTACAAATATTCATAAAATACGTTACATTTAAAATTGTTAAAAATTTTTATTTTGATCACACCAGGCCAAAGCAATGCTCTTTCAATTTTACAAAAAAAAATTTTAAGACATCCTACCAATTTTACATGTTTTATATCAACTTTCATCTTGCACAATGTGTCACTTATTGTTGAATAACATCGCGTCTCACAATCTCAACAAAGATTATCCCTGATGATGGAAATGATTTATTAAATTTCCGAAAGCTTGGACAAACTTTAAAGTAGTACTCTTTGATTTTGCTGCAAAGCCCCACTATTTACTAGTTCCATATATATATATATATATATATATATATATATATAGGAGAGAGGAAGTCTTTGCTGACCAGTTAAGATAAAGCTAGGAAAACTTGTTGGGTACGCAGCATGCAGGAAGTATACTCTTATAACACTTGTTCCAATATTTCGACAACGTTTATTGTCATCCTCAGGGAAAGCTACAATATTATTAAAATACAATGAAACAATGACTAACAGTGGATTCCAAAACTACTTACAGTGTCGGTGGTTATGTGCATAGATATTATAAAATAGACGTTAACAATTGCAATGTACATATTAAAACAATTTGTGAGAGTCCTTAAAGGTCATCATCAACAATTATTGAACTTTTATAGTTAAAAAACATTTATTATAATAAAATTGAAAAATTA
Source organism: Chrysolina haemoptera (assembly GCA_958298965.1). Classification (NCBI taxonomy): domain Eukaryota; kingdom Metazoa; phylum Arthropoda; class Insecta; order Coleoptera; family Chrysomelidae; genus Chrysolina; species Chrysolina haemoptera. The sequence continues at coordinate 25,452,353 of OY282597.1, read as the reverse complement.
TTTCCTCATACCGGTATTTTAACGTCGGCATGGGAGAAGAAGAATTTAATTTAGGTTAACAAGTGAGGTTAGGTACGATCCTGCATGGAACAGTACTAAAAAGAGGAACATTGACAGACTGAACCTACCATGGAACGAGACCTTGTCATTCAAACATGGAATGGCACAGAACACCATAGAAAAGACATCATATCATTAATTAATTATTTCCACCTATAGAGGGAGTACTCCGAATACTGAAATTATTATTAAAAGTAAAAACAGATAATATGAATAGTAGACAAAATTATGTAACAATTATTTTGATTGAAGAAGTCTTAGTGACTCCTCAGATATATAGAAAAAATATATTGATAAAGATTTACGTTATAAATTTGTAAAGTTTAAATTACTGGAAGAGTAAAACATATTTTAAATAGATTGGGAGTTAAGGTCCCTTTCATTATGTGGATTTTGATCCAAGTGCAATAAGAATGAATATATTTCACTTAAATGGTTAATGTCAGTTTTTTTGTTCATACATGAGGATGACTGTGAGATGAAGGCCATCTCTAGAAAGAGTCTTTTATACTTGTTAGGTTCTTTGGCTAAGATTTTCGCAGCCTCAAAGTTGATATTATGACCTTCTGTCTGCACATGATCACTAAGTGCACATCTTTCTGGGTGCAATCTACAATCACTCTTATGTGAACAAATTCTATCTTTTAATAACCTGTTAGTTTGTCCAATATATTCATTCGAGCAGTTAGAACAAGGAATACAGTAGACTACATGTGATTGATGAAGTAAAGGAACTTTGTCTTTCACTTTAGTGAATAGAGAATTTATCGTTAGAACAGTTTTATTTGCAATTTTGATGTTATCAAAAGGTTTAAAGATTCTACTAAGTTTTGGAGTAATATTTGATAATACTTTTTATACATCTCTACCCTATATATCAAATATTACTCCAAAACTTAGTAGAATCTTTAAACCTTTTGATAACATCAAAATTGCAAATAAAACTGTTCTAACGATAAATTCTCTATTCACTAAAGTGAAAGACAAAGTTCCTTTACTTCATCAATCACATGTAGTCTACTGTATTCCTTGTTCTAACTGCTCGAATGAATATATTGGACAAACTAACAGGTTATTAAAAGATAGAATTTGTTCACATAAGAGTGATTGTAGATTGCACCCAGAAAGATGTGCACTTAGTGATCATGTGCAGACAGAAGGTCATAATATCAACTTTGAGGCTGCGAAAATCTTAGCCAAAGAACCTAACAAGTATAAAAGACTCTTTCTAGAGATGGCCTTCATCTCACAGTCATCCTCATGTATGAACAAAAAAACTGACATTAACCATTTAAGTGAAATATATTCATTCTTATTGCACTTGGATCAAAATCCACATAATGAAAGGGACCTTAACTCCCAATCTATTTAAAATATGTTTTACTCTTCCAGTAATTTAAACTTTACAAATTTATAACGTAAATCTTTATCAATATATTTTTTCTATATATCTGAGGAGTCACTAAGACTTCTTCAATCAAAATAATTGTTACATAATTTTGTCTACTATTCATATTATCTGTTTTTACTTTTAATAATAATTTCAGTATTCGGAGTACTCCCTCTATAGGTGGAAATAATTAATTAATGATATGATGTCTTTTCTATGGTGTTCTGTGCCATTCCATGTTTGAATGACAAGGTCTCGTTCCATGGTAGGTTCAGTCTGTCAATGTTCCTCTTTTTAGTACTGTTCCATGCAGGATCGTACCTAACCTCACTTGTTAACCTAAATTAAATTCTTCTTCTCCCATGCCGACGTTAAAATACCGGTATGAGGAAATAATTTTTCAATTTTATTATAATAAATGTTTTTTAACTATAAAAGTTCAATAATTGTTGATGATGACCTTTAAGGACTCTCACAAATTGTTTTAATATGTACATTGCAATTGTTAACGTCTATTTTATAATATCTATGCACATAACCTCACCGACACTGTAAGTAGTTTTGGAATCCACTGTTAGTCATTGTTTCATTGTATTTTAATAATATTGTAGCTTTCCCTGAGGATGACAATAAACGTTGTCGAAATATTGGAACAAGTGTTATAAGAGTATACTTCCTGCATGCTGCGTACCCAACAAGTTTTCCTAGCTTTATATATATATATATATATATGTATGTATGTATGTATGTATATTCATTTTGCTGTTCGCATTTTTGTTTGGTATGTTTTTGAGTAAGTTGCGGGTTTGGTTTGGTTTGAAGTTTCATATGTATGTATGTATGTATATTCATTTTGCTGTTCGCATTTTTGTTTGGTATGTTTTTGAGTAAGTTGCGGGTTTGGTTTGGTTTGAAGTTTCATAGAAAACTGATTATGTTATTTCCCTGTAGTGTTTTATTTTTATATAAGTGTACGATCTTGTTTTGTATGTTTTTTATCGCTATTGCTGAGGTTGAGTGCCTGATTGTATTTCACTGGCGCCAGCTGCTTTTCTTTGCTTAGATACGATTATATGTTTGAAAACGATAAAATATGTGTTTGTTTTCGATAATTTAAGACTGTTTGAATTGATCACACTGTGCTTCACGAATCCCACGTTTTTTCAAAACCTTCATTTCTGCCGCTCGGGATAAGTGTCTAATTGAGTACCGACGTTTCGACGCGTGCCGACAGCACCCGGAATAATTCTGGCGATGTCTTCTTCACCCGTAGTAATTCTGGCAAAGTCATGGTGAGCGCTGGAGTCGTAGGTACCTTGGTAATCGCTTACCGTTGTCAATTTTTATCATATCAATTGACTACGGGGATGTTTGTTACAGCTTTTCGATTATTTTTGTATTATACGTCCCTATACCTAGATCTTTCAAAATGGCAGCCCGACGCCATTTTCAACAAGGCTTGTGGACGTCTATCGATACCGATGCATTTGAAAAAAACTGTTTCCCATAACTGGTGTCAAACTAGCGTCCAATACCATCTGAAACATTTATTCTGCGGGCCATACATAGGCCGTTAAGCCAACCAGCCATCAATTTTTCTCAAAGTTGACCGGTTGCGCATATCATATAATACTCCAGCTGTCGAAACCTCACAGTGAAAGCTTGGAACTACGCTAGTACTGGAGTTCCTTGAGTTGTTGCGGATGTTCTTCCAGAATATTTCCATCGGAAAAGCGGCTGGCCGGTTATCCACTACAAGTGGAATAAGCGAGAAGTTTTGTTTGCAGAATATTATGTTTCTGGCAACCTCCCACCTCACTAGCATTCGTATCTTATAAAGACAGTGCTGAGCGATATTATACATGGTGAGGTGTTTCTGGAGCTTCTGCGACTCCTGTTTACTACATATGCGGTTTATTAGAACCCTCTTCTACAACCAAACCGATACGTTGCAAATCTGCCACTTCTGCAGTGTCATCAGCTCAGGAATAAGGGGGAACTCTGATATACCCTCGACCCCAAAGATCCTGTAAAGTTTTGAGTGGAACAGGCGACCTGCTTCGGGAATTTTTCATACCATAAAACATCCATTCTTGCCATATTATGAAAAGAAATTTTTTAAAGAGAGGAAAAATGGCTGACCTCTAGCGGATCTTCGTCCCAAATTCAATTAACTTCTTCCACCACATTTATTGATAGTTTTTGCATATTTTTATTCGGATAGCTGTAGCCCTACTGTAGCCACTTGTCTTATAGCCAGAATTGTTATATATGCATATTCGCCGATGTATCTTATTTTGTCAAAATGAACTCGCGTCTCTATTGCTGTAGGTATTATTGCTCCATTTTAGAGAAATTGCGTGCTGTTCTTCGTGGTATTTGTTATTAGCACAGGATCCAGGGGATTTAACCTGATACTGAATCCAATAGGAATGAGTTTTGGCACACAGGAAGTTCTTGACTTTTTGAGGAGTACTGCTCTGCACGCGAACACCTATGGAAAGTGGGGAAAATTCACTGGAAAAATCATAAAATCGGTTTTCCATTAATAACTTGAAATTGGTTGAAAATGTTGATATAATATGAAAACAAACTTGTACAACGTGAAAATTTTCAAAAATAAGGTTTTCACCTATTTGTTCGAAAATAGCTTTCTATGAGAGATAATGAGCTATAATTGATATAATTTCCGTGCGAACAACTCGGAATGTCATGAGAGTTACCCCGACGCTCAACTAAAATCTCTGTAGCTCCCTTGTTTAATGCCCAAAATTCATAAACTAAACGGCGTGTTTGAGGAAAATTCTCCAACAATTATCATATACAGTATCGGAAAGTTTTCATCTTTGGTATGATGGATTCATGAGAGCGTAAAGAATAGCTTGCTTTATGTTGAGAGAGCATTACAATTTCTCCTCGACACACTCGAGGAAGGGATATCGACGTGCGCTGTGTGCGGTGTGTCGCATTGCCACGTGGTTCGTTAATGCGTCGGGTGGGGTAACAGGAGAAGCGCACAGTAGTGCGTCTCTCTTGTTCATGTGGTATTATCATATCATTGCGTTCCTTGTTGCTCGTGTAGAGTTCTGTCTATACCCTAGATAAATTGTTTCCGATACTGTATAGCTGGCGGGTGTCGGTAGAAGTGATTGTACTGGATATTCGAAGGTGAAATAATGATCTTTGATAAATTAACAATGTAATTTTACCAATTTTTACGTTTTCCTACCAAATTAACTCGACAAGCTGAGTTTGCTCAAAGATTCAGTAGGTAAAATTTGATCAAATCAGATATAACAATAATTCCCAATTTATCTTGGGCTAACTGTTTTTCTCTGCCCGTTTTTCTTAAGTTCGCTCAATTTTCGTTTTACAATCGACGTCAAAATTTAAAAATCTCAAACTGGAGATTTCTGAAAAAGCGTACTGGTCATTTTATTGCCAAGGCCCTGTAGATTCAGTATATGTATATATTAAAAACCTCTAATAACAACGTTTTCATTCATCATTTTCTATCTTTCCCGGAAATTTCACGAACTAAAAAAGAGCGGGTACGGAAAGGCTTTTTTTGTTCAAGTTCTACTTCCACAGATACGAAAATCCTGTATTGTTCAGAGAACATCGTGAGAGCCGAGGGAAAGTAGGTAGGAATTGGTGTTCTTCTTGAATTTCTGAAAGAGGAAATATATGGTTCGGCATGTCTCCAAATTGACGGAATATGGATGGGAGGACTGAGCTCGACGGGCCAGTCTCGATGGGACCGCTAACGGTGGAACGAGTGATGATATTTAGGAAGAAATATGTATAAAACAGAGATAGTTCGCCAACTTTTCTGCGATGTTCCAGAGAAGTGAGCGAGCTTGTGAGTGTTTCACCAACGAGACGAATGGCTCTCTTCTGGACAAAATCTAAAAGTTTCAATGTGTGTTTGGGAGCTCCATATATGGGAACAGTATTCCAGAACAGGTCGAATTTGTGGCTTATAGATCATAATTTATTTACGCCCAATATAAATTGGAAATTATTATTAATATTATGTAATATCTAATTTGCTCAACTCGTTGAGCTAATTCGAACGGAATCGCTGCTCTCGTGGCAATGCAGACTATTGTCCCTCATTATTGGTAATGCCGAGGTGATTATACTTATCATAACAATTTTTTATGTTATTATATCCTGTTTCAAAAGCCGAGCAGAACAAAATATTGAAATATCTGGATATGAAAAAATGCTCTACAGCACTTTCTGTTCCTATTCAACCTTAATGTACTTATTTCATTATCTCAATAGAGATATTATGGTATATTCTGAAACTTCAATTTCAGTTTGATATCACTCATGCATACTTCAAAATACCTTAAAGACTTACTGCAGAGTCAGTACCGAGACCTCTTTGATAATAATCCTCCACATCTTTGAAGATTTCCGGTATACGTGTTCGTTTGTGACTGCCATCATTGTAACCTAGACGTAATCCTGAGTCTTTCTCTAAAATATAGTTGGAAATCCACTTGGCCGCTTCATCTCCACAATCGAGGGTGAAGATTGGTTCGTTTCTGTAACACCTTCAATATACCAAAAATGTTAGTACTTAAATTTATGATCGGTCAATACAATAACACTATAATACTATGGAGTGAATAAAACATTGTGGAAGTGGCATCAGTTCTATTTTACCAAAAATGGTACCGGTCGTCTTGAAACTGTAACCTTTATTTCTACCATGTATTTCAGTAAACCCCACCTAATGAAAATATGAAAGAGTTCTATAATCAAACAAAATAGTGTCTCGTCCTGATTCATCAAAATATCTTTAGAGACGGTAGGTAAAACTGAAGGAAGGGAAACAAAAATTGTAAGTTTATTTTGTTATCGTCACCTGCTCAAGGTCTATGAAACATTGATACTTGATAAAATATTATAGGCCAGTAGAAATAGACAATCAATTCATAATAATTCCAAAAGTTTTCAAACTTCGGTCAAGTGAATGGTACATCCAGAAAGCAATAAATCTCAGTTTGCAACCTCTTTTGTAGTACGTAAAATTGTCAAAATGGCAATTAACTTGAATTTTGTTGTATACTCGTTGAGAAAAGAAGAAGACAAGTTCTGCAAACTTGGAGTAGTATTGAATATATTATTTCATATCACGACTCAAGTTTTCCACCAATTCAAGTGTACGGAACATTTTTTTTATCGAAAACGAATGTTTTACTTTGATATACCATGAGAGAAAATTCCAAAAGTTCTGCAAACTTGGCAGATACATCGGAAAAATATTCCGAAGAGTTGTGCTGATTTGCAACCGTTTATGTTGATCGGAACATTTTTTTTTTTCAATTCGTAGTAATTTTTTTGATCAAGGTCGTTTCGAAATAATTACAAAAGTTTTTGAACTTTGTTGTAAATTTTGAAAACATCTTTGCTGATTCATTCACAAAGTTGCAACCTTGCACACGATCCGCAACTCTATGCAATTATCAAAAATCCAATTTGTAAATTAATTAGATTTTTCAAAATTATATGAATTTCTGGTTACAACTTTGTAAATGCATCAAAATAGATGTTTTCAAAATTTGCAACAGAGTTTAAAAACTTTTTCCTCCTAACTCTATAGAAAGTACACACTTTCCTCCCTCAAACCAGGAAGGAAACTCATACTTTTCCTCCCTAGGCAGGAAAGTACTTTTCCTCCCCCTCATTTCAAGTAAGTTGTAAACGATGAAACTTGTAAATCTATTATAATCAAATTGTTTCCGTAATTTCTAGAACATCTTATATATCATGTATTCTGTTAAAAAAAACATGAATGTTACTTCTACTTTAGTTCTTTAATAGCTATTTGTGTATTTAAAGCGCAAAGTGATTGATTGTCGTTCGACAAAAAGATTAATCTTTCGAGAACAACAATGACACTTTGTGTTCGAAATACACACATTATTTTTTCTACAAGCTCATCTTTTATAAAAAAAATGATCGACACATAACATTACTTATGAGAAAATCACTCAATAGCAATCCGAAATGTATAAGCTATCTAAATGTCCAATAATTCAAATCACTAACAAGAAAAAAGTAAAATAACGTTCTTAAAAAAAAGTTGCAATTGCCAGGAGCTGAACCCGGGACCTTCGGATTACAAGCCCAAGACTAACTAACTAACTAAAAAGATTTTTATTTTAAATTATCACATTTTACGTTTCATGGTCAATAACAAGTCAAAAAATTCATTTCTTTTGAACTTCATAACCAAGGGTGTTAGGGGAAGGACGGAAGAATGGGCGCAAAATTAGCGTATCTTCTACTCTCGATCAGAAGAGCAGAAGAGCGCCTTGCCTAAGCGAACATAGACACCCCCGTGAGAGGGCGCTCTAGTCCGCCCGCACTGATGGTAGCGCTGGCCGGACTTTTCATTATACCTCGGTAGTAGTTCGGCATGATACAGCTCCTGCAAAGCTTATGCCTGTTGTTCAATGGCATTTAATAATGCAGATATTGCTTTATGCAGTTTGTGAGGCTGGTTGTTTCAATGTTGAATCCCGGAAAAGGCTGTAGCAAAAAACCGGGTGGAGGTACCCTACGTTTCAGTCATACTATCGATTTGGTTCCCTATGGAACCGTTCTTCCCTGATGAATTCCTGATGAATTCCTGATGAATTCCTGAAAGATATCAAGCGCTTGATATATGAGCCCGCCGTGTTTGCGGGGCTCATTATCATACACTCTGAGACAAGCCCAAGACGCTAGCCATTGCACCACCGCAGATTCTCAGATGAACATGACTGTATTGTCTATACTTTCCATCATGCAAATATAGGTCCGTTTTAGACAAACGCAGTTGAAATGCGTTTTAAATTTACAAAAAAAGGTTCATTTTGGAATTTTCTCTTATGGTATATAAAAATGTTCCGTACACTTGAATTCGTTGCAAACTTGATTAGTGACATGAAATAACATATTCAATATTACTAGGATGTGAAAAATAGTTTGCAGAACTTTTGGAATTTTCTCAACGAGTATACAGCAAATTTCAAGTTAATTGCCATTTTGACAAAGTTACGTACTTCGGAAGAGGTACTAACTTTTAGAATTGTTGTTAAATTTTCGATTTTTCATGTCTATCTCTACTGGCCTATCACCCATTTTCGAAAGTTATTTGATAGGTAACAGATCAAGCAATAAGGCTTGGTAGATTATGTTGTATGAGCCTCACCCATCCTATAAGGACGGCTTTAAACGGAAACAGATTAAAAATATGGAAAAACGGCCTTCCTCAAAGAAGCGTTCCTGGGCCGACTCAACATTTACATCAACGATCAAGCCTCTGGACAAAACAGTTTATCTATGGTGATGATACTACCACAGCTCTGCTCAAGCGAGATCTATTGATTAGGTGAAAAAAAAAATAATTACTCTCTCAAGATGCGCTAGCTGAATATTATAAAAAATCATCCTGATTTCAGTTCAAGAACAAAAATATAGGAAGAAAATTTGAAAGGTAGGAATGAGTTTAAGAGCACCACATGCCGATCGAAACAGCGTAGGTAATAGTGTACAAGAAACAACATCATATCCGAGCTAACAAAAAGAGATAGAGGCAGTTCATTCTCACCTGACTGAATGCAACAATAGAATCAATAAGTTATGAATGAAGAAATCTGCATTTTTCACAATAAGCTTGACATTTGACATTTGTATTGGTGGTGTATTGATCTCGCAAATTTTGGGTATTGCTTTGGTTGAGGGGCTGGAGTTCAGATGGCGCCCGTGGTTTAGTGAACGCTAGGCTGCGGGCGGTGTCTCAGCTTCTGCCTTTACATGGAGACTTTGTTGAATCATTTGTTGCAGACATTAGTTATTGTCTGCAGAGACCTACCCTATACTGCTGAGGGTAAAACCCAGAAATCGATCTATAGATGCTCCAAATGTTTCAATGAACATTTCCATGCAACTAGCAATTGCGGAGACATCCTTGTAGGAACTCTGCACGGAAATTCATTAGATGTAATTCAACGTTCATCGTAGTATTTGTTTCCTGATGGATTTTCGACCCAATTATCCTGGTAGGGCAGGACATCTTGTTTCTCTCAATAAATGATAATTTCAACTATGAGTTTCACATCCTTTTGATTTTTTCCTACGAACGTTGAAGCGGTATAATCCGCATATATGGCCTTGAATTTTGTTGTAGCTGACATATCGTTAAAACCCATGGTGAATTGAAGACCCAATATTGCCCCTTATGGTACTCACCAAAAATCACTTGACCATTTTCGTGGTTTCGGTTCTATTGGTCAAATAGTTTTGTATCAGAGTCAACGCGAGACCATGCATGAGAATTCAACTGTTTTAGCAATTTCGTATGTGAAACCATATCAACAACAATAACAATATCAATAACCTTGATAAGGTCGATAAATATTTTTTTGAAGAACATCGTGACAGCCGAGTCAAAGTTGGCAGGCATTGTTGTTCTTTTTTAAGGTAGCCAGCGAGCTGGTGATAAGAGCATCACCAAGGAAACAAATGACTCTTTTTTAAACAGAATCTAAAAGTTTCATTGTGTGAAAAAACAAGCTTGAGTTGTTGGATCCCCATTCTAATGGTTCTAATCATTCCTTTTCCGATCCTTTTTGATTTCATATGCTGTTATCGGGGCTTTGGAAGACAAAGCGGTATGCAGTGAACTATAACCCGCTAAGCTGTGCTGTGAGAAGAACTCAATAAAGTTGATGAAGCAATGAGAACAACATACTGGCTAAGACTTTCAGGGTTGAGCCAGGCCAAAGACCTCTTCGGCAATTTCAACCGAGCAAGATCGAAGACACTCATTAACCTCAGCAAAACTAGTCTGAAGACAATCACGGGATTTCTAACGGGGCATTGCAGACTCAAAGAACACCTGAGGAAGCTAGGCTTAGAGGAAGACAGCACCTGCAGATTCTGTGGGGAACATCCAGAAACACCCCACCATATATTGATGAAGTGTTACGCTGCACATCGAGAAAAATTGAATATACTGGGATCATACCAGCTCACTGTGGGAGGAACTGGGATCATACCAGCTCACTGTGGGAGGAATACCCCCTCAAAATCCTAAAATTCCTGAATTAATCGAGGCTTGAAGGGCAGCTGTAAACAAGAACACCTTGAGATAGCAGAAGGAGATGGGACACGATAGATCTAATCAGGTCGTAGCGCATCAGTCACCATCCATACTTACCAGTACCAATACCAAGCTGTGCACTGGGCATGAGGAAGCTCCCAACATATCATTGATGAGAAGAAGATACAGTGTTTGTGCTATAATGGATTCCTGCAGAACACATACAGTTATCGGTAGAGTGTCGGATGAAACTCCAGCAACATCCACGTGGAGAGATGTCTGAGAAAATCCTAGATAGCAAGGAAAACTGTAGAGGCAAGATATTAGATGAAAGCTTGACGAGGAGTTCCTGGTGCCAAACGCGATCAAACGCATTGGATATTTCTAATGCCACGGACAGAGTTATACCATATTTTCCGATAGATTGCCATAGATTACATGTGAGACATAGGCAAGAAAGTCATCAGTTGTTAGAAATTCTTTTGATGACTAATTCATGGCTTTCAACTACCTCATTCAGAAAAATAATGATTGCATTTTCTGTGCTAGAATTGAATAATATTCAATTATCAAATCAAACAAACTGAAAATATGTCTATTTTTCAAGGTTTATGAGTATTTTGGTATATTAGTCTGCCCTAGATCGTACTGTTGAGTTTTGGGCAGAAAATCACATAGTCGGAACTGAAATAAATAAACACATACACTGAAAAAACATGAAACGATAATCAAGAAAGTTACCAACAAATAAAAAATTAATTCCAACTCCTCAACAGGGTTGAGACAATGAAAATTAGTCTCACCTCTACAACACAAAATAATTATAAGTAGTATTCAACATGCGCAAGCCTCTCAAAAACTTTTAAGGGTTTTGCTCGTAAGGGTGGAGTCGGTTGACAAAAACAACAAATCTTTAACTAATTTCAGTTATCTTACCTGACCACCACTTCTCTTGTTTTGCAATCAGTGGGCACTTTCACATTGAGACTCCTCGTACCAGGTGCATTCAAAGTAACGCTGTCCATGTCATGACCTTTTACTTCTACTAGGACCAATTTATTGTGATGCCTGGCTGTTCTATATTCGAGAGTTTTTTCCTGGTACACCATAAAAGACCTGGGAATATTCGAATATCTATTATGATTACTACTGCTGATTAGATGGTAAAGAAACCAAACTCAACATGAAATGAAAGTAAGAACGAATTGAAACCTATGGACCGATCAGGACTTATCAGTTTCTAGTCTAATCTATTATAGACAGTCGCTTTGTTTGAGTGTTACGTCTGAATTGTCATGCAATTTTTATACATATTAGTAAGATTGATTATTCTGGACTTCCATTGGCTATACGGGCAAAGGAAATGAAAATAAAGGACCACGCACACTCCTTATGCAAAAAGTCTGTCGGTCAAATTTTACAAATTTTTAGTATGTTGTTGAACTCTGCTTCCTGAACAAAAGTTACCATAGGCACACAAAAATTCTATGTATAGTTTACGAGATACAGAGTGTTGAAGTTGTAAGATGGAACTTTCAGGCCATTATTGGCTGAACTTTATTGCTGTGAATATCACAAAATTATTGGTGGATTTTCGATCTACACCATACTACTATACTTGGTCAGTGCAATGGTATGCTTTTTAAGCATTTTTCAACCTATACCTCACATGACAGATTTGAAACCTCACTGAAGAGTGGCCAAATTGTTCAATATTCCGATAGCAGATATTATTTTTATATTTGTTAGTATTCACCAATTCCATTAGCGTGATTTTCATTGATTTCATGGTAAAAGAACTTTCCGTTTTCATTTCAAAGTATGAAGGAAGAAAGAATCAATATTGAATTTGTACATAGTGTGAATTTATATAGTTACATTAGTATTTTAAGTAAATACCTATATACTGACCGACCCCGTATTTCTTACTTTCGACTAGCCCTATTTAAATAGTTATTCTGTATACTCTCAGTGGGAAAAAAGTTGGGAGCTATTTTGTGAGAAATTAGGTTGAATTATCTTTCTAATGAATAATCATACGATCGGATTTTCAGCATCTCCATCCATTAATTGAAAACTAGACATAGAAAATTCCTGTATTTTTCACAGAAGTTCATGTGATTTATCCCCTATACAATGTGAATAAATAAGGAAAATTGACCTGTTAGTTTTTTTTTATACAGGGTATTTCGCTAATTTTAGGTAATATTAGTCTCGTGTATTCTTAAGTCACACTGTATAATATTCAAAATTTACGTCCTGTCAAGTGGCTACATGGCACATATAACTGGTGCACTGAATTGATCCAATCATGTAATCCAAAGAATATATAACAGATACACTTATACTTATACACTTATACTTATACACTTATACTTTCAATCTATGTATATTTAAGGAAAAATCATATTTTTTGGAATCAGTGAATCTTATCGGATATACTGAACACAGAAAATTCAATTTTCATACGATCCGACTTATGACGTTGATGCTCCATTCTGAAATTATTTTCATTTTGTGTAACTCGGAAAAAGTCATGATTTACCCTGTATACAGTTTTAAAAAATGCTTGAAAAACATAACATTGCACTGGCCAAGTATAGTAGTATGGTGTAGATCGAAAATCCACCAATAATTTTGTGATATTCCCAGCAATAAAGTTCAGCCAATAATGGCCTGAAAGTTCCATCTTACAACTTCAACACTCTGTATCTCGTAAACTATACATAGAATTTTTGTGTGCCTATGGTAACTTTTGTTCAGGAAGCAGAGTTCAACAACATACTAAAAATTTGGAAAATTTGACCGAAAGACTTTTTGCATAAGGAGTGTGCGTGGTCCTTTAATTCTCTGCAATTTTTATTCACGACGTTTCAACTGTTGGTTGAGATTTACAGTCGTTTTCAAGTGTATAAATGCGACATTCTCAAGTACACTTATATATGGCTGGTTTTCATTTGTATTAAATAGCCTGGGGGTAATTTGTTTGTGTCAAGGTACGTATGTTAATTTCCAAGGGTTTCCACACATTACGGATTTCTATGCTCGCTTGACTGAAAACATTATTGTTCATAATATATGCACTCTACTTAAACTTCTTTCTATACCAGCTCTTCTCTGTGTAGATGATTTCGGCTTCCGTCCATTTGATGTCGTGTTGGGTCGTCCAAACATGATCCGATATCCCTGATTCCGTTGTTTCTCCTCGTTGAGTGTTTCTTTTGTGTTCAGCGAGTCTCACGCTCAGTGGTCTCTTGGTTTCTCCAAGATACACTCTGCCGCATTTGCAGGGCACGCAGTTGATGCAGTTTTTGGAGTCAATGTCAGCGTTACGTGGTTTCGTCTTTGCGAGGTGGCTGCGAATGGTGTTACCTGACTTGAAACATGTCCCTATTTTGTATTTCGACCCGATTCGCTTTATTCTTTCCGATGGACCTCTAACATAAAGAACGCACAGGGTGGCTTGTGTCGGATCGTCTGGTTTCTTGTTGTTGTCTCCCCTATGTGTTTCTTTGGGTACCCATTTTGCTCGGGTATTTTTTGGTATTGTCTTTTTTGGTGGTAAGAATTTCATCGGTGTTGTACAGGCTGTAGGCGCGGGGCACCAACGATCGAACAATACCTCTTTTTGTGGTACCATTATGGTTCGATTCGATGTTTAGGTATTGTCCTACGTGAGTTGGCTTTCTGTTCACTGATATTTGGCACTTATTATTGTTCTTTTTGAACTTTCACGTTTATTTTAAGTTCAAAAGGTTTTATGAGGGCATTATGTACAGCTATTCAGAATGAAGGTAGTGTAGCCATTTTTTATTACTAGGACTAGGACGAAATAGGAGACTCATCTTCCTTGCAATTTGGTATGTAAGACGGAAAGGATATACACAATTTTTGCTATATATTTGTATTTAGATAAAGTACAACTCATTTCGGGAATAACATGAGTCAAAATAATTTTTAAAATTGTTTTCGTATTTTGTGTATTTTGCTAATTTCGCAATGTTATTGATGAGGGCGTTGCAGATCTACCACCTATCCGACATTATTTTGCCAAAAAAATTCAATTCGTAGGAGATATTCGGTATTTAACATTGTTTTCCGTCGACCGTTCATTTATGATGTTTTTTAACGCACTCAAAATCGTTGATTAATGACTCCTGTTAATGAATGATTTTTTATTAATCAACGATTTGCTTATATGCAACCCAATATACATTGTTCTAATACATATTAGATTGGTTAGTACTATCTGTCATTATTTATTTGTCAATTCCCAAATAAAATTTCAGAGAATCTTAAATACACTAGTAGTTGACACGTAAAATTACATGAGTCTCGTGACGTAATGGTAAAGTTGGGCAGACAGCTGAGACGTGATACCAGGCTGAGAGCGAATGATAATGAGTTCCGCAAACACGGCGGACTCATATATCAAGCCTTGGATATTTTCAACGAACTGAGGGAAGAACCGGTTCCGTAGGGAACCAAGTCGAAAGGAACACCTAAAGCGCGAAGTACCTTGACCCGGTTTTTTGCCTCAGCCTTTTCCGGGAGTTCTCCATCGAAACAACCTACCTCATAAACCACAACTAGGATTATCTACATTGAACTGAGGAAACCACACGCATAAGCATTGCAGGAGGCGTGTTCTACTGACCAGCCTACCATGATCCGACAAAAAGTCCGGCCCAGCGTCACCACCAGCGCGGGCGGACTCTGGCGCCCCTTCGCGGGGGGGCTATCACCGCCTTTGCAAAACACCCCCCCCTGCTGTCTGAGAGGAAGCGGGGGGTGGCCACTAATGCGCCCGTCTTCCTATCCCTCATAACCCCCCCTGGATTGTGAGAAGAGAAGATTGTCAGTGACTTGTTGTTGGACATGAATATGTAGATGTAAAATTGTAAGAATAAATATTTTTGATTTGATTTTGATTTGAGACGTGATACAGAGGTCGATAGTTCAAACCCACCTCAGGCATTTTTTTTGTTTTTTTTTTCAATTTCAATTTGAAAAAATAAAATAAAACTACCACGAAGGAAAATTAAACTGTCTTTGCCATGGCAACCCAAAAAATTTCCGGAAATTTTTCTGTCAAATATTTGACATGTGATAGTTAACATTTTGCTTTTATGTACAAATGGAATGTTATTTTTCATATGAAAGGAGATAATATTTCATAATTATATATTCACTAAATATTTCGAATGTGTCTGAAAATATTTTGAAAACTTGCATTTCAACGATGAATAGGTCCATCGGTAAAAAATGTATATCAATCAAATCTATCTATGCTTGACTTGATGAACTTAATATTTGAAACAATTTTATTCAACTTATCTTTTCGTGAATACTCGAATCATTGGAGAGCGGCAATTACACTTTGTGCTCGAAATACACACAATATTTTTTCGACAAACGCAGATCTCAGATACAGACAATGCACTCGATACTTTATTGATCATTGATTACCTTATAATAATATTCATTTCTTTTATTATTTACTAGATTAAAATTGAATGTACCATTCTGACAATTTTTAATAGATATAGCCAAAGTCGGTATCCAAATTACTGGCAATACAATCCATATCTCTAACACATAAAAAAAAAATGGCTCGATCACGATTTGAACACGGGTCGCCGGCGTGAGGTAAAGGAGCCTTAGCCTCTAGACCAAACAGAAGGCGGTGTTTTTGAACATTTACTCGATATTTCATAGCACTTTATCAAATCCGATTTTTATAAATGTTTCCTATTGACAAAACTGACTTATTTTCAACTTTAGGAAAAAAAGTCATGAGAGCTTTGTTATTGAGGATGTAGTTACGAGTCGAAATGCATGATAAAATATAGAGTGTTCCATTTAAAAAAATATCATTTTATGAAATATTTCGAAAACGCGACTGTCAATTTTTTTTTGTTTTCGGCGTCGAGAAGGCCATTAGAAATGCTGCTAGTTTGCCCATTTAACCGAATTCGTAGCATCAATAATAACGGAGTTGGCAATGGTGCCGACTTAATTTGGAACACCCTGTATAATCGCACCGAATTTAGCAAGTAATTCATGAGAACTATATTGTTGTAAAAAACCTAATAGAATCTCGTCGTTAATTATCTTGACTATTTCACTCACCTGCGAAATGAACCAACCAAAAGCTTTAGTCAAGTTCGAAATACCGATAACACCAAACTTGACTCTTGACTCTGATTGGCCTATCAAGTTCGGTGTTTTCAGATTTGTTTACAGTGCATGTGACACTTAAATGTCAAATATAAGTGATTACGCTGTGCTCGCATTCAAAAAGGTTTGTGAAATAGTCTAATAAAATTCCACTCGTGACTGAATTTTTCTCATAAGTCTGTCTTCCATTTGTGATCTCAACTAAAAGACAAACTTCAGTCGCTATTTTACATCATTCAAGATAACCTATTGGGAGGTATTCATGTTGAAAAGGGGAGGAATATCTAACAGAAAACAACTACTTAGCCGGCTAAAGCCACGCTGGACGTTGAACTACATCTGATAGATATTGTGAAAAGACTCTAACTGAAAAGAAAAAATCTGAAAGAGAAAATTTGCATTTTCATTCAGATAGTTGATTTTTTTATAATTTTCTCTAGTTTTCATCGAAAATTCAGTAAAAGATAATAGTTTAAAAAAAAACTAAAGAACACGCCCCACTACCCATGGACTGAAAAGTAAAAAATAATTGACAATTTAATTTCTCAAATATAAAAAAACGTGGGTGCTTGCGATCTATATTCTCATATTTTTTAGTTTAATTTAAGAATACAGAGCTTTCAAGAGCTCGCAAGAGAACTTTATCAAGCACCCCACGTTTTTTTTTACATTTGAGAAATTAAATTGTCAATTATTCTTTAGTTTTTAGTCCATGGAAAGTAAAGCGTGTTCTTTAGTTTTTTTAAACAATTTTTTTTTACTAAAAAATCGAAATCTCCGACCCCGAAAACCATACCAATTTTAAATCGAATCTGACCCTAATCACAATACTCGTCCATCATCTCGGGCCGCCATCTTGAATTCATAAATTTTTACGAAAAATTCATAATCTCTGACACCGAAAACCCTCACACACCAATTTTGAAACGAATCTGACCATAATTACAAATTTTGTCCGCCATTTTGTAGCGGCCATTTTGAATTATTGAATTTTAATAAAAAATCATAATCTCTGACTCCGAAAATCCTTATATACCAATTTTGAACGGAATCGGACCATTATCACAAATCTCGTCCGCCATATTGGAGCCGCCATTTTGTTTTTTTATAAAAAAAAGGTCATATTGCATTGTCACCGGAACTATGAACACCTGCCAAATTTCAAATCATTCGGACGTCTGGAAGTAGGTGAAAAGCGTTTAATAAATTAGATAGGGCGAATGTTATTAAATAATATCACTCACAGAAATCGTTAATTTCATTGAAGCAAGGTTCGCTTTTCTCGCATTCAATCCCCAATACAAAGCGAAATAGATTTTCGTCGACCAAAATATATTGGGGATTAAATGCGAGAGAAGCGAATCTTGCTTCAATAAAATGAACGATTTTTGTGAGTGACATTTTTTTGAAAACATTTGTCCTATCTAATTTATGTAATAAATTTTTAATGAAAACTAGAGAAAATTTTCAAAAAATCAATTATCTGATCAGATTTTTATTTTCAGTTAGAGTCTTTTCACAATATCTATCAGATGTAGTTCAATGTCCAGCGTGGCTTTAGCCGGGAAAGTAGTTGTTTTCTGTTAGATATTACAAATAAATCACATTTTTCAATTTTTATGGAGAGTGTTCCTCTTCTCAACATGAATACCTCCCAAGAGGTTATCTTGAATGATGTAAAATAGCTACTAAAGTTTGTCTTTCAGCCGCAGATGATTCCACAACAGATTTTATAAATATCCTATTCATAATTTCGAACAAAAATCAAAATGCAATGCCCATGACAGATTTATGTCAAAAAATAACTTTAATTTTAAGTGTCACCGCAGAAGAAATATTTCTAACAATTCCATCCTTCATGTGTATTGTTTCTGAAGAGCCTGCTTTCCAATTCTCTCAATATACCTGATGAGCTTGGCAAAGAGAAATAGATTTTCGTGGACTAAAATGTATTGGGGATTAAATGCGAGAGAAACGAACCTTGCTTCAATGAAATGAACGATTTCTGTGAGTGATATTTTTTTAATAGCATTCTTCCTATCTAATTCATTTAATGAGTTTTCAATGAAAACTAGAGAAAATTATGAAAAAATCAACTATCTGAATGAAAATGCGAATTTTCACTTTTAGTTGTTTTTCTTTTCAGTCTTTTCACAATATCTATTAGATGTTTTCTGTTAGATATTACAAATAAATCTCATTTTTCAATTTTTATGGAGAATGTTGAATGAGAAAAAAGCAGCAGTAAGACACTCACCTGTCACGTAGTCTGAAAGATTTATCGAACTTCTCAGCCTCCATCAGTCCCTGTTTGGTACATTCCGCTTGTTGCAGTTCAGTTCTTCTCCCACTTTTCATCGGGAATATACACATTTTCTTAATTTTACCAACCGGTCTCCATTCCGTGGGGATTTGGGGACGTTTGAATTTCTGGTAGAGGTATGATCCCAAGATGCTGATTGCTGTTGTCAAACCAACAGCTACAACTATGGATGTTTGTTGATTGGCAGCTAATATTTTGTGCACCATGGTGTCGTTTCATAAAACTCAAAAAGAAAATGATAGATATCTTTGTGGAAAATTTATCGTTGTAAATTGCCGCAATAATAAATAATGGTAAAGGTCAAGAGTCCAGCCATTGTTGCCAGATCCCAGATTTTTTGTGCGTTTGGTATGAAAAGTAATCTGATAATGTTCGATTATTCAGACTAAGTCTGGATTTATGCAACACCAATTAACAATTTACAATGAACAATTATCAATTAACAGTCATAAATTATAAGTTGAACTCTTTATTTTACAATGACTGCATTTATGGAGACAATTAACAATTATCAATCATCAATAAACAATTACAAAGTTGGCCAACTTTTTTTCTTATTTAATTGTACAGGATTTTCTTCTAGTGCGCATCTAGTACGCAGATGATCGTGGATTGGTCCGACCAATGATAAACTTCCCAGCGAGCACAAAAACATCTCAGAGATGTTAAAAGTAAGACTTTTCGAAACATTAAACCTCCACTGAGATGTTCTGTATATACATGAATAGAACGTGTATGTAACGGCAAATGTCCGCCTAACGGGGCTATTTTCAGGATGTTCCTGGGATATCACAAAGGGCATTTTTTCCTCGTTCTTTTGATAGCTTTTTTAAAGACACAATGTAACATTTTCAAAGCTTTTTATCTACATTAAATTGATTAAATCACTGTATATAAAACATTTTTAGAGATGTTCCTTGTACTTCACGAAAGGCATTTGTGGGGTATATTCACAAAACTGACATTATTTGAAAAAATTCGTCAACAACAAACAATATTGAATATTTGGCATCAACAATGTGTTTCCTGTGATAAAAACTATACAAGGGAGTCTTTATACATAAATGAATTTTTTCAAAATAAAAACATTGTTTTTGCCAAATTTTCAATATTGTTTATATAGACGGAATTTTTCGCATAAGTTGGGCCAGTTTTGTGATTATACCTTCCATTTTTTGCTTGTTTTTTTTCATCCTACTGATTGTGCAAATTAACAGTCAAAATATGCAGATGAAAACGTTAAGGCGAATTAAAAAAAGTTTTGGACAACAATTATTATAATAGGCCATCAAAATCAAATTGACTTTCGTTACTTTCCATTGCTTCGGATGGTGGAACCATTCTTTTGTGTAATTATCGAATTATTTTATTATATACATTAACTCCCTTGTAGAGTACCTATGTTTCAAAATAAACACATTGTTTTTGCCAAATTTTCAATATTGTTTTTATAGACGGAATTTTTCGCATAAGATGGGCCAGTTTTGTGATTATACCTCACATTTTTTGCTTGTTTTTTCATCCTACTGATTTTGCAAATTAACAGTCAAAATTTAATAAGTAGGTTCTGAAACATACCCTTTTATTTTCTTTGCCTATTAATAGACTTGACAGCCCATCTCCCTGTCCTCCCTTTTTTCAATACAAAATAACTTGCTGTCAACATCATTAACAATAAGTAAAAATATTTAGCTTTTTCCATTTCGCTGTAAATTATGAAAATCAAAAAAATAATGTAAAGTTATTTTAAATGGAGATCTCGGACTTATAATTTTTCTGCATAAATCATGACATTTTTACTAATTTTTAACTGATAATTGTTATAATTGTTATTGATAATTGGTGCTGCATAAATCCACACTTATTGCCTTCTACTGGTTGTTCATAAAATAATCATTTCGTAAATTTATTCGGGCACTTGCAAGTAATATTGTCATTTTTTTCTGTACCTATACAAAACAAAAGAATCTCAATTATTTTGAAAATATCCGCCGAAGTTACCATACACAAAAAATGCCTAGCTAGGCTCATTGCAGAATTAATATACCATTGACTACTCAAGTCAGGAAAAATTCTACTCTACTACATTAGGCAACGCTTATACATTTTTATGTACTCAGCATATCAAATGAGATAACAATTTTTGGAAACAGGCAGGTTTGGTCCACCATCTGGCAGTTGTAGCCCAAACTACATGTTGGAAATGCTTGAAAGTTTCCTGTTTGCTTCGACGCTCAATGTAGGAACTATATGTTAATCTATATTTCAACAGGTGGCGCAACTTGAACCTTTTCGTACTTGCTAAAATTGAAAAAAAAATCTTAATTGTCTTCGAACAGTTATGATATTGTTGTTATGACGCTCTAAAATCTTCAATAGTGATGTCAAACAAATTCGGAAATATTTCAAATACTGTTTGTTCCGAATAGCTCTGTAACATCGAGTCGAGTCGAGTTCAGTGTAGCAACCTGTACCTTAACGAACGGTTACACATTCGTCTATTGGCTGATAGATGGAGAGACTACACGACTCTTCAAAAGAAAATCATTCTTTGTCCTAAAGTTTGTTTCATGATTTTTCGGTTAATTATTCACTTAAAGTTTGCTTTTGTGTTATTTATAATAATAATGCTAATTTTCAAGTTTTTATAAGAATTTCACTTAATTTTAGTGCATTCAAAAATACCGTGCGATAAAAGTGGCGTTTTCATATTTAAACAGTGTCTCCAGATGGCACTCGGGTTGATAAACAACAATCAGGTGTTTTGTACAAGCATTGTTTACAATGGTACAAGTCTAGAAAAAGTTGAAATGTCGCCACGTAAGTGTATATGTCAGGAGTATCCATACCAATGAAATCTTCCATTTCAATGCTCGGTATTACCACTATCAGCAGTACCCTTTCATGGGAGAACCATGTGAGGGCCCTTGCCAAGAGATTTTGTGATTTATAAGGCACAACGACCTGTTCTGGAATACACTGTTCCCGTATATGGAGTGCAGCACCCAACCACACATTGAAACTTTTAGATTCTGTTCAAAAGAGAGTCATTCGTCGCGTTGGTGATACTTCTCTCACAAGTTCGCTTACTTCTCTGGAACAACGCAGAAAGGTTGGCGATCTGTCTCTGTTTCATACATATTTTCATGGACGATGCTCTTCCGAAATATATCAATTGTTCCACCGTTAGCAGTACCATTTCTCATGCAACGCTATACGCAATTTTCACAACAATCATTTGTGGTCAGAGGAAAACCCCCATGCGATACAGGAATCATATTTTCAAAAACAGTTCTCTCTCAACGTGTGGGCAGGAATCCTTGGAGATTATCTGATAGGCCCATTCTTTATTCCGGGGAGAATAAACAGAGAGAGATATCGTCATTTTCTTGAAGCAGATTTGCCTATTTTACTGGAATATGGGCCGCTTAGACTACGACATGAAATGTGGTTTATGCATGACGGTGCCCCGGCACATTTAAGCATACAAGCGCGAGAACTCTTAGACCAAAATGTTGGCAACCGTTGGATAGGTCGGGGAGGGCCTCAATCATGGCCCTCTAGGTCACCAGACCTTAATAGTTTAGATTTTTTCCTGTGGGGACATCTAAAATCCTTAATTTACCGGACACCCATCCAAAATAGAGAAGAATTAAGGAATCGAATAATTAACGCATGCAGATCGATTCAAGATACTCCAGGGATTTTCCAAAGAGTGCGAGAATCAATGAGAATCAATGAGAAGAAGATTAGATTAATATTTAGTGTTCCGTTATTTATGGTTTATTAGGAATTAGCTTTTGAAATGTTTCTAGGTTAAATAAAAAAACAAAATCTTTTTTTTT
Organism: Chrysolina haemoptera; assembly: GCA_958298965.1. Lineage (NCBI taxonomy): Eukaryota > Metazoa > Arthropoda > Insecta > Coleoptera > Chrysomelidae > Chrysolina > Chrysolina haemoptera. Next base: position 25,429,449 of record OY282597.1, on the reverse strand, counting down.
CATTTTTGGACAAACGCATACATCGATTAATTAAAATCAAAATATCTCGATAACGGCTGCTTGTAGCGACAAGTATTCCTTTTTCACGTAAAAATGATAGTGGAATATGTTTTTTTCTAGAAAACGTGATACATACATGCACGAAAAAGTTGTGACACCCCAAAAGAGACAAAGACCTGTAGGTGGCGCCCCCTACAATTAAGTGCCAAACAGAGATCAAATTTGAATTTCTCATATTGAAAAGTCCCCAAATACCAATTTTTGTTCAAATATCGACATTATTTCAAAATTTATTTACGAAAAACCAAAATTAAAATAAATTTTCTACATCCTCTATCTCAAAACTGAAGGCCTTGCGGACCCCTGTTTATATGAACTTTTTACCTTATAAATAAGTGAGGAATCGTCCTGTTGAATATCGGACACTTATTATATAACACCCTGTATATCTCTTGAGAATGCTAACTTTGTTAGCGAACCGCGCGTCCAGTGAAAGTGACGTAGTTTTGGTGTTTTGGGTAGCTTCTTTTTCTTGAATTGTATTCACACCGAAGGTGCCAAACATCCATTTTCGATTTTCATTCGGTTTGGTACCATACTTTCATTTCTCATGGTTGCGAACACTGGACACCGACACAATATACCTAAGGTTTTCCATTAATTCGTTACATATTTATGTAGATACAGTACGAATACTTTTTTTGTCTCTAAGCTCTTTTTTATTACCGAATCCGTAACATATATGAACAGTAGAAGACTTGGTACTCTTCCTTGCCTAACTCCATTGTTATCAGCAAACTTACCTGTGTGTCATATCATGAGGCACTTCAAAGTTCACATCTACATATTTGAGTTTCAAACTTGCCATATTCCGTTCCAAACTGAGAGTATTTCTACAGTATCGGAAAGTTTTCATCGGGGTATACACAAATCTATGCGAGCAACAAGGAACGCAATGATATGATAATACCACATAAATAAGAGAGACGCACTACTGTATGACTCCCCTACTACCTCGTCCGACGAATTAACAGCCACGTCGATATCCCTTGCTCTAGCGAGTCGAGGAGAAATTGTAATGCTCTCTCAACATAATAGCAAGCTATTCTTTACGCTCCTATGAAACCAGCATACCCTGATGAAAACTTTCCGATACTGTATGTAAAAACCCCAAATACACTTCTACGTTCTTAGATGATGTTTCTGTATTAGGGGACGTCCATAAATTACGTGAGGTGTTTTTTTAAATTTTCTGTAGCTCCCTCCCCCACTGTTGAGATTTTATTCAACCCCCTCCCCCATCCCCCAATCACACGTGAGATTTTTCAAAATGTGGGTTTCTTACGTAAACGCGTTGGATTGTTTCATTGTAAAATGAAAAAAAAAATTGCTTCGTGCTTATAAATATTTACGACTAGTTTTTAAGACTGGTAATCAATATTGCTGAGAGTTTAATTATAAGTGTTATAAAACTTTAACTTAAATCGTAACTACTGTGATTAAAAAAAGAATATCTACTCTAATTCAGTCCATGGAGAATGATGTGCGGTCTCAAGACAGACTATTGGAACCAACATGTCCATATGATTTTCAGTAAAATCATCCGCTCCTTCCACTTCGTTCTGATCTAGCCACTCTAAGCCGTTGGCGCTTGCGCACAGTAACTTATTAGCTCGTCTTGTGACAATCCGTGAGGGTCGCTTGCTTGCTTAGCTGGTGCAATGTGGGCTGCTCGCCTGTGATCTGCAGCTCTTGTGCTAGATGCAAAGTAAATAAAAATATATATTTTTACGTACTTCCCGGACGATTTTTCTTTGAGAAAGTATCATTTCCCGGGAAATGCTTGAATTTCAACAAAAATATTTATATAAATAAAAATTAGAATGTTTCTGTTAGTATCTATCTTCTGTTCGCATTTCGATATTTAATACAAACAAGAATTAAAATGTTTGAAATTTTCTTCTACAAAGAAATATAAAAAATAAAGTGTCTCAATTTGTTATTCCACACGGTTGCCGAAAAAATTGTGTACGCAACACGTCCGAAAACAGTTTTCCGGACTTGTTACGTAAATTACTATAACCTACCTTTTGAAAGAATCCTAAAGTAGACCGAAATTTTCTGTCAGTGGCTTTCCTGAGAAGCCGTTCAATCCCATGTTGAATGTGATGTATTAACTCTTTTCTCTTCGGGAATTTTTGCTTCGCTGTATTCCATAATTTTATCACATCGTCCTGGCAGGACTTCTTCGTCTTATAGACGTATCTTTTGACGTATGCTTTATAAAAATCTTGATAACTCATTTTAAATTAGTAACAGCATGCACTGAGTCGAGTAAAACATTTACAAGAATAAATAAAACAGGTTGGAACCTGTCCGTGTGTCGTTGCCACTCACCGTGAATTCAGATTAAATTGAGCTATTTGGTATAAAACAAATATGGTGGATTGACAGTCAGTAGATGTATAACGTCGAAGTATGAGTGAAATTATTTTCTTTCGAACGAATTAGTGAATGATCTTAATCGTATTACAATTACGCTTAAGATTAAATCTTAAGCATGTGCAATCTGGATTAAATGGACCAAAATAGTATAATTTTTTTTGTTTCAATCAGAAAAAAAATTGCGTGATATTTGACGAGACCCTCCCTCTCTCCAACGTAAGATTAGATGAGATTTGACACGACCCCCTGCACCCCTTAAACATCTCACGTATTTTATGGACGCCCCCTTATTGGTCGGAAAAGTAATTCGACTAGTTTCCTTTGTTGCAGTCATTCCAACCAAATATTATTTCGAAATAATATCAAATCAACCATAATTATTTTATAATTTCGAAACTTTTACCCTTCCCAACAATTCATTAGGAACTCAGTCATTTTGATCACATCTTTGTTTTATGGCCGAAAAAATATGAGACATCTGCCATTTAAAATCATTCGCCCACCTGTTCCAAATTACCCTTTCATTGGTACCTAATTATAGAATGGGCCAACACTAATTGGAAAATTGAACCTGTCCAATAACATCGTGAAATGTGCACTAAATGTGCATGGCATGGGCAACATGTTCCAGCGGATTTCAGCAGGTGGTTTTGCAGAGGTTTAATAGTTGTCTGAAATCGAATAAATAATAAAATAAAGAACTAAATACCCTCGAGGCTGCTCGTTCGCGGGGGCTTTCCATCTTTACGTCATATCAGCTCTATAGACAATTCAATTAAAATCTGTAACTTTTTTGAATATTATTCAAATATTTTTTTGAATATCTCAGTCAGAAAACTTCATAAAAATCAAGGGAAAGAGGGTAGAAATTATATATTTTTGTAACTAGAATACGAAATGATACTTTTGTGTTCGAGAGTGGAAGTTATTTTTCCAAGCTTCAGCGAGGCAAAATAACCATTCGAGAACGCCAAAGAATTTCGATTTCTAGATGCAAACACTATTTTTTCGAAAACTGCATCAAAACTAATACGTTGTTAAAGTAGTACTTTCCTTAGCTTCCGAGTCAAAAGTTTTGAAATAGTCCACGCGGAATTCCATATTTATGGCTATATCTGTAGAGTCCGTCGTTTCTACCCAGAGTGTTCTCACTTATAATCAGGTATATCAGCCGTTCAAGAAAGCTTTGACAACTTAGCAATTGTTACATTCTGGGAGACAAATTTGACAAACCAGTCATCGTCCAAACGCCAGAAGAAAAAATTTCTCTGAATTAACGTGAACTAGTTTTTTCAATAGGTGATAACAGTAGTTGTTTACACGGACATACTGTGGTCATTCAAGCTAAACTGAAAACTGCTGTTGCATTAGGCACACTATCAAAGTTTTCATACCTAGCGAGGTAATAACATGAATTTACCAAGGGTGAAAATTGTTATACAAAAAGCATCAATTTCCGCACTTGTTAGGTAAACTACTATTTTCTACTAGCGTGCTGAAAAATCCACTCTTCCGCACTCATTTTAGTTTTGAAAAAGTCACTTTTCCGCACTAGTGCGGAGGATTATACTGACATTTAAATATTGCTTCGCAGAAGGTTAAAATTTAAAGCTCACCAAGTATGGTTGTATAGTTTAATATATATTTAATAATGAAAGTTCTTTATGTTAACTTTTGGGCGTTCTTTCCGCTAGTAGTAAAAATAGTATACCTAACACGAGCGTAAAGTGCCTTTTCCGCCCTTGTTAGGTGAACTACTATTTTCTACTGCGTGCGTAAAAATCCACTTTTCCACACTCATTTTAGTTTGGAAAGAGTCACACTATGTTAACTTTTGGGTGTTTTTTCCGCTAGTAGAAAAAATAGTGTACCTAACACGAGCGTAAAGTGTCTTTTCCGCACGCGATTTCTGCAATCGTGTGCGGAAAAGTATCACTTTCCGCACTTGTTAGGTAAACTACTATTTTCTACTGGCGTGCGGAAAAATCCACTTTTTCGCGCTCATTTTAGTTTTGAAAGAGTCACTTTTCCGCACTAGTGCGGAAAAGTTTTGTCCGCACTCTTTTTAGTGCGGAAAAACCATTTTAGTGCGGAAAAGTAGGTTTGTTCAGTTTTTGCGGATTATACTGACATAAATATTGCGTCGCAGAAGGTTAAAATACAAAGCTTACTAAGTATGGTTGTATAGTTTAATATATATTTAATAATAAACGTTTTTTATGTTAACTTTTGGTTGTTTTTTCCGCTAGTAGTAAAAATAGTGTACCTAACACGAGCGTAAAGTGTCTTTTGCGCTCGCGATTTCTGCAATCGTGTGTGGAAAAGTATCACTTTCCGCACTTGTTAGGTAAAGTACTATTTTCTACTAGCTTGCGGAAAAATCCACTTTTTCGCACTCATTTTAGTTTTCACAAAAAAAAAACATTTTAGTGCGGAAAAGTAGATTTGTTTTGTTTTTGCGGAGTATACTGACATTTAAATATTGCGTCGCAGAAGGTTAAAATAGAAAGCTTACCAAGTAAGTATGGTTGTATAGTTTAATATATATTTAATAAAAAAAGTTCTTTATATTAACCTTTGGGTGTTTTTCCGCTAGTAGAAAAAATAGTGTACCTAAGACGAGCGTAAAGTGTCTTTTGCGCTCGCGATTTCTGGCCGAACTTCGCTAACGCTTCGTTCAGCCATCTGCAATCGTGTGCGGAAAAGTATCACTTTCCGCACTTGTTAGGTAAACTACTATATTGCAAAATATAAATTAAAGTTATGTCAGTCAGTCAGCTGAATTTGGGTCAGAGCCGGTCCAGTCAGCCACAATTTATATACGGGGTTTATCAACAATAATGCGTGGGTACACGATAGCTACTTTCCAGGGCGTTTCCGAAATTGCAGCAATTCAGAAAATGAGTTGTTATATGGAACATAATGTATCATTAAACGGCAATAATTTCAGTTTTTGAAGCACTCGAAATTTTTATGAAATTTAAGCTAATTTCAAGTTACAACTCGAAATAAAAAAAAATATCGCATGTCCGCTCTACGCCTTCGTAATTTCCAGCCTAGTTGAACTATTGCATTGATTATCTATTGCGAGCGCCCGACTTTTTTTGTTTTAAACCTACCTTTTGAAATGTCATATCACAAATTTCCAGAACAATCTGTATGGGGTTAGCAATCAATATTTTATAAATCTGCATAGAGCGAGAAAAAAAATTAAAATACTTTTTTAGTCTGTTTTAAAAACGCAGTACATTTGAAAATTCTTTTTAATTTAAATAATTATTTTCTTTTTTTCAGTCTTTTGTTCAGTCAGTTGCCTCTTGGTAGTTTGAAACCGATTGCGAAATTTTTACAGAACAGACAAACATTATTATTCTCAGTCAGGTTGGTGATCCAATAACACTATTTTATTGGGGAGGATTTATTAGAATTTAGTTCAAGAAAAACTACTTTTTTCTTAAAAAACCTTTCCTGAAGCTTTAGGACTTTTATAAAACAATCATTAGGTAATAATGAGTTTTATATGATGGAATAGGTCAAAAATTGTAAGGAATAAAACACGTGATGCCACAAATACTGAAATATTTACAATGAATTGAATTTTACAGGTATGCTACCCAGGTAGCACCTCATGTTGGCTGAATCTTGTTTTCATATTGGGCCAATATGGATATATTGTAAATGTAAAAATAATATTGAACCAATATGGGTTCATATTGGAAAAATAATATTTTATTAAAAATATTGGTGGAATATTGGTTCAACCTGTTCTGAATGTATATTGTTTCATGAAAAATTGGGTCAATATTGGTTTAATAATGTTCACCGATATCGATAGAGCGATATTGCCTACATATTGTTTCCAGCATCTAGCTCCAATATTGCGATTTCAATATTACTCTCATATCGATTTTCGAGATAAAAAACAATATTGTATATCCAAGTTTGATAGCACATTGTTGAAATATTATTTAATCCATATACTAAAAATTATATTGACCCTATATTGATTGAGATTGTTACGAAAACCTTACGCAAATATTTGACAAAATTGATACAATATTACAAAATACATAGTAACATATATTAAATAAGGCTTCTCACAATGCATTTACAAGTCAATCTACTCAGAGGTAAATTGAAGTAGAAACGAAATTGTAGAATTTTTAAATTATTCGACATTTTCTGGAAATATTTCATCAATGTTTCCAAGGCAACATATTCACTTTGAATATTTTACCAATATATGCAAATGATATTGTACCAATATCCCTAAATATTTTGGGTCCAATATTGCTTCCTCAATATTTCACAAATATTATTTGTATAATGTCCAAGTAATATTGTGCCAATATCCCGAAATAATTATAACATCTCGCCTATATTACGTTTTAATATTTGGCCAATATTTTACCAATATTATTCCAATATAAGTGTGCTATGCCGATATTGTACTTATATCGCCTAACATTTTGAGGCCAATATTGCTTCGAGAATATTAGACCAATATTATTTTTTAAATATTGGACCAATATCGCCGAATGTTCACATTTTTTTCTAGCCAATATTATTAGTTGAATATTCTGCCAATATTTTCACAATATTGTATCAATATTGTCCCAATATTGGTGTGCTACTTGGGTAGTTACCCATCTCATTTTTATTTTCTACAAATTATTATAATTAGAAACTTTGGCAAAAAAACAAAATTTTTTTTTAGCTAAACCGATCCACATCCCAAACAAATTTCTCGATGAAATATGATTTTATCACGATGTCGTTATTAACATATCATGCAATAACATTGCATTGTCATCCAGTTCTGAGTTGTTTCAAGTTGGTTGAAAATATATTGCAAAAGTTCCTAACATACAAGCACAAACAACGTCTTGATGTCTTCTTTTGTTTATTTGTTTAAGAGTTAGAAGGGGAGGCTAAGGAAACAACAAACCTCTGTGGCCTAGTCCAAGAACTTCTCGTAGAAATAATACAATAATTCAACTGTTACTGTTATTTTGAACCGATACTACATAACATTTATCACGACGTTTAATAATTTTCAACAAAATACCTTCTGCTGCCAACACATTTACCAGACATATTCAATAATCATAAATCTCTCACCAAGAAAGTACAGTTACAAGTCGTGCAATCTGAGTTATATACAAATCGATCACAAAATGACTCACTTTTACTGAATAAAAATTTTAACGGGGTCGAAAGTAATACTCATTAGCTAGAAATTAAGCATCACACATGTATATCTGCATTAGATGCATTGATTTAGACGATATTGCTTGAATAGTACGTGGCTCAGAGTTTAATAAATTTTCATATATCATTGGTTTGTTTTTTCTTCACATCTAAACTCAATAGTTATTTTTTTCACATTATGTACAACTGATAAGTACTGTTTTCGTCCCATTCTGAAAATTATGTACTTATCCATTCAAAGATAGTCGTTGCCGACCGATCTTAAACCCTTTTTACTCCCATAGAAACCTACAACGTAAGTTAATTGTGGTCAATACCTGTCAAAAAACAACTATTTCCCTGGCTCATACCACGACGGGTATTGAAATATATCAAACAGATACTCGTGAAATGTACCTCATTGCAGAGGAAACAACTACAAGGTCTCCCTGTTACCCAATTGCAGAATTTTGTTCTGATTCGTGATATGATTTGGACAGGGGGATCATCTGCGGACTAGTTTCGTACAGGGTAGGTCACTACAGACAGCTTTGAGGCCATCTGTTCCCCGTCCGAATCATCCCTTGTGTAAGGCGCTCCATCTCGTGAGAAGATCAAGATATGTGAACAGATATCTGACAACCTCTCAACATGGATAATGGAAGTGCTTCCTGATCTGCTCGTGAGGTGGAGCGGCTTACACGGCTGTCCAAATCAAAACAAAATTCTGCAATGTGGTTACAGGGAGCACTTGCAGTTGTTTCCTCTACAATGAGGTTCATTGCACTAGTATATGTTACATATAAGTAATTTAATACTCTGCGAGGTATTAGCCAGGACAGAAGTTGTGTTCTGACAGGTATTTGCCACAATAAGACTACGTTGTAGGTGAATAAGGGAGTAAAAAGGGTAAAACATCGGTCTACAATGACTATCGTTATTAAACGATCTCTCAAAAGAACACTGAGCTTTGTGTTGAGATATCTGAATGTATTGAAAAGAAAATACACAAACATCATACCGAGTGTTAACGGAAAGTGGCTCGCCCCTATAAGTAAATCTTTTGTTTTTGAATACATTGGAATGAAATTTGGAGGATCTAAATGATACATAAAACTGCATTTTTTGACAATTGATTCAGCTTCATGCATCTTCCGGTCTCAGCGAAAGTGATATAAACTTTCGATTTTTAAATGAGACACCCGGTATATTTTCACTTTTGTCTCCATATGACATTTTGAATATAACAATGTATCATTTGTTACTTTTACCAAAAATTTTCAAAATTTTGAAATTTATTTTTGAATATAAAGGGCGAATACGTTCAAATTATTTATTTTAGTATTGGGAAAAATACAACTTTACGGTTTTCGGTTAAAATGCATCTGCTGTGTGGAATTTGATTTTTATTTTATTCCTACTATTTTATTATAAATGACAACATAGTGGCTGGTCAAGTAAAAAAACAATGGAGAATTTGTATACGATTTCAAACTGCATTTTTTGACAAGTAACTCAGCAATTCAATTTTAAAATTTGTATTTCTAATTTTCTTAATTGGGAATTTTGTGAATTCCATTACGATTATGTTGATACCGCTTTACTGTTATAGGCTTCAAACAAACTTTCGTAAAGAAACTTAAAAAGATTTCTCCAAGATCTTTCTTAAAATGAAACAACATTTCAGATTAAAATGAGATTAAAATACATCGGGTAACCTGTGACCTACATAACTGATAGAACAAGTTAATTAAGGTTAATTGAAAAGAAAAAAAAACATTACTTGTCGATATGTTATCTTACCTCACTTCTCCCAATCTTAATTAGGAAACTATTGTGTACCCTATTGATTGAAGAACATGTTAATAATATCATTTATACAAAGAGATATTAGTTTTTGGATTCATGGTTTTGTTATATCATTTGTGTTGGTCACAGGTTACTCGATGAATTTTAATATTATATTAATCTCAAAAAGAAAGATCTACCGTAATATTTTTAAGTTTGTTGACGAAAGTGAAATCAAGAAACAGCACCGGACTTCACTAGAACCACCTTGCAGAGAGAGAGAGAGAGAAGTTCATGTTCATTTTGGCGACTCGAAAAGATAAAAAGAGTAGAGAATACAGGTAGAAACATTGGGCAACTTTATTATTTTTTTACTGTTTTTATTGTATTTTTGGGCAAATAAATTATTATTATTATTAATATTATAGCGCCCTCTTTTCTTTCACCTACCTGCACAAATAATTAACCTTATAGATAATGAGTTGTGCCCATCGACTAACACAGGTAGCTACTTAGTTTCCAGTAAGTCTATTGACCCAAAAATCAAAACACAACTTCCGCTTTACTCAGGATGTTATTACATCATCAATTTATTTCATTAACAATTTACTGTTAGTTCGCAGGCAAGAAAAGAAGTGGCAATGGACAGGAAATGTGATTGGAAATGAACTTGTTATTTCGAGAGTTTTTGCTCGAAAAATGCGGAGTAATTCTGGTTTACACGTTGATGGTGACTGGTTCTAACGTTTTGGTCTATTTAACACGCCAGCTTGATACTGAGTGGAAAATGATAGCGGAGCTCGAATGAATCTAATACCATGTTCAAGATTGTGGAAATTGTTGCTAAAGAGTGCTGTTGTTTCGGAAAGTATAAGATTTATCAAGAAACAATTCAATCCTCCACAAGAAATATACTCAGTTATTTCTCAAAAAATGCAGTCGTTTTCTCAGAAAACCTAATTGAATTCCGATATCAAATTTCAGAAAATTAGATTTGTCATAACTTTGCTAAAAATTATAGTAGAAGAAAAAGAAAAAGTGTATATCATTCCTGAAGACTTCTACTTCCTCATGCAAATATAATATGTGAGTATCTGAGTACCCAAAATGTGTTTTATTCCACTTCCCATAACCCTTCTACGATATTTACCGAGGATCCGAAAGTCATGTATATTTTAGTTGATATGAAATAATAATACTGAAGCAGGAATCAGTACCCTCTTTGGACCATATGCAACGATTTTAGACTAGTGAGACAAGTCTCACTTATACATGTAAAAAAAACTGGGTTTTACTCCTGCCTCAGTTTTAAACTCGCCCATAATCCCTGCAATTTCTTCAGTAAATGTTGAAAATAATCGCTCCTAGATAAAAAATTAAGTATGTGATTTCAAGCTTGAGGTTTGCGGTTCACAATAGTATTATTAAACATACAGTGCTAGTCTAAAGTCCGTTCCCCCCTACTAATTGTTGAACCACCTGGTATATCGCAACGAAATTTGGAAGGCTCAAATAGGAGATAAAACCTACTTTTTCAGGAGAAAATTTCAGCTAAAAGTTTCAAAATGGCAGCTGAGCGCCATCTTCAATCATTTTTTTAAATTGTGTTGTTGGATTCCTTATGATCGTCCCTAACCGATCATGCAATGATATACCGGGTGTTCTATTTAAAAAAATTATTGAAGATGGCGCTCAGCTGCCATTTTGAAACTTTTAGCTGGAATTTTCTCATAAAAAGGTAGGTTTTGTCGTATTGGCGGTGTTGGGTGTTTGTAGAAATCTCACATTCACCTACCCGGCTAGCAGTGGGTCTCCTGCCGCCAAGACGCATTTGGTCCGAGTCCATGATTCGGTAACCAATTATTCAGTTAGTCCCACAAAGACAATAATTCCCGAGGTTATATAGCAAGGAACTGTCGGATTTTTCAACAAGATTCGACAATTCAAATATTGAATTTATAAACAAAATTAATTCGGAAAGTGACAGAGTACTTTTGAATACAAAAAGAATTATTTTGAATTAAATGTTGTAAAGTTTAAAGTCTGTGATGCCATGGTACTATAGACGAATTCATTTTTAAATTAGCCCAGAAGAGCTTTGTTCGATGACTGCAACTACCCTAGCAAACACCGACTGCTGAAAGAAAGGTATGTCATCGGGATTTGCCCGGTACTTGAATATTCAAAGTAAAAAAAAAAATATTAAAATGTCTTTTCCACTTTCAGGAATGTCCAGGTCCAGAAGGGATCCTTGGTAAGTATACCAGCGTATACAATGAAGGTAAGTTAATTGACTCCCCACAGCATTATGTGGCAGCCAAGCTTTGAATATTCTTTTCACCTTATATTCACCTAGCGAGCCTGCACAGGTCTCGCTTTATTTTCTTGTTTTCTTTTCAGGACAGGGACATGAAGTAAAACGCCAATTCCGGGGTAGTACAACCAGCCAATTCCTCCGTTTCAACCAAGAGCGGGCCTACGATTCCTTCCATTCCATTTTTCCGTTGCAAAACCAATTTCCAAATATTTTCATCACGAAAATAAAATCAGATTTCTTTTTATGCAAAGAAATATCGTATAATGTTCAAAGCCAAGCTTTTGAACAAGGTTGGTGACTAATCGCAGGTGAAATATATATTCATAGAATTATATTTCCAAAATCTTATAGAACGAGTACTCAATTCCTCGCCCCAAGATTATAAAACTCGTAGTTTCGGACAACGCGCCGGCTTAAGTGCCAAGAGTCAACTGATTAAATCGCCGAACTGGCGTATATTTATAGTCTGGCCGCACATTCTTGTCGGCCAATCAGAAGCCAAACCGCTGGTGGGCGGGGCTTATTAGAAATTCTCCTTCGGAGTTACTCTCCGATTCGAATTTTTGAGACGGATTTTTATTTACTATTTTTGCAGTCAGAATTGATTCTGCTGCACTAGTATTTGGAAATTTTGATTTCCAAACGGGGAGTTATGACAGTTTTTATCTCCTATTTGAGCATTCCAAATTTCGTTGCGATATACCAGATGGTTCAAAAATTAGTAGTGGGGAACTGACGTTGGACTAGCAATGTATGTGCATATACGAATAAGCAATTATTTTCAACATTTACTGAAGAGAATGCCGGTTGTATGGGTAAGTTGAAAATGAGACAGAAGTAAAACAATTTTTTTTTCGGCATGTATAAGTGGGACCTGTCACACTACTCTAAAATTGTTGCATATAGTCCAAAGAGGGTATGGGTTGCTGCTTTAGTATAATAATTCCAGATTTACTGAATTAATCATGATTTTCAGATCATCCGCAAACATCTCCGTGAAGTGTGACAAAACACATTTCAGGTACTCAAATATTCGCATATTATATTTGCATGAGAAGGTAGGAGTCTTCAGAAACGATATGAACTTTTCCTTTTTCTTCTCCGGTCATTTTTAGCAGAGTTATGACCAATCAAACATTCAGCTCTGCCAGAACTTCCAGCGACTGGTAAGCGTGAACCTGAAATTTGATGTCGGTGTTCGATCACGTTTTCTAAGAAAACGAGCGCATTTCATAAAAAATTACTAGGGATCATTTTTGTGGGGAATTGAATTGTCTTTCATTTCGTTCAGTTGTTTTTTTTTTCGATAAATCATATACTTTTCAAGATTACAGCAAAAATCTATTATTTATTTTTAAACGAAAAAAATGAATATGTTCCATCCCTGAAATTTTGGTAAACAATTTTTTTTCGTGTTCATCATGGTTCCAATAACTAGCATACCAAGTTTGGTGGTGCTACAATCGATCCTCGTCTCAAAACCCAATCGTACTGGATTAATGGTAAAATTTGACAAGAGTGACAACTGCTCGGTTCCCGATCAGAACTAATGCTATAAAGAATGTATGAAGTAAACAACATTAGCAATGACAATATTGCTAATCCTCAATTGAATTATTATTACTTATTCTTTATTATCACATATTCGATACAATCTGGTGAATAATAATGATATTCCCTCTGACCGCAGGCCCTCTAGCTGGATCATCGCCACCCTCCAGGCTTTAGCATCTTCATAACGCCCTTGGTACTTAAGAAGGGGTTTACCTTCTGAAAAAAGTCAAAGTAAATCTGCGGGTGAAAGAGCGAGGTAAGAATTCCAAATGATGGGGGCGGAGTCTCAAAATAAAAGAAATCTAATAGTGTCTTACTTCAACTCATTTCGTTGTAAAATAAAAATTACTCATGGTAAGTTTAACCTTGAACGCTTCGAGGCTGTCTAAATAGGAATTCAAATGCTCACCGCTTTTTACCACTCTGGCCGACTTGATTTTATTACATTGTCCAGTAATCTCTAAAAGGACGAACTCAAATATGGGTAATAAAAATTAAAATTCTTGTTTTCTTCATTGGGATCGATATTTCGTATATTGATTGGTATTGATATAACTTATGAAAATATGTGCGGTTTAAGCAAGTATCATTATTAAAAAATACGATTAAGAAATCGTGTTTATCGACATGTAAATAGCAACGCTGCAAAATCATGGAAATTATGAGAAAACCATCCTACGGGTCTTCATTGGAGATATTTCTGGAAAATTTCTATGAATAAGTCCGCAGTTGCATTTTGTTCAATTGCATTGTTTTAGCGTACGAGACTTTCGCATTTCCTCATGTGTAAAAAATAAGTATGTAGCGCAATCAGACGTAAAAGGGTTACATAGGAATGTGTGTCAATTCAGTAATTTTTTTTTTTTATTTTGGAAGTTATTGCATATACCTATAGAACCAGTGCCCAATACCGGATAAATAGTAGGTATATTATATGTAACGATCATGTTTAAACGAGACGTAGGCGAGTGTCGTAAATGAGTTAGTAGCAATTACATGATCGTTTCATACATTATTTTTTTTACGACCGATACAATATCAAAACAAAACTTTATTTCAATCTAGTTATGTTCAAACTTTACTTCGACATGAATTTCAATACGAACATTTTGTGTCCACAAAGAAAATTTGAGTGTCTTTGAAAGTTCTTCGACGTAAAATAAAAAAAAAATATATAAATCTTTTTTAAATCAACGATCCACAATTATTTTGAAATATATGGTATGGTGGTGGTATAGTGGTTTTATAAGAGCGTGAAGAATAGCTTGCTATAATGTTGAGAGAGCATTACAATTTCTCCTCTACTCGCTCGAGGAAGAGATATCATTGCGTTTCTTGTTGCTCGCGTAGATTTCTGTCTATACCACAAATGAAAAGTTTCCGATACTGTATAATGAAAATCCATGTTATAGGGAGTAGAACATTTTTTACCCCTGAATGTCCTATATTTTTTTGGACGATGTTGAGAAGGAAATGATCGACTTGTCTCCAAAGTAACGGCATATGGATGTGAGGACTGAGCTCGATGGGTCGGTCTCGATAGGACCGCTAACGATGGAACGATTGATGATATTTCGGGAGAGCATCGTCCATGAAAATATGTATAAAACAGAGACAGATCGGCATCATCATCTAATATTACAAACTGCCCAAATATTAGGTTACCTGTGATAATTTTGCTTTTGAACTGAAGTAAACTTCAAAATTCTTGGTGCAAAGTTGTTTAATTTTTTTTAACAACCAAACTTGCTTAAAATAGTACAGTAACAAGAAAATGATGTTGAATGATATCAAGTGATAAAAAAATCAAATTTAATTATTTAATTAATTTATTAATGAAGTACCTGTTTATTTGGAATATGGAGACATGTAAGAGAACAAAAATAATTAAAGAAAAACCAGAGACGAGATTCAGCCGAACTCCCTACGTGAATAGGGATAACTTCTGCCTTTCCAGCTATTTTCTTAATTATCAATAGAACATGTCATTATATGGAGTACCACATTAACACATTATTTCATACATACTAAATAAAATATCACACTTGAGAAAAAACTGAAATTATCGCAGGCGAAATTTTGACAAGCTGATAAATAAATAGGTAGGAAATGAGAGCGGTGGACGATATAAAGTTGGGTTTACATAGTCCCTAAAATAAAATAAATGAGTGTTTATAGAGATGAGTGAATTATAATGAATGAGAAGCTGCTAATCAAAATTTGGATTTATATATTTCATAACTTTTATTTCTTTTATTTTATGTCCTATGAAATAAAAAATAGTGAATCTGGTAGAATTTCTGCAATTTTTTGATTTTTTTTATGGATATCTTCAGAAGGTTTCAATTAATACGTGTTTTCGAAATCACCTATACGGTTACAAAAACATGTATTTTCATCCTCTTTACAATGTCAAAATCTAGTAGTAAAGAGTATATTCCATAAATCAATGTTTTGTGTCTAATCATGTAGGTACATTGGAAAATGTGATTTGGAAAGTTCAATGTACTCATATAGCTTTCATATCAACAGAAATAAAATAAATATTCAACCATAATTTCGTTTCGAGAATTTGTCTTTTTGGGCTCACCAAGTATCGTCACAAAAAAGAGTAGACAAAACTTCATCTTCATTCTTTGTGGAATATCAATAATGAATCTACTCGTATTGTCTCTATAATTCAACACTATTTTTCGTTCACTGTGTAGACACATTGTAAAATGTATTCATAAAATATTGATTGAAAGTTTGATTTTGTGGAGGAAATCCAATTCTTGACATGATTTTTTGGGATTATGACCTTCCACAATCTGAAAATGAAAAAATTTTTAATCCAAAGAAATCTGTACAAGTGTAGAAGGGCAAATTAATTAATTTGCCCGATAAGTTACTGCGTTCACAAGACTGCTGTCTTGAAATAAATTAATTTTTGTCAGTAACGTACCCTACACTGAATTTGCCTATCTGAAAAAATGAAATCGAATTAACAAAGAATACGTCTCTTTTTTTTGAAAATTGTTGACGTTTCGGAGGCTGTATCTGCCTCCGTTATCAAAACTTCTTGGAAAGACGCTGAAGAAAACTGAATTTGAATTGCGGTTTTGGAAATAAGATCTTTCTTTGACAGAGTCAAATGAAATCTGTCATACATTCTTTTGATTGCCATTTGGTATCTTGATACATAGGGTGTTTGGTATCAATTAATCACCATTCTATTAGTTCTCATTTCATCTCTGAGGAGAGGTAACCAGATGCGGTCCATTTCGATGGAATTGGTTGAAAAGCAGTTGTTCGATAAAAGAATGCACGCAGTTTCCTTTAAATTTCTTTTTTCTTGATTTGATTCTCTCAATAAAATTTTGGTATTATTCCATTCCATCATATGATCGCCATCAGATGTTAGAATATGTTCGGATATTTTCGAACTCGTTATTTTTCGATTTCTGATGTATCTTTTATGTTCTTCCTGGCGCACAATCAATGGTCTTGATGTTTCACCTATATAACTCTTACCACACGAACAAGGTATGTTGTAAACACAATTTTTTGAACATTCACCAGCGTTTTTGGGTTTTGTATGTGTGAGTATTGATCTCAATGTATTGGTTGTTTTAAATGGTGTTCTTACATCATACCTATGGCCAATCCGTTTTATCTTTTCAGACAGTCCAGGGACATAAGGTATAATATTGTTTGTTGGATGTGTATGGAGATGTCGCATGTCTGTGTGTTGTGTTGTTCGATTGTAAAGTGTAGTACTATTTTCAATTTCATTAATGGTTTTTTCCACGAATTCATTTGGATAAGCATTTTCCCTGAGAACGGACTTTATAAAATTCAATTCTTCTTTCAGATTTTGTGTTGAATTGCAAACCACTTGTGCCCTGTTGTAAAGACATTTGACAATTCCCTTTTTCACGCTGGTGTGGTGATTTGAGTTATAATGGAGATATCTATTGGTATGTGTTTTCTTTCTATAAACAGTTGTGTTGACTCGAGATGTTGATTTTTTTATCAAAACATCTAAGAAAGGAAGTTCATCATCTTTTTCTGTTTCTAATGTGAATGTTATCGTTGGTTCTTGTTTATTAATGTAATCTAAGAACACTTTCAAGTCATCTCTACTCTGATTCCAAACAGCAAACACATCATCAACATACCTCCACCATACCCTGGGTCCATTATGGTATGTTTCAACGAAAAATTCTTCAAAATATTCCATAAAAGTTAATTGGCGTAATTCAAAGAATATGCTTCAAGAAAGTTAACGGAAAGCCCACACTTGGGCGAGAAGTCAATGAAAGAGTTTCAGAAAAACCGCATTTTCTGCCTCATCCTGTAAGTACCTATGTACAACATGATTAATATATTCAAAGTCGAACAATATTTTTCACAGCATGATATCCCCAAAAATTGAGAAAAATCCACTCGCAGGCAGTATTTTCCATAATTTGCGTTAGACATTCAACCCATTTTTGTAGCTCGACCTGTAGGGCCAGAAAAAAGTGTAATGAAGAAAGTTGCTTCTTTTGATCCCTACAATGATTAATCAAAAAATCAAAAAAATCTGTCAAGCCCCAGGAATACATGTATCCAGTGCCATGTCCTTTGCTGAAATGTTTCTGTACTTCCTCCCGAAATGAAGAGATATCAGAAGAATAAACGTTTGCTTGAACCTGAAGAAGAGTCCGATGAATACAAATCAGTGGTATACACTTCGCTAACCAAGACATAAAATCTTCGAAACGGGAAGGTTCCCAAGCGAATATCATCAATAACACCAATACATCCTGTACAACCCATAACCCGTTGTCGAAAAAGAGGAACCTAATTAATGACTTCCTAATTCAGGCCTTTTTATTAAGAAGAGGAAGCAGATGCACGAGACATCAGGTAATCGTGAGAGAGATCTTAAATGATTCCTACACGAATGCCTCTTTAGGATCTGAAATATCGACCTTCACAAAAGATTCTATTAGAAGATTCGTCGATTATTATCGCGTGCATTACAATAGCTGAAAGGTAGGTTTCATTATTGCAAGACAGGTCTCTGTTTGGAAAAATATTTAGGGATTTATTCGGATTGTCCGAATTTTGTTTAGAAATTCATTGCTTTGGTTGATGAATGTGTTGAAAAAAACTCACAGAGACCTAATGTATATGGCGCTACATGGCTAAAGTGACAATAATAATAAATTCTTCAACAGTTCATGATTTCAACTATTTTCTTTACCTTTTGAGATATTTACAAAAAACCAATAAAAGGACCCTTTTTTTCAATAATCATTGTTTAAACAATTGCACAAAAAAAATTGAGTTGCAATTTGGATTTTAGTTATTTAATAAAGTATCCCCGAAGTCATGGCGCAAGTCGCTTACTATTAGAATTAATTTCCACAAAAAATTTATATTGGTTGGTCTAAAGGGAGTTATCTCATTTATAGCTTTTAATAAGCTTTATTAGAATAGAATATAAACCATTGGAAGTTTTATTTTTCAGATCTAGTATGATGTTTTTTTACTTCATACTCATCAAGAACAATGAAAAACATGGAATTTCTCTGTCTGCAAAGAGTAGTAGCAATAATAATAGATCTTCATTTCCCGCATATACAAAAATCGATCTATAGGTGGTCCAAATGTTTCAATGAACATTTCCATGCAACTAGCAATTGCGGAGACATCCTTTCAGGAATCTGGACGGATATTCATTATAGTTATAATTCAACGTTCGTCGTGGTATTAGCCAGGAAAGTAGTTGTTTTCTGATGGATTTTTGACCCAATTATTCCTATTGCATGGGATTATGGCAATAAGCGTCGTCCTGGTAGTGCAGGACATCTTGTTTCTCTCTTGACAAGCTTATTGTGAACAATGCATGCAGATTTCTTTAATTAATATACAGGGTGTTCCTTAAAGACATGCTAATATTTGAAGGGGGGGATTCTTTGACTTATTTCAAGGAAAAAACTTTCTATAAACGTATGTCCTAAAAGTCCTAACTTTTGAGATAGAGGGTGATAAAGTTTTGAAAAAAAATCAGTTTTTTAATAATAACTGAGATAATATTGTAGACGTTTTTATAAAATTTGGTACATGTCTTCTATGCATCAAGGTGCATTTTTTAATGCACAAACATTTTCATTTTCTCAACCAGTGGCGTCCGTACGGGTTTTGCATTGAATATTTTTGGAGAAAGAAATACTACGCCACTGCTTTCTCCTGAAAAAAAATACTTTTGAGATCATCATTTATTTTTGAGCAAATTTTATCTCTTGAGTTTTCTTTTTCCGCCGCATGGTTTTCGCTTAAAAAAATAAAAATCGTTTCATTTCAGGATCAATTCTTCAAAAATCTGATGCGGTGTGGAAATGTTTGTGCATCGACTGAAAGCAAATTGAGGGATCAGATTTGTTCCAAAATGAATGAGAATCCAACTCTGAATATTTTTCATCAAATTGTTTGGCGTATTTTGGTTGATTTTTTGTTATACCCATACCATATTTTACGAGTACAGGCATTACTCCCTAGAGATTTTCCACAGCGTGTGAACTTCTGTCAGTGGTATCTTCAGAGTATTGCACTAAATCCGCAGTTTGAGTCACAAATTTTGTTCACAGACGAAGCAAATTTTTCTCGGAATGCTATTCAAAATTTCCATAACAATCATATGTGGGCAGAAGAAAACCCCCATACCATAACCGAAACCCATTTTCAACACCAATTTTCGGTTAATGTATGGGCAGGAATTATTGGTTATTATCTAATAGGCCCATTTTTTCTACCAGGACGCCTTGATGGTCGGTCTTATTTACACTTTCTCGAAGAAGAACTAAATGGGTTGCTTGAAGATGTACCAATTGCGTTAAGGAATCGAATATGGTACATGCACGATGGAGCCCCTGCTCATTTCAGTGTAATTGTCCGAAACCATTTAAATACAGTTTATCATAATCGTTGGATAGGTCGCGAAGGGCCTCAGCAATGGCCAGCAAGATCCCCTGATCTCAACAGTTTAGATTTCTTTTTATGGGGGCACCTTAAAACTCTAGTGTATAAAACTCCCGTTAATACTTTAGAAGATTTAAGAGAGCGAATAGTTGCCTCGTGTGAAACTATTCGAAATACGCCGGGAATATTTCAACGTGTGCGTAATTCCATGCGTAGACGGGCGGAAGCATGCCTATTAAGTGAAGGTGGCCATTTCCAACAATTTTTATAATCAGTGTTAGTTGTGTCAATAATTAATGAATTTGATCCGTTCATTTAAACTTACTTTTATAAAATAAAATAAAATTCGTTTTTGTACAAGCTGAAATCCATATTTTTTTGATTCTCATTAATTTTGGAACAAATCTGATACCTTTATTTGCTTTAAGTCGATGCACAATCATTTCCACACCACATCAGATTTTTGATGAATTGATCCTGAAGTAAAACAATTTTTATTTTTTTAAGCGAAAACCATGCGGCGGACAAAGAAAACTCAAGAGATTAAATTTGCTCAAAAATAAATGAGGATCTCAAAAGTATTTTTTTTTTGAAGAAAGCAGTGGCGTAGTATTTTTTTCTCCAAAAATATTCAATGCAAAACCCGTACGGACGCCACTGGTTGAGAAAATAAAAATGTTTGTGCATTAAAAAATGCACCTTGATGCATAGAAGACATGTACCAAATTTTATAAAAACGTCTACAATATTATCTCAGTTATTATTAAAAAACTGATTTTTTTTCAAAACTTTATCACCCTGTATCTCAAAAGTTAGGACTTTTAGGACATACGTTTATAGAAAGTTTTTTCCTTAAAATAAGTCAAAGAATCACCCCCTCAAATATTAGCATGTCTTTAAGGAACACCCTGTATACAAAGAGCAGACAAACAAAGAATAAATATTATATAGAAAAACGCGGAACCATGAACATGGATAGGATAGGTCTTTGCAGACAATAACTAATGTCTGCTACAAACGATTCAACAAAATCTTCATGTAAAGGCAGAAGCTGAGACACCGCCCGCAGCCTAGCGTTCACTAAACCACGGGCGCCATCTGAACTCCAGCCCCTCAACCAAAGCAATACCCAGAACTTGCGTGATTAATCTAACCACTAATACAACTTAAAGAAATCTGCATTGCATTGTTCACAATAAGCTTGTCAAGAGAGAAACAAGATGTCCTGCAATACCAGGACCACGCTTATTCGCTTATTCGCTTATTCCTATTGTATAGGATTATAGGATTATGGTAATAAGCGTGGTCCTGCTAGTGCAGGACATCTTGTTTCTCTTTTGACAAGCTTATTGTGAACAATGCATGCAGATTTCTTTAATTATTATATACGAAAAGCAGAAAAACAAAGAATAAATATTATACAGTGCGGCTTTTTATAGTCCCCCCCCTTGTTAACTTTTGAACGGTTCGACGTAGAAACATGAATAAAAAACCGTTTCGAGGATTTCACCAATAATACTTTTTGAAATAAAAAAAATTGTGATTGCTCAATAGGGGGCGCGGGGAGGCCCATCGACTAAAAATTTTTAAATGGCATGGGGGGACGAGTGGCACATCGTTGAAAATATAATTCAATTATCTTCACAACCGTCTCAATTTTTTTGAATTTCGTTAATATTTTGTTTGCAATTTAAATTCGAAATATCAAATATAAATGCGGATCTGAATACTACTCATACCTCGATAAATTTGAACGGTTTGATGTGGAACAATGAAACCAAAAATTTTTTGACGGGTATTACCGATACTACTTTTTGAGAGAAGAAACATTGCAATTACTCGACAGAGGGCGCTGGGCGCACATTAACTTAAAAATTTCGAAAGGCATAAAGATCGAAATTGGGAAAAAAATGATGACAAAATTCAAAAATATTAAGGTGGTTGTAAAAAGAATTGAATTCTCTTTTCAAAGATGTGCCACTTGACCCCCCATGCCATTTAAAAATTTTGAGTCGTTGGGGCCCCCCCGCGCCCCCTATTGAGCAATCACCATATTTTTCATTTCAAAAAGTAGTATTGGTGAAACCCTCGAAACATTTTTTTATTCATGTTTCTACGTCGAACCGTTCAAATGTTAACAGGGGGGAGACTATTAAAAGCCGCACTGTATGGAAAAACACCGAATAAATACCTACATGAGACCTCTAATATTATTGTTCGCGTTTTTATCAATGTTTTTGTTTTCATATTTTTGCCAAACCAAAGTTTCCGTGGAAATTAAACAAATATTGATAAAATTTGAAACCCTCGTAGTAATTTCGTCGTTATTCAGATGATCCTGACTATCCTGAAGAAAGTAAGTAACGAAGAATTATACTCTTCACGAGAAAAAGTTTATCTTACGCAACGAATTACGTTTCAGTTTTATAAAACAGCTAAGCTACGCGAATAATTTTACTTACTATCAATTTATTTTAACTGTACTTCGTTCAGGCTCGCGGGCTGGGTTTTATCCAGTGGCACAGTATGATGAGTGGTAGAGGTAACAAAACAATTTAAATTGACAAAATAAATAGTATAAATGGTAATATTGTCAAAACCAAGACCAAGAACACCTATTATTTAAATAAATTCATCGGAAATAGTATATTATTTAACGAGCGGTAATGTCGGTCATAACTCACGCAGATGAAGTTTGCAGCACGAGCCGCAAGTGAGTGCTGTAATTCATCAAGTGTTGAAAAGGGGAACATTCTCCATGAAAATTGAACGATGGAAAATAGCGACTAAAGTTTGTCTTTCAGTCGCAGATGATTCCACAATAGATTTTATGAATTTCCCATTCATATTTTCGAACTATCATCAAGTGTGTTATGACCATTACCGCTCGTTATATACTACTTTATCTACGACTATAAAAATAAATACTAAGACACAAGTACAGGCAAAAAACTTTATTAACAAATCTTAATAGGTACCTATAACATTGCCATAAAATCTTTAGTTGTGATTATTCATTTTGTTTATTAATAAAATTAACAGTAAAGTTTGAACAACTAGTGAACTGAATATTTGGGACCGAATTATGCAAGTTTATTGTTTCTTTTTGTGTTTGTTGCATATATGTTGATGATGTAGGTACTGGTTGAGGTGTTATAGAACTGTATATTTTATTTGCAGTATCTGTCTTATTCTTTTCGGAATCATCAACGTACCCCTCAGCCACAGTAGTTGTTCGCCAACCGCCGTGTCGTTTCAGTGCCGTTATATCCCCTCCAGCATCTACTAATAAAGTTGCCGATGAGCGGCGAAAACAATGCCCTGTATATAAATTACAGTCGGGTACTTTTAAAAATGTAGCAATGTCTTACCCCATTGCTCCAAATTTATTAATGCCAATACTTTGTGAATGATATTTTCCATTTTGAAATTTAAAGAATAATATCGTTTGCGATATATCGGTAGGACGAAGATTTAAATATTTCTTAGCTATATGTATACTGTATAAAAGTTTCCCATAACAGTGAATTTTCTGGCAATTTTTGTTTTTGTATTTGGTACACTGACCATAAAAATAGATCCATGATCTTCTAAATCTGTAATTTGCGTAGAGCATAATTCTGCTGCACGACAAGCACCCATAATGCCCATTATTAAAACAACCTAAAATTAATTATAAAATGATAGAAACGATTGAATTATTGTGAGATCGATCTACCTTTGTCGCCAGATATTCCTCATCAGGAGCTTCATTTATGAAATTATTAAGTTGTTCTGGCGTAAATGTTTTTGCCTTTTTAGCTACATGTTTCTCTGATTGACGTTTAAGAAACGCACGTAATTTTAAATAATTCTCTATATTGATTCCATTATTTATGTTGAGTGTGCTTCTTAGCATGGAGTAGAAAGTCCATAGAGACGATGCTTTATATTTAGTGCCAAGTTCAGTAAAATATGCCAAAAGTACATTTTCTGTAAAGGATGACTTAATGTTCTTACTGCTACAACAATCTTAAAAATTTTTGTATACACCTCTATATTTGTTTTGGGATTTTTCAGGCAATAAATTCTGTACGGTAACAATAGATATTTGTCTTATTTCTGGAGGTGTACATAATAATTCATCTTCACTATCTGAATTCATCTTTTTCAGCACAAAATTCACAATAATGAGAATTCGTTATCAACTTAATTTGAAAACGTTAAAATTAATCAAGTGACACAAGTGACATAACTCCTCATCCGGCTTGTGCTTGTACAGAAGTACAGAGTACAGAAGTACAGAGTACAGAAGTACAGAGTACAGAAGTACAGAGTACAGAAGTACAGAGTACAGAAGTACAGAGTACAGAAGTACAGAGTACAGAAGTACAGAGTACAGAAGTACAGAGTACAGAAGTACAGAAGTACAGAGTACAGAAGTACAGAGTACAGAAGTACAGCAGAAGTACAGAGTACAGAGTACAGAAGTACAGAGTACAGAGCCACGTTGATATTCGGTTCGTTAATACGTCCAAGAATTTCCTATTTATTATAGTGAGTTATAGCAGTGAGTTATTATAACTCACGCTGTTTGTTTACAGATACTATAACCTGCTTAAAAACAGTTGAATAATTAGTATATAATATAATAGGAGTAGATAAACACAAGTTTTTTTTCTAGTTTTTTTAACGAAAGAGATAAGGTCAGTATCACCATGATACATACTGATACATACTGGCGAAAGTAGGTCAAACTAATGTAATAATGGAGAAGCGCTATAGTTCCATTTCGAAATTTTATTTTTCAATGTTGATTATTGAAAATACTCCATTCTTTATTTAGTTTCACCTGTCCCCGTGTCTGTGTGTGTTTCTGTAATCAAATCTTTCAAATAAAGAATGACACACTTCTAATCGTCGGATTGATTTGAAATTTAACAAGTGTACATAATTCTGGTGACAACGCATCATGATATTTTGTTAGAAAAAAAACCAAAATGGCGGCCATTAGAGAAAAACAAAATGGCGGCTCTAAAATGGCGGATGAGTTTCGTAATTATGATCCGATTCTAATCAAAATAGGTATCTGGAGCTTTTTGGGGTCGGCGATCATGATTCTTCTGTCAATATTCGAAAATTCCAGATGGCGGCTTCAA
Organism: Chrysolina haemoptera; assembly: GCA_958298965.1. Lineage (NCBI taxonomy): Eukaryota > Metazoa > Arthropoda > Insecta > Coleoptera > Chrysomelidae > Chrysolina > Chrysolina haemoptera. The sequence goes on along the minus strand of OY282597.1, from coordinate 25,404,066 downwards.
TATGGCGAAGAGTTTTGAAATATGATCAAATTCTTTTCAAAATTTGTATCTGGGGTGTTTTCGTAGTCGAAGATTATGATTCTTTCGTCGAAATTGGAAAACTCAAGAGGGTGGATCCAATATCCAGACGAGTTTTGTAATTATAAACCGATTTTATTCAAAATTGGTATCTGGGGGTTTTGTGGGTCGGAAATTATGATTACTCGATCAAAATTGAGAACTCCAAGATTGCGGCTTCAAAATGGGGGGTGAGTTTTGTGATTATGGTCTGATTCGATTCTAAATTGGTATGTGGGTTTTTCGGAGTATGACATTGCGATTTTTTTTCAAAATTCATATATTTAATTTGGCGTTTCCAATATAGCGGATTAGTTTTGTGATTATGGTCCGATTCGATTCTAAATTGGTGGTTTTCGGGATCGGAGATTATTTTTTGCCAAAATTCATAAATTAAATATGGCTGTTCCAAGATGGCAGTCGAGTTTTGTGATTATGGTCCGATTTGATTCTAAATTGATATGGGAGGTTTTCTGGGTCGGAGATTTTTTGTCAAAATTCATGAATCCACGATGGCGAACGAGTTTTTTAATCATGGTCTGATTCTCTTCAAAATTGGTATGTGGGGTCGAATATCATGAAAGTTTTGTTAAAATTCATGTGATGGCGGACGAGTGAATATTTAGGTGGCCTCCTCATTGAAGAGCTAGATTGCTCAAAACTCACAGGAAACGGCCCTCGTAATAAGCATGCTTTCTCTGAAATCCATAGATCAATGCGTACTAACTGCGTACTGACTTAAAAGCACGAGATAAAATAATATTTAAAAAATTTTAAAGACAAGCTCTTATTTAAATGCGCTACAGATTCAAAAACTTGCCGCTTTCATATTTGGACCGAAAACTTCTGGCGGAAATCTGTACCTAATCTGTACCTGTTTTTAATCTGTACCCAACTATAAAGAAATTATTTTTTACTTTTTAGCGCAATTGAATAAAAGATTTTAGTAGGGGGTTTATGCCAATCCTGGACCTCCCCCCACCACTGACCTTGAGAGTGACCCTGGGGAATGACCTTCAGAGGATGATCTGGTTAGTGGTTGGTGACCTTGAGGGTAGTCGACATTGGGGGTTGATGACCTTGAAAGTTGGTGACCATGGATTTTGAAGGGTGAATTTGAGTATGGGCCACCTTGAAAGTGTGTAACCTTGAGATCAATTGAGCTTGAGAGTGGATGACTGTTCAATTGGTTGACCTTCACTGTAGACCGATATCTTTGAAGACTATTGAGTAAGAGGGTGTATTGAAATTAATTTAGCATTGACATATTCGGTTGAAGTGACCTTGAATATTTTTCTATCTTCATTCATTTCAACCTCAAATATACCCCTTCCCTTCAACGATTGCTATAAAAGCTAGAGAGTAGATACTTACGAATTCAGTTTGCACCGCCCATAGTACCAGAGTGAGCATTCATAATAAGTTTTTCTGAGTTGGCATCGAACTATAGTGCACCAAAAGGAACACATCGCAATTCAGGTGAAAATATTTTATAGTTTTCTACTATAATTTCTACATATTCGAAAATGGATACCCTAAAATTTGATTTTGAAAAAATAAATTCTGCTATTCAACACATAGAAACTCTAGAACAAAGAACTATAACATCACTAACGATCGGTAAAGCTTATAAAGTTGAAAAAATGTCAATGTATTCTACACGATATGGTAAATCTATTCAGGTAATTCTGTTGGAAGATAATGTCAAATTCAAATCATGGCTTCCGAAACGAGTCACCGAGCAATTAACAGATGAGATTATTCAAATGATAAATTCATCAAAGTCCAAAGTGGTGATAACATATATAGGGCAGAGTTCTCAGGAATTTTCTGGTTCGAAAACCCGATCGTTAGTAAAGTTCGATGTGATAGAGTAAAAGTATAATTATAATATGTAAATTCATGGTAGAATATAAAATATTGTTAATCCACCTACTCAAAACATATGGTGTGTATGATATAGCTTGTGATAATGATTTTAAACTGATAGTCACTATTTATTTTTCAGAACTTCCATACAAAGATGTGGATGCAATATTCCAGCGAGTTGTGGACAGAGGCTGTAGATATAGATTCTGCAATTGAAAGATTGCGTTGTGAATTGAATGATTTGAGTTGGGATGCACTACATTCGGCAAATTATGATATGAACATTTGTTTTGATGTTGAGGAGGTCCGACGAGTTTTGGAGCTCAGCAATAAATATGACTTTGGTGTAAAGTTGTGTAACAAATATTCCTATGGACTCATTAGTTTGGATGAGTATTGCAAGCAGATGATTGAAGCGGAAATGAGAAGATTTTTATCAGACCTAATTGCATATTTACCAGGAGATATAACAGAAAAATATCAACTGAGAAAAGACGAGTATAGCTCAAATGGAGAAGAAGGAAATGTGTGTGAAAGTGGTGAAGTTTTGCAGTCTACATAGAAAATTATTTTTAGTATGCATATATTAATATTCATTTTATAAATAAAAACAACATTGAAAGTATTTTTTTTTATTTACTACTATGTTATTATACATTCAAAATATGAAAAATAAGATACATATCAATAAAATATTATGATAATCCAATCTGAATTGAACCATTGAGTGCACTATAGCTCAAATAGGCATCGTGTAGTATAAGTGCATATACTTTCGTGTTGGCGGGAAATTTTGTCTTTCGGGTTTCGAACTCAATTTTGATGTCGACGGTGGATGACTTCATGGCATCAGGTTGATGGGAGCAATCGATGACGAAAAGAGGATTATTCCGGAAGCTTCCAATATCCATCATTGGTTCACTCATAGGCTTGTTGTAGTAACTGCGTTGGAAATTTTCATGAGCATAGTAGGCTGAAGAGTCCAATTTTTTATCGAAATCCAGATTCCAACGTTCGTATGGAAATACTTCAGAATTCAAATATAAACGGATATTATTTATATTTGCATTAATAAACTTCGTCGCATCTTTTGAAATATTTTCGGAATGATCTGTGTCTTGGAACCCGATAATGATGAATCGAGGCCTTTCGAGGCTATTGGTAGTTTTCACAGCCCATACGTCTGAAGCTGTATCACGAAGTGATGGTAACTCATAAAGATCCCACATACGGTAGGCCATTTTGATTTTGGCACTACTATTTTTATTAATTCGGTTCAAGAGCTTCAATTTCTGGCGATCTTCTGGTACAATATGTCTGATTCTCCATTCTATTTTCGTGATTTCTAGTTCAGCATCGACCCCGCCTTTGAATGAATTTTTGAAGGATCGAGCTATAATCAGAATGAGTTCCTGCTTAACATTCAAAATACCCTTGGTGTAATCTTCAGCGAATCCCATAATGTATTTTAGGGGCAGTTTGCCGCTGAAAAAATTACTTGCAGGATCCAGTATATCTTGTTTATTCTGATTGAGACCCCAACCTATTGGTAGTAAACTATTCTCATGTGTTTTTCTGAATGATACCATAGTTTTCAATGTGGTTGTTATGCCTGGCTTTCGTACAACTGCAACTTGTTCACCACCCATTTCGTATCGGATTTCATCAAACAAGAAAGCCAGAGCATTATTGGAAAGATAACATCGTTTGTTGGGCTCTGAAGGTGTGAATTTTCCCTCGATATAAATGTAGCTATCTGCTATATCGAGAATTAGATCTTGAAAATTGATGGGAATTCTGATTTCGTCCGAATTCTTATAATATGGTGATCCATAGGGCTTATATGTATGCTCATGCAAACTAATCAGGGAATGATCGAAAATTGGCTCTTCAAAAACTTCTAGCATATCGCTTGTAGTGAAAGCGGCCATGTTTTATTTCTTCTTGGTATTCCTGATCTTCAAGCCAATTGATTTCAGAAAGTTTAGATTACTAGAGCTGATGGTATATCTTGATTGTTTAACGGGCTCACGTGAAATGAATCGGTTTATGATTTTTCTCTTCTTTATATCAGCATGATCCTCAACCCCATTGTACATACACCGTTTCGGTTTCAATCGCCGGACATTATAACAAAACCCCATTGTATTTTCTTGGCAGAGGTCAATATTACAATTTTTTCAACTCCAATTTTATAATTATTCTTTAACCATTGAACTCGATCAGATGCCCACGATCGTCCAAAATGCGCAGAGTAATGTTGTCGAGATACTGACGGCCTTCGGGCTTGATTGGCATATAAATTATATTTCGTGGTTCCTTTGTGAGTTTGTATCCTGGCTCGACATCAATACCGAATTCGAAAATGCTGTGACATTCCTCACCATTCAAATACGCTCCAGACGTGACGTTACAATCCACACGGATTATTCTCACATTATTGATATTCACAGGTAATGTTGATTCATGTGTTTCACCGATACCAAAGACCTTAGGCTCGAATCCTAAAAGACCAGCGATAGAGTTTTCATGTAAGAGGTTGATGTAATATTTCGATCGCATTTCACATTTCAGTATTGTTGTTTGGATGTAGGAGAAACACATCATCCATATTCTTTTCGGTGACATTTTCAGCCAGTTTCTCTTTAGATCTAATGGATCGCTGTATAACTTTATTGATTTCATCAATTTCATAAGCGCCAGGTGGAATTTTAATGGTTATGGGTGGAGAATTGATTCGTTTTGAAAAGCTGATCACATTATTCTTCACAGTAACATTGAAAATTGAATTGTAGGAATAGAAACCATGTAAACCCAAACCATAACTGCTACTCGTATCCAATTCGACTGGTGGGTAAAAGTTAGCGCTCAACTCGCTTGAGTCTCCTGATAGCGAGAACGTTCGTGACATGACTGTTCAATTGTTAGTATTCCAGGACATTTTTTTGCTGGAAACAGAAATGATACAGCATCCGTCTCTTTTTTGGTGGTGATGTTAAATGGGTGTCAACATCATTTTTTGCTACTACATTTACATCCTTCACATTACAGTAGCAACAAAATATTTTTCGGGGTATTGGTCCATCATTCACATCAGATGAACTGCAAGTATCAACATCATTATAATGCTCCTGGCAGTACTTATACTTCAAGACATCAATATCATTTTGAAGGTGTGGTGGTAGTTTATCCCACACTGCCGCAATTTCCCCAGCAGCACATCCAATCAACACTTCTTTGGGCATATCAGAAAGTTGTTGTTTACTCATTTTATTCAAACTACGTAATCTAGAATATGCATTTAATGAATGCGCCATCCTCTTTATGCTTTCTCTATCCTGGATAGGGGTTTTGTCCATAGTGGCTTACCGTATAGAAACTGCAGACACAAATGACCACACCACACTGTATTGAATAGGTTTTTTGAATTCTGATGCTTTAAATATAATCCTAGACCTTTGCGGTATGGTTTCAAATACATTCCTTTGCCACTTTTACCGAGAGCAATAGCTTCCATGTACTTATTGTGGCGGTTTGACTCATTCAACTGGTCTCTACTAGCTCTTGCTGCTTGTACTGCTTTAGTTATACCTGCTGCTGCTCCAGTAAGAGTGCCAAGTGCTGATAACCCAGCAAATATTGGTATGAGTGGTAGAAGTCCACCAACTTTGGGAATTGGTATCACCCGAGGTGTACGAATTTTATTTTTTCTCCTGCCTCTTTTGTGTATTTACGGGCTGCTTTCAGCGCGATTTGGGTGGCTTTTCTCAAATTATTTGCAACAATTTTACCTCCTCCTGCTTCACGTAAAACATTTCGCACCTTTCTTACAATGCCAGAACCGAAGGCTACTACCTTTCTAATATTTTTTGCTTTTTTCTTCTTAATTTTTCTCATAGCTCGAATATTTCCCTGTTTACACGGTTTAGTTGACTCGCATCCCATACCAAATCGACGCTTTCCCTTCATTATATTTGTAACCAACCAAGCAGAACCTTTCTCTCCAAGAGAAGCGTTTTTGTCTTTGAATCTGCTCCAAGCAGCTTCTTCAAGCTTCTGGTCTGCCTTGTGCCTACTGTTGAGATCCGAATTCAGTGAATAAGCAATATCGTGCTCCTTGCATGCGAAATCTAGTTTATTTATGCCGGGATCTCCTCTTGCCAACCTCTTATGTAAGCTTGTTCCAGGACCACAGTACTGATAACCACCAGGTAGATGCAAATCAATGGGTAGTTTATTGATTAGAGAATTAACCAAACCTCTACCGCCCACTTGTTCACGTTTACAACCGTTCTGATTGAGTTTTGTCATTTAAATAAAAGATTCAGCGAAGCACTGCACTTATATAGTCTCTAGCTGTCGTACAATGCGCATTGTGAAACAGAAACAAGAGTTTAAAATCGATAATTTTGACGAAAAAGTAAATGATGGACTGGGGAGGCACAGTGAACGACGCCATGGATCTCTCCTCCCATTATCAATTAGGGGTCTCATTATTGGACCTTCGAATTGTGGGAAGACAAATGTGATGATTTCTTTACTAACTCACCCACTGGGATTGCGATTCGCGAATGTGTATGTTTATTCAAAATCTCTATATCAACCCAAATATGAGTATTTACGAGGAGTGTTGAAGCCGATTGAAGGATTGGGATTTTATACTTTTGGAAATGTCACGTCTGGAATAGTAGCACCATCAGAGGCTAAACCTGATTCGGTATTCATCTTTGATGATGTTATGTGTGAAAAGCAAGATGTTATTAGAGCATATTTTAGTATGGGGCGCCATAAAAATGTTGACTGTTTTTATCTAGCCCAAACATATTCCCGTGTTCCGAAGCAATTGATCAGAGATAATTCAAATTTCATTGTAACATTCAAACAGGATGACATGAATCTCAACCACATTTTTTCTGATCATGTATCGCCAGATATGACGTTTAAGCAGTTTCAAGATATGTGTGCAAAATGTTGGAATGACAAATATGGATTTCTAGTTATCGACAAAGATAGAGAACTACAAGAAGGTCGTTACCGTAAAGGGTTTGACAATTTCATATATCTCTGATGTTTTTTAGATATTTGGCTCAATCTGAAGTTGAACAGGTCAGTGATACGTTAGCATTCAAAACGTCAATACTATGGACGAACAAAAAAGCGATGAAATAGATTTGAAACGGAAATTAATTGAGGCAACAGAGGCAGTTCGAAAAAAATTTAATTACATTAAAAATAACCGCATAAGCGACCAAGTGGCGCTTTCAAAAATATATGAACCAATAATCGAACCACTGAAAACTATATCATCTAATACGTCCAAAATAAATCCTTTACCGGTGGTGAGCCACTCAAAAAAATTTACCAAATCCATAGAGAGTAGTACCCCACTCCCAAAATTGAATTTTATGGAAAGTGATGACAAAGACGTGAAATTTAATGCTGAAGAAACATCGATAATGCATACACCATCATCCTCAATGGTAACCACAGACCCCGAATCACCAAAGGTAGCGGACAGTAATGGGGAAGTCTCCAGCCATATTCAAAAGTTGTTATCTGGAAATTCTTCATATGATACGATATTCGGTGTCCGGTTAGACCCCATTACGAATAAGCTAAAAATGGGCGATTCCAATGTAGACTTTATTGAAGGAAGAATTGTATTCAGTAAAGATGGTAGGACCATTGGTACTTACCAAGGCACATCCAACTTATACAAGTTGATATTCATGAAAGTACCTCCGGGAAATATGTCTGCTACTGAACTGAATACATATGGTGACATACTCAGATTAACAAAAGCAGCGTATAAAAATCACGACCAAGCACAGGGTTTATTGCCTAATAAATGGAAGAAATATCAAAAAATAATCAAGCCATTATTATCTGTAGACAACACATTGGAAAACCTTTCTATAGGAGGTGCTGGAATAATGAAAATACCATCCCGAAAACTATTTGGTGGAAACAAACCCATAAGTTACATTTATTGGAATAGCTTGGATGAATTAATCGACAGGCTTCGACTCCTTTGGAGTTCAAAAATGGCTGGACATACAGGGCATGATAATGAAATATTATCAATAATAGAAGAATTGCGCGAAGAGGGTATAATCTACTGAATGTGTATGTATATTATTTCCTGAGTGTGTGAATTATGTTCATTCTTCTGAAGATATTCCAACGATGAATAACACAATCGACAAATTTGGTCGTAGACGGGGTGGTGTGAAGGTGATTGTTGGAAGATCAGGAGTTGGATTCATCCTCACAGCAGATGGAAATTATAATATTCAGAATAAACGTCTGTGGAATATTGGTGAACCCTCCGACACGAAAGATGCTACCACTAAGGGCTATGTTGATGACCGCATAAAAGAGACTAAGGAGTTGACCCTGTCCGCTGTGCAAGAATCAGTATCATCAGTAATTCGTGAAGCGAGAGCATATTTTGATTCCAAAATTACTGAACTCAGATTTGTCATCGGCAAGAAGTCGGATAGCTCAATCGAGCAAATTTCCAAACTGGAGCAGTTAATCCATACTTTAGAAAAGCGAATCGTTAAAGTAGAGCAGTCAACAACCAAGGCTCCACCTAAACACTGGAGGACTGGGCAATTAGCTTTACCGCCTTCCTGGGAACCGACTTCTGTAATAGAGAGTTGAAATGAGTACCGCTAAAAGGCAAGTTGTTGAGGAACTGCATAAGCCAGCTCGACGAAATTTTCCACGAAGGAAGACCATAATTAAAGGGTTTTCAGATTTATGGCAGATGGATCTGATGGAGATGCAGCCGTATGCAAAAGAAAATAAAGGTTATAGATATATCCTCATCGTAATAAACTGTTATTCAAAGTTTGTATGGTCAAGACCGCTGAAAAATAAAACGGGAAAATCCGTTACCGCAGCAATGGAGAGTGTGTTGAAAGACGCAAAGTACACACCGAAGAACTTGCAATCCGACCAAGGCACTGAATTTTATAATACAAAATTTTCCTCGTTGATGGCGAAACATCTGATCAATCATTATTCGACATTCAGTACTAAAAAAGCGGCAATTGCGGAACGAGTTATTAGGACATTGAAAAGTTGGTTGTATAAAGAGTTTTCAGTTCAAGGGCATCACAAGTGGTTGAAAATTCTTCCGCACATAACGGATCAGTACAACAATAAAATTCATAGCAGCATTGGAATGAAGCCCGTTGAAGTGACATCATCCACGAAACTGAATTTGTATAAACACGCCAAAATACATGCGAAATATAAAAGAAGTAAATTCAAAATAGGAGACGTAGTTCGAATAAGCAAGTACAAGAGCATATTCGATAAAGGTTATACAGCAAATTTCACAACTGAACTTTTTAAAATTGTTAAGGTAAATAGTACAATGCCTGTAACCTATGAGCTTGAAGACATGGATAAGAAACCAATAAAGGGCTGTTTTTATGAAATGGAGTTGAGTAAAACGAAGCAGCCCGACATTTACTTGGTGGAAAAAATTTTGAGGAGGAATCATGGGAAAGTAATGGTGAAATGGCTTGGGTTTCCCAACGACAAAAACTCATGGATTGATGAAAGTTCGATCGTATAATTGAATATCTGTATTTTTTCATCAAGTAGCCATAAACTGATATTAATTCGATATGTGAATTTTATGAGTTATATATTTATAGTGAAATCGTTGATATAATGTTTCTCTCATTACTATAAATGAATAAAAAATTAACAATACTTGGTGCAATTTTTTATTTTTCGTTAGTCATACAAAGTGTTTATTGATGTTCAATCACTTCATAAATGTATCTCCTTATTGGAACCACATGGGTTTTCCTCAACTCTTCCCGCTCGGCTCTCTGATCTTCGTTCAAACACCAGCATTTGAGCAGATGGTCTATTCTGTCTTTGAAAAAAAACCCGACACATTCACATAATGTCAACCCCATTCGACATTGTTCGCATAGGTTTTTCCAACAGTCTGTTTGGTAGCTGTCACAATTCGTACATCGCTGGAAATCCAAGGTCGCCTCTGCTCTGCAATCCCTACAGTCTTCTCTAATAATACCAAAGTTTGTGGTGTCCATTCTTTCACCACACTTTCGGCATTCCGTCCATAAACCGAACCGTTTTGTTCCTTTTTTTGGAGTCTTCGGAGGGTTTATTCTTTCACACTCTTGACACAATCCAGTGCAGGTATTGATAAAACTCGGTGGCCATGCAATGTCACAGTTATGACATGACAAATTTTTATCAATCACTAATGGATACACTGCAATTTTTGGCTTAGAATCCCACTCTCTTGATGTCGACATATCTAGAAATGATGAAACTTGTGTGCTATAAAGAATCGCATAGAATGATCCACCTCATTCAGCGATCCTCATTATATACAATCCGATATACCCTCCACCTAGGTATCCTCCGAAGGCCTTGAAGTCCAGTGACCTTCATGTTGAGTGACTTTCAAATGACATTCGAGCACTGAATGACCTTCGAATATGGAGTGACCTTCGAATATGTAGTGACCTTCGAATATGGAGTGACCTTCGAATATGGAGTGACCTTCGAATATGTAGTGACCTTCGAATATGTAGTGACCTTCGAATATGTAGTGACCTTCGAACACCAAACGACCTTCGCATCTCAAACGACCTTCGAGCAACGGGTGACCTTCGAATTTGAAATGACCTTCATCCCCTCACAGTATTGGAAAAACCATATAAGGAGAGGACGAATACCACCTCTGCATCAGTTTCATTGAAATATCAGAGTAGTTCGTATTGAAATGGCAGCTCAACAAAATGATAGAATGAGTGTGTTACGAGACCTAGTGGCTATCGATATAAATCATGTCGAAGAAGATGCAGAAGTGGACGATGACATAGCTGAAGAAGTTGCAGCAGTGGACCATATAGCTGAAGAAGTTGCAGCAGTGGAAGTTGTTGAAGAAGCAGATGTTGCGGCAGAAGGAGCTATTGCAGTTGCCGCTAACGATGATGATGATGGTTCTAGCGAGGATGAAGGGATGTACGAAGATGGTCCTGATGTAGATGGTGAATATAGGTGCGTGTTCAAAAATATAAACAGTGTGAGGGATGTCGGTAGAAATATGTATTGTTCGATAATTTCATGCTGGATGGTTGTAACAACCACCGAGGATCGTAAGGTTCTATGCCACAAGTGCTTCATGCTGTACAGTGAATTAGTCGATAGTGGACATTATAACAATGTAGATCTGCATTATAAAACGGACTTCAATAATATTCCCGATTACGACTGTGTGGCTTGTGGAATGACTGTTTGTCAAGTGCGCCTAATTGACACTTGCCTGTTTTGCAATACAAGTTTTAAAAAAATATAATTTTACAGAGCGATTGCAAATTTCCGAATACTGGAATATGGCCCTGCAGACAGTTCCAGTGATGTGCATCGGTGTGGAAGTGTTGCTCGTGTTTCTGTTCAGGAATACGAACCGCCGGATGACATCAGCGATTGTTCAACAATTGAATTGGACTGGGAAAATTTACCAGATCAAAGCCATTGGTGGTGTCTGAAGAAGATGGCGGGGAAGAGGTTATCCGAATGGAAGAGGCATGCGATTGGACTTTTAGACTTTGAGTCGGGGTGTTTATATTAGATTTGTATAACGTATAGCATAATAATAGGGAAAAAAAGACTGAAATATATATTTTAAATGAAAATATGTTTCATTCATTTGATGATCGATAGCTCTATAGTGAATAATAGCTCAAAAAAATTATTCAAGTGGTATAAATACTACTAGCGTGTACATTTCAAAGAAACTGTGTTTGGAAATGTCTGATGTCACTAACTAAACATGTGAGATTTTTTTAAATACTCTGAAATTTCTTATATCTATTGCAACATATTTTCAGACACACATATAAAACATATTCGCTTTCCTGGGTGTATTTCAGCTTCAAAATATACTTTCAAACAGTGAGATATATATTTTCTAATAAAAAAGTGTATGTAATATATTAAAATGAAAGTGGCATACCCATCTGTGCATCAAAATGTTTAATGAAAAACTAGTGCGCATCCATTATTTCTAGCTATAGTTGGTATTTAACCAAAACTCGTTGTGATGTATATGAATTGTATCAAAATATAACCAAAACCTTCAACTGCGCATACATTTTTACCCCACATTTTGAAATAGCTCCATTTTGGTTTAATGCGCAAACGGGAGCTTACAGAAATGCGTAGTAATGAAAATTCATTTTTCGAACACTCCCCTGTTGTTAAAAATGCTCTCATATACACTTCATATCTTTCTTGAGTATTTTAGTTGGTTGGAGAGGGAATATTTCTTTGAAAATTGTGATATTTTTATCAGCAGCCATGTAATATAATACATAACGGAAGTAGTGAATCCAACTGCGCACCTATATATTCAATAAAAAACCTATGCGCATCCAGTTTTCTAGTCTGGAGAACATTTTCAGTGCATATATGACAGAGAATCATAGACATGTATGGTAGCATGGTTAATGCCACCCACTGCGCATAACTTTTCTCTGTCACTTTCCTAAAAGTTCCGTTTTGGTCGCATACCTAAACCAGTTACCTGACTTGTGCGCAGTTGATTTCCCCTCCCCCCCCTAATTAACAACTAACCCCCCCCCCTCCCCCCTTCCAAAACAACATTTTATTTTTTTATTTATGATTTATTACAAATACGAACATACTAACATACTAACATGTACTTAAACTTAATCTATCTTATTAAATATACACATTCAAATATTATTTAATGATAATATTCATTTTAATAATTACAATAATTAAAAACCAATTATGTATACAAATACGATATGAATATATACCCCCTCCCCCCTTCTACTTTAAAAAACACAAACCTTTATTTACACTCTAATACAAATACGAACACACTCAACTAACATGTACTTAAAATTTAATCTATCCTATGAAAAATATACATTCAAATATTATTAAATAATTTCGTATCAAATATCTTAATTATATATAATACAATAATCGAGGGAATTGGGATCGGAAAAAAGGATCATATTCACACGCAAACACACCTATACACACACGCACATATTCATTTCTCCATAAAAACTTTAACCTTCTCCTGCAGCAATTTAAGTCGTCTGCTCTCTCGATTGAGCGAGAGCTGCGACTTAATTGCTTTGGCCTTCAGCGTTGGCAAACTTTGCCTAAGCTGATTACTGTCACCCATAATTCGTTGCTGGCGTCCGTCGAGCTCTTCCAATTGTCGTTTCAACTCCTCCTTTCGATTTTTTATTTCTTCGAGCTCCGTATCGTACGCCAGCAACGATTTCTGAACGTCAGAGACCTTTGCAGCAGCTTCTCGATGTTCTAGATATGCTCGGGCTTTTTTGTTAACAAAATCCGAAAAAACATCTACAATTTTCTTATGTTGTTCTTCCGCATTTTGTGACCAAACACTGCCATCACTTCTACCACTTCCCAAAATTGGTGATACCGATGAACTTCTACCAGAAAACACTTCAGAATGATCTACCGATCGATTCGGAGAAGTGAAACCAACGGATTGCTTTGCTGAGATGGGACTTGCAGGTGACCCACTGGACACCGAAAATTCGTTGGAACCGGCTCCGTCATTTTTTGAGGCCGATTCCTGTTTTTTGGGAGAGTTAGCCGGGGCCGATGATTGCACTACCTCTCTTCCCAAAATTACCGGTGACGGTGAACTATCTTCGGAAGATAGAACTACCGTTGGAATCGGACTATCGACGGATTGTTTCGATGCCAGAGGTCTTGTGAGTAGTCCTCTCAGCAACGGAAATTCGTTAGACTCAACTTCGTCACTTTTTGTGGTAGACATCCTTTGTTTTTTGGGGGAGTTTACCGGTGTCAATTCTTTCCTTTTGGAAGACTTATTCAACGATGAAGGACCCGCTTCATCGTTGCTTATGTCTTCACATAAGGGGGCATATGGTAACAGAGGTGGGGTGAAGCCCTTGATGTCCGCGAAATATTTTTCCATTTCTACATCTCCGAATTCTTGCATATCTGCCACCGATAAGCTGGAATAATGGAAACTCGGTATGTCTGTGCTGTGAATTTGTTCAAAATCCAAATATTTCGATTGGTCGGTTGCTGTTTGTTCGGGTTTCTGTATCCTAACATCACTTAATATATTTATTTTTTGAGTCGAACAACCAGCAACCGAATCTTTATTTTTATCATCAACCGCGTCTCTAGTCTTTTCGTTAACCGCGTCTTTATTTTTGTCAATATTAATTGTACTAAGATATGCTAACGTTGCCAGCATACTAACAACCGACTTTCCACTATCCTGAGCATTGGGACTTTTATTACCTTTCATTTCGGTTATCCAATCACACCACTCTTTCACAATATCAATAAAAGCACGACTCACAACTTTACCAGTGGGAAGAACAGGGTACAATGATGCATCATGCCACCCTCTAGTTTGAGTAACCTCGCACATCCCCTACTCCGAAATTGTACAGAGCCTGCGCACAGGTAGAGATATTGAAAAGAGACCACTACAAGGCCAAATTCTTTTGGGTCACCTTCATACACCCTGATCGTTCAAAGCAAAGGAATGCGGTACAGGTACCCACGCCTCGCTACCTGCTGCTAGACAAAATAAGGAATGCGGCATAAACTCGCATTCTTCAAGACTAGACCACTCAAACACAGTATGGTCGATAAGGACCTAAGGAATGTACATCGGTACAGTTTTTTCAAAACGTTGACTACAACGAGACGAAAGAATGTTATTTATAATGTCTATTCAGTCTATACATACACGTTAAAATTGAAAATATCTATTCATTCAATATGTGGATGCTATACAATATATTTTGAATATTTTTATGCTACACTATGAAATTAACATATATGAGTAGAAACAATTCGGAAATGTAATTTCAATATCGAATATTCATGCTTCGAAAATTGTGTTTTTTTTTTTCTTTCGATATGAGATATTTCTGGATTATTCTCCAACATATAAGTGGAACCGTTTTTCAGTACCTTCTATGTCAAAATATAGGTTGGCATAAAAAAAAGGAATTCAAATATATGATATGAAACGTATCAAATTATTGGTTCAAATATTCGTGAAAACAGTTTCATAGCCAATTGTAGATGAATATTCCCTTTTCACGCTATCGGATGAATAATATAAAATTTGTTGAATGATAATTAAGGATTTGCGTTCGCTTACTTCGACTTATTCTGCTTCCAGTAATGAAATCAGCAAATCCAAATTGTTGACAGGTTGTGAATTATTATGAATCGCAGATTCCACAATGTTTGAACACCATAACAGATTTTGTTCGGGGTCCGTTTGATAAAATTCAATATCGTTGTGGCCCCACGGCAATGTTTTTGTGGTATTGGGTATAATGAACCGCTTGTCGTCATGGTGTGACAAAGCGACTTTATTTTTCATTTCAGTAAATATGTCGTGGGTATCACTTTTGAAACTATTCATTTTTCTAAGTATGGAACCACCCTTCTCAACAATATTTTTATAGTCACTTTCGTGCAATTGTTTGATAATGACTGACTTTTTGACGCCTTTGGCTTTCTTCAATTCATTTTTAACGGACTGAACAAAGTAAGCTTTGGCCCCAGTACCATAAAAACTGATAATGGGGTCATTGGGAAATTCATCTTTCATATTCCCCAGAATGGGTTTTGTAACAGGAATGCCAAAATCGTTTCCGATGTTATAATTGGAGGTATCGAATCTTTCTATATTTTCGATCATGAATTCGTAAAAGTTTTTATTTGCTATTTTCAATATAAAAAAATCTGTATCTGTGTACAGTAGTGAAGCGTCATTTCCAAAATTACTTTTTATGCATTTGTAGTAAAAATCGTACATTACTGTTTTTGATAAATCCAATATACTAAATCCCAAATAAAGTGGTTTATCGTAACACACTCTTACTTTTCCCATATGAATAGCGACAAAATTTTCTGTAAATATTGAACATGTTTTGAAATTTGGGTTGGAAATCAGACAATTAGCCCCCAATGACCTTTTTATATTCTCCCAATGAGTAACCAGTTTAATTTCCCATCTATTTTCCACATTTTCCAGAGTTTTTCCATACACGGCATTGTTCATTAACTTGAAAAATTGTTTTTCGAATTTATTCAAAGCTTTATTACGCATTTTTGTATTCAAATCGATATATTTCTTAAGCCATGACGATTGCCGAAATTTCAAAACCCTATGTGTTTTCATAACCATCAATCCGTTTTCTATAGCTTGTTGAAGAGTTCTATAATGAACGATATAGTTTTTTTTATCTGATAAGTTCGGTATCAACTTGCAAATATTGGATTTTGAACCTGGTGGAATTATACTTTCGACTAGGAAAGGTAAATCCGAATGAGAATCATGTAATTCTTCTGGATAATGAATGTCCACTTCAAAAACATAACCAAAAGGAGAATCAGCAGAAATACTCATCACATCCAAATCCTGTATTTCACTGGGTGTCAACCAGGTGAATCCACCAATGGGCAAAGGTTGAGACATGCTATGACCATACAAATTTGTTGCATCCAAATACGATATGTAAGATACGTCTTTTTTGGCATCGTAGTTAGGTAGATATTCATTGTTTGCGACATGCATTCGGTCACTACATTGACTTATTCCACCACGTATACCTTTCTTGAAAAAATGTATCATGTCAATATCAGTCAAAAGCTCCAATTCAACTTTTGTGTATCTCAACATAGCGTCCCAAGATAAACCTGGGGCGGTATAATATTGGGCAGGATCCAATTTATAAGTGTTCAAACAAATCCTCCGAAAATTCTCGAATGTATCAGTTAACAGTAAAACATCCGATTTCAAGTACAGATCTGAATATTCTCCCAAACTTCGACATTCAAATAAATTCCATACCCGTTGTGCCCTATCATAGCATTCATCTGAAATTTGTTCGTCATTTAAGTTATCATAAAATTCTTCTTTCGATGGTAGATGTGTGATATCTAATTTTTCCATACAATCTACGAAACTGTATGGAAATACACCTTTCTGTTTCATCAACTGAAACTTTTCGACATCCGGAAAAACTTTTTAGTGTCTATGAATTGATCTTCTACTAAATTTGCACCGAGATTCTGAAGTGACTCCGAAAGAAATTTATAGCTATCAATGAACCTTAATTTCATGAAATTATTCTTCAATTTTCCATCTTTACCCAAATAGCTGTGTGTGAAAAGATGTTTGGTGAATGAAATGTATTTTTCTTTGGTTTGTGGAATGACATCAACTCGATCGCCCTTGTCGAATAATTCCTTGATGAATAAGTGGCAATCATATCCGCTCATATTATGACAAATAATTGGTATAAAATTTGGAAGTTTGAAATTCAAATTACATTTAGAATGAGCTGCACCAAATCTCTTTTTTCCGGTCAGGTGACAATGATCTCTCACTTTGACATCACCATCTTCGAATATATTATCACATATGCCACAAGTCTTTGCATCAGAAAATTCTTTTTCTTCTGTCTCAGATAATTGACCCATTGGAACAACATTTTTTAGATGTTTATGATATATATTCTTTAAATCGTTTTGAATATTTGAGACGAATACTTTTGCAGTATCGACCCCTCGATACGAAACAAATTTGTCGAATTTTTCATTGAAAGAACATTTTATGTAGTATGCAAACGAGTATGGTTCATGAATGTGAGTTCGGTTGGTGTAAGAGCAATCTGGATTCGGTTGACAAGAATCAATTGGTTTCAGAATTGACTCAAAATCTGCATAAACGACAAACGGAACTTTCATCTGCTTTTCGATATTCACAAATTTCAATATATTTTCAGGAATGTATTTACCGAACTTGTCGATTTTCAATTTTTCAGAAGGTGTGGTTGTACACACATGATTGCAGTCATTTAATTGATGCTGGGTCAATGATTTTCCGTTAGCAAAATATAATAAACAACCATCACAAAAATATTTTTTATGACCATTGGCAGAAATTTGGCTTGAAACTAATTTTGACAAATCCTTAATCCAACAATAATGATTTTTTCCCGTTTCATCACTGATAAGTAAAAGATTAACCTGGTGAGTCGTTGTCGTGAATAATGTAGTGGACCTACAACTTCATATTTCATTTTAGATTCCTCAAATTTTTTTTCCAACCCATATACATTTATAGAGCAATCATTGGCAACTTCGAATTTTGAAATTCCACTTAATTTCATCGGAAAATCTATACCTGATACATTCAGCACTGATTGAAAGGGTGGATAAGAAGACACTTCGGAAACCCTACGATCCGCCGGGTAAAGTGCTGATACCACAGCCCATGCAAAACAATAGTTATCCTCATTTCGCACATTCACCACACCTTTTTTCGACTCGATATAATCTGGCAGCTTTATATAGGAACACGCACCAAGAGGGCTATACTTGTTCACATTCATTTCTGTGAACATGATTTTCTTCAGGCTCCATCCTGCAATAGAAATGATTTTACATTCAAGGTATGAATATTGATTTTTGGGCAATTTATATACCTGAGTCACGATCTTCGAATTCTGTACTTTGTGCCGTTATTGTGTCGATGAATTCATCCAAAACAGCATTAAGATCCATGGACTGGTCAACTATCTGGTTCGGAGAATTGAAACACTTTACCTCGGATAATTCCTGGGTCTGCAGAATATGTGAGCTGAATAGTTCCATATTTACTTTCACCGCACTATGTATCTTCAACACACCTTGCAATAATGAAATCATTTTCTGTTTGTATGCATCAAAAAATGTTTTGTAATCCATATAGTTACTACCGCTCCCAATCCTATAGCTAACTATTCTACATTTGAAAGCACTTTTGATAATTTGCACGTCTTCACCCAATTGAATGCAAGAATTGGATCTGTGTTCGAGTGTTCTTCGATGTGAAACCATCTGACCCATTGGAACTGGTTTATTACAACAATCACAGAACTGCATATCGTTTTGCGATATGGGGCTCAATTTAGACCGTTTACTAGGTGGCTCACCTGTCACCGCTGTACAGGATTGCACTTGATGGCGATGTAGATTATCACTGCGAGTAAAACTTTTTCCACAATTGCAAGTATACATTTTGCTCGATTATCGGCTATTCAGAAGGAACATGAGGTCTGAAACTCGTGTTTCTTTTTATATTAGTGGTTGAGGTGGAAGAGAGGGGATAAGTTCACTTGCCCTCAAGGACATTTGTATTCATGGCTTCCTTTAGTTACATGTCAAGGTTACCATTCCCCAGGGTCATCGAAACTCTCAAGGTCACCAACCCTCAAGGTCACTAACCACCAAGGTCACTAACCACCAAGGTCACCATCCCTCAAGGTCACCAACCCTCAAGGTCACCAACCCTCAAGGTCACAAATCGTCAAGGTCGCCAACTCTCAAGATCACCAACTTTCAAGGTCATTCACTGGGCAAGTGAACCTCTGAAGGCTATTCTCCAAGGTCACTCTCAAGGTCAGTGGTGGGGGGAGGTCCAGGATTGGCATAAACCCCCTACTGATTTTCTTCAAAAAGTTTTTTTTCACTCTCTCGACCATAAAAGTAAGACGATTTTTGTCATGGAGTTTTCGGCTCCTTGCGAAACGGACATCGTACGAAAAGAGGAGGAGAAACGGACTAAATATCCAGAGTTACTATTCGAACTCCGCAGTCTCTACCCTCTGATAAAATGGTGGTTTTGACATATTTGATTGGTCATAACTCTGATAAAAACGATCGGAGAAGGAAAAGCAAAAGTTCATATCGTTTCTGAAGACTCCTACCTCCTCATGCAAATATAATATGCGAGTATTTGAGTACCTAAAATATGTTTTGTCGCACTTCACGGACATGTTTGCAGATGATCCGAAAATCATGAATAATTTAGTAAATATGGAATTATTATACTGAAGCAGCAACCCATACCCTCTTTGGACTATATGCAACAATTTTAAAGTTGTGTGACAGGTCCCACTTATACATGCCAAAAAAAAACTTAGTTTTACTCCTGCCTCATTTTTAACTTACCCATAAAATCGGCATTCTCTTCACTAATTGTCGAAAATAATCACTTATTTATATCCTGCATATATACATTTAATAACACTATTGTGAAGTGCAAACCTCAAGCTTGAAATCACATCCTTCATTTTTTATGTAGGATATGTATAAGCGATTATTTTCAACATTTATTGAAGAAATTGCCTGGATTATGGGTGAGTTGAAAACTGAGGCAGGAGTAAAACCCACTTTTTCTTTGGCATGTATGAGTCAGACTTGTCTTCACTAGTCTTAAATCGTTCGATATATGGTCCGAAGAGGGTACTGATTTCTGCTTCAGTATAATTATTTCATATCAACTAAAATATCCATGACTTTCGGATGCTCCGTAAATATTCTAGAAGGGTTATGTGAAGTGGGACAGAACACATTTTGGGTACTCAGATACTCACAAGTTATATTTTCATGAGGAAGTAGAAGTCTTCAGGAACTACGTGCACTTCTTCTTTTCCTTCTATTATAATTTTTAGCAAAGTTATGACAATTTTCGGCCCCGAACGAACTTGCAGTGGCGGGTTAGCGCGAGCGTATTCCATGAGGTATTACTAAAAATAATTTTTGTGGAGAATTGAATTATTCCTCAACCTATCGAAATCGTTTTTTGCTAAATCTTATATTTTCTGAGATAACAGCAAAAAATATATATTTTTTTTTAAATCATTTTAGGTTCCACCCCCTGATTTTTTGGCAAACAATTTTTTTTCTAAAAATGCATGATGTCGATATGTCATGTGCCGAGTTTCAGAGTGCTACAATTCATTCTTCAGTTTTTGCTCGAGTTTGTCTGTCGTTACTGGATTATGAATAAAACTTGATATATGGAGACAAATATAATTATTTTTCTTGAAGTCAGATTTTGAAACAGGTTCATTCTGACGTGCGACACTGGCGCTGGTAAATGGGCAGCCCACGTCGTGCCGGTACGCCATCTTCTTGGTAAACAACTAAAATGGGTCAAGACACTCTGCCATAGAATTCGTCGGAATTCATTCGATATTTTGAACGATTCGTGGCAATTCCCCGACCGTCATGATTTAGTGAACACATAACAACTAACGGTGCTTTTTATTCATTATAATTCAGTGGATTTTTACTTTTATTATTTGCTACCGCCATTAGCAGATAGTTCTGTCTGTTTGCACAGAATCATGATATTTACTAATGCAGATGGTATAACTGTATTAGGCAGGAAAGCCATGATTTCACGTTTTTCCAAACAACTCATAGTATGTTTTGAGAACTGAGTGGTCGAACTATCACATTATTGAAAAGGGGAACACTCTCCATGAAAATTTAAAAATGAAAAATGAAAATTGTAATATCTAACAGAAAAGAACTACTTCCCCGGCACAATCCACGCTGGACATTGAACTACATCTGATAAATATTGTGAAAAGACTCTAACTGAAAAGGAAAGAAAAAATCTGAAAGTGAAAATTTGCATTTTCATTCAGATAGCTGACTTTTTTAATTCTTTCTAGTTTTCCTTGAAAAAATCATTAAATAAATTAGATAAGGAGAATGTTATTATGGTTATTTATGCAACAAGTGCAAAAAGTAGGTATGGCCTCGTTGGACAATTTCACGTCGAGTGCAATAAACTCTTTTTGCACGAGTTTCATACAATATTTTTTCTACGTTCATGCAAAAACCAGAAATTGTTTCATTTGGGTGGCACTAAACTGTAAGGAAGACATTGTTTGTTTAAATCTATCTGCTAAAAGTAATTCAAAAACATTTTATGTAATTCAGATGATATTCGAAGGAAATAATTTTATTTTTACAAATTGCATTTTCTAGTAATTTCATAGTCCATTATATAATGAATATGATGAAACATGCAACTATTTAAAACGTAATACAATCTCACAGAAAATGGGCTAAATTTATAGAATCAGGTGGGCTCTCAGTCCTTGGAATACCAAGAGATAGCCATGACAAGATTTATAGACACCAAGGGCACCTTCAACAATGCACCGAGTCTATAGCTCTAGTAGAGAAGGGATTCCTCTCCTACTGTGCCAGTGGATGAACGCTAACTTGAAAAACAGGGTCATTACATCAGCAATTGGCGGAATAACACTAACAGCTAGAGCAAACAGGGGATGTCCGCAGGAAGGGGTGTTATCGCCCCTACTTTGGGCCATTCCAATGAAAGAATTAATCGAAAGGCATTCTTCCAGAGGCTTTCATTGCCTAGGATATGCCGATGACCTCGCGATTATTGCAAAATGCAAATTCGCAAGGACAGTCTCGGAGCTTACACAGTCAGCCCTAGATATAATAGACAGGTGGTGTAACAGGAGGAGCTGGCAGTGAACCCTCATAAAACCAGAATAGTAAAAAAAAGTACTGGAAGGGCTTGAACGAGATAGAGAATTCATTTGCCCAAAAGGCAGAATACTGAGGAGTAATCTTTGACCATGAGTTAACTTGGAACCAACACCTACAAAAAGTTATAGAAAAGAGCACAGTAGCCTTCAATCTGTGTAGGAGAATATGTGGAAAAAATTGGGGGTTACAACCAAAACTGACTACATGGCTCTATGCCAAAGTTATCAGGCCCATGTCTGAGTGCCACCAGGGCCATGAGAACCACCCCAACAGCCGCCTTAGTGGTCTCGCTCAACCTGCGCCCCCTACACATATACATACAAGGCACGAGGCTGCTCAGACGACCCATAAGCAATATGCACGGGAGAAACTTCAACAAGCTATACGAAGAGTTAGAAAACGACCAGGTTACAAGAATGCCATCAGATGGCATACTTTCCAGATATAGTTTTGACAAAATTTTAAGACAAGTATAACGGGCAGAGATATGTGGAAGGAGGACCTCCCATCAATGCGACAATCGCTGTATACACTGATGGCTCAAAAACACTGATGAAGGTTCAGGAGCCAGCATTTACGGAGCCAAGTCGAAGATGAAAATCTCATTGAGCCTGGACAAACAAGCAACGATATTTCAAGCAGAAATCGTCGCAATACACCACTGTGCACAAGAGCTAATGAGGCATGAATTTTCAGAAAAAACATTGTTATATACTCAGATAGCAAAGGTGCAATGAAAGTAGTCAACTTAATGCCAGTTACCTCAACACTCGTTTGGGGCCTCTATGCAGCCCAGATGAGTTTTTTGATTGAAACTTCTCCAATGACGAGCAAGAGTGAAACTATTTTTTACTTTTAGTTGTATTGCAATATAATTCCTTGAGAAATTTAGTAAAAATATCATTAAACAGTCAATAATAGTTTTGGAGTGAAAAAAGTGGGTGTTGCTGAGTCAGCAGAAATACGCCAATTTTTACTTGGCGTTTGAGCCCGAACTGTTTGTAGGAAAAAAACGCAAACAGTGGAATTTGTAGGATATTTTATGTACTTTCATTTTGATTGAAAAATGTATTTACGAAAAAATTATAGTTTTCGAGTTATATGCGAAAAACTACAAAAAATAAGATTTTTTACCATTGTTTTGCAATTTTTTTCAATGTTCCATCAATAAATTTTGTTAGCAAACTCTAGATTCGGATTCAGCACTCCAAAACACGTGTGATATGGAAGAAATCAAAACTAACCCAAAACTTTTCCACCAGGGGCCCTGTCGAATACAAATTTACTGAATTATAATGGCAACGAATATTTTTCAAACGATAGCTGCCATATACTTAGAACGCTTCAAGTTCTGAAATTTTCGATAAGAATACTGAGAGCACATATTTATTGTCAATGACAGAAAATGTTATCTCTTCAATAGTTTTAAGATATTTTGAATTTATTATTTACTGTATTCTTATACGTTTTTATAGTATTCCTTGTTATTTATACAGACCACATATGTTGGTAGGATGTTATTATTTTTTATAATAAATATATATATATGTATGTATGTAAAGCCATCAGGCCACCAGTTGATCTCTGATGAAGGAAACCATATTGTTGATCGTTGGCCTTTTCTGAGCATTCTCAATATTTCATAACCCCGACACTGATAGCTTTTTTAATGAGATAATATTTTCATTATTATTATTATTCAGAATAAGACCGACAAACTTCGAATACAGATTCCTTTCTTCATTTCGAAGTGAAAAGTTCCTATAAAGGTCCTAAAATGCATCACATCTGAGATACAGGGTGTCAAAAGTAAAAAGTAAAAAGTAAAAAATTTCGAGATATTTTTTTTCTCCAGAACTCCTGATGGAAAAATTATCAAACTTGGTAC
Source organism: Chrysolina haemoptera (assembly GCA_958298965.1). NCBI lineage: Eukaryota > Metazoa > Arthropoda > Insecta > Coleoptera > Chrysomelidae > Chrysolina > Chrysolina haemoptera. The sequence continues at coordinate 25,379,804 of OY282597.1, read as the reverse complement.
ACTTATCAAGGTTTATCAACGTGATAGTTTTAAGTTCTAATTTTCCATTTTTGTTATCCAGTGGCGTAGTTACGATGGTATGTGGTAAGTGGTGAGCGTGTGACATCAGTTAGGCTCATCGATACTCAACCTGGAAGTCATAACATTCCATGTACCTAAAAGTGGAGCTTTCTGAGATAATTGAGAAAAACTGAAGATATGTAGATATACTGGGTAGCAACATAATTTCGTCTGTAGATACAATAATAACATAATACTAATTTTTCACAACATATTTGTCAATCTCCTGAACATTTTTTAATTTTCTAAGAATCAGAAATATAGTAGGTACGGGTGAGTCAGAATGAGACCTAACTCAGTGATTCCACATCGATTTGATCAAATAATGTGATGAATGAAAAAATGGAGTTGTCGCTTTCATTCTGACCCGTACTATAATTCCGATTCTTCCAACATTGAAAAATGCTCAGAAGGTTGAAAAATTTTCCGAATTTTTCGCAAGGAATTAGCATTATGCGATTATTGAACATATGAAATTACGTTCCTACTCAGGACATATCCTTCAGTTTTTCTCAATTATTTCAGAAACCTCCACTTTTAGGCACATGGAATGTTATGACTTTTGGTTTGAGTATGTATCGATGAGCCTAACTGATGACAAACGCTCATTCAGTCGTAAATACGTCACTGGCATACAAAAATTAAAAATTATAACTCCAAATTATCACGCTGATACACCCTGATTAGTGTCTCCAAGTTTGGTATTTTTTCCTTTGAGGAGTTTTGGAGAAAAAAAAATGTATATCCTAATTTTTTCACACTTTTGACACCCTATATTTCAGAGGGGATGTATTTTAGGACATTCCTTGATGGGAACTTTTCACTTCGAAGTAAGGTGAGGAATCTGTATTCGGGGTTTATCGGTCTTATTCTCACCCTGTATATTTTATTGATCATTATTGCTTCAATGATTTTATATCTGTTTGGTTGTTGTTCTGTTTTCGTGAATATTTATTCATTATGATTGTGATGTTTGTACCATTTATTTTTGGGAACAGGAAAATTTCCTCCCAAGGAAAAAGGAGTAAAAAATAAAGGTCAAATTCTCCCCAAATTAGTAAATGTAATAAATATAGGTAAATTCGGTAATATGCAAAATATTATTTATTTAATTGTGTATGGTATGCCCGGTGAAGAATCGGAGACACTTGTTGACTTTCTCAGTGTAATCAACAACACGCTGAAGATTCATTGTGGAGAAACGGGCATTCGATATATTTATAGAATAGGAAAAGCTTCTGATGAACATACAAGACCTGTTAGTTGTTGTGGAATTGGTGAGTTTCGGTTTGAAAATTTACATTTTAAACGACACGGGCAAGCTGAAAAATTCAGGATTATATGATTCAAATGATTATATAGCTGATGATTATAGAGACAAAAAGTTTCTCAGTGAACAACTCAAATCAGCACGAAGTCAGGATCCCGGAGCGAAAATTTAAAAAAATATCCTTCTCTTAGCTTCGCACAGACTTGAACATTACGCCGGACAACAAACAGAATAACGAGCCGAACGGCAAACGGACATATTTGATTTCAACGAGCCGAACAACAAACGGAACGTTTGTGTTGTTCTCAGAATTGTTTCAGTAGTTCTTCGTTCAAGACGGAAAAGAGTAGCAGCACCAACAGCTAAATAAAAATTTGTCTGTGGTATAAGGTTTATATCGGACAAACGAAAAGGAGCATTGGCACCCGCCTAATTGAGCACAAGCGAAGCTGTCGATTAGGACAAACCGAGAAGTCTGCAGTCGCCGATCATGCATTGTCCGACGGACAACACAATATCCTTTTCGTGCAACCGGACGCAAAACAAGCATTTTGCAGCCGCAACAGAGGCCGCAAAATGATATTTTGCGGCCGTTACCCAGAGTGACGGCCGACAAAAATTTTTACGGCCGTTCCCATAGTGACTGCCGGCAAACTGAACGCCACTACAGCATTTGACATTTCTGAAATATGACAATAACAATGTATTTCGAACCAAAAACTATTTCCAAATTCACAACAGAAACATACTTTATTTTTGATATATATTAACATTGATTGTACTGTTTATATTATTACTGATATTCATCCCTGAAGATGAAGCAACTAAATCTATTGTTTCTGAACAATCATTATTTACATTAGACAAAAACGTATTATTTTCTTTGGACATTAACATTTTGCGATTGACTACATTTGAACTAGATGCTACAGTGTCAGAAATTGCATCGGAAATTTTGTTCTTATTATGGATGGAATCCTCGACATATCCTTCCGCTACAGTAGTGGACTTCCATCCACCGTGGCGTTTAAGAACTGATATATCAGCACCTGTATTGGCAAGCAGCGTGGCGGAACTTCTTCTAAAACTGTGGCCTGTGTATGCCTCACTATTTGGTAAGCCGAGATATTTTGCAATCATACTAGGTATTTTTCCAATCGTATGCACTCCAACAACCTGTGCCGAGCACTTTCCATTTTCATATCTCAGAAATAGACGACGAATAGCAGTATGTTTTGGTCGAAGAGTTACATATTTATAGTAAATTCTTATATAATCTTGATTAGTAATGGTAAAAACACGCTTTTGATCAGTTTTAGTATCAGGAACAGTTACTATCAATACAGTTTTGTCTTCCTGAATATCTTCGAGGGTCATTCTTACTAATTCATCTCGTCGCAATGCTCCTGATATTCCCATTATCAAAACTACCTATAATAATAATTATTATGAATAAAACATCATACTTCACTTTTTTTCCATATTTATATACCTTCCACAGTAGATGATTTGCATCACTAGCTTGTTTGAGGAATGAATCAATTTGCTCGTGCGTAAAAACTTTTGATTTCTTTGCTCGATAACCAACTGACTTTTTCTTGAGGAATGGTACCAATTTTAAAAACTTCTTTACGTCAATTCCATCTCGTACGTTAAGCATAGTCTTTAACATAGAATAAATGCTCCATAAAGTTGAACTCTTCACAACTTTTGATCGCTGCATCAAATATCCTAATATTACGTTTTCTGACACCGTCTTGACATTTTGGTTGACACACCAATCTTTGAAGTTGCTGTAACATTTTTCATATTTCCGTTTAGATTTTTCGGGTATCAAATCAGAAAGTGCTGAGTCTATGAGATCTCTCAGCTCAGGAAGAGTGCAAGTAACTGAAATATCACTATCGCTATCGGACATCTTCACGACTTCACGAGAAATGTCTAATTGATTTGTATTGCTAAATATTTCATCTCCATAGAAACATTGTGATATTGAGGTGTAATTTTCTCTATTCGCGTTGAAACGCTGTCTTTTCTAAAGAGACATAATGTTTATTGAAATTATGTAATTTTCACGGTTGGACGAAAAATATTGTGTATACTATGGCCGCGAAATGTTTTCGCGACCTCGAGATTATTTTGCCTCGGCCGGAGCGGCGATAATCTCTCTCTCGGAACGCGAAAAAGCATTTTGCGGCCTTAGTATACAAATAACTATTTCGAAAATACCGAGAGGCTAGCAAAGTCGAATCATTATTCAACAAGAATGTATTTAGAAGAAGAAAACTTGAATGGGAAGGAAGAGAGGACATATCTACCAAAGATCTGGATCATAGCATTGAAAGGCGCCAAAACGAAGCCATGTCACCCTAATCGCGCGGAAAGTACGCGCGAACCCATCATCACAGAAAGTGCGCGCAAAAACAGCATTAATAATGACGTGCCAGAAACGAGAGCTTCGGTTTCATTTGATACGCCACTGAAGATGTCTGTCGCAGTTGCAGTTGACACGTTTGGAGATTTTCACCGAAAAAGACCACCCGAAAACCAATCATAACATTGATGGCAACCGTGAAAGCCTACATTCCTATATATCTGAAATCATTAATTATTATTTTCATAATCGAAAATTCAAAATCGAAACATTTCATCACAATTTTTGTAGTGCAATGAAACGTTCAGTTCCTATGTTTTTCCAATTACATCTATTTCAAGAAGAATGCCCAATGTGCTTCACAACATCAATTGAAATCTTATTTAAATAGTTGTTGCAGTCCACTCTGTACGATTTCAAACAACATTCACGAAGCAGCTCTTTTGTTCTTTTGTTTATAACAAATTAAACCCGAATGACGTCTTCGGAAGTCATTGACATCGTCTTAGCCGTGAGCTTGCCCCTGATCGTTCAAATCGTGAGATAATTCTTAATTAATCGCCATGCCCAACTAAATAATGCAAATTTTTTCAGTTACGTAATTCTAACTCTCACAACTCGTGCATCCATAATATAGAATGCTATGGATATTGTTATGTGTCTTCTGGAGCAGATAATATCACGCCTTTATGACTTCTTGATTGTGAGAATGCTTGAAGTAGTTCTGCGACCGTGAATTGTTTTGAATTACTTATTTCACAGAGTAAGACAATGGATTATTTCGGCGGCTTTTTGTTTGCTGAAGAATTTTCTTGGTGGATGAACTCTAAAATTAGTCAGTTCGTTTTGTGGTAAACTATAACTGTACTCATAGTTACAAGTAGAAAAAAATTAGTTTCTACTGAAATTCAATTATAGTTTAACTAACATATTTTTTTTTTTGATGAAACGAAAGAACACTCTTATTTCCACTAGATTTTTATTGTTACGACCGGTTTCGGGTTTTATCCCATTATCAAGTATAAAAACTAACTAATACAATTGAACTCTAAGCCTAGTTATATAGGGAGTTTGCCGGTAGGCTGGATGGAGAGGTAATTAAGAGAACAAGGGTGAAACAATATAAATTTAAACCCTGGAGGTGATGGAAATTACCTTGGGTTGTCAAATTTATAAATTCAAAAGTGGAGACCTACACAAATCGAGTTGCTCGTTGAGGGTTCTGAATTTCGGGTTTTTAATTGATTTATTAATTTTCATGGCTTCCAACAGATTCATTGTCTTCCCTTTATTACATGTGTGTAGAATTTTGGGGTTATCTTTACTTATCTTGTGTTTGGATTCTTGTAGATGTTCGTACATTGTTGATTTTTTGTCTAAACCGACGTGTTCACGGAACCTTACGTCAAAATTTCTACCGGTTTGGCCTGTATATACTGCAGAGCATTCCCCGCATTCTAATCTATATATCCCTGATTTTTTCATTCTGTCTCGTTTAGGTTTTGCATTGAATAAATATAATAGGGAAACTGTCAGATAGTGTGACACTACAAAAATATATTGATACAGTACATGAATGGTCAATTGAAAACAAATTGTATTTTAACATTGATAAGTATAATATCGTGAGTTATTCTTTGAGGAAAAGTCCTATCGAATTTTCTCACAAAATCGGGGATGTCACTCTTAGTAGAAAGAAAGAAGTTAGAGATCTAGGAGTGACTTATGATTCCAACATGTCATTTTCGGCTCATTTTGATGAAATCTGTAAAAAATCCAGTAAAATGTTGTGATTCATTATCAGAAGCAGTTTTTCTTTTTCAAATATATCCAAAATTAAATGCTTATATGTCAAGCTGGTAAGACCAATATTAGAATTTGATTCACTTATTTGGAAGTCTCAATCACAATTGCGTCTAGATAGAATTGAAAGAATTCAAAATACATTGTTAAGGTTTCTTTATTTCAAAGAAAAACATCGATAGTCGGACTACAACGTAGTCAGATCTGTAGACCTGAGACAACAATTCAAAATATTACCGCTTTCCACTAGAAGAGATGTAACACAAATGATATTTTCTACAACTGTCAAAAAAAGTCCACTTTTTTTGTGTGGTTTGTGTGCGAAAAGTATTACAATATTTCACCATCAAGATACGATTTCATTATTAAACGAAAAAGCGTAAAAAAGTGCACTTTTTTTAACGGCTGTTGCTAGGCGACCGACAGTTTCATGCAACAACAATGACAAATCCGAATAATAACTAAATCCTGTCATAAAGCCAGTTATCATTTTCTTTGGCAACTAATTACCTACCTATAAATATCTGATATACAAATGTTTCACGAATAATATTCTTAGTATTCTTACTATTAAATAATATCAAAATTCCAAACCATCCAAAATTTAAATGGAATATTCACAATAATAGCATATAGGTAATCCAAGGTAGCTGTGGCTGTTTGGCCGTCAGAAACTAGTTGACATCAATAATTATTGAAATTTGTGAAATTAGGCATCTATCCAGATAACGAATTCTTGATAACTATGAATTTGATTTAAGTAGAAACGAAAAGTGATGAAGATTGAACGGAGAAAATCGTTGATAGTGCAAATATGAGATTTCCTTGACATAGTTCAAAGAAAGAAAAAGGTATTCACGAGTATTGTTTGATTATTTTGAAGACAAATCTAAGAAAATGAAAAGTTACTTCCGATGGACTAATTCGAAAGTCAAGTCAACATTAATAATAATAATAATATTGACTTCGATAAATATGTTATTTTAATATTCGCTTCAAATTTTCCATTTTGCGGGATAGTGCGAAGAGAAGGTATTTCGACTCTGTCGAAATTATTCGTTTCATTTGTTTGAAACTCAACTCACCGGCATACTCTTCGAACTTTGTTGGAATTATGAATCAATAAATATGCCAAATTAATTTCATATTTGCAAAAAAATCTGAATTGGTTATGTTTTTTGACAGTTGTAGAAAAAATACTGTAAATAGGTAAGTGAAACAATTACCTATTTAAGTCCTCTCTCAACCGTGTTTCGAATGGCGAAAGAAATCAATGCTTTGAAAAATTTAGATTTCAGCATTTCCTTCTCAGAGTTCAGACACAATTGTCAATAATTTATTGAAACTATCAGTATAAAATGTAATTATAGGAATCGAAATGTATTTACAGATGAACTTATAATCAGTGTGTGATTATATAAAAGTGATATGGAAAAAATTCTAAACTGGTTCAGTTCACGAAAATTGACTGTTAACTACGAAAAAACGAAATACATGTCTTATACTTGCTATAAAAACCGACTTCCAGATTTTGACTGTTTAACCATTAATCATAATAATGAATCCATAAAAATATATGCAACCTATGAAATTAAACACCTAGGTATAACAATTGATCAGCACCTTAGATGGGATAGACACGTACGAAATGTTGTTAATACTCTCAGGAGCATGCTTTATAAGTTCAAATATTTTTCAAAAATATTAGAAACTCACCACATGAGAATATTGTACTATGCCCTTATCGAGTCGAGAATCCAATATGGCATCCTGGTATGGGGAAGTGCCTTAGAAGTACATCTGAAAAAGTTGATAACATTACAAAAATACTTCTTGAAAATCGTTCATAAAAAAGTGAGGGATTACCCAACCGAAAGATTATTCACTGAAACGAAGATTTTTGACTTGAGACAACTCTACTTTTTCAACATAATGATACATACATATAAAAATAAAAAAAGCTTATTTCAAACATTAGGCCACACTCACCAAACTAGACAAAAAACAAAACTGTTCACGAAAACATCTGCAACAAAAGAGAATCTTGGCCAGAGAAATCACCATTACCTATGCCAAAGAGCGTACAACCATGCACCAGAAGACCTCAAAATAGAAATAATCATGGTAAACTCTATCAGTCTCATCAAAAAAATAATAAAACAATATATATTCAGTTTACAGAGACATGATGTACACGTTTTTCTGAATTGTAAATGAGAAATGTGCAGTATAATTAGGGTAGATATTAGGTTAGCCAATGAATTGATTGGGTTATAGTTATATGAATATAAGGAATTTATGTAATTACCAACTCTATCCGAAGCTACATCTTATAGCTACGATATATGTATACTTACCGGATTCCCATGTACAACCCCGAGTTACTATGGGATTCATGTTTGTTTACTATTTATATTCTGTCATATTCATCACATTCATGAAATTTTGGTAAATAAACATTATTATTATTATATTATTATTACTATTATAAACATATTATTATAATGTATCTAGTTATAGTTTCCATGTAACAAGACTTTCAAGTCTGTATGGAAATGAAAAATTAAATAAATAAATAAATACATCAAACGTCCTCTAGAAGCCTGTCCTTGTTTGAAACCGATACGACGAACCGCTTTTGAGTTATCGACTTTTTTACCCTGAAAAACCGCACAAATGTGATCGCACTCAAAGACTCTAGATAGTCTGGGATTCAACTTCGCCTAAGATGGAGCGAGAATGAGAATCGGAGAGTTCACTTGTTAAGCGGCCAACCACTTTTTAGTCGCTTCGTCGACGATTCATAAACGAATAATTATAAACAAGAAAAGTGAACCACTTGTCACTCCATATGTGGAAGGTTTTTTCACTAAAACTCTTTAAATCCTTATGTTCACGAAAAATAAAAACTTACTGGCACTCATATTCAGACATAGCATAAAGATTGGCTTATATGAAACTTTCAGAGATATAACGGTTATATTTTTTTATGGCAGGAGGGATAATTTCCCTATACGATTTATTGTTACTGCCGTAGCGCTCCGAGGCAACATTAGGTCATTTGTATAATATATTTCCAATTATCCGTGGAATAATATTGAACTTGTCCTACCTACTTATTTTAACAATATCAGTTCGAAGAATGTTTGAATCCATGGACTGCTTTCCCAACTATTTTCAGTTTTGTCGGCGTACCACACTACCTAGATATGAAAATAGGAATTCTCACTTTCAGATTTTTTATTTTCAGTTAGAGTTTCTTCACAATATCTATCAGATGTAGTTCAATGTCCAGCGTGGTTTTAGCCGGGGAAATATTTGTTTTCTGTTAGATATTACAAAAAAAATCACATTTTTCATTTTTCAATTTTCTTGGAGAATGTTCCCCTTTTCAACAAGAATACCTCCCAAAAGGTTATCTTGAACAATGGAAAATAGCGACTGAAGTTTGTCTTTCAGCCGCAGATGATTCCACAACACAAAAATCCTGATGCAATACCAGTGACAGGTTTATGTCAAAAAATAACTTTCAAAGTGTTACCGCAGAGGAAATTTTTCCATCATTTCCATCCTTGATGTGTATAATTGCTTCTGAAGAGCCTGCTTTCCAATTCTTCCAATCTCCCTGATGAACTTGGCAAATCGAAATAGATTTTCGTCAACAAGAATGTATTGGGGATTGAATGCGAGAGAAGCGAACCTTGCTTCAATGAAATGAACGATTTCCATGAGTGATATTTTTGAATAATATTATCTCTATCTAATTTATTTGATGAATTTTCAATGAAAAGTACAGATAATTTAAAAAAAAACAACTATTTGAATGAAAATGCGGATTTTCACTTTCAGATTTTTTTTTTCATTTAGAGTCTTTTCACAATAGCTATCAGATGTAGTTCAATGTCCAGCGTGGTATTAGCTGAGGAAGTAGTTGTTTTCTGTTAGATATTACAAAAAAATCACATTTTTCATTTTTCGTTCCTATTTTCATCATGAATTACTTCCAAGAGAATATCTTGAGCGATGGAAAGTAGCGACTAAAGTTTGTCTATCAGCCGCAGATGATTCCACAACAGATTTTATGAATATTCTATTCATATTTTCGAACAAAGAACAATAAAAATAATTCTAACAATACTGGCATATTTTATTTATTTTTTTTATTTAGTCATTTATTCAGTCTTTTCAAGTACATACACATGAAATACAAATTCAAAATAAAATAAAAATATAAAATAAAATATGATGATGGTTAATAATGAAACATTGGTAGTACCTAAGACAGCTGAAAAGGGTTATAGTTAGTTCCATTGTATCAGATACAATGAACCCAATCTTCTCTGTAACCCTTAAAACCCTCAAACCCTAAAAAAAATACATATCTATCATATACATATACATCGCTTATACTTATATAATTAAATTGTATCAAAATGAATGAGTCACTTTCTCCAAAGTAGTGAGGAACAAACAAAAAATAACAATAAGTAACAGAATAAAAAACAAAGTAAAAGTTTAGGAAACATTTTTTTTGTTACTTCATTACCATACATAATAGTATGTTTACATATTTTATTTAGTTCACACATTGAAAATAATTATGATTTCATTTTTCATTAATACCTGTTTCACACTATATTTGAATTTTTTGTGGTTCATTTCTAGGAAGTCGGACGGTAAGCCATTTAACAATTTGCAAATCGTATAGGAAAAAGATCGCTGGAATAAAGAGGTGGTGTGACGAGGTAGGAAATAGTAATTTTCCTAACAAGTGCGGAAAGTGATGCTTTCCCGCACGCGACTGCCGTTAGTGCGGGAAAGACACTTTCCGCATGAGTTAGGAACAATACTTTTTCTACAAGCCTAGGAAACAAATTCATTTTTTCAATTATTTATTCATGCAAATGGAAACAACTAACAAGAGTAACATTTTCTATCTAATTATTCGTAATATTTATTGTAAATGTACAATTTGATGCATTATGTAAATTTATAGCGGAAGCCAGCATATTTTTTGAAGATGGTTGATTTCCTGAAGAAGAAGGTAACTCGGGCAATACATTATCGAAAGAAATCGACTGTGCAGGCACAGGCATCAAATCGTCGCCGATCGATATAGACGTGGATGGTTCTAAAATGCACCCGGAAGACGATGTAGTGTTCAAATTGAGAATTTTGTTGTACATTTCTTTTTTTCGATTGGTGGAGTCTTCTAAATACCCCTCTGCAACTGAAGTCGATTTCCATCCTCCTAGGCGTTTGATATTAGTTATACCCACACCACAGTCAGCAAGTAAAGTGGCTGAGGAACGCCTGAAGCTGTGACCAGTGTAAAGCTCTGGATTTTGAAGGCGCAGATATACTGCTATTTCGGAGGGAAGTTCGCATCTGTAGCTGCTTGCACGATTTCTTGTGGAAGTTCTTCATCAGATGAATAATCCATTGTGGCAATTTCACTGAATCGAAAATTTTATATAAGTAACGCTTTGTCTGTCACTCTGACAATTACAAACAAATTTGTGTATTGATCGGCCTGACAACATCAATTGTTACCTACTCGTTCAGATCTATCAAAGCCTATATATAGGGTGATTTTCATAACAATACATTTTTATTTATCAATATTTGTTCATTTTTTCAATAAATAGTGCAAAATGATGAATGATTTTGAACAAACTCACTTAGTATTGCAACAAAAAAGCTTGAACTTTCATATTTTGTCACCCACCACTTATATTTTACGAGGATATCATATAAATGTTTTTCCCGCACTAGTGTGGGAAAAAATTTCCCGCACTAGTGTGGGAAAACTTTTCCCGCACAACTGTGGGAAAATGACACTTTCCAAACTGAATTGCGTGCGGGTAGAGGGTGAATCACGCACGCTTGTAGGAAAAGGTTATTCTTTCTTCTGATATTTATGTTGCGAATATCAGACCTGAAGGTTATTCTACGTGCTAAATAGATGAGTTTTTGGTATTTGAGGATTTTATGAAATAAACATGCAGAGTGTAGATACCTCCGTTTGATCATCTCCAGCCAGCTTAACCCAGAAAGTTTGTTGAACACCGAATATCTCCTGCCAATACCATAAATGAATCTGACACATCTATTCTGAATGGTTTGCAGCCGTCGGCGACAGGCCCGGATTAGCAGCTAATTACGCCCTAGGCCAAAGTTCTAAATTACGCCTCTTTCCAGGAGGTCTGGGGAGTGTGGAATTTTTTTGGCATATTTAACTGTAAGACTCGTTCTACAACTTCTTTGTGGTTATTTGAGCTATTAACACATTTTTATTTTCAGTCCTTTTCAATACATTTTTAACTATTTTTCTAGAAAATAATTTGTATCAACCAGACAACAGTGATTAAAATTCCACAATGTATGAAAAGCAAATATTTGCAATTTAGGTAAGTAGATATTGACGAATAGTTGAAAAAAACACATGTGGAAAAAACAAACACACAATTTAATAAATAGCACTGTATATATATATATATATATATATATAGTTGGGTTTGCTTAATATTTGTTAAGTTGTTAAGAGTAAGGGGTCTGCTATTTTTTACTTACCTCTCAGCAGATGCGTTCGTTACTGGAGTACAAATAAACATCCGCAGCAAAATTTCTACATTCGGATATATATCTTGCAAATTATTTCCTGTGAGCCACTTGTACAGAGACGACGGTTGTTTATTTCCTATTTTGTTTGCTGCTAAGTGTGATTTAAGATGGACAAGTTCATCAAAAATCGACGGCTCTAAATCATCTTTAAAAACAGTAAGAAGGTTTTTAACCTCATCTTCAAGTTCTTTTGTTGTGAGATCCGAAAGTTTTATTACGGCACTAAACTTTCCAATGAATTCCTCATAGGCATCCATTCTCATTGTAAGCTGTTTTTGAACTTTATCAATTATCGGCAAAAATGTATTTACTCTAAAGTTGTCTCTTCCAGAAAAGGAAACTTCGCCATCTCGAGACTCATCATCTTGAAGTTTTCTTGTTGTCCTTCGTCTCTTGTCATGCTCATACACTTTGATTTCACAAACATCAAGTGCTTTCTTTTCATACAGATCGAACTGATTTCTGAGCTCTTCAAAGAATGATATAAGTGACTTGAAAACTTCTACTACAGCCATTGCATCAATGTCTTCATTTTGAACATATTTATTAACCTTATGCAACCTGAAAAGAATAGTACCCCATAACTTGGACATTATAGCTGTTTCTAAGCGATTCAATCTACTCAGTAGAGCTTTAGCTTCTGCTCGAGTTTTAGACTTCTGATCTGTGTCGCTTTCCAATGTTTCTAGAGCTCTGATTATTGCAGGCCATTCTTCTTGTAAGGCTCTCAAAGCGTCATGTCTAGCAGACCATCTTGTAGTGGAAAGGCTTTTTGTCGTTAGTGTTGTTCTTTTGTAGTTATAGTTAACACGGCCCATCTATGTGTAGAGCTAGAAAAAAAGTTGTACAGCTCTTGAAGCAGCGTAAATAGTGACACTGCCTCAATGCAAGAGTCTACTGCGTGAGTGCCAACTAGATTTAGAGAGTGTCCTGCACAAGGGATATATGATGCAAGTGGACTGACATCAAGAATTCTAGCCTGTAGTCCTGAATAGATCCCAGACATGTTGGAAGCATTGTCGTAAGATTGCCCGCGACACTTAGTTTCCATTTGAGTTGGAACCAAATAACTCTGTTGACCCTCGAAATGGTAATCCTCGAGAAGCTAGAGCTTTTATCACCACGACAACTCTTTGTAACAACATTTGCCAGTAGCTTATTTATTGATCTATTACTTCAGTTAGCTGGGAATTAACCTTGCCCACTTTCTCCCATCTCTCTTTTAAAGTGATGGTGTTGTTTTTAGGTGAAAGGGAGTTTTCATGTTCTTTGAGCCTTGATGTAAGATTTTTCCAGTCACTAAAACCATTTTTCACAAAAGATGATTCCGATTGTGTTTCTGAATGAAAAAGACGACAAGGACCACAAAAAACAGCACATTTAGTTTCAGAGTACACAAGCCATGCTCTGTTTTGTTTTTCCCCATTTGCTAAATATCTATAGAAATGAGTACCTGAGAAACTCCAAAAACGGTTACCATACTCCTTCTTGGCCTTTGAAAAATTAGCTTCTTTATTTTGAATCAACCCATGTTGGGATACGTAATCACGTAGTTCATTATTTATAACCCATTTTGCTGGATCGGGATCAAAACTAAAAGTTTCATGTTCACGTCCGACACTCTGTTGAATTGGTGTTGGATATTCAACGCTATTGGAGGGACTCTCAGTGTCTTCCTGTGGTTCAGATTCAAATTTTTCGTCTGGTTCCGATTCTGAAGTAAAAGACTGCATATGAACAGAGGTGCTGCTAGTACCAGGAGTACTGCAGTCATCTGTTTTGGCTCGGTTATTTTCGTCTTCTTTTGACAGCCAATTCTTTATTGTCCCAGAGTATTTTTTGTTTAACTCTAATTTTAATTTAGCTCTTTTTCTGAACTCAGCCCCAGATGGGCGTTTTCTTGGTTGACTCATTTCAATTCTGAAAATAACAAAAAGATCAGTGCCACACAGAAGAAAATTTTGCGTTTATGATTCAGTAGTGATGTATTCTCGACCGAACTTTATAAACTCGATTTGGAAGTTCTCAGGTTTGCGGTCTGTTTACCAATAAATCTTATTTGTTCTTGATCTCAATGAATTAATTCGGCGAACTTTCTGATTTATAGGAGTCCCTCAATTACCCCAGGCAATAAATGTAATTATGATAATAAAAGGGATAAGGTTCGGGTTTCTAAAAGTAACAAACATGTCTATCAGGTACTGCCTATCTTAAAATATTACCAAAACAGAAATTAAATAGAATTTAAAATATTGCAATAAATGTTGCTCAACTGACCTGTACCGGTTTTATAATTAACTGTATTTGTTTTTTTCTTAAAGTGGTACATTTCAAGGAACAACCTGGTTTTATGGTTATTGACTCTGTCTAGGATTTTAACATTTGAATAATCGGCCATCAATTCGATTATTCAAATGTTAAAATCCTAGGCAGAGTCAATAACCATAATCGAATTGATGGCCGATTATTCAAATGTTAAAATCTAAGACACAGTCAATAACCGTAAAACCAGGTTGTTTCTTGAAATGTACCACATTAAGAAAATAACAAATAGAGTTAATCCGCATATAGCCCAACTTCGCCAGGCCGCACATGCGCGCTTTCCGCAGCGAGAGGGTTTTAATAAAATGAGTGAAATCGAATCAGTTGGTTTTCAAATGGCAGCGTGTTAAAAAAAATTGCGATATCGAAAATGAAAGTTCTACTTACAAGTACAGAATTGTTATTGCTATTGTGTTCTTTGCCTAGGGAAATTTGATCCAACTACCTATGCTCTCTTGGTTGCTACCTCACTAAACTGAATCAATTTGGCGAACTTTCTGATTTATAGGAGTCCCTCAATTACCCCAGGCAATAAATGTAATTATGATAATAAAAGGGATAAGGTTCGGGTTTCTAAAAGTAATAAACATGTCTATCAGCTACTGCCTATCTTAAAATATTATCAAAACAGAAATTAAATAGAATTTAAAATAGTGCAATAAATGTTACTCAACTGACCTGTATCGATTTTATAATTGACTGTATTTGTTTTTTCCTTAATGTGGTACATTTCAAGGAACAACCTGATTTTATGGTTATTGACTCTGTCTAGGATTTTAACATTTGAATAATCGGCCATCAATTCGATTATTCAAATGTTAAAATCCTAGGCAGAGTCAATAACCATAATCGAATTGATGGCCGATTATTCAAATGTTAAAATCCTAGACAGAGTCAATAACCATAAACCCAGGTTGTTCCTTGAAATGTACCACATTAAGAAAAAAACAAATATAGTTAATCCGTATATGGCCCAACTTCGCTAGGCCACACATGGCAGCCTGTTAAAAAAATTTCCGATATTTTCTGTTATCTAAATATTAGCAGGGCCGTTCTCTCGTTCCTCGTTCGTATATAGCAGAAAAGACCCGTTGTCTATTAATTAAGGCCCTGTAACCTTATTATATTAGGTATCATAATGTAACGTCTTAAAACTTACCTTAGCTGGTATACACATAATTGGAAGCCAACAAGAAGAGAATGCTCCATAAAACTCACAACACAAAAACTAAGAGAATGATTAACTTAACAGGAGCTTTGTATAAAACAACCTGTTACTGAATCAGTTATCAGACCCGGAATATGTAACTGAACACACATAGGCATTGTAGTGATGGCGATTGGAGGGATAGCGGGAGTCACGTAATTGTCTTCGTCGGGTGAATCACCCGCAGGTGCCCGGTCGCTCGCTATTGACGAGTACAAAATTTGTCGGGGATTCCCCCGTATTCTGCGCCCCCCACAAGCGGGCGCCCTAGGCCATGGCCTAGGTTGGCCTTATGGGTAATCCGGGCCTGGTCGGCGATTATCATTTGTGAGGCATGGTCCGTAAACAACATCAGCGTAATTCAAATGGGAGAGAACCAGGCTCTCGCACAAGATGATTTTTGCGCTCTGGTCGAGAATATCACGATTATTGAAAAGAAGTTTCAGTTTGAAGAAGGCATTTTTGATTATATGATTTACCTGCTTGAAAAATCTCTTATCTGATTCAAAAAATACTCCCAGATTTTTTGCTGTCTCAACAAGGTCTATTGATTGGCCGTTAATACTGATGTCAACAAGATTTTTGCACCTCATTCTAGCAGGTTTACTTCCAAATAGCATTATTTATGACTTGGTAGGATTGAGGGACAAACAGAACTTTTCTGACAGTCTAAACAAGTTGTCTAGATCAGAGTTTAACATATTGTTGGCAAAGCCAATATCCGTTACTTTGAATGAAATATAAACCTGTGTGTCGTCGGCGTAAAAATGACTCTTACTGTAAATAAAACACTTCACAAAAGATGAAACATAAATTGAGAAGAGAAGTGGTCCCAATAAGGAGCCCTGCGGAACACCGTTGGGTACTTGTAATATCGATGACCTTTTTTCTTTGTGACTCACATACTGTCGCCTGCCAACTACATAGCTCTCCATAAGTTCGACCGATTTCTTACTAAATGCGATATTATTCAATGTTGCCAGCAGTAACCGATGATTAATTCTGTCAAATTCCTTTGTGTAATCTAATAAGACTAAGGTAGTGAGCAAGTTTTTATAAGTTGCGGACAGAATATCGTCCGTCACTGCCAACAGTGCTGTCGTGCAGCTGTGTGACGTTCTAAAGCCAGACTGATTCTCAGGGAGCAAATTGTGCCTATCTAGATGTTTTTTAATTTGTGAATATAATATTTTTTCGAAAGCTTTGGATAGTGTGGGTAGATTGAGAAGTTGAAAATGTGAGCTATAAAGTAGACTATCAAGGGACAACATAAAAGGAGCAGATCAATTCCAATGGAGTGATCTCCTATAGCCTTCGATTTAATAGACAGTAGAGAACTATAAACAGTATCCTCATCTACATAAGAAAAATCTAATTAAGGCACATCCTGCATCACATTTTCTTGCAGGGCGTTAAGTGTTTCGTTATCTGGCGAATTGTTCGACTTTGACACAGAAATGAAAAACTCATTTATGGCATTAATGTCACGTGTTAGTCCTTCAGGTAATTCAGTGGTGGTCGATTTTGAATATATATTTAAATTCAAACAGTCAAACAGTCCTAATTCTCCAAAACTAAACGTCTCAATATTCTCTCGTAGTACATTAACGTAATTGCTTATTGTATTTATTCCTTCTTATGAATCTCATTTGGAAAACATTTGTGTTTGTCCATCCAAAAAGAATTGTGTGCACCTAATCATGGTTTCTTCCTGACTCATTATTAGAGTTTCTATCAAATTTTCCATCTCCTCTTGTCGTGCCTCCCTCAAAGTCTCTTTGATTTTCGTTTTTTATTCTTTCGCTGGTGGTAATCTTCTGTTTCTTCACTCTCAATCCTGATGGGCCTGCCGGATTTTCTTCCGTTAATGGAGACGGCGGTTTCTTGATAATATCTCCTACTTTCTCCTCAGGAATAACTTCGCAGCTTTCTGTGTCTGCAATTTTCATATGATGGAATGTTAGCAAACCAGTAATCCTCTAGATATACTCAAATACCTCACCTACTACATCCTGTTTCAAGGCACCTAATTCAGCTGCAGTATTCTCACTGCTGTCAAATCCACTGACACTTTGCCGAGCACTTTGCACTTTGAAGAGTTCGGTTGTCACTGGATTATTCCCAGTGATAGTGTTTTGTCGTTTGTAATAATCAGCTTGAAGTAAAATATGTGTTAGTTAAAAATGAACGAATTGAGATCACTGAATTCAATTTCAATTTCTTCCATTTCACAATCATCTGCATATGATTTCTAGCAAAACCAGCTTCTTTCATCAAAGGCACCAAACTTTTGAAAATGTCTGAAACCCTATTCTTTTTCATTCATTAGTCCCAAACTAGGTTCTTTCATAATTAGTTGTAGTAAAAAACTGCTTTCTTCTTTCGACCACACGTTTCTTTTCTTTATTTTTATTTTTTTCTCCATTTTGAGACAGCCAATCGACAATAAACAATTAATTTTTTTTGTTGTTATTTCAGAAAATATAAGATTTATCAAAAAACGATTCCAATAGGTTGAGAGATAATTCAATTCTCTACATGAATGATTTTAAGTAATACCTCATGAAATAGGCTCGTTTTCTCAGAAAACGTGGTTTAACGCCGACGTCACATTTCATGCTCGCGCTAACCCGCCACTGAAAGTTCATCAGGCAGGGTCGAAAATTAGATTTGTCATAACTTTGCTAAAAATTATAGTAGAAGGAAAAGGAAAGTGCATATCGTTCCTGAAGACTTCTACTTCCTCATGCAAATATAACATGTTAGTATCTCAGTACCTAAAACGTGTTTTGTCCCACTTCACATAACCCTTCTACGATATTTACGGAGGATCCGAAAGTCATGGATATTTAGTTGATATGAAATAATTATACTGGAGCAGCAATCAGTACCCTCTTTGGACCATATGCAACGATTTGAGGCTACTGAGACAAGTCTCATTTATACATGCCAAAAAAAACTGGATTTTACTCCTGCCTCAGTGTTCAACTCACCCATAATCCAGACAATTTCTTCAGTAAATATTGAAAATAATCGCTCATACACATTCTACATAAAAAATGAGGTATGTGATTTCGAGCTTGAGGTTTCCACTTCACAGTAGTTTATTAAATACATATAAATAAGCGATTATTTTCAACATTTAGTGAAGAGAATGCCGATTTTATGGGTAAGTTGAAAATGAGGCAGGAGTAAAACTAAGTTTTTTTTTGGCATGTATAAGTGGGACCTGTCATACTACTTTAAAATTGTTGCATATAGTCCAAAGAGAGTATGGGTTGCTGCTTCAGTATAATAATTTCATATTTACTGAATTATTCATGATTTTCGGATCATCCGCAAACATCTCCGTGAAGTGCGGCAAAACACATATTAGGTACTCAAATACTCGCATATTTTATTTTCATGAGAAGGTAGGAGTCTTCAGAAACGATATGAATATTCCCTTTTCCTTCTCCGATCATTTTTAGCAGAGTTATGACAAATCAAATATCCGGCTCCGCCAGAACTTTCAGCGGCGGATAAGGGTAAACCTTAAATTTGATGTCGGCGTTCAATCATGTTTTCTGAGAAAACGAGCGTATCTATTTCATAAGAACTTACTAGGAATAATGTTTGTGGAAAATTGAATTGTTTTTCACCCTGTTGAGTTGTTTTTCCGATAAATATACTTCCCAAGATTACAGCAAAAATCTATTTATATATTTTTAAACGAAAAAAAAAATGTTCCACCCCTGGAATTTTGGTAAACAATTTTTTTTCGTGTTTATCATGGTTCCAACTACAAGCATACCAAGTTTGGTGGTGTTACAATCGATTCTTGTCTCAAAACCCAATCGTAGTTGTAATAGAACAATTTTATCTCCAGAAATTATTGTCGTTGAAGCGTCTGTATATCCTAGACTTTTTTGGATTTTTCTGGTATGAATCCAAGGGGGAAACTGCTGGGGAATTTTGTTGTACATGTCTTTGGTATCAGTGGTATTACTCGCGTATTAGCCGGGAATTAGAGGCATTACTTGAAAATTATTTGGTATTACAGGTATTACTCGGGTATTAGAAATTGGAAAATACAAAAATTATCCTGAAATGAAAGAGCACTGGAGGACATCATAATTGTTGAATGCAAAAAAAAATTATCTTTAACATTGTACTCGACACAAAACCTATAACATTAATACACGATTCAATATTGTTATTACTCTTCTGACTTGGACATTACTGGTATTACTTCGGGGTATGACTCAGGATTTACTTGGGTATTACTCAGAAATTACTTGGGTATTACTCGGGAATTACTTGGGTATTACAGGAATTAGTTAGGATTTTTTGGAATTAGTGTACACAATTTCCTCACCGGTTTCCCCCTCGTATAAATCTGTTGTACCTGCACATGCTTTATCAATTATCTTTGGAGAAGTATAATTTATTTCATCATCACTGTCAGAAGTCAAAATTTTCAATAATTGCTCAACAAATATACAGACTTTAACAAATGAAAAATCAATGCTAGAAATTGTCATTGTCAAACACATGGAGAACCATGATCAAAATTAAGATGTTCAATTGAAACGGATCACAGATTGATTTAGAAATCAATCGACGTGACTGAGTGTTTTTCAAAAATACAAAAAAAAAAACAAACAAAAATTATATAAATGAAGCGAAGTTTTGTATTAAAGTGTATAAATTCTCTTTATTGCAAAGCGCTTTCGACTTAAGTCAGTGCTTCATGTCAGGCAACAGGAAGTTTCAAATATGTAAAAAACATTGTTTAAAATTATAATATCATGTTATACTGCATAAGAACTAACGAAAAGCATGTTAGAACTCAGACCATGTGGCTTTTGTAAAAGCAATCGCGATGATATTGTAATTTTAAACAATGTTTTTTACATATTTGAAACTTCCTGTTGCCTGACATGAAGCACTGAAGATGACGAAAGTCGAAAGCGCTTTGCAATAAAGAGAATTTATACACTTTTATACAAAACTTCTCTTCATTTATACAAACAAGTGTATTCCGCTTCACGCATTTATTCAAAAATTATATGTTTTAAAACTGAGTACGCACACTGTACATTCCTTCGTTTTGTTAGTATTTTTTGGGGTCGTATTCAACAGAGCACCAAAGTAATATTGATATGATTTCCAAATATTTATCTTGTGCCTTATTCATTTTTTAGCTCCAAAGTATTGAGCATTGAAATTTATTTATATATATTATATAATTATATTAATAATATTTATTATATAATTTATTATATATTATTTATATATTGTTGACACCACATATCTTATATTGAACACTAAATATTTGAGCACCAAAATAAACCTAGCTGGCGAGTAGAAAATGAGTGAATTAGTGTGAAAACGCTCGCGTTTGACATACAAACCTAACCTGAGCAAGCAAACCTAGCTTGTGAGTCAAAAGTGAGAGAATTAGTATTTTGCTCGCGCTTGACACACAAACCTAACCCGAGCAAAGCTAACCCAGCTTGCGAATCAAAAATGCGTGAATTAGATTTTCGCTCGGAATTGACACACAAACCTAACCTGAGCAAGCTAACATAGCTTGCGAGTCGAAAATTCGTGAATTAGATTTTCGCTAGCGCATGACACACAAACCTAACCTGAGCAAGCTAACTTATAACTTTCGAGTCGAAAATGCGTGAATTTGATTTTCGCTCGTAATTGACATACGAACCTAACCTGAGCAAGCTAACCTAGCTTGCGAGTCGAAAATGCGTGAATTAGATTTTCTCTCGCAATTGACTCACAAACCTGACCTGAGCAAGCTAACATATAGCTTGCGAGTCGAAAATGCGTGAATTAGATTTTCTCTCGCAATTGACTCACAAACCTGACCTGAGCAAGCTAACCTAGCTTAAGAGTCGAAAATGCGTGAAGTAAATTTCAGCTAGCGCTTGACCCACAAACCTAATATGAGCAAGCTATCCTAGCTTGCATGTTGAACAGGCGTAAGAGATTATTCAATATTTTTGGTGTTTATGTATTACATTAGGTACGACTTCAATATTTATACCAACTTTTTAATATTGCAGGTGCTCATAAATTTCTGGTTGAAGTTGTTTGGTGCTCGTTTATTGTTTTTGGTGGCCAAATATTATTTTGGAGACAGGGTATAAAACTTGACATATAATGCTCATTCAAAATATATCCTATCTTTGTAGTATATCGAAATGGTAAATAAATCATAATCATGATGCATGCTTTTGAACTGTGATAACATAAATCTATTTTTCACGAGAACGTTCAGCAAACAATTCACAATACAATAATACTTTCTGCCATAAAATTTTCCCATCATAAACGAGGTTCACAAATTCAGTCCGAAACTCGATCAAAAATATAAAAACACGCATGTTACCATATTATCAAGTGCCTTAGAAATGAGATAGACGCCACGCATTGAAAAGACACCAACAAAAGGGCAAAAGTACCTTGTAATGCCCTCTCAGTGTGTAGGGGGCGGAAGGGTTATGTCAGCTGCGATCAGGGTGTGGGAAAATCATACAGGTGGTACAAACACTGAGGCTGGGAACTGCTCAGGTAATACTAGATGTCGTTCGCGGATCGCCGTATATCAAACAGGGTCGGCATGGAATTTTCGATAATTTTGTTGGTCATAGAAGATTATTGTGGTCAAGGTTGGGGTAGTTTTTTGGGTAAGAATTTTAGGTTGATTGTTTTATTGAACGATTTGCTTTGATATACAGGGTGTTTAAAAATTCAGTATCAAGATTTCAGGGGCTTATTTCTTAGGTCAAAATTAAAATTTTTTTTTTCCTATAAACATATGTCCACAACCACTTCATTTCTGAGATACAGGATGTTGAAATTTAACAAAAAAATCAGTTCTTTTTCAATATCTCTAAAACCACTTTGGCTTCTCTTTTTAATTTTGGAACATGCAAAGTACACATAAAAATACACTTTTTCCATGGTGAACGTTTTCTTAATTTCTATCAGTGGCGTCCCTGTACACATGACCTGTAATAATTTTGATCAAAATAATGATACGCTACTATTTTTTTCTCAAATAAGTATGATTTTTATAATTGTCTTCTATCTTCACACAAACATGGTCTTTTGATTTTTTTCTGTCCGACCGACGGTTTTCGATTTAAAAAATAAAAGGTAGTCATTTGCTTGTACCTAGGCGAATTTTTCTTTGTCTCATTTTGTTATTTGAATCGAAAACTGTTCTTCGTACGAAAAAAAGTCAAAGGACCATTTTTATGAGTAGATAGAGGACATTCATAAAAAATATAATATTCATTAAAAAATAAACATTGGCGTATCATTATCATTTTTGTTAAATTTCAACACCCTGTATCTTAGAAATTAAGCAGTTGCGGACACATGTTTATGAAAAAAAAAATATTATTTTGACCTGAAAAATATGCCCCTGAAATCTTGATACTGAATTTTGAAACACCCTGTACATTGCATTCTCATGACAATTTCACTCACTTGCGAAATGAACCAATCAGAAGCTCTAGTCAAGTTCGGATTACCGATAATACCAAACTTAACTCTTGACTCTGATTGGCCTATCAAGTTCGGTGTTTTCAGATTTGTTTACAGTGCATGTGACAGTTAAACGACAAATATAAGTGATTCACGCATTCAAAAATGTTTGTTAAATAGACTAATAAAATTCCACTCGTGACTGAATTTTTCTCATAAGTCTGTCTTTCATTTGTGATCTCAACTGAATTGATTCGAGAAAACATCACTCGTCCTGCGGACTCGTGGTGTTAGAAGACCATTCAGTTTCGTTCAGAAATGAATCGACTTTTCGACTTTTCGCTAAAATTCGATCACTTGTGGTATTAC
The DNA here is from genome assembly GCA_958298965.1 of Chrysolina haemoptera. NCBI lineage: Eukaryota > Metazoa > Arthropoda > Insecta > Coleoptera > Chrysomelidae > Chrysolina > Chrysolina haemoptera. Next base: position 25,356,281 of record OY282597.1, on the reverse strand, counting down.
TACTGAAAACTATTATCTATAAATAACTTTTGAAAAACGCGAAAACATGTCACAATATGCAGGCGGACATCATTATCTCCTGAGCCTCTGCAGTGTCACACATAAAATTCGCGACATGGAAGTTTTTTTCTATTAATAAATATAAAGAAAATTTGACTTCACAGTTAGTTTGTGCTTGAGAAATGAGTGGAAAACAACTTCTTTCCTTTTGTCATGTGCTACTCTAAACCTGTCAAATTTTACATTTTTTTTCAAAAAATCAGTTTCTTTTTATTTCGAATAAATTCAAAGGAAAAAGTTAGTCAGTTTCCAATTTTATACCTACTGTCACTTCGATTTTTTTCCAATTTTTTGAATTTTCCGAATCTTTCGCTCTATCGATTCGAACGAAACATGATTCAAATTTCATAATTCTGATGACTACGAGACTTCAACGTCCTATCTTGCCCAGAAAATACCCACATTGGTCTGTTACCAGAAAAATAAATAAATGCACATCTAGAAATTCGTCTTTGTTGTTGCAAAGTTAATCTAGTTTTTTCCTATCATTATTAAACTGATTTAGATTTTCAATATATGGACGTTAATATGTTAGTGATCGAATGATAGTAATTTATGTATCAAGTGAGTAAGTGATACTTTTTTTACGAGTAGGAAATCTACAAGTAAAAAAAACACTTTACTCACGAGTTTCATACTGTATTTTTTCTACAACTGTCGAAAAAAAAACACCATTTCATATGTTTTTGCAAATATGAAATGAATTTGGCATATTTTTATTGATTCATTATTCGAACAAAGTTCGAAGAGTAACTATGCCGGAGAGTTGAGTTTCAAACAAATGAAACGAATATTTTCGATAGAGTCGAAATCCCTTTCTCTTCCCACTATCCCGCAAAATGGAAAATTTGAAGCGAATATTGAAATGGCAATAGCCGTTAAAAAAAGTGCACTTTTTTTACGCTTTTCCGTTTGATAATGAAATCGTATGTTGATAGTGAAATATTGTAATACTTTACGCACACAAACCACACAAAAAAGTGGACTTTTTTTGACAGTTGTAGAAAAATAATATGTTTTTCTGGTTAAAAATTTGCAATCCATTTTCTAGGCACTTGTTGGCATCCGAATAAGCTCTAATTATGCAAACCCATTATAATCTAGTCAAATCGTCTAGAGGGGAGCCTGTTTCAGGAAAAAATATAGTAGTTGTTTTCTTTCTCGTTCTATGTGTTTTTCAGGGTTATGAATCTGAACTTTATTTTTGCTTCTTTCCACGGTAAGGCTTCATTCACAACAATAATTGCAAAAACCTAAAAAATTTTGATCTTTTGTTAGTTTTTTGCCAAAAAGTCATAAAACTACTATTTTTGACCGCTAGACCTTGCTGAAAAAAAGCCAAAATTTTCTACTTTGTGGTAAACCAAGTATTCTCGTTAGTTTTTTGCTTATAACACAAAAACAATTCTAGTAATCACAGCGGGGTAATTAATTAAATGTACTATGAAAGTAATTACAATTACGAAGTACTCTTTCAAAAACGGAACTAATTACAATTATAAAACACTTTTTCAAAAAAGGAAGTACGTAAAAAAAGAATTACTAATTACTTTTTTTTATTACTTTTGAATAAAACTATAAAACTGAGGAACCCAAACATTTAAAAATTTTCAATAATTAAAAGTGTTCAACTGAATGGTGAATCCTAGTACAAATGTATCGGAAAATTGATACCAATGAAAAAAATTCAATTGAGTGGTTTGAATTAAATTAAATGCAGTGAAAATATATTTTGTGTTTGATACAGGAATCAAATCAGAAATGTTAATAATAGAATGATCATGATATGTAACTTGTCTATAGTTAAAGAATATCTAATTTTGAAAACAATCATGATGAAACATCTTGTATTTTCGATTCATTTCGGAAAACTTTTCTCTTGAGTAATCTGATAGTTAATCTTGCTCATTTGAGAAATGGCAATTTTGGGCATTTCTTTATGGATTCTACCCCGTTTTTAGTAAATTTTCGATAATTGTTGGAATATATGGAAGCTGCAATTATGTGAGAACATCAGTTATCAACTGTATCGCACTTCGGCTTCCTCTGGTAACATCTGATGTCATTAGTCAGTTGTGATGATTAAAGTTTGAATTTCATGGCCAACTTTGTTCGATTGAACAATCAATTTTGAAGAACAGTGTTATTATAAATTGCGTGCTCTTCTGGATAATTAAAAAAATGTACAGGGTTTCATTTGAAAAAAAAAGTTTGGGTCCACTTCCGGTTAAACCGCAAGTGGTGGATTTTCAGAAGTGATGTCAAAATATGCCTATTCAAGTTATACCAATTCTGTATCTTTAGAGCTATGGAAAAATTGGGGTGCGTACCTCACCTATATATAGTGGTCACCTGGTATAGAACTGAGGTTGTATCAGAACCTCCAATACTTGGTAGGTCTTTATGTTTACCATAAATCAACAGAAAATCTGGCGTAGAAGAAACAACGACAGTACATGAACATAGAAAAATCTTTGAGATTATTTGCAATTTTCGTTATGAAGCCACATTCGTGAGAAGTAGCAAAGTTGAAATTCACCCCAAAAAATATATTGATCGGTGAGAAAAGACTACTATAATTTTTTCAATTGCGAAAGTAAAATAGCAAAAATCTGTAAAAATTGTGAAGAATATAAGATCATGGAATGATGTAATTAAAAAAAAAACAATTAACCCCACCCTTGTAGAAAAACCTGAGTTGAACGGAAAAATCAAAAGAAATATTTCCGGCTTCCGTACGATTTCTCATTCTTTTCTTGAGTCCGTCTCTGGCGAGTGCGATCTTTGTACTATACCTGAGGTACTCTCATTCCCATACTTATTTATATTCATTGTTTGTGTTTCTTGAAAGGTTAACAGGAAGGAAGCTGGTGTTTCGAGGGTGGTAAAAAATCAATCAATAGTGGGCGATGCAAGATATCGGATCTGTCTAGTGAAAGGCAAACAATACATATCTTTAGCAGGTAAAAAATGGATAATGGTAAACGAATAATTTCATAATCTATTGAGATCTCTGAAATATGAACTATTTGGGAAAGTTGTTAGTCTGTATTTTTCAATATAATCTTCAGACCAACACTTCCTTGAGTGGCAATAAATTCTATACCACTTTTGGCTGAATATGAACTGAAATTTTGATTTTTGTTCGGAATTGTGAATAGGATATTCATAAAATCTGTTGTGCAATCATCTGCGGCTGAAAGACAAACTTTAGACGCAATTTTCCATCGTTCAAGATAACCTCTTGGGAGGTATTCATGTTGAAAAGGGGATCATTCTCCATGAAAACTAAAAAATGAAAAATGTTATTTATTTGTAATATCTAACTCTAAACAACTACTTCCCCGGCAAAAGCCACGCTGGACATTGAACTACATCTGATAGATATTGTGAAAAGACCCTAACTGAAAGAAAAAATCTGAAAGTGAAAATTCGCATTTTTATTCAGATAGTTGCTCCCGAGCACTTTTCTAATTCAGTGCTGCTTAGTGCTCCGTAGCATTTACCGAAAAGGCTTAGTGCTTATAAAGGGTGGCCCATCGAAAACGTACCGCAAGGCATTACAGGCTGAGAAAGAACATTTCGATACAATCCGAAAACAGGTCAAGTTTGTTTGTCAGGGAGACACATTTTGACGTAACAAGCATAGTAAAACCTTCAACCCCCTAAGTAGGGGTGTCACCCCAAATTTTTTTTCAAATGGGAAGGAGGGTCAAGCGATACCTCTTCAGAAGGGGCATGTCATGCCCTATACAGTGCTGCTTAGAAAAATACAAAAATTGGTTCAATTGTACTTTATTGCAATAAGTTCCTTCAAATGAATTCGCCGTTTTTGCCGATTCCCAGATTTTTTTAGGCTCAATTTAGAGAGTAAAAAATGAATAGGATTCATTTCTTCACGTTTGAATTAGGTCAAGTAGTTGCTAGATACCTGTCGTGGTTGAAGTGTTTACGAATTGTTGACTTTAAAATTTATTATTATGGTGTATTAAATTGCAGACAGAGTGGAAATCATTGAGCTTTTGTTCAAAAACGATGAATGTGGAAATCGGGTCGCGGAGTTGTTTAATCAACGGCTTCCTGATAAACATGCCTCTGGAAAAATTATTCGCGACTTGGTGAAAAAATTTCGCGATACAGGTTCAGTTCATAACAAAAACAGGGAGCTTGAAAATCCAGTACTAAATGGACACACGGAGATAGCAGTATTAGGGCAAGTTGCAGTTGATAGTACGCTAAGTACAAGACAATTGGCCATTGCGACGGGTGTGTCTCGTACCAGTGTCCAACGGGTATTGAAAAAATACAAATTTCATCCTTACAAAATTCGCTCAGTGCACGAACTGAATGAAGACGACTTTGATCGTCGCTTGCAATTTTGCGAAATTATGAGTGAGCGAGCGTTACACAATGGTAATTTTCTATTCAATGTGTGTTTTTCGGACGAGTGTTCCTTCTTCCTCCATGGTTTAGTGAATCGCCACAATTGCCGATACTGGGCTGACACTAATTCAAGGATTTTCCACGAGACACACACGCAACACCCCCAGAAGTTAAATATGTGGGCTGGTATTTTTGGAAATTCTATTGTAGTACCTTTTTTCCTTCCTGGAAATTTAACAGGCGATATGTATTTGGATTTACTACAAAATGCCATCGACCCAGCTCTAACAAATATCATTGAGAACGATCCCGCATACCATGAACAGGAACTGATATTCCAACAAGACGGAGCTCCTCCTCATTATTCCCAAAATGTGCGCAAGTATTTACGTAACACATTTCCAGGACAATGGATAGGACGACGGGGCCCAATAGAATGGCCACCTCGGTCACCCGACTTAAATCCTTTAGTTTTTTTTTGTGGAAACACATCAAAAGCCTTGTTAACAAAACACCATCAGACACATTAGAACAGTTGCAACGAAGAATCATTAACGTATGTCGCGAAGTGACACCCCAAATGCTTCAGAATGTACGACAACGGTTTGAAAAACACTTATACCACTGTATGCAGGTTGACGGACAGCAATTTGAACATTTACTTGACAAATAAATGAGTTTTGAAGTACAATTGAATCAGTTTTTGCATTTCGTTGGAGTTTCAACGCTCCATATTTTCTGAAAGAGTGGATCGATTTTGAAAATGTAAGCAGCACTGTGTAGGGAATGACAAGCCCCTTCTGAAGAGGTATCGCTTGACCCCCTTTCCCATTTGAAAAAAATGTTGGAGTTGAAGGTTTTACTATGCTTGTTACGTCAAAATGTGTCCCCCTGACAAACAAACTTGCCCTGTTTTAGGATTTTATCGAAAAGTTCTTTCCCAGCCTGTAATGCCTTGCGGTACGTTTTCGATGGGCCACCCTGTATAGTAATCCCAATGCTCTGGAGCACTTTTCGAGATTACTAAGCACTAAGCCTTTCCACATAAATGAATCTTGTCAGAACATGATGTCGCAGCAGATGACGAAAGTCAAAAGAAATATACCAAACATTTTGTTGAGGTGACATTTGGTATCTCGATACCTATAGCAAATGTGCGCTATGTCAATCACCATTCTGTTATTTCTCACTTATCTGTGAAGAAGTTGATTTACATATTTTCATTTTCAAACTGTGGGAGAATGGGTGGTTAAAACGATGTCAAGAAAATCAAAAAACATAACATGCAATCAATATTCGAATCAAATTGTTGATTTGAGTAATTCTGTTTCAAAATAGTAAATGTGTAACGAGTGTTACAAACGCTTTACGATATCTTTTCTATCATATCCGTTTCAATTGACATGTCAGAACCTACTCTGTTAGTCTCTTAGCAGTGTTTTTAACCACTGAAACCAAACAGTAACTTTAGCGGTATATTTGAAAAATTTTAATTTTAAAAAAGTTTCTTTGTAATGCTTTTAAAAAAATTCTTTAGATAGATACATTTTGTGAATCTGTGATAATAGCGCAGTACGCTGTATGCCATTTTGATTACAGTAGTAGTATAGTTATAGTAGATAAAGTGACTTAAGTTTTTAATTGAATTGATTGTTACTGTATGGAAATCCATAGCACTTCTCAGACAGTTAGAAACGCAAGTTACTGAATCTTGATTAAACCCAATAAGATTTCAACAAATTATATTACATCCCAACATGTTCCGCTTCACTGTAGCTTTTTCAAGCGGTAAATACAATAATCGCTTCGAAAAGCTACAGTGTAGCTAGACATGTCGCGATGTAATATTCTTTGTAGAAATCTTAGTTGTTTAATTAAGTTTCACTTACTTAAGTATCTAACAGTCTTAACAGTTCAAAAATTATTAATAACAAACTGAATCTTCCTTAGTAGCTTTGTTTTGATGAGACGCCCAACTTTTTCCTCTGCGAAATTTCTCGATAGTGGTAGCTAATAAACTGCGCAGGCGTCAATCATGTCGATTTGGTGAGTGCAAAAAGTCATTAATAAAAGTTAGTTTTTTAGTTGAACCTCGAGATAATTCGCCAAAGTACTCGAAAAAACTTTTATCCTACAAAATGGATGGTAGGACTGAAGAGTCCCCCACTCCCAACATGTACCAATGACATGGTCATAAGAAATCATTAGTAACCAGTGGACAATATGACTATTCAATTATACAAATATTAACCAAGCATCGGTAAAAAAATCCGCTGAAAAACTTACTGTAATTAATGACTTTTTTGCAGTCACCAAATCGACATGATTTACGCCTACGCAGTTTATTAGCTAACTCTATCGAGAAATTTCGTAGAGGAAAAGTTGGAGGTCTCGGCAGAACGAAGCTACTCAGGAAGAGTCAGTCTGCTATTAATCATTTTTGAAAATAGGTGTAGGATCCTGGTCTATAAGTAATTGTTTATACAGTGCGGATTTCAATAGTCCTCCCCCCCCCTGTTAATTTTCGAGGGTTTTACCAATAATACTTTTTGAAATAAAAAATATGGTGATTACCCATTGGGGGGCGTGGGGGGGCCCATCAACTCAAAATTTTTTAATGGCATGGGGGGTCAAGTGGCACATCGTCGAGAAGGAAATTCCATTCTCTTCACAACCATCTGAATTTTTTTGAATTTCGTTATTATTTTTTTTGCAATTCTAATTGGAAATATCAAATATAAATGTGGAACTGAATACTACTCATACCTCGATAAATTGGAACGGTTTGATGTGGAACAATGAAACCAAAATTTTTTTGAAGGGTATTACCGATACTACTTTTTGAGAGAGAAAACATTGCAATTACTCGACATATGGCGCTGGAGGAACATTTACTGAAAAAAAAAATCGAAAGGCATAAAAATCGAACTGGGGAAGAAAATTATGAACAAAATTCAAAAATATTTAGATGGTTGTGAAGAGAATTGAATTCTCTTTCCAACGATGTGCCACTTGACCCCCCATGTCATTTAAAAATTTTGCGTCGATGCCCCCCCCCCCCGCCCCTTATTGAACAATCACCAAATGTTTTATTTCAAAAAGTAGTATTGGTGAAACCCTCGAAACGGTTTTTCACTTATGTTTCTACGTCGAACCGTTCAAAAGTTAACAGGGGGGGGGGGGCGGACTATAAAAAGCCGCACTGTATAAAGTTCATACGTTATTATCCATCGATATCCTTATCAACACCTACGGCTCGTCCTGGAATAAATATCACTTTCGGAATTTAAGTAAATTACTATTGTCTGCTTTCAGACAAAAACCTCTCTCAATCTCTCCACGCTTTTCTTTTGCCAGTTTAATTTTCTGACGCTCTCAAAACAAACCAGTTCATCTATAAAATAAATCCCCAATAAACCCGCTTCGTTTTCATCAACATCGCTCATTGTGTTGATCTCAGAGGTCACTTTCGCAGAAACGAATTAGGTAAGTAAATCCTCCGCCGGCGAGCACCATCCACGAGATTAACGGGTACGTGTCCTTGTGACGCATCGGCAAAACGAAATCAAAATTTGAATAAAAGTAACTCGTAACGGGTCGCGCGATTACTTTCGGAATGCCGTTATCCTGCTGGGCATATATGTGTTACCCGACCACGCCGCTATCAAACGCCCTGTCTTTGACCATCGCCATCGCTTCAACTCCTGCGTCCGCCTGCAGTGTGGGCGACGGAAAGGCTACCGGGTGGACAACGAGGCTCTCTTGCGCAATCGGGTGCAATGTTTTTGGTAGTAATAATAATAATAATAATAATAATACAAACTCTCTTCGCGGCAAGTATCAGCACAAACTCCGACAGATCTGGCCATCAGAACTGTCGGGAAAGAACAAAGTTGCTGCGTCCAATATGCTTGCCGTTCCGATTCTACTTTACTTCTTTAGAGTAGTGAAATGGACTCAGGAAGAGCTGCGACAACTCGATGTTAAAACTGGAAAAATGATGCATCTTCATAGGAGCTTGCATCCTGAATCGTCCGTTCCACGGTTATACTTCCCCAGACGACAGGGGGGACAGGAACTTTTGAGTTTGAAGTGTCTACATAACAGAATGGTGCTGGATGGAGCCTGTAGTAGTAGTAGTAGTAATCATGGGGAGGCCGCTGCCGCAGCCAGGCAAGTAGGCCCCAATGGGCCCTTTTTGCCATCCCCTGTTCTCCACATAACTACATTGCCTCTTCTAGTCTTCCTTACCGAACCTTTGTGACCTTCTAGTGAAGGTCAGTATGTCCGTCCACTCTAGTTCGATGAGTTTCTCTTGTTGGAGTTTTTCGACTCCGAAGATTTCGAATCTTAGCCTCCCGTACGCCTCACACTCGCCAAGGAAGTGAGACGAAGTTTCTTCGTCTTCTTCGCACATATGGCAAGTGTTTTATACCCATTAGTGACAGGTGTCTACCTAGTTTGTTATGGCCTGTTAGTATTCCTACAAGGAGGCGTAGTGTTTGGCGATCTCTGCCTGAAAGCCACGTCATCCTTGACTTGCTAGAGCCGGCCACAAAGTCTTTTGACTGCCTGCAGCCGGCGGTATTCCTCCAAGATTCGTTTAGTTCTCTTTCCACCCATTCATCTAGGGCAGAAGAGATTTGACCTCTTGCAATGCCTAGTACTGGCTCCGGTCCACAGAACGGCGCAGCGGAACCGTTTCTGGCAAGCTCATCTGCCACCTCGTTTCCCGGCACCCCCCTGTGACCAGGGACCCATACCAACTCGACTTCCTTTGTTTCCGCTAATTTCTCAAGAGCATCTCCGCATTCCTGTACCGAAACTGAGCTTGGTCTAGGATGACAGATAGCTTTGAGCGCTGCCTGACTATCCGAACAGATATAAATTTACTGTTCGGGCCCTTCTTTCACCTCTTGCCTCGTAGCTACGGTCAGAATGGCGTACACCTTGGCTTGGAAAACTGTTGTGTATCTTCCTAGAGCGTAGCTTTCTCGTATATCTCTTCCTTCCAGGTAGATGCCTGCGTCAGAAGCCTGTTTGTCAGTCAGACGCGAAAGTCTTTTGACTGCCTGCAGCCGGCGGTATTCCTCCAAGATTCGTTTAGTTCTCTTTCCACCCATTCATCTAGGGCAGAAGAGATTTGACCTCTTGCAATGCCTAGTACTGGCTCCGGTCCACAGAACGGCGCAGCGGAACCGTTTCTGGCAAGCTCATCTGCCACCTCGTTTCCCGGCACCCCCCTGTGACCAGGGACACATACCAACTCGACTTCCGTTGTTTCCGCTAATTTCTCAAGAGCATCTCCGCATTCCTGTACCGAAACTGAGCTTGGTCTAGGATGACAGATAGCTTTGAGCGCTGCCTGACTATCCGAACAGATATAAATTTACTGTTCGGGCCCTTCTTTCACCTCTTGCCTCGTAGCTACGGTTAGAATGGCGTACACCTTGGCTTGGAAAACTGTTGTGTATCTTCCTAGAGCGTAGCTTTCTCGTATATCTCTTCCTTCCAGGTAGATGCCTGCGTCAGAAGCCTGTTTGTCAGTCAGACGCGAACCGTCCGTGTAACATACTAGGCCTTCTGGACGAAGCTCCACTGTGTTTCCTTCCCATGCTTCTCTGCTCGGAATAGTAAGCGCACACTTCCTATTCCATCGCAGTCTGTCTTGTGCGCTTTTCACTCTGAGGACGGAAATAGGAATTTTCTGCTCCGCCCACTTTGCGATTTCCGCATGTCCTATCATCTCTCCTTCGTTTACCCAGACCTCCGAGTCTCGCATCCTTAAATGAGCTGCCATTGCCTCCTTCTTGATCCAGACCGGAAGGGGTGGTAGTCTCGACAGTACCTCTAATGCCGCAGTTGGGGTCGTTCTCATTGCACCCGTTATTAATAAACAGGCCAACCTCTGGACCTTACTGAGCTTTCGACCTATTGTGCCACTCTGTGCGCCTGGCCACCATACAGCTGACCCGTATTGGATCTTTGGTCTTACGACCGCCGTGTATAGCCAACGTATAATCTCTGGATTGGTTCCCCAATTTTTCCCTACAACTCTCCTCAGTTGCCATAAGATGGCTACCGACTTTTGAATAAGCCTGTAAAATCATCGGGAGTTCAGATCCCCGTCTCTGCATGGTCCGCGACCATGAAAGAGCAGGGATTGGAGCATTTCTTTTCAAGGCAGCACTCCGACCGGCTGATGAACTTGGTCTCGTATTCGACCCTAAACGGGCGAACCCAAACTCTGTCACAGAGTTGGAACCCGTTCAGCAAAAAGCTCACATCAAAGCTGCGAAGACTGAGGTCGTCCTGCAGCTGCACAAGGATAAGCCAAAGCAATATTGTCCGTATATCCTCACGATAATGATGCATGAATCAATGAGACCAAAGACTCGTCTTGGATTATTCATATTGAAAAATTATTCATAATTTTTTCGGAAATTATGTGTTTCGGCACGATTCTAATCAGTACATACCAGCCCTTCGGACCCACCCTAAGAGCAATTTACACGATTTATCTTAGATAACAAACCAACATAACGACATGAAAAGGTTCAACCCAAGAACTTTTATCCAATGAACAGGTATCATAACAGACCGAAAGTTACTAGAAATTGCTGTAAAATTCATGAATTATTGGCGAATTAAAATTGACTACAATTTTCCATTCAAACCTGTCAATAAAATTCCTGGCCAAAAAATTATTGAATTTATTTGATCGTGTGAATTGGCACTAACGGCATGCCAATGGTTTCCCGAGTATTTTATTTTTATTTCATTTCGAAACACATGGCAGACTGATACAATTGTACCCGAAACAATTAATTTTTGTGAACAAATGACGATTAATTTTTCAATATGAAGAACCCTGGACGTCTCTTTGATTCATGCATTATTATCACTCGATTCTTCTGTACTCATTGGAGTAGTAAAATGGACTGAGGAAGAGCTGCGACAACTCGATGTTAAAACTCGAAAAATCATGCATCTTCATGAGAGCTTGCATCCTAAATCGTCCGTTCCACGGTTATACTTCCCCAGACGGCAGAGGGGCCGGGGACTTTTGAGTTTGAAGTGTCTACATAACAGAATGGTGCTGGATGGAGTTCAGTTCCCCGTCTCTGCATGGTCCGCGACCATGAAAGAGTAGAGATTGGAGCATTTCTTTTCGAGGCAGCAATCCGACCAGCTGATGAACTTGGTCTCGTATCACTTAACGGGCGAACCGAACTCTGTCACCGAGTTGGAACCCGTTCAGCAAAAAGCTCACATCAAAGCTGTGAAGACTGAGGTCGTCCTGCAGCTGCATAAGGATAAGCCAATGCATGGGGTCTTCTTCAAGAACATTGTAGACCTAGGCTTATCCAAAAACCTGACCCAGGTCAAGTGAGCTGAAGTCGGAGACCGAGGGATTCATAACGGCCTGCCGGGAAAGTGTCTTTAACACCCTGGTCTACCGTAGCCGCGTGATGGGCATAGAGATCCCCGACACTAGATGCAGAGCGTGTCGTGGGGTGCCTGAGCCCCTTAGGTGTTTGCTGTCCAGCATATGCGGTCTCAGCCTATATCCACACGCATAACGCGGCCCTACGAGTGTTGTACTACACTCGTTCGGCATAGACGAGACACCGGTGTTGCCTCAAGCTCCGGGGGATATTGAGTCCGTTGTGGAGAATGAGAAGTGACGATTATATTGGAACTACTCATTCCCCACCTTCAGGCAAATACAAGCCAATGACTACGTTTATCTCGCAACTTTGGATCCGCTCAAAATGGGTTTGACTTGACTGGATCCGATCCATCTAATCGATATAAACGGTTTTCGGATTGGATTGAACCACTAAAATCAATTCCATAAAATATTGGATTGGACCCAACCGACCGCCTTGAAGAGAAGTGACATTACGAGATAAACGGGTTTGAAATTGACAAACGTCAGCTAAAAGTAGCAAAATTCAGATTGGTTAGTTATCGTCTCAATTGTCTGTAATCGGATGAGTTTCTCTTTCTCAAAATGGAGAAAAAAATAATGATGAAGAAAAAGAACGTATTGTCCAAAGAAGAGAGCAGTTTTTTCCTTCAATTGATTAAGGAAAAACGTTTTTTGGGATTCATGGATGAGGAAAGGATTAGCGTTTCGCATATTTTGAACGCATAATCGTAAATTTATTCGCAGAACACAAGAAATTTTGCGTTACGAAATTCGACAAATTGCTCTGAAGTTAGATTTTCAATCGAATTGAAGCATAGGATTCCTCGATCCACTTATACAGGGTGACCCAGGGTTAAACCACCAAACGTCCAGTATAGGTTTTTTGAGTGAAATAAGATGTTTCCTTCATATAAGCATGTGTCCCAATTTTATTCGTTTTTAATATACAGGTTGTCAAAGTTTTTTTTTAAAAAGTATAGTTTTTAAATTCTTAGTACAATAAAATAGGCCTTTTATCACCGCAAACAAGCATGCCAAGTTTTATCAAAATCAACCAAAAGATTTTTGAGTTATGAATGAAAAACTGTTTTTTTTTTGAAAACTTTGACACCCTATATCTCGAAAACGAAGCAAGTTGGAACACATGCTTATGTGAAAAAAACATCTTATTGTCACCTAAAAAATCGATACTGAACGTTTGGCGGTTTAACCCTGGTCACCCTGTATATTGCGACATTAACTGAAGGGTGGTTTAACTTGACTCAATGCTATCGAATTTGAAGCGGATAGAGACCGTCGAGATAAACGTAGTCAATAAGCCTGATGTAGTGCTCCTCGACCATCAAAATTTTCGGCTCCTGGCGAAACGAACATCGTCCGAAAAGAGGAGAAGAAACGGACTAAATATCGAGACTTACCCTTTGAACTCCGCAGGGTCTACCCAAACCATTCTGTTAAAATGGTGGTTCTGATTATAGGGGTCCTTGGTGGTATGATGGACACACTGCTTTCGAACTTAAAAATCATACCGGCTTGCCGTAATATGGCAGAAATCTTAGCCGGACAAATGCAGAAGGCCGTCATCCTTGGTTCACTGCGTCTGCTCAGGGCACATGATTCTCGGACCCAGTAATCGCTCACCCCACGGACGTGGGGAGTGGTTATCTGGGTGAAAGATCCAGCGCGCCCTCCGGATGTATTGGGGCTTCGGAGACATGGCCTGATTGGAACATCCCTTCAGGAAAAAAAATAAGTATAATAATAATAATGTATTGGTCACCAAATACAAAATAGTAAATCAATTACAGAAATAGAAATTTATTTCAAAAGATATAAATATTTGGTAGAGATAGGGCCCCTCTGGTTCAGAATGTAAGAGGTAGCGTAGTACTAACTCTCACTTCTTTTCTTCCACCAGTGCCACTAGTTTACTTACAACGAGATTCAGAGAAGATGTAGAAGAAAGAAAGCAAAAGGAGAGAATGGAGTTGAAAAAGAACGAAGTTGACTGGGTCAGAGAAAGATACTAATTAAAATAAGATCGCTATTATACAGGGTGTAATCGATTATCTTGCACTCCCGTGAAGGAGGGGTGTATAATGCCATGTTATAAGAATGGCAGGTGTAAAAAATTCGAATAGTATAAATTTTAAATTTTGTTGCAAAAATTCGGAAAATCTTGGAAACCGCTGATCGAAATTACACAGTTTCTTCCATCCGGCAATTTCGACGAATTTTCCAACAGAATTTGAATATGTGAACAACGAATAATTTATTTGATTACTTACATTTCGGACATGTATCACCTTAAGAGGGGGTTAACTTTATTCGTGGTTATTGAGAGCAGGAGAACTAAAAATAATCGGATCTCGCTCAATAAATTCAAGATTTGTTTTCAACATCTGTATTAAAAAGGTTGGATCTAGGCATAGAGTACTTTTTCACCTTGAAAAAAAAGCGCAGAAATTTGACCAGATTAACAATTTTTCATCTCACTAGGTAGTTTTGTTTTTTTGCGAAAAAGTACCCTGAGAGATGTCTCACTTATACATTCTTCTTTCTTGTAAAGCAGCAATTCATCCAAAATCGCACCGTTAATGAGATTTTTGCTGAAATCTTGCATACTTAATATTGGATAATTTTTCGTAACTGATTCGAGCGCCCTCACATAAATATGTATTTTTACATGGATACTATGGATGTTTGAATGGATTGTTGATTCATTCATTGAATTTCGAAATAATACTGACGCTATTGACGAAATTTTGGCATAGGAGATAAAAACCAAGAGGAGTTTATTGAAGTTCAGAATATGTCGAATAAGGTAACTTGAGGGTAACTGATATTAGAATAATCATGGCTTATATTATTAAATTATAACCCCTATATATTCCTTATTGCATGAGAAATATGCCAGGCATTGGATAGTAGATAATAGTAGTATTCTTTTTACCAATTTTAACTGAGGTTAGGTAAGATTCTCAGCATAGCTCAATAGCTCAGGTAATGACATGTTACGTTAACTTAAATTAAAGAAATCTGCATTGCATTGTTCACAATAAGCTTGTCAAGAGAGAAACAAGATGTCCTGCAATACCAGGACCACGCTTATTGCCATAATCCTATAATCCTATAGAATAGGAAAAATTGGGTCGAAAATTCATCAGAAAAAAACTACTTTCCTGGCTTATACCACGACAAACGTTGAATTACATCTAATGAATTTCCGTGCAGAGTCCTACAAGGATGTCTCCGCAATTGCTAGTTGCATGGAAATGTTCATTGAAACATTTGGACCACCACCTATAGATCGATTTCTGGGTTCTTGCCCTCATCAGTATAGGGTAGGTCTTTGCAGACAATAACTAATGTCTCCAACAAACGATTCAACAAAATCTCCATGTAAAGGCAGAAGCTGAGACACCGCCCGCAGCCTAGCGTTCACTAAACCACAGGCGCCATCTGAACTCCAGCCCCTCAACCAAAGCAATACCCAGAACTTGCGTGAATAATCTAACCACTAATACAAATTGAAGGAATATGCATTGCATTGTTCACAATAAGCTTGTCAAGAGAGAAACAAGATGTCCTGCAATACCAGGACCACGCTTATTGCCATAATCCTATACAATAGGAATAATTGGGTCGAAAATTCATCAGAAAACCACTACTTTCCTGGCTTATACCACGACGAACGTTGAATTACATCTAATGAATTTCCGTGCAGAGTCGTACAAGGATGTCTCCGCAATTGGTAGTTGCATGGAAATGTTCATTGAAACATTTGGACCACCTATAGATCGAATTCTGGGTTCTTGCCCTCATCAGTATAGAGTAGGAATTTGCAGACAATAACTAATTTCTGCAACAAACGATTCAACAAAATCTCCATGTAAAGGTAGAAGCTGAGACCCGGCCGCAGCCTAGCGTTCACTTAACCATGGGCGCCATCTGAACTCCAGCCCCTCAACCAAAGCAATACCCAGAACTTGCGTGATTAATTAACCACTAATACAAATTAAAGAAATCTGCATTGCATTGTTCACAATAAGCTTGTCAAGAAAGAAACAATATGTCCTGCAATACCAGGACCACGCTTATTCGCTTATTCCTATTGTATAGGATTATGGCAATAAGCGTGGTCCTGGTATTGCAGGACATCTTGTTTCATCCTCCTTCAGAAATAATAATTTTGACTGTGTATGAAATCATTATTTTGATGTAGTTGGCGTCCCAAGGAATGTTTGATGCTGTGTTCAGCTCAGTAAAGATTTATTGAATGTGATCATACACCTAAAATAATATGAGCTGGGCATGAGAAAAAGACCATTGCAGCCAGAGTTGTGAACGAAGATAGAGCAATAACGCCATTCGAAACCCGTCAAAACTAACAGTATAATATCGACCGACCGATGGACGATTGTTACGAAATCAAAATCCTGACCTATTATTTTGGCCAATTACCTAAAATTATACAGTGTGCTCTCCCCGCCAAAAGAAAAAGAAGTAAAATTTGGAAATCAAAAAAATACCTTTCGTGAGTGTAAACAAGGGCCATCCCTGGATGAACGCATGTGGAAATGCAAAATAGGTGTTTCTCTGTTCATCTTCTCCAATCAAACTGAAGCTGGTTATTTGAAATGAAGTTTCATTAACATGACAATCGATAGGAGGTTGCAAAATAAATGATATTGCAAGAACACAACGCATTACATGAAAAATCAAGTGAACACTATTGGTATGGATCAAACTTCGGTATATGCGAACACAATGTTCTTTAGAGCACAAATCGCATTAGATTCAATTCAATTGTGGCCCTACTGATCCCGACTGATTACCAAAAATACGTCGAAATGAATATCTCAGTAAGTAAACACGGTAAGTAATGAACTGAATCTGGAAAACATCGTAGATCAAGAGTTCGTACTAGGCAAAATAAAGTTGCTTCATTTATCAGCGCGACTTTCTCGGATTCCTCTGAAATTTCACGAGGGTGTTTCTACATGATAGACTAGTACCCCATTAAATTTTCGTTAAGTTGTGGTAGTTTACCCTGAATACTACTAACTGCCACACCCGGCATTGCCTGGATAAAAACATATTATTTCCTTGGATAATTTCACTTGAGTGTTTTTTCAATAGGTCCTAGAACCTCTGTTCTGGTTCAATGAGTTGTATTTCTTATACTCTACGAATTTTCAGAAAAATCCATCACCCCGCACCCTCCCTGGTTGCTAAACTTCCAAGAACTTTACTTGGGTGTTTTCAGTACGTTCTAGAATCTTCCGGTATGTCTGTTTTGCTTTATGCTGAGGTTAACTCAAATTTCTCAAATTCTTCGAGAACATTATAGAATTTCCTAAATTATAAAAATATAGAAAGTTCCACGCTACCTTCCCGGTGGCCAAACTTGAAAACTTGACATTGGCGTATTTTCATTACGTTCTAGAACCTTCTGCACCTCGGTTCTGGTTCAATTTTCAAGATCATTGTAGAGTATTCATTTATGTTCTGAATTCTTCATGATTTTAGATAACTTTAGAATATTTCGAATTATTCTGGAATCTTGTAGAGCATTCTGGAACATTATAGGTCATTCTAGATCATTTTAGAACATTTTTGATCCTTATCGAACATCCTAGAATACTCTTGATTGTTCAAGAATGTTCTAAACCATTCTGGATCATTTCATTACATTTTAATGTATTTTCGAACATTCTAGATAATTCTTCACCTTTTTCAGATTATTTTGAGGAAGTATAGATCGTTCTAGATCATTTAAAAATAATTAAATTATTGTCGAATATTTCGGAAATTAAAAAAGAAATCGGGATAATTAGACATTATCCATAAGCACAATCCCAGTAAACACGAATGATCGGGCCAACGCCGAAACATTGCTGCATGCCGTTACATAAACTCGGCAAACTGCAGCTGCCCCGACAGTTTACCGTATCGGTGGAATGTTCGCCATGACCGCCCGGCCGACAGTTTGCCGCGGTACTGTTTTTCGATGAAAGACCAATGCGTTTTCGCGTGTTTGCCGACGTTTATAACGAACTATATTCAGTACTTGCCGACATTGGAAAGGCACTTATTCGCCGTTCCTTTAGAATCCAGTCCATTGGTTGGGAAATATGAAAATGGGCGGAGCTTACGGTTGGCGCGATTTTCAAATTGTGTAGTAAAGAATTATAGCCTACAAGCCCCTATAATGATTTTGGGGGGTCATTTTATACAGCATGAAACATATCCAGGACGATGCTGCTATATGAAAAAATAACTTTAGGCACTATGCCGTCAATTCTTGGTGGGACAACTGACTGTAATAATAATAATAGTGATTTTTCATCTGAAGATGTGCTCTTCCGACCAAATATTCTTGTACGGCATGCCTCACGTTGGTGGATTATGAAATAATAATCTCCTAGAACCTATATATACTGCCGTACAAAAATAATCGAACCGAAAGACAGGAAAATTTTTCAATTTCCGAAAAAAAAAAAATTTTAATCCTGGATTTCGGTTTCATCATTTTTGTACGGCAGTAGGTTCTAAATTATTATTTCATAATCCACCAACGTGAGGTATGCTGTACAAGAATATTTTGTCGGAAGAGCACATCTTCAGATGAAAAATCACTATTATTATTATTACAGTCAGTTGTCCCACCCAGAATTGACGGCATGGTGCCTAAAGTTATTATTTCATATAGCAGCATTGTTCTGAATATGTTTCATGCTGTATAAAATGACCCCCCAAAATCGTTATATGGGCTTGTAGTCTATTATTATAAATCCCATTTCTTATGACTGTTTTTGGTTCAGCTCTTTAACACCGGAAAGTATAGTATTTGACAACCAACGTTTCTACAAATGAAATGAATAATTTGAAAATTGAAAATGGGATATTGGACGCCTGTAGTGTCACTCAGTGAGAACAAAAAGTATTTTACCCCTTCACCACACAAGTATTTCAATTCCTAGATGCGCATTTCGATAACAAAGTTATCTTCATAAGTAGGGATTACTAAACTGAGTTTAGTATTTTACCCCTAGTGAAGAGGTGAATTACTATTTGTTCTCAAACGTCGCACAAATATATGTCAGATGTAATTCAATATTCAGAGGGGGAAGTAGTTGTTTTCCGACAGATATTTGCCTCAAATTTCCCACTTTGTGGGATAGTGTGGAGAAAAGAGGGTTTTGACATTGTCAAAATTATTTCATTCATTTATTTGAAACTCTCTGACAAACTTTTCGAACTTTGTTCCACTTCCATCATTGGGGAAATATAAATAAATTTCCAATATCAAAGTCTAGTGAATATGCATCCATTAGCAACAGTTAAAACACGAAGGTAACCAAATCATCTGTTAGATTTTATTTATGAGCAGAAGTCCGTTGTTTCTAAATTGTAATCCTGTTTCAGTTACACATTATTGTTTATGAATATATACCTACCATACTTTATTTCAAACTTATTTTTATTACCCTGATGATAAGAGAATAAACTGTCAGATCGTTGATGATTGGATGATACAGTTTTCAGTCTTAAAACATGAACCCAAAAAACTCTTTGCAAATTCAATAATAAAAGTCGTTAATAACATTGAATAATGATAATAAAGCCCATTTTCAATCAGTGAAATCCATTTTTTCAAAAGAGAATGAACAAAATGAAGAGTCATGGTCGAAATAAACAACATATAATAATTTCTGGATAATATAAAATAAAATAACATAACATAACATAAATTCATTTCAATTCCATGACCTTTTAACTGAGTAACTGTTATTTTTTAAAGTTATTCTTTTCTTTTGGATCTGCCCCCTCCTCTATCTGAGGCATTTCTGAACCAGTTTTTTATTGCTATTATGATTTCTGCATTTGTTGCATTTTTTGACAATGTATTTCTTCTAACTGACTCTGAAAATGTTATGCATATATAGTATGTTACACATGAAAAATCAATTAAGTTTAAAGAATATTACCATATGTAAGATCAATAATCTTGTGGAGCGAGTCAAACCCACTTTTATTGTTTCGTCCAGACCAATTCATATTTAGAGACAACTCGTGCCCTATCATCAACGACAATATTCTTCTCGTGGTGTCTCCACACTGTTTGCCCCCAACAAGGCCATACTTCAATAACTGAAAAACAAAAAACTCCTATTCAGTTTCATTTTTGAACAATTTATTATAATAAGTACAGGTAGACATCACCAAAACATTCAAGAATGAATTCATCTATGCATTGGGTTTATGATTCAAAACTATTTATACCTACTCACACTTTTCTTGAAAAATTCACCATCCTTCAGGTTCTCACTGAATTGGATTAGATGATCATGAGAAGAGATATTCACAAGTCCTTCCTCAATTTCGAAGTCTTCCTTTCCTCCATTTAACCTTTGAAAATTAAAATTGTTGATAGAACCATTTACTTATCAAATTGCAATAAATGTATAGTGAAAGGGATCCTATCTACAATTTGTATTATAGAATGCAAATCATCAAACCTCAATAAATGTTTTATGTCCTCTTTCATAGATTGAATATCCTGGTACAAAGTTTTGAGAACCTCTGAAAAAGATTTATATAAAAATATTATTTTGAAATATTAATTAATCAAGTCACTCACGTGAGTTTCTTTCACAATTTTTGCATTTTTTTTCAGTTTTGTGTACATCAATTCCTTTCTTTTCATTCCCTTTATTTTGTACATGACTGGATTCACTGGTTGTAGGTAGTGCTCTATTGACAATACTGACATCACTTCCATATGATTCGTCAAAGTGGTTTTGGGTTTCATTATAATTTGACCTGTGTTTTGCTAAGCTCACTTGGCTTAACCGAGGTGTATGAATAATATTTTTTTTATTGGTAACAGTTTTCAGCACAGTGTAAGTTTTCTTAGGTGTTATGTTTCTTGTTTCAGTATTGGAACGAAATTTCATTCTGGCATAAAATATCCATTTCCATCATGAGAACTATGACCCTGATCATAAACATCTGGGAATTCTGGTATTGACTCGGTCGATTCAAAAAGACCATCACCTTTCTCAGCAGTACGTCTGCGTTGTTGCCGTTTACTATATTTGAATATTGAAACTTTCCTGGACATGTTTACTTACTTTTCATCACAATCGCCAAAATCAAGAGGTTGAGACATTTGGGCGGGACAATAAGCAATCAAGTGGAGTTCTGACTAGTACAAGCTGAAAAAAGAAATGATTGTAAAACATGGAACTATATAGGGCCTTTATAAAAAAAAGTACGATAGAGAATATCGAGATGAAAGTTAAAATCATCAAGACATCAATTTTTTCTTAAACCTAATATATTAATCAAGCATGGAGGTGTTTTGGTACAGGCACACTTCCCATTTCGACATTAGACGATTATCATAAGCAAAAACGTAACTTACCACTCAAATATTACGTTGACACACGTAAAATAAATTAAATTGAACTGAATTAGAATGATTTTTGTCACAATTATACTTAAATCTAGAACCCCACTTTCAGTAGTTTCAAGTTTCAATCTTCCAGATAAATAAAAATAAGCCCAACACAACGTGACACATGACATGACACCTAACCCGACAAAGACAGACCGGGAAATTTGAAAGTTGATGAGGTTTCAGAATCGTCGTAAACTGACATCCGGATAGTTTCATGATCGTAGCACGGTCGCCGAGCGTCAGTGTTTGCATAGATACACGCGTAGGCCCAGCGTCGAATCGACATGTGAAATCCATCAATCTTATATTGCATAAATAAGGAAGATGAAACGACTCTGGCCCGCTTGTGTGTGACCGATGCCGACATAAAACCGATGATGCCGATGTAATCCCGACATTTAACCGACGATGTGTGTTTACTGGGATGTGTGAGAAAAATATTACACATTTCAGCCATTTACTTACTTACACATTCTTGCCTTTTATAAATAAAATAGATAATTTGCTATCTTTACAATATTTACCAACAGAAGAGTGATCGGGCGTAATAAAAAATTCAGTATGTTTATTATCTAAAGTTGCATTTTCAGAATTATCATCGATATGGATTTGATTTTTTTTAAATATATACCCACTGAAAATGAGAAGTTTTCAAATTACGAGAAATAAAAAAGAAAAGCAAAATTTAAATTTTTCTACAACTGTCAAAAAAGTCCACTTTTTTGTGTGGTTTGTGTGCGTAAAGTATTACAATATTTCACTATCAACATACGATTTCGTTATTAAACGGAAAAGCGTAAAAAAAGTGCACTTTTTTAACGGCTTTTGCTAGGCGACCCACAGTTTCATGCAACAACAGTGACAGATCCGAATAATAACGAAATCCTGTCATAAAGCCAGTTCTCATTTTCTTTGGCAATTAATAACCTATAAATATCTGATATTCAAATGTTTCACCAATATTATTCTTAGCATTCTTACTATTAAATAAGTATTATCAAAATTCCAAAGTCTCGCGGCGAAAATATTCAAAATAATAGCATATACCTCTAAGGAACAATTGGACCTAGTCTACACTAGGTAGGTAGCTGGCTGTTTGGCCGTCAGAAACTAGTTGACAACAATAATTAATGAAATTTGTGAAATTGGGCATCTATCCAGTTAACGAATTCTTGATAACTATAAATTTAATTCAGGTAGAAATGAAAAGTGATGAAGATTGAACGGAGAAAATCGTGGATAGTGCAAATATGAGATTTCCTTGACATACCTAGTTCAAAGAAAGAAAAAGGTATTCGTTGCCTTTTATATATAAAATAGATAATTATTTGTTACCTTTACAATATGTAGAGACAGATGGGTGAACAGGTGTAATAAAAATTTCAGTATTTTTATTATCTAAAGTTGCATTTCCAGAATTATCATCGATATGGATCTTATTTTTTTTTTAATATATTTTCACTGGAAATGAGATGTTTTCAAATTAAGAGAACTAAAAAAGTAAATCAATAATTAAATTGGATACATGTAAATGGTATAATCAAGTTCATCATACGAAAAAGATATCTCGTTTTCTTCATAAAGTTGGAATATTTCATATAAAACTAACAACAACCTACCGATAATCATTGAATAATAATGCAGAGTCTGTACGTGATAAAATCAAGGAGTCCGGGGTTTACCAACTTGAGTGTGATGATTGCAATGTAATGTGTTTTGAATTGTGATATATAGGGGTTAAACCCAATTTAATTATCAAAAGAAGGAAACAAAGATAATTCTTGAAAACAAACCTCGCGACGGGCATCAAACTATCTGCGAAACAAAAACATTTTGCTCTCTCAAGAAGAAAATAACTATTATGAATAAATTCATAGTGCTGCTTCTAATTTTTATCCTCAACCAAATGAGTTACATTTCCACTTCTTGCTATATAAATTATAATTATTTAATGGTGGAAAAATAAAACGGTACATACATAAAATTTCTTTTTCATCCTGTATCGCCGTGGTATTACCTCCATCGTGCAGGAATCCACAGACGATAATAATGCTGAAATGGATCCCAGTGGGTTTTTACACGCATGAAATGATGATAAGTTCTTGTTTTTGCATAATGTGGGGTAACGGTACCTTGTTTATCATTCGAGGAATTGCTGATGATTCTTTCAGAACTGGACTATGTCTGCTGATTCATACGTTCTATTGGGATGGCATTTAATATGTGGTAAATTCATCTTAACTGATAAGAAGGTAGAGAGGAATTAAAAACTTCCAATTTACACCAAAACCAGAGAACATACACCACAGAGAAGAGACAAAACACGTCGGCGTCTTTAATGTTGGGGGTATAGATTTGGACTGGTTACTTTGACGTAAACACAACTTATTTAAACACGAAGAAAAAGTTTTTGTCACGCAGAACTCTACACTGAAAAACATGTCGATCTTTTGCGTAGAATAAAAAGTATCTGATGTTATAGGAAGTTATTGTAAAAATCGATCGAGCGTCAGAGTATATCATATAATCCTAGTTTCTTAAATTTTTAAAAGATGAGCTTCATCATACCGAAAGAGAGTGCAGTCGGTATGTATTTGAAAAAATGACAATGGAAAAATGATGGGTGACTGTTGTTTTATAATTTGTATTGTTTCATCCAACTTCTATTATTGGGGTTGGTAATGATAATTTTAAAAAGTTTGAGCAGTCTTGTTTTTCACAAAATGATATCACACAGGGAGTTGTTTTGGAAACATTTTGTATGTCCCTTCTGTCTCTAAGTGAGGTGACTTTGATCCGGTAAGTTTGTATGTAAAGAAATAAATACATGAACTTCTGTTCTCCTGCTGAATCAACAACGATCGATTGAATGATAGTCATAATTCATTCAATTCACCTATTTCATATTATGACATAGTGACAAAATAGCAATTTGTTGAGAGTTGCAATTGGGGTAAAGGAAATTATAGTAAAACATAACATTTATATATAAACTTCATTTTCAGTTAACAATTTTTATGTATATTACAAATCATTAATTATAAATGGGATAATATTTTCAGCTTCCTAACAGATTCTTTGTTCTTGGATCTTTTCAAATCTCTATTCATATATTTGATTGTGTAGAATATTTTCATTCTTATAAATAATTTTATTACATATGAGTTTGGGAAATCAGGACAGGGATGTATGAAAATTACCTTTTCCATTAAATGAAACAATTGTCGAGAAATGCCCTGTCTCGTACAAAGAGTTTCACATTCAAAATTAAAAATGTGTTCCAATTCAATAACAAAGCTCAAGAATGCTTCCGGGCGTGTAAAACGATTTATTACTTCTCCGCTTTTTAAAGGAAAACTGCGATATGCACAATAGTATCCAGACATTATTAAACACTTGTGTACCTATATATATATATATATATATATATATATATATATATATATATATAACTAATTAAGCTCAGAATATTCTCAGTGAAATGAGATATATCCTTTGGGGTTGCAGTCAGAAAAAGTGGCCTGGTAAAGAACAACTCTTTGTTAAATTGTCGAGCTTTCGAAAATATTTATTTTCATTTTCAAGACATCTGAAAATATTAATAGTGTAAACAACAAAACACTCTTAATATGGTAAAAACAACTTACTAACGTGAGATTAGTTTGAAGAAAACAGCAGAAAACTCCTTGGTCATTACTTACAAAGATAAGGTTATGTCACCACACAAAAAGGGACAAAACAACATTGATAAAACCATGTTATGTATATGAGCACTATTTAAAAACATCATAATGTGTGAACTTATGAAAAAATGTATAAAAACTTTTATTAAAATTTTGAAAAATTCATTTAAACACCGCACGTGGTTCAAGGGGCGCACAAGGGCGGTAAACCCTATAAAGAAGAAGAAGGTATTGACAGATTTCAAAAGTCAGTTGTCAACGTCACCTTGTGTGCCTCATGATTCACGCTTCAGTTCTAAGCTGGGTTATGCCCTCTATGGGGGATTGTATGAAATATTGTTAGGGTTATTTACTATGTTATTTGAATGTAAAGAAAGAATATAATTGTATATTATACGTAAATTAGCAATATCAGACCTCTTGTTCATACTATTTGGTTCTTTACTAACGTAAACCATCTCTAGAAAATTTCTCTTAGAATAATTTTCTTCAACTGCTAAAATTGTGGGTTCTTTGAAATTAATATTATGGAAAGTTGAAATGCTGTGTTCGGCAAGTGCACATATGGGTTTTTTTAATTTGCAGTCACTCTTATGTGATGCAATGCGTCCGGATAAATTCCTACCTGTCTGTCCTATATATTTTTTGTCACAATTGACACAAGATAATCGATAAATAACATTTGTTTGTTCAAGTTTAGAAAGAGGAGTTTTAGTTTTTGAATATAAAATGTTTACAGTTTTAAGGTTTTTTTTTGCTATGCGTAAAAATATTGGTGAGTTTGGGTGTTAGTTCTTCTATATAAGGAAGACTCCTATATTTACATAGGGTTCTTGGTAGTGATTGATTGTTCGAAATGTTAGCATTATTATTGATACTTATATTTTTATTATTATTTATGGTGGATGTATTGAATACAAATTTATTAATCATATATTTAGGATAAGAATTGTCCAAGAGGATCTGGCCCAACTCCCTCAGACACTCCTGCCGGTGAACAGGATGCGACAGACGTGTCACTCTGTTTTTAAGTGCGACGATCAGGTTCTGCTTCATGCTCTTATGATGATAAGAGTGCAAATTCAGGAACCGATTTGAACAAATCGGCTTCCTGTACCACTTAGTACGTAGAACGTTATGGTTGTCTCTACACACTCTCATATCGAGGAACGGGATACTATGATTCTCCTCTACCTCTGAGGTGAACTGTAGATTAATGTCATAACTGTTGAAGTAGTAAAGAGTTTCCTCCACTCTACCTGATAGAACAGAGAGTATCAGATCGTCTACATATCTCTTCACAAACGGAACGCCGAAAGGAATTACAAGAATCGGAGAGATCTTTGAACCCATGGGGGTTCCAAAGATTTGTTTATAATATGAATTGTTAAAAAGGAGAAAATTTGACTCAAAAATGAATTCAAGGATATCAATGAACGCACTCCAGGTTAGAGTACAAACATTATTTATCCCATCCCATTTTCTGGATAAAATTGATCTAACTACCTCGAAAGGTAAGTTAGTAAATAGAGAAACAACATCAAAACTCACCACTATATAATTCTCCGGTAGTTGAAAATTGTTAATGAAATTGCTAAAATTGAAAGAATCTTTAATATAAAAATCATTTTCAGTGTTATATGCTTTTGTTAATATATTGGTAAGAAAAGTAGCTAAATTCCCATTGGGGGCATTAACTGACGAGACTATAGGTCTCATAGCTAATGTTGGTTTATGAATTTTAGGAAGAGCGTAGAAACGTGGAGCTATAGAATTATGAATTTTAAGATTTTTTGCAGTTGATGAGTCAATTAGACCATCAACCTCAAGATATATATATATACAACAACGTCTCAACACTTCAACACAAAATTAACGTGGGTAGGTAGAGATACTTCTCTTCGGCATCAGTGAATAAAATCAACTAATAAAAATGGTGGTCAGTTAGTTAGTCTAGTTAGTTAGTTGTGGTAATGGCACTCCGAAACGAAACGCCCTTTTCGGTCTTATGTCGCTTCTCTGTGGTATATGTTCTCTGCCAAAACTGTTTACTGTAATATGGCATGTAAGGCTTATAATAGACGAGCGTATAACACGTCGCGTGCTGAACGCCGCGTTTTCTCCGCTGGAATGGATAGTGCGTATTGCTATTGAAACTTGAAACAAATACACGAGCGTTCAGGACGTTCGTGTATTTGTTTCAATATAGGAGAGTAAATCAACCGATGGTGTCGCTACTATCGCTAGAAAAATGGAGAATCAAGACAGTTGTTGTTTGTTTACATTTGTTTATGAGAAAATATGAAATCATCGTCGTTTGTAGATTCGTTCAATTTTATCGTGTTTCACTTATTATTGTAATCCCCACGAGTGGTTTTTCATATCCCTCAAGTGTTAGATTGAAGTGTTATCAAAATATCTGAGTGAATAATAACTATGATATCTACAGGTTAAGTTGCACACAAACAAACAGCTGACTAGCACGTGCTAGCACTTGTTCGACAGATTCAAATATTGCTCGACAGGGGTCGTGACCTAATGCTTAACTCTCCAATACTGCCCTAATTGTTAAAGCCAGTTATGAACTTGCTTCAACACCAAAACATCGTCTTCCTAAATATTGGAGGATTACAAAAGAAGGTATGCAATATTACTAATGACATGTTAATAGATTGTATTGATTGTATATGGGTTGTAATTGAAGACCTAAGTGGATGAAGGTGATAAGTCACA
Source organism: Chrysolina haemoptera (assembly GCA_958298965.1). Lineage (NCBI taxonomy): Eukaryota > Metazoa > Arthropoda > Insecta > Coleoptera > Chrysomelidae > Chrysolina > Chrysolina haemoptera. The sequence goes on along the minus strand of OY282597.1, from coordinate 25,328,518 downwards.
AAAATGATATTCAGAGAAAAACGACATTGAAGAGTGACAAAGTAATTAGCGTTTAATAATTCAGTTATTCAATCTGTGAGATTAATATATATGTACAAATCAATCAAAGATGTTATTAAGACTGCACACCTCACTAATAAAGCAAAAAATTATTTGCAGGAACGTTAAAAAAACACATTATTTATACTTAACACCTTCATTCATTATAAACATTTAATTTTTGAAGAACATTTATAATAGTTGAAGGTGGTAAGTAGTAAAACAATAGAGTTAGTTTCTACTGTTAATACAGGATGTTGAAGAAAACTCACCATTTATTGGAAAAATACGAAAACTTTATTCCCCAGTAGAATTTGAAACAAAATATGAATGCACTCATAAAATATAACTAGAACAAATTTTTATTAATTTTTTCATTTCTTGGCCTTTTTCCTGTCTTCTTTTTCTTCTTAGACTCAATGTTTTCTCTATTCGGACTCACCTTGGCTATAACACGCTCATAAAAATATCTATAATGCTCGAGAACGAAAGGGATCTGCTCTCGTAAATTCTCAATTTTCTCATTCGATAAGTGATTCAGAGGTTCAGCTCGAGGGAGACGAATTGAAGGGTCTACTATGTTTTGTCGTTTCAATAAACACACTTCTTTGAATGGTGATTTTTCTTCGTGGGGCGTTTTTTAAGAATAATATCCAAATTTGTCGACCTTAATCCATTTTAAAACGTGTTTTTTTTCAGTGTTTTGCTTATAAAATGAAAACTAATACATCAATCTGGTTGCTTCAATGAGAAGAATTGTAGAGAATTGAAATACGATCAAAATTAAATTTTGTACGACCCAATCGGATCATTAATAACGGAGAAAAACAGAAAAAAAAAGAAAAATTAAGGGATTTTTTTTAATTAACAACTCAACCATTTTTCAATTTGTAGAGTTGGCACTTTTCAAGAAAGTAGAGAACTACAAGTACTTCATTATGAGCAAAACAGGTGCGGTAGTTTTAGCACGATTGTAATTTGATTCTTTTTGCACTATCTTGCAGCGTGCCTGTACACTGATAAAAATACCCGATTGGAGACAAAAGAATGATGCTAGCAAAGAAATTGTCCTCTTCCCGAATACTTTGCTCTTGAATGAAAATCAGAGAACATTATTAACTTTGTCTCCAGTCCTGCTTGGTTGACTGTTGTCTTAAAATCATAACTATTTGATGCAAGCTCTCAATGTGTTTGGAGATGCTCTACCAACGACACCTTTGTCATGCATAAGATCGAGTCTACTCGAAGTTTTTCGATACCCATTTGAGCAACTCACAACGAAGCCAGAAGCGCCATTGCATTTTCTCTTGTTGATGTTCTACGCAACTAAGACCCACTGGAAGCCATCTGTCGCCGAATGCAGGGATAGTATAATATTATTATTGTATGTATGTGTTGTAGGTATGTGTTATTTTTTGAATAAATACGTTTGTTTCAATAATTGTTTTTCCAAGATTTCTGTAAGTCTTTATAAATACCTAACTAAATTTAAATTTTCAGTGAGATTTAAACCAGTGCAAGTTTTCAGCATTAAAACTGAAGCAGAACGCCCTGTGTTTGTATTTACTCTAAATCGGTTATATTGGGTTTTGCCAGTTACCTACTCACTTGCTCATTTGTTGTCTGTGGATTCGATATATTCTCACATATGTTATTTCACTGTGAATGAAGGCAGCTCTTAGTTGTAGTATGTATAAACATTTCTTCGACTTAGTGCCAGGTAATGTAATCATTTATTATGCTAACTCACCATTGTATTACCATTGGCGTACATCTTTCAGATTTCACGAAATACTAAAGTTAAATAAAACTGAGTTGGTTTTCTTTCCAATTATTTCGCCCCGAAACACCCCCTGAGGAAATTCTGTTACAAAACTTTCGAAATATTCACAAGAACTATTCTCTTTTATTTATACATTTAGTTCCAAGACCCTTTTGCATATTTTTGAAAAAGAGTAATTCTTCCACTTGAGGACACAAGGCTTCAAAACAAGAATTCAACATGAACATAAGATTTGGTATGAAACATTTGTTAGTTTTATATTAATAGCCATTTCAAGATAATAACATCATATTTTTTATTTAAAAGCACGTCATTTTCAAACAATCTCTTAATGAATTTGATCGAAAGTTTAGGATCTCTTGCTTCAAAATCATATGACTTTAAGCTAGAAAAAACATGGCATTTCCCTCAAAGCTTTCAAATTTGGACAAATTATGATTTTAAGCCAAAATAATTTTATATTTTGACGAAATTAATATAACTTTGTGCTAAAGAAAGTGAGGCGTTTGCCTCAAAGAAATTCAAATTTTAGAACAAAATATCCATGCATTTCGCCCATATCAAATGCTTAGCGCCCTTGAGGCAAATTAAAACTATTTTAAACCAAGGAATCCTTTTTATCTGCGTATGCTCTAGTGATGGTCTGATGTCAATTTCTCGAATAGATTTTGAAAGCAGAAGTATGGTACTGCAAAACGTATATTCTCATTTCTCGCTAAAATGCCTGCAAACATGACTGAAAGAAGCCTAGCCCGCCTTAGCGGTCGGGTAGAAGACACCGTGAGGTGAGGGGAGGCGTATTGTTAAGAGACTAAAAAATTCAAATTGTAATCGTGCCAAAACTAATGTTCCGACCGCACCTGTTTTGCTCATAAATGAAGTACTTGTATTTCAATACATTAATAAAAAGTGCCAACACTGCAAATTGAAAAATGGCGGGGTTGTGAATTTAAATAAATCGCTAAATTTTCCGTTTTGTTTTCAGTTTTTCTCCGTTACTAATGATCCGATCGGGTCGTACTGAATTACTTTTGTTTGTATTTCAATTCTCTACAATTCATCTCATTGGAGCAACAAGCAAAATCCTCTATTAATTCGCCTAATATACAAATAGTACATTGAAATTGTCACTCTCAAGTTTGTTAACCTCGGACTCCTTGATTTTATCACGAACAGACCCTGCATTATTATTCAATTAATATGGTAGGTTGTTGTTAGTTTTGCTTTACTTTTTTAGTTTTCTTAATTTGAAAACTTCTGATTTCCAGTGGGGTATATATGTAAAAAAAATCAAATCCATATCGATGATAATTCTGACAATATATTTCCTTAGTTAACAACCAATCAGTGGATTTCAAATTTTGAAATTCAGCCAATAGAATCGGAACTACAGTGAAAATATAGCTTGTCGCTGTATTTTCATGGTGATAAACCTACTTAGTTTTTGTTTTACTATCTGTCAAGTGAAAATGATGATTTAAATTATAAACGTCAAATTTATGTGTTTTGACTAGTTATCTTTATTTATCAATATGAGCGATCGTTGGGGACAAATGTCCATTGGTATCATAGATGAGGTCGTGGAAAAGAGTATTCCGTTGAATACGGCTAGAAGTAAAGCATCAATTACCAGAGGTGATACGATTTTTCTTTATTTCAAATCGATATATTGTCGTCCTAAATATAATTCGTGGTATGATTAAAAACCTATAATTTTTTGAAATATCAGTTCATTGGCAATCCCAATGCAAGAAAATACAACTCGTCCTGCGGACTCGTTGTATTTTCAGCTTTGGGATTGCAATTCATTAATATTCCAAAAAATTATCGGTAATAATCATACCACTTATTATATTACCCCTGAAAATGCAACTTTAGATAATAAAAATAATGAAATTTTTATCACGCCTGAAAATACTAATAATAATAATAATAATACTCCCTCATAAACACTCGTAGAGTGTACATAATGACATAGCCTGTGCGGGCAGAGGACGGCTATTATTATTTGCCGTGGCACTCCGGGGCGGCTTGCTGATTTTTGGTTGCGTATTCACTTTTCAGCTGCAGGAAAACCCGGAAAACCTTCAGCACCACCTCGGATGGCCGGCGTGCACTCCAAGCTAGCACTAGAGGAGATTGGCATCTAGACAACACACAATACACTTGCTTTGAACAAGGACTGTGGCGTCTATCGATTCCGATATTGCGTACTTGAGAAAAAATCTCGAACCAACTACCGCTATACTGAACGTTCTGAACGTTCTGAACGGCCTGCGCCTTAGACAGACAGACAGATCGCCCATCTGTTACTAAATATTTTAAAAGTAACAAATTATCTATTTTATTTATAAATGGCAAGAATGTGTAAGTAAATGCACACTTTCCTTCATGACCACCCACTGCCACCAACTGGCGGTTGTGGTGGTAGATAAACCTTTTGATCTTCTGCTGTTAGTGAGGAAATTCGGTCCCGCTGGGTGAAATGGCTGGGTGTGGGTGACGCATTTTGTTTATGGATAATGTCTTATTATCCCGATTTTTTTTAGAAATTTCCGAAATGTTCGAGAATAATTTAATTATTCCTAAACGATCTATACTTTCTCAAAATAATCTGAAAAAGGTAATATACTTACAATGACCTAACTCAGTGATTCCACATTCCACAACATCGATTTGGTCAAATAATATGATGAATGAAAAAATGGAATTGTCGGTCTCATTCTAACTTACCAGTACTATGTTTCCGATTCTTCAAATATTATAAAATATCAAGGAAAATATGATCTCATACCATCGTAACTACGCCACTAGTGATAAACCTTGATTAGTTGTACCCAGTTTGATATTTTTTCGTTAAGGAGTTTTGGACGAAAAAAATCAAATTTATTTTTTTTTGACTCGGTGTATTTTACGACATACCTTGATAGAAACTTTTCACCTCTGAATAAGTTGAGGAACCTGTAGTCGGAGTTTGTCGGTCTTATTCTGACTCACCCTGTATATGTTTTCAAACTAGACAAAAAAATAACGAGGCATTATCTTTAGCCATATGTCTCTTACACGAGATCAATAGTCCGTATTGAACTTCTGAGCCTAATGACCGTTTCATGTAGACGGGACAGTTCTCAGTCCCTATTTCTCATTGTATTCACCTTGAATATAGCCAAATTCAAGTCCGTACAGAAGGTTGAGCATGTGAAAGGCAGAAACTGGAAGTTCAATGACCAAGATCACTAGCACACCATGTTTGACCGATTCTTTCGGAATTTTAAATCGACTCATGTCGCCCATTATAAATTTTACAGAAAATGTATGTTTGCTTCTCTTTTATTGACGAATTGCCAGAGGCGCAGGCTAGGCCTACTTCGGATATTATCCAATATTTCCATGTATCATGTTTGTTGTTCGTATGAATGATATCAATAATGAGATATGTTATAAAATGTTGATTTGTGGATTCACAGCTCAATTATTTTTACAAAAAATTTTTGTGAAACGTAGGCGATAGAGAATTATTAACCGTAAATTTTTCGGTTTGTACCATACGTTTAATAATGAAGATAATATGTTCCCATATAGGTATACTGTGTCCTTCGAAGAGTCAGCATCATATGGAAAAAACTTTCAATAATAATTTATTTTGAAATATAGTATCGAGTCCTGCTTTGAAAATGGGAAATGTCTCATTCGGACTGGGCCCAGTGACTTTCCCTATCTGTCAAAACTTATTTTTTTTTTTTTCAAATAATCCCTTGAAATAGCGTATTTGTTTGAATATAGAAAAATCCAAGAGAAAAGTTGTTTCTGTTCAAATATCAAACACCAATGCCAAAAGGGAAACATTCTCCATCAAAATTGAAAAATGTGATTTATTTGTAATATCTAACAGAAAACAACTACTTCCCCGGCACAAGAGGTTATCTTTAACGATGGAAAATGGCGACTACAGTTTGTCTTTCAGTCGCAGATGATTCCACAACAGATTTTATGAATGTCCTATTCATATTTTCGAACTAAAACCAATGCCAAATTTGAACGTTCTTTTGCAACTTTTAGTTTCTGTCACTTTTTTAATGCTGACCAAATTTCTGATATCTTACATTAGGTTAGGCTTGAATGTTTGTGGGCCAACACCAGGCCTAAGATCTATTGTGGCTCACTATGTTTATATTTTTCCCAGTATATTTACGAAATTTCAGATATATTAAATAAAATAACCTCACAAATATATATATATATATAAAAATATATGTTTTATACCACTAGCTTCATCATCTCACTGAGTTTTAATGTTTGAATGTTTTTTTTTAGATGATGAGAGAACAGTTTCAAATTTCTGTTGTGTTTGAAGCAAAGTTGATGTATCGCTAAACATTTAGGATAGAAGTCTATTTTAATCAATTCTCCTCAGTAATCAAATTATGCCAAACTGATTATTAAAGAAATCATCGATACGTATCTAACTAGGAGTTAGAACATTCACACAACAAATTTTAAGCAATTACATTTTTTTAGAATAATCGCCTAAAATTTATTGTATAAAAGGTCATAAAATTTGATTAGATACCTAAAGTAGTTCGATGATTTTTTTATTAATGAGTTTGGTGTCATTTTATTATTGATGAAAATCAATTTAATTGAATTTCTATCCTAGATGCTCAACGATATACAGTGCTAGTCTAAAGTCCGTGCCCACCCTGCTAATTTTTGAACCACCTGGTATATCGCAAAGAAATTTGGAAGGCTCAAATAGGAGATAAAAATCTACTTTTTCCTGAGAAAATTCCAGCTGAAAGTTTCAAAATGGCTTTCCAAATTTCGTTGCGATATACCAGGTGGTTCAAAAATTAGTAGGGGGGGGACGGACTTTAGACTAGCACTGTATATCAACTTTGCATCAAACATCAAGCAAGTAATTGAATTTTTCAATATTACCCAGTTTTGAGATTTCCAATCAACGAGTCGAACATATCAATATACGTATGGAAACTGAGTATGTCTCCATTAAAAGATTACAGTATCGGAAAGTTTTCATCTTGGGTATGGTAGTTTCATGAGAGCGTGAATAATAGCTTGCTGTATCGGAAACTTTTCCTCTGGGGTATAGACAGAAATCTACGCGAGCAACAAGGAACGCAACGATATGATAATACCACATAAATAAGAGAGACACACTACTGTGCGCCTCTCCTGTTACCTCGTCCGACGAATTAACTCACGTCGATATCCCTTCACGCTCTCATAAAACCACCATACCCCAGATGAAAATTTCCGATACTGTATGTTGAGAGAACATTACAATTTCTCCTCTACTCGCTCGAGGAAGGGATATCGACGTGAGCTGTTAATTCGTCGGGTGGGGTAACAGGAGAGGAGCACAGTAGTGCGTCTCTCTTATTTATGTGGTAATATCATATCATCGCATCGGTTCTTGTTCGCGTAGATTTCTGTCTATACCCCAAATGAAAAGTTTCCGATACTGTATATATTTGAAAGAGCGTAAGATAGACTAAAGAATCAGATTCATCTGTTTTTGAAATATCATTTACTTCTTCCATTCTTTTCATTTGCGTTTTTTTGGAGTGCTTGATTGGTTTTTATTTTATCTGCGTTGGTATAGTCATAACGTAATTTCAATTTAAGTATATTTATAATTAATTAAATAACATCAGAAAATGCATGCGATTTTGAAATGTTTGAGGAATAGAAATGCTAATCCAGAAAAAAATAATGAGAAGCATGTTCAGCAAAAAATCCTTTTGATGTACTACCTTTACTAGTTCATTTTTTTATCAGTCATGAGTTATTAGTTATGAGTTGGAAAAGATCCACATAAAATATATAGAAATAGAGAGTGCAAGAAGTACGACATTCTACAGTGTGAACCATTTGAGATGGAAGCACCCTTATAAAATTGGAATGATTTTTTTTTTCGTTAGGTGGATATTCAAATAGTCTACTAGGACACCAAATTTCGTGAATAAATCTCCATTTCTAGGGCCAACTAATCTTATTTTTCTGGTTAAAAAATCTAAAATTCGCGACATTTTCAAATGGTTCATACATATGTAAATCATATTGAAATGCGACAATAAATAATAAAGTTATAAGGGAATGATATTTGAAAAATATGCCGTTTAATCAACCCTCCATCTCAATTTCAGGACTTTTATTGAAATTCACAACTGTATTCAGTATTATTCAGAGGTTTCGATATATCACTGGTTAAAAATTCATAGAAATCTGTTCATAAGAAAATCATGAGATAATAAAATTTGAAAAATTTGATGAAACGAGTTTCAGTTTTGAGCTATCAGTTTTAGTCTTTTGCGAAAATTTTGTTGGCACAAATGATTCAATTTGTTAGTAAGGTTTTGAGATAAAAATGGACAGTTTGATAAGTCCGACAGTAAATTCGTGCCTTTTAAAACTCTTACCAGATGCGTGGTACTGGATGGGCTATTTTCTTCCGGTAAATCATCTAATAGCTTCAATGGGACGTGATTGGAGTTCACAACGGTTCAAATTGTAGATTGCGTACGAAATATTTGTGAGGAGTGTTTAAACGCAAATTCTGGAGAAGTGATAACATTTTATTCGATTTTCCGACACAACAATTCTCCCACTCAATAAGACAAGCTGAGGATCAACAAACGACGACTTCGTTGCATTTTATAATTGGGAAAAATAATAATAACAGTGAATGAATAATGAAAACAAACTTCTAGAAAATATAATAAGAGAAAACAAAAAGGAAGTTGAGTGGAAACGCGACAAATGGGAACCTATAACATCATTTGATGAATGTTATTCACATTCTAAAGGTGGTTTCATGCAAGCATAAATCTAAACTTAAATGAATTTAAAACTAAAATTAAGAATATAAAACAATGTAATGAAATGAAGGTGTTCACGCAAGAAATTAAGCAATTGAAATTACTATTAAAACTAAGAAAGATGGCCGACTTTCAACTAATAACTTAATTTCTTCCATAAATTAGAAACGGCGCATGCGTAGTCTCTTTACTCACAGCTGATTGCTTTCAAAGAGGAAAGAGGTTATTTATGTTCGCAATTTCAGCATAGGTTTGACGCCATATTTTTCATATATCTTATTCCTCACAACACCAGAGGCTCTCAGAAGCAATAATGGTTTAGTACTGAGTACTAAACCATACTCACTTCTCTTGTTGATAGTTTTCATGCTGTACTGTAAACACCAGACCAGAATAGATAAAACAAAAAACAACAAACCACGATAATCGCAGGTTAGGGTTCACCTTCTGTTTTCTGATCAAAGAATACCCGAAGACGTTTCAAAAATTGACAGTTGAAACGATATGCGCATGTCTAGTACTTTCTAGTACTTTCTTCATTTCGTTAAATTGATGCTACATGAAAACCGTCATATTCCAATTTAAAATTCATCTAAATCTTAAATTCATTTTAGTTTTAGTGATGTTGCATGAATCCTTCTTAAAGCTCCAGTTAGTCAATCTAGAGTGGTAGGGATTTATGTTGATAATGTATTTGTTACAATATTCCAATCTCCGTGTCTTTTCTCTTTTTTCTCTATCGCATTATATCGTTATTGTATACTCTACAGAGTATTCCCCAAGATAATATATATATCCACGCCAATGACTGTTGCTGTTGCCATTGCTTGAGAGTTCCATGGGAGTCTGGGCCGTGTCATGATTTTTAATGTCTACCTACCGAATGACGACTGAAAAATGTGACCTGTATCGATCAGGTAAAGGGTTGGGAATTCTTGTGTCCGATACTCATACCACTTTCACTTGTTTTCTGTTCCGACAAATAGGCCGTGATCAATCTGGGTGTTTACTTTCAATAAAACTTTTTTGTTTCCATACGGTAATATTTGTTCGATGGCCACCACTATAAATAGGGCCTTCAGTATTTGTCATGAAAGTTACTAGAGATGCAAGGTCATCAGAATGGAAAAGAAAAAAAAAACAAAAGTAAAAAGAAAATAGCTATTTATATATAGTACAGTGATTTTATTTAATTTTGTGTGATATGACTTATGTATGGTAATGTCTATATATATATATAAAAATAAATCTGTAGTGTGGTATAACTTATTTAAGTATTTTACATTTTACATACATATGCAATAGTTTATTTTAATTATTCGACATATTCAAAAATTTGTGAATTGAATTAAAATTTCTTTTTTTCCCTTTTACATTATATTGTCCGCTTTATACACATATATGTTCTTATTATTAGTTAACCATTTTTTGTTGTGTTCATGTGTTTGAAGTTGTGTATTTTTAATATATATTTAAGTTTATAGCTCATAAGCTTTGTCAATGAGAACTTGTTTCTTCGACAATAAAGTATATTTTCTCTCTCTCTCTCTCTCTTTCTCAATAACCACAGTAAATGTGGAGAATGAATCATAGCACTTTGAAACTCGGCACATGACTTCTTGACCTAACAATATATGATATTGTTGGGTTAGGTTAAAAAAAAAATAATTTAAAAAATTATATTTTTTTTGCTGTTGTTTCGGAAAAATAATTCAATTCTCCACAAGAAATGACCTTAGTAATTTCTCACAAAGTGCACTCGTTTTCTCAGAAAACCTGATTGAATTCCGATATAAAATTTCAGGCTAGCCTCTGCAATTTTCGGCGGGGCCGAAAATTAGATTTGTCATAACTTTGCTAAAAATTATAGTAGAAGAAAAAGAAAGAGTTTATATCGTTCTTGAAGACTTGTACTTTCTCATGCAAATATAACATGTGAATATCTGAGTACCCAAAATGTGTTTTGTCCCGCTTCACATAACCCTTTTACGATATTTACGGAGGATCCAAAAGTCATGGATATTTTAGTTGATATGAAATAGTTATACTGAAGCAGGAATCAGTACCCTCTTAGGACCATATGTAAATATTTTAGACTAGTGAGACACGTCTCACTTAGACATGCCAAAGAAAAAACTGGGTTTTATTCCTGCCTCAGTTTTCAACTCACCCATAATCCCGGTAATTTCTTCAGTAAATTCTGAAAATAATCGCTCATACATATCCTCCGTGAAAAAAGTATGTGATTTCAAGTTTGAGGTTTGCACTTCAAAATAGTGTTATTAAACATATATGCAAGATATGAATAAGCGATTATTTTCATCATTTAGTGAAGGGAATGTCGGTTTTATGGGTAAGTTGAAAATGAGGCAGGATTAAAACAAAGTCTTTATTTTGCATGTATAAATAGGACCTGTCACACTAAACTTCAAAATTGTTGCATATAGTCCAAAGAGGGTATGGGTTGCTGCCGCGTTATAATAATTCCATATTTACTAAATTATCAAGAATAATTTTCCGATTATCCGCAAACATTTCCGTGAAGTGCGACAAAATACATTTTAGGTACACAAATACTCGCATATTATGTTTGCATTAGAAGGTAGGAGTCTTCAGAAACGATATGAACTTTTCCTTTTTCTATTTAGATCATTTTTAGCAGAGTTATGACCTGAAAGTTGATGTCGGCGTTCAATCACGTTTTCTGAGAAAACGAGCGCATTTCATAAGAAATTATTATGAATAATTATTACCTTTCACCTTTTGTTTTTTTCCAATAAATCATATACTTTCCAAGATTACAGCAAATTGAAATTGAATTGGTGGGTTGATTAAACGGCATATTTTTCAAATTTCATTCCCTTATAACTTTTTTATTGACTGACGCATTTCAACGTAATTTACTTATGAACCATTTCAAAATGTCGCGAATCTATTGGTGTAGTCAGATTTTTTATAAAAAAATCGCTAGTAATTTTGTTTTATTTTTTACCTTGAAAAATAAGATGAGTTGGCCTTGGAAATGGAGATATATTCATGAAATTTGGTGTCCTAGTGGACTTTTTGAATGTCTACCTAACGAAAAAAAAAATCATTTCAATCGGTTGAAAAATGTAACTTTTAGAAGGGTGCCTCCATCTTAAATAGGTCACACTGTATATAAACATTGTCTTTATTTGAATGCATTTCTTACACAATATTGTTCAAATTGGTTAACAACACCATTTTGTATAAATGTTACAAAAATTTTAGTTCTCTTTTGTACAACTCTGTAGAATAATATACGGTGCGGCTTTTAATTGTCCCGCCCTCCTGTTAACTTTTAAACGGTTCGACATTTCGAGGGGTTTCACCAATACTACTTTTTGAAATAAAAAAAATGGTAATTGCCCGACAGGGGGGCGGGGGGACACATCAACATATTTTGCTGACTCATTTTCTCGTTTCAGGGATTTTAACCACTGAAAATTATGTCAGTGTTGAGCTCAAAAAATAATATTTTGCGATTGAACGTGTGCTAGGCATATAGAAAATTCATTTTTCTTTTTCAGAAAAAAATTGTTTTTTTCCCAATTTTCTGATTTATGGCATTTTAACACACCAATAAGTATAACAATCTAATAGTGCAAAACCAAAGCCATAAGGTTTGCACGTACTTAAAGGGTTGAAATAAGGTCACGATCTTGTAAAAAAATACTTGGATGCTGATGCATTTTCTCGCTTATGACAATCGACAGAATGAAATTTAATATCGTTAGGAACCCGAAAAAAAATTCCCATCAGCTGTTGAAGTAAATCTTGTGAAATTTTTTTTTCATTTTCCGGTAAACTTTCTAGTGAACGAAGTAGAGTGCAATATAAATTTGTTAATGTAAAAGTTTGTTATAAAAAAAGCCATAAGTCTAGTTTGTGCTTATCATAGTTTTTGAAGCTAGAAAACTTGCAGGAAAATCAGAAGAAATTTTGTTCATTTTCTCGTTGATGGAAATTGGCATGTAGGAAGAAAAATTGATTTCAAGACGGTAACATGATTACGACGTTTTATACAGTGAGGTCCTGATGTATTGGATACATTTCCTTTCTATGTTATTAGCCATTTTTAAGAAAAACCCTGAGTCACGTCGATTTATGTTTCCGAAAAGACACCATGGGACATAAAAAAATCAGATCTCTCTCACCCCCCTTAAAGTGACATCCATTCACCCAATTTTTTTAATGGATTAGGAGGTCAGTTGAAAACCCTTCATGAGATCCACCAATCCATTCAAGAACAGAATTTTTTGAGGTTCCAAATATTTTCAGAAATTCCACGAAACCTATGTTATGGGTAGTATTTAGAGAAACCGATAATGATAATCTAGAAGATCAGCCCCTCTTAGGTTACTACGGTACGTGTAGGTCCAGTGCTAGGACATGACATTTCCTTCTGTTCACCATTAAAATGTTACCGAAGGCACTGCTAATTGAATCTGGAAATGAATTTGATTTTTCATTTTGATTCTGGAACTTTCACTTCTTAAGAGTAAACTAGGCCTGAAGGGGATGCCACTATGAAAAAGCGTGCTAGAAACTCTGCCTCTGAGGTGGTGGGGAAACGGTCTGGTGTTTATTATTTTCTCCAGCCCTGGGAACAGAAAATACCCCACATTGTAGAAAGTTGAAGAGTATTCAGATATTGCTTACTGCTAGTGATAATGTTAAATCTCATCAATATAATGTATTCGATACGAAATCTCATGATTTCAAAATTATGTAAAATTTCTGGATTTAATTTTTGAACACATTTTTTTTTATTGCAGAAAATGTTGCTCTGTTTGACAAACAATTTCTTCATGCGAAAAGCGAATTTTGTTTTCTATATACCGGGTGTCCACGCAAGGAGGCTAGCCCCTATAACCTTTTTTTTTTTGGAGATAATGGAATGAAATTTGGAAAATCTGTTCAAGATATAAAACTGCTTTTTTTGACAAGTGACTCAACTTCATGCAAATTCCAGTTTTACCGGAAGTGACATAAACTTTAAATTTTTAAATGGGACACCTGGTATATTTTAAGTTTTTTTATCTCCATATGATATTTTGAATACAATCATGTATCATAAGTCACTTTTTGTAACCGTTTTTTTAATTTAATTTCCAGTCTAGAGGGCCGTGGATACGTACAAATTATTATTTACAGTCCTAAAATTTTTATTTATTTATACAGTGTGGTCCATTTAAAACGGAAACACTCATATTAAACTTTCATTTTTCAACCGATTGGAATGATTTTTTCCAATAGGTAGACATTCAAAAAGTCTATCAGGACACCAAATTTAAAGAGTAATTCTTCATTTTCAGGGCCAACTAATCTCATTTTTCATGGTAAAAAATCTGAAATAATTTTTTTTAGAAAAATCAGACTAAACCACTGGATTTGCGACATTTTCAAATAGTTCTTGTTGAAAGTTTGTTACAACTCGTTCATCAATAGGAAAGTTACAGTAGATTGAAATTTTAAAAATATGCCGTGTAACGAACCCACCAACACCAGGAGGTCTTGAAATATGACTGGTCAAAATTTCATCGATATCTATTTATGAATAAGGAAATTACAGGATAACAAAATTTGAAAATTATGTCGATAGAATTTCAAGAAAATATCATTTTATTTAATATTTTCTTCATTATTATTATTTATCAATAGATTTCGATGAAATTCTGATCAGTGATATTTTGAGACTACCTGAATCCTGTGGTCTATTCCAAATTTTGAAAAGAGTAGAAAATGAATTGGTGGTTTGGTTAACGGCATATTTTTTAAATTTCATTCTCCTATAACTTTCTTATTGATGTACGAATTTCAACAAAATTTCAAAATGAACGGTTTGAAAATACCACGCATCCAGTGGTCAGATTTTTTCTCAAAAAATCGCTAATGAATTTTTCAGTTTTTTACTTGAAAAAAAAAGAATGGTTGGCCCTGAAAATGAAGATTCGTGCATGGAATTAGGTGTGTTAGTGGACTTTTTGATTATCTACCCGATTAAAAAAAAAACAATCTAGTCGGATGAAAAATGGATGATTTATAAGTGTGCTTCCATTTTAAATGGGCCACCCTGTATAAAACATCGATATATTGTTTCCGACTTATGGCTTTTTTTTTCTGGTCTTCAAATAAATATTTCTTCTTGCATGCCAATTCCCATCAACAAGAAAATGAAAAAATTTCTACAAATTTTCCTACAACTTTACAACTTATGGCTTTTCTTGAGGTACATGCAAAGCTTATGGGAATTTTATTATGAGGTTTATCCATCATCAAAATCATATGGTTCAAATGCCATAAACGAGAAAGTTTGCTGGAAAACGAAAAAAAAATTCACAAAATTTTCCTACCGGAAAATTTACTTCAACAGCAGACCGGCTTACGCAATTTTTTTTCGGGTTCCTAACAATATTAAATTTAATTCTGTCGATTGCCATAAGCGAGAAAATGCATCAGCAACCAAGTATTTTTTTACAAGACCGCGCCCTTATTTCAACCCTCTAAGTACGTGCAAACCTTATGGCTTTGGTTTTTCACTAATAGATTGTTTTACCTATTGATGTGTCATAAACGAGAAAATTGGGAAAAAACAATTTTTTTCTGCAAAAAGAAAATGAATTTTCTATATGCCTAGCACACGTCCGATCGCAAAATTTTCATTTTTTGAGCTCAACACTGACATAATTTTCAGTGGTTAAAATCCCTGAAACGAGAAAATGAGACAACAAAATATGTCATTATCTGACGGTCTATATTGTTTGTCAAACCGAATCTCAATTGTTCATCGAGTTAACCAATGTCTTTCAATACTTCGAAACAAGATCCATAACACTACTCGAATAAACCAGAAATGCTACGATTTTCAATAACCAGTTAACTGCCCTTCAAGCGTTCCTCTCTTCAGATTATCATTTTGCGAAAAGTGTTCAACAATCCTCTCACGGAGTCAAGTCCGCGACTCTCAGCCATCAAGGCGAAGAGCGAGGCGAAGCGGTGACGTGCAGACGAAGAACGGGTTTGGTTCACTAGGCAATCGGAGGTCGTTGATACTGTGGCCGTGGCCGCCACTTCTTTCGTCTTCTTCTTCTCCTCGCGTCGCACCCCTCGGCTCTTGTTGCGCAACTCGCGCTTTTTTCTTCTTCCGACACAAGACGTTTGCCCGAGCAGAAATCCCAAGTGGGATTCTACAAGGTGTTCACGATAGGTGAACACGCTCTGAACATATCTTAACATTCGTTAAACAACAAAGGTGAATTTTTCACGTAAAATCATTTTGTCTCGTACAACCTTGGGTCTGCCTATTTCACATTGTGTGCAAATGAAAGCCAGGGAATTGGCCAATTGGGCGATCGTCACACATGTCAATTTTTCATAATGGCGTCTTCCCAGAAGCACTCAAAGTCTCCAAAGTGATACCATTATTCAAAAAAGTAGACAAGTCATTAGATAACTATGGTCCAATCAGCATTATTTCTATCACTGGTAAAATCATTGAATATATTCTGAAAGAAAGGTTGTACTCGTATTTCGAAAAGAGATTCTATTTAAGTGAGTCACAATATGGTTTCCCCAAAAATAAATCCACGACACAGGCCGCTTTCAAAATTGTGACTTGATGAAAACAGACATACTAGCCTGACTCTATGCGAGTTAACGAAAGCCTTTGATTGTATATCATACTACTTGAAAAACTTAATCACTATGGAATAAGAGGCACGGCCTTAGATCTAATTCGATCTCACCTCTCAGACAGATTCCAATGTGTGGAGTTAAACAACGTTAAATCTGACTAAAAAAAATTGAACATGGTGTACCAAAGGGTTCAGTACTTGGACCATTCCTATTCATTGTTTACATCAAAGACTTGTGTCAATACATGGCACCTACAAAATGTATTTTATTCGCTGACTACACAACCCTTGTGTGCTCTGATGAATCCTTTAATACCCTGACCGAACACACATCTGAGTGTCTAACATCGGCAAAATAGTATATTTCAGAAAATAGGCTTTTCCCGCGCGACAAATTCCCGTGGGAGGTGTAATGAACGATACTTCGTTGAAAATGAAAACGTAATAATAAAATATTACATAAAAAAGATAAGTACAAAAGAAATTTGGAACATTTATATTTTCACAGCGTAGGAAAGAAAAAACTCGGAACTACTAGATTAAGAATGTTGAAAGTCAACTAACTATAACTATACTATCTAAGCAGCGTTAAAAAATACTGTTTTTACTTTGAATTGTTATTAATGGTTATGTTTATTGTACAATTTGTATTGTTGCACAGGTTCAGTCCTGTTGGAGTTTCAATTTGTGAAACTGCAGTTACTGATGAAGCAGACTCTTCACAAATGTCTTCATTTTCTCGAACGAATGATACAGTTGCTGCATTTTGTGAGTGAGAAGGTTAAACAGTTTACGTGATACCTCAATTTTTCTTTGTATAGACTCTTCTATATATCCTTCTGCTTTATTGAAAGAACGCCACCCTCCGTGTCTTTTCAGATTGAGTAAATCAGCGCCGCTTTCCACTAACATGGTTGCCGAAGAACGCCGAAGAACTGTTGGTATGGCATCCAACGTGCTGATTGTAACAACTTTCATTTCGATATGCAACAAATAATCTTTGGCTTTTCATATTTTTAGGTCGTAGAGCTGCATATTTACGATAAATTGTGCAAGGCTCAAATGTACATTCTTCATTCGTAATTGTAAAACTCCTTGATGTATGAGTTTTTCCATCTCGTAAAAACACGACAAGAACGCGCTCATTATCTACCACATCGTCTAAATTTAAAAGTATTAAATCATCTCTTCGACACGCACCAAAGATTCCAAACACTAAAATTGTTTTTGGTAGTAGATATTGTTTATCTGGAGCTTCACATACAAATTTTGTTACTTGTTCTGCTGTCAAAACATTGGACTTTTTTGGAATATATCCTACAGCTTGACGTTTCAGGAAAGCAATAGTTTTTGGATAATTGTTGATGTCATCATCTTTTAAGGCCAAACAACTCTTTTGCATTGAGAATCGACTCCATAACGTGGAAGATTTCACGGATTTAGCTTTTTCGACAAAATAAACTAGAAGAATATCGTCACTTACAGTTTTGATTTTGTTCAGATTTCGCCATTCTGTAAAAAGTTAATATTCGTGTTCATATCTCAACCTGGATTTTACTGGTAATAAATCCGCGGTCGCTTGTGCCGCTTGCTCTAGGATTCAGATTCCACAACCAACTTGACATCAGAAGAACTTCACTGTTCTCATGAGAATCCACCAGCAGCCTCTGCACTTCCTAGCCGTCAGCATCTTGTGTTTATTGTCTGCCGATGTGTTTTTGTTTAATAAATGTTTGAGTTTAATTGGAATTTTCAATGGCAAAAACGTACCATGTTCTATATGGCTTTTGGGTTTTTGGTCGTAAATGCATTTTTCTTGGGGTTTCCAAGAAAAGCCAAGAAAAACTGATACACGACCAAAAAAGCCTAGAAAAATGGATACACGACCAAAAACCCAAAAGTCATATAGAACCTTGAGCGAGGGTCGTGAAAGCCTTAATCATTAAAACATTACCATTTCCCATAGTAAAGTAACATGTTGAAAGTGCATTGTATTATGTACCTAATATTAATGTTACCTAAAAATACAATGTAAAAGTACACCTTAAAAAAGCAAAGTAAAATTAAACATGAAAAGTACTATAGAACTTTTCCATAATAATGTAAAATCACTGTGTAAATGGATACATGGAAATCGTGAAGTGAAAAAGCAGTATATTTATTGTATTATTATTCAGGTACTGTAATGTCATTTTACAGAATCGATGGTAAAATTCAGGTAAATAACGTTGGTCATTTTACAAGTATGTTTTTTATAGAGTGTGAGGTTTGCTGATTTAAACAATGTTTCTAAGATGCAATTGAGGTAAAAAATATAAATTTATAATGAAGCTTAAATTTAGAATCTTCTCAAGCAATGGTAGAGAAGAGTCCAGTCTCAAACGAGCACAAGAAAACTAAATTTCATGAAAATATTGTCTTCTACAATTTTTTTTTTAAATTTAATAATCAGTTACAAGTGTTTAGGAGAACTAACATGAAAGAAAAATCATGGAAAAATATTGATCTCTCTCATAAAAATAGATACAGAGATACAGATAATAATAATAATATAATAATAATACTCCCTCGTAACCACTCGTAGAGTGTACTCAAAAGCATGTCCTGTGCGGGCAGAGGACGGCTATTATTATTATTTGCCGTGGCGCTCCGGAGCGACTTACTGATTCTTGGTGGCGTATTCACTTTTCAGCTGCAGGAAAACCCGGAAAACCTACAGCACAACCTCACAGCACAACCAAGCTAGCACTAGCCGAGATTGGCATCTAGACAACACACAATAACTTGCTTTCAACAAGGACTGTGGTCGTCTATCGATTCCGATATTGGGTACTTGAGAAAAAATCCCTCGTACCTACATCGGGCTCGAACCGACTACCGCTATACTGAAGTTCTGAACGGCCTGCGCCTTAGACCGCCAGACCACCGACCATACCACAGATAGAGAGAGTATTGAGATAATCCTTGACTTTATAAGGTGTCACAAAGCAAGCAGATGACTTGATTTGTGTCACAACGACTGGAAGTGAAAGGTTGTCATATAGAGAGGTTGTCATGGAGAGAGGTTGTCAAAACATAGGGTTTCTTTCGGCTATTGGCCAGGTCTTTCCATCCAAACCTGGGCAGTGATGCGGAAGAGATCGAACCAAGAGTTCAAAGAATCATAAGCGAGTTCAGCTCAGACAGATTTAATGAAAAGATAAATTTAAAGCTTTAAACTCACCCATGAATCCTGTCCTCCTAGCTACAAGACCAGTCTTTCGTGCAGATCACTATCCAAGTTCAGGAGGAGTATATTTTGCTTCTAGTTTGCTTGCCTTCTAAGCAGATTGATATTTTCTGACACTCAGGAAAAACTTGTGGAGGCACTTCATATTACTGAAAACCATTAAGCACGAACAGAAACAAGTCTGATTCATATTTTAACGTTTGAATGATAGAATTTACAGAAATTATTGCCACATGTGAGTCATCAATTTCAGAGGTTAGAAAGAATTCATTTATGACATTTCAGGACCGACTCGTCGAAAGAGGGTACGAAATGTTATTCGAATAAGATTAAATTGATGATATTACAATTATTTTCACAATTTGATAATATCTATGGGTACAGATAATTTATTAATAGTGACGCACATGAGGCCATCTTGTTTTCGTGAAACGTTAGTGAAGCGTGAAGATCAAAAATACATTTTGAAAATTTAGGAAATATGCCAAAAGAATGCCAATATGTATATCGATTCGATTTGTGAATCGATCAGAAATTGATTGTTAATTATTTAAATACATATACGACCTTTCATCTCCTCGTTGTGGAAAATTTATATTTTTCGAAGGGAAATTCAAAAAGCAACCGACTCTTCGAGTGCCCGATTCAAAAAGGGACGAAGAAGGAAGAAGCCTTTTCATAGAAAGAAGTCGATCTCTCTCTCACTCTGTCTATCTTCAGTGTTACCAATCACTGAACAATTAAATGAGTTGGAACATCTCAATAACATGTGATACCAACATGAAATAAAAAAATGAAAAGTAACAAATGTTTTACATTTCGTTACAAGATATCTTTCCTAGATACCCCCGTCTTGTTTGGTAATTTCGCAATATTGCCTCATCTACTAATGGGGCAAATGCTGAATTGAATGGATATGCTAATTATTAACGTCATGTGAAAATGAACAATAATTATTTCATCAAGGTACACAGTAAAATATTAGGTATTGGTCCACCATCGTTATTCATAATTTTATTATGTTTATACTTATTTCTAAGCTTTCAAAGGCATCTAAAGGCTTGTTGTTGTTAACTTGTCTAACTTATCTTAGTGAACTAAAGTCTATGGAATGATTTTAGTGCACAACATGGTGGGCGACTGCTCTGATTTTTCTGTTATTCCGTATTTAAGATGTGCTAAGTGTTCTTTATAGCGTACTTTCATAGATCTTTTGGTCTGTCCATAATATTTTGCATCACAGAAATATTGAATTTCGTGTCAAAGCCAGTTTACTTTCAATATAATAATAATAATCGCTTTTATTGACAGATTATGGTGATGGTGATTACAAATGATAAACATCATAATACATACATACATATAATACTTTAGTTACTTTATAATAGATACCAAATCGCACGCTAAAATGACAATAACGTGACATAACCAAAGTTGTTGATTTCATTTTCACATCATCGTTGTTAATGTAAATGATACGATAAAGCTTTTAATGTAACTGGATTATTATGCAAATTATAAATCGCATAATAATCTCGTTACATTAACAGCTATAAAAACTGAAAACTAGGTTTTTCGGATTTTCCCGGAAAATTTGAAGTTATGTGGAACTTTCAACCCCTAAAAGTTCACCCCATTTCGCCTTTCTCCATTTTGTCGACTTCAATTTATTTTTCATTTTTTTCATTCGAACAATATTTTGCTCCTCTTCCAGCAGGACTGATGCTGCTATTAATTTTTTTATCTAAAAATTTTAACAATTTTTAACACGAATTTCCAGGCAAAAATTATATTCTAGACCAGTGATTATGCAATTTTGAGATCCAGCAGGACTGATTCTTGATACTCCTGAAAATTATACTCCAACTCACTTATTTCGCAGAAATCCTTAAACAAACATTCAGAAAAATCATTAATATGTCAAACATGGCAACAATGATCTTAGTATTCACTTCAACTTTGCAAGAACTTCCCAGAAGCAGTTTCCCACAGTCGCTTTATATTCATGATAATTAAGACCCATAAATGTCGGTATCAAGGCATAACAACTGAAAAAGCATGAATAACATCCTTTTATATTCATATTCTACGGTTTTCTCGAAAAACTTAATAAAACATTAGCTAATTATTACATCTTGTTGCCGATTGAAAAGAACCCTATTTGGCAAAAATATGTTTTGTTGGCTTTTATGAACCGAACCCATGCTAATTACTGGCAAGTTTTGAAAAATTATCAGTTGGTTAACTTAAGGTTAGAGCAAGAAGTAGAAGTGAATCTTGGTGTTTCCAGAAAAGGATAATTATAAAAGTCAACTCTTTAAATGGTGAAGCTTCACTTTGAAGTTATTACCTTGTGAGGGACTACAACACGCTGGTTTTTTCAAGTTGAAAAAAAAATTGGTTGTTTTATTTTCAATACCAAACTTATGCTCGAGTTGTATTGATCATATCACCATAAATATCATCCTTGAAATCAATATTATGTGGTGTTTTCTCGTTTCGTTCACTCGCGTTTCGTACACCCTAGCAAAATTACCTGAAATTTTCTAGTTTCGTACACCTAAATAATTAAAGAATTACTATTCCCAAAATGTGTGTTCAGTTCCCACGCACTGCAAAATCTACGTAAGGTTAGTTCGTTCTGGTTAGATCAGACGAAAGAATTACTCTTCGCAAAATGTATGTGTTCATTTTCCACACACTCAATGTACGTATGTGTTCATTCTCCACACACTCAATGTCTACGTAAGGTTAGTTCGTTCTGGTTCGATCAGACAAATGAATGACTTTTCGCACTACCCGGCACCTAAACCCTTTGGACCATCGCAGTGGTCGTTGTACGAAACGAGAAGCTGATAAGTAATTAATTAATGTACGAAACGAGAATATTTCAAGTAATTTTATTAGGGTGTACGAAACGAGAATAAACCTGTTATGTCCTTGACAGTAATGAGACCGATGTTATTTTCATTGAGCCACCTTCATACTTATACAGGGTCAGAGCTGTGCCGAGCACTGACAAAAAGTGCTTTGAGCACTAAGCTCTAAGCACTCTTGAAAAGTGCTCCGAAATCTTGAGCACTGAGCACTTTTATTTATGAAATGCTCGCGATTACTAAGCACTTTCGAAAAGTAATTCCAGTCAGGGAGCACTAAGCACTTTTCAGACTGTTAGATACTTAAGTTACTGAAACTTAATCACACCCGTAAGATTTTCACAAATAATATTACATCGTGAAATTTTTCGCTACACTGTCGCTTTTCCAATCAATTATTATATTAACCGCTTGGAAAACTACAGTGTAGCGAAACATGTCTCGATGTTATATCATTTTATCGTATTATATCAAGTTTCAGTAACTCATGTTTCTAACAGTCTAAGAAGTGCTATGGTTTTCCATCAAGTAACAACCGAATCAATTAAAAACTTATCATAGCAACTCCATTTTTTTAAGTACATCGAGAGGATTACTGTTTGATTTCACTGTATAAAAATCCTGAGAGAGTAGGTCGTTCTTGACCTGTCAATTGAAACTGTTATGATAAAAAAGATATCAACTTGAAAACATACAATATTATGGTTTTAATATGAATTCTTAAAAAAAGTACGGTATATGTAAAGCATTTATGAACTCCTCGAGACAATTGTTTTTTAAACAGTCGTTCCGCAAAGCTGCACTCGTGAATAAAATACCCGTTACTGAAAAGACGTTTATAACTCTGCTAACATAATATACTATTTTGAAATAGTATTGCTGAAATCAACATTATGATTCCAATAAAATAGGAATATTGATTGAATGTTTGGTTTTGTGGTTTTCTTGATATCGTTTTTTGAGTGTTTAGATAGGAAAAGTAGCTGACAAAATCGTACTATTTTTTAAGACAGTAAAGTTCTAAACGCACTACTTATCGTAGAAAATTGATTTTTTGGCGAGGGGTGTGAAATTTCAAGATTTTTTTGTTTTTTATTTATAGAACCTGCAGTTTTTGAGATATTACTTTATAGGGCTCACATTGATGGACTTCTCAAATGTTTGCGAGAATTTACAGGGTGATATTTTTATGAGTCATTCCCACTTTTCTCCCACTGAACTTTTTTGCGGTGCGCCACTGTGAATTATAAAATAGAAAATCCATTTTTTGGTTCGTTTTCAAACTTTTTTGTGACTTTTAGTTTTTCCATATCTACGACCATTATCGAGTAAAAAAAATAGAAAAAGATTTTTTGGAATACGCTAAAATTTTGTCTATTAGCAGCTGTCTGCTAAAAATTAAAGCTAAAAGTGTTTGCAACAACGATTTATTATACAAAACATCTAATTAAAAGCCATAACAAGGAAACTCCGTTATAACAATTGTTGAAAGTGACCTCCTCCTATCCTTATACAAGAGTCCGCTCTTCTCATTGACGCCCTTACTCTGTCAAACATCCCCGGAGTATTTCTTACAGTTCCAAATGCATTTAATATTCGATTCTGTAAGTCATTGGGGTTGTATACACTGGAGATTTGAGGTGCCCCCTTAGTAAAAAATCTAGGCTATTCAGGTCAGGAGACCAGGGGGGCCATAACTGAGGTCCAGCTCGTCCTATCCACTTGTTCTCAAAAACTTTCTCTAAATATTGCCAACCCAAAACAGAAAATGTGCTGGAGCGCCATCGTGCATGTACCACAGAGCAAAAGAGATAGGTCTTCAAGTAATAAAGGCAATTCGTGTTGCAAAAAATGCCTGTATGAGTGACCATTATTAAACGACCATGCAAAAAAAAGGACCAATCAAATGATCCCAACTATACCACCACATACACTTGATGAGAACTGCTCTCGAAAATGCATTTCTACAATCACATGTGGATTTTCTTTGCCCCATATGTGGTTGTTGTGAAAATTTATAATTTTGTCGGTGGAAAGGATTTTACAGTCAAAATTAGGGTTTACTGCTAGCCTATATCAAGGTACCATGCACTGGCAGAAATTAACCCTTGAAGGGAAATCTCGAGGAAGGAGCGCTTGCACCATTTGAATGTGATATGGATATAGTAGAGATTCACGCAATATACGCCCAACAACTTGGTTACTGATATTCAAATTTTCACTAATTTTTCTGGTGCTAGTGTCTGGCTGTTCTTCTATTTCATGAAGAACAGCTTCTTCGATCTACGTTCTAGCGGTACGTGGTCTACCTTCATCATTAGTGTGTTTAGTAAAAGTTCCAGTTTCTGCAAGGCGCAAGACGCCTTTGAATATATGACTACGTTTATCTCGACGATCTTTATCCACTTCAAATTCGATAGTATTGAGTCAAGTTTAACCACCCCTCAGTTTATGTCACGATATATAAGTGGATAGAGGTATCCTATGGTTCAATCCGATTAAAAAAACCCAATTTCAGAGCAATTTGTCGAATTTCCTAACGTAAAATTTCTTGTATAAAACGAATTAATTTACGAATCGTTGTTGAAAATATGCGAAACCCTAATACTTTTCTCATCCATGTATCCCAAAAAATGTTTCTTTATTAGTATTTTGTTCTACATTTCATGAAAGGGAAACTCATCCGATTACAGCCAATTGAGACGATAAACAACCAATCTGAATTTGGCTACTTTTACCTAATATCTGTCAATTTCAAACTCGTTTATCTCGTAATTTCACTTCTATTCAAGGCGATCGGTTGGGTCCAATCCTATAGTTTATGGAATTGACTTGAGCGGTTCAATTCAATTCGAAAAATGTATATATCGATCAGATGGATAGGATCCAGTCAAGTCAAATCCATTTTGAGCCAATCCAAAGTAGTCTATGACTACGTTTATCTCAACGGTCTCTATCCGCTTCAAATTCGATAGCATTGAGTCAAGTTAAACCACCCTTCTGTTTATGTCGCAATATGCAGTATGACCCATTTAAGATGGAAGCATCCATATAAAACTTACATTTTTCAACCGATTGGAATGATTTTTTTTCATTAGGTAGACATTCAAAAAGTGTACTAGGACACCAAATTTCATGGGCCAACTAATCTTATTTTTCAATGTCAAAAAACTAAAAAATTACTAGCGATTTTTTTTGAAAAAATCTGACTACACCACTGCATTCGCGATATTTTCAAATGGTTCACATGTAAATATCCAATGTTATTATGCGTAAAATAATAAAAAAGTTATAGGGGAATGAAATTTGAGAAATATGCCTTTTAATCAACCCACCACTTCAATTTTAAAACTTTTGTAAAAACTTTGACTACACCACTTGATTCAGGGTGTCTTGAAATATTATTGACCATAATTTGATCGAAATCAGTTGATAAATAAAAAAATACGAAATTTTGAGATAAAATGACATTTTCCTGAAATTCCATTTTCAAATTTTATTTTCTTATGATGTTCTTATTTATGAACCGATTTCGATGAAATTTTGAACAGTGATATATTGGGATCTCCTGAATACAGTGGTGTATTTCGAATTTTGATAAAAATTCTGAAATTGAATTGGTGGGTTGATTAAACGGCATATTTATCAAAGTTCATTCCCTTATAACTTTTTTACTGATTGACGCATTTCAACGTAATTCATATATGTACCTTTTGAAAATGTCACGAATCTAGTGGTGTGGTCAGATTTTTTCTAAAAAAATCGCTAGTATTTTTTTTAGATTTTTGACCTTGAAAAATAAGATTAGTTGGCCCTGGAAATGGAGATTTATACATGAAGTTTGGTGTCCTAGTAGACTTTCTGAATGTCTAACTGGAGAAAACATAATAATTCAAATCGGTTGACAAACGTAAGTTTTATATGGGTGCTTTCATCTTAAATGGGTCATACTGTATAAGTGGATCGAGGAATCCTATGCTTCAATCCGACTGAAAAACATTGATTATTCCTCTCTTGAATGGATTGTACTTGCCTGATTTGTATTGATTATTGTCGAAAATGTCGAAGTTTACTCCAAAAAATCTTGAAAAATATGTATTTTTATCACCTGGTATCTCGAAAACCAAACCGTTTGGGAAATATGTTTACATGAACTTTTCGTCCTGAAAACTTTCAAAGAATCACCTGCCGAAGTTGGTCAACGTACTTAATGAACACCCTGTATATATGCGTGTAGATCCCGTTACTTAGTAATAGTGTTGCCGTCTAGACTTATACATTCTAGACTCTTGTCTTGTCTTGTCTAGAATATCAAGAGAAGACCATCAATATGTCTTATCTAGATTATCTAAACAAGACAAGATTTTTCATTTTCCATACAAGACTTTTATTCAAAATTTTTGATTATTTTCAAATCTATATTAGAAAAAGTCCAAAAAAGAACTTACAAACGTTTAATATGTTTTAAATTTGAGTTCGCTAAAGAAACAATTTAAATTTCAAACAGAAAAATATTTTGTAATACTTTCATGAAGCTGACAGTTAGCCCATGAATTGATACATAATTTCGACTTTTTTCTCGAAATTTCGACTTTTTTCTTGAAATTTCGAGTTTAATGTCAAAATTTCGACTTTTATGTCGAAATTTAAGACTTTAAAGTCGAAATTTCGACTTTAATGTTGAAATTTCGACTTTAATGTTGAAATTTCGACTTTAATGTTGAAATTTCGACTTTTTTCTCAAAATTTCGACTTTTTTCTTGAAATTTCGACTTTAAAGTCGAAGTGATGAAAAAAAACTGCTTGTGACCCTCCTGCGCTTTCGTACGTTTACTTGAAAGGCACTCATCAGTTTCTTTTCTCCGGAGATTTGGGTTGTCAATAAGATTGTCTGTAGAAGAGAAAGAACTTTCAAATAAGAAACTGAAGTCTACTGGACTATTATCTTCAGAGTCACTTGTTAAATCCTCATTATCAGCTGGTAAACGTTGATTTTGGAACTTCATCAGCTTCAGCTTGATCGAGATGGAACATAATAATTTTGTTTGTACAACTCCACGAATTTTAGAACAGAACCATCTAGCAAATCACGTCCCCATTGGGTCAGTTCGAAGGTTTTGATTTTATGTCTTGGGTCTAAAATTAGAACGGCGTCGTACACCCAGTTTGTCTTCGTTTAGTGCTTGAGAATTTTGTCGCGAGCAGCTTGCTAAAATTATAGCTTCGTCTACTTCAGTTCTATCAAGTTTTTGATCTAGATGATGTGCGTCCTCTTCTAGTTTGTCGATTAGAATTTTGAGGCTCATCACTACCATTGGTAGTGTAACGTATTTTTCTCCACCAAGAAGAGTAGACACGGATTTGAAACTATGAAGATGATCACATATTTGTTTAAGTAGATCCCACTCATTGTCATTTACTCGTAACAATTTCAGTTTGGCGTTGTTGTCGCAAAGAGCGTTGAGGGGATGTCGCATTTTCAATGATACTTTAATCATGTCAAAGTAGAATTCCATCTTGTAGGCACGTCAATGATAAGCGTTAACATTTTGACATTAGTTAGCTCGCAACAGGTTTTTAATTTAAGCTGCCATTGCTCCGATGTTTTGATTTTTTTGCATAATGCTCGAATTTTCAAAACAGCGGAAGTGTCAACATTGGTATTTTCTTCTTCATCACAGTTTTCGTTTTCGATTTCCATTTCTTCGTCTTCAGTGTCAGCTTCAATTTCAGCATCAGCGCGAATGTTCTGACATAAATAATGTGTTGGCAGAAACATTGTCTGCAGTAATTCCTCAATTTCCTGTTGCAAATCGTATGTAACCGTCTTATCTAGAGTCTTGAATAATAAACTAGACTTTTGTGATCTAGACAAGACCTCACTAAGCTTATTTAGTCAAGACTTACGCGTATACAACTCTTGTCTTGAAATTTCAAGACAAGACAATAGTAGGTAAACTCTTGTCTTGTCTAGACGGCAACACTACTTAGTAACGAAGGATTTTTTTGAAGAAAGTTGTATGAAGGACAGACCTGTTGAGAGGGGGGGGCAGCCGGGGTGGAAACCCCGGAGCCCGGGTGAGGCAAGGGGGCCCGGCGAAGCCGGGACCAATTTTAATTTTAAGAACAGCTCGCAATACTTGAAAATGTAATATGACCAAAAATAAACATATATAAATGTTACATTGCATTTGATTATACTAAAAGAAACGAATTAGATAGCACGGTATACTTGAGTAAAAACATAAGGCAATGAGTGCATGGTTCCTTCTTGAATGTTCCTTTTTAAAGTCAGACACCGCCACACCCCGCACCACATCACCCAAAAGGGACAGGGGATTGAGTGGACTGGCCGGACAGGAGTCATATTCTCCAACGAAATCCACTTGCAATATTTTCACCTTGTGCTTGCCATACTCTAAATCTGTGTGGAGTGCATGCAGCTGAATGCTGTGCAGAAGCAATCACTTTCTTCGGAATAGTTCAGAAAGTTTATAACATATTCAGCTCTAGCCCACAGAGGTGGGAAATTCTAAAGAAAAATATTGGTTGGTCATTGCATAGCATGTCGCAGACTCGTTGGTCAGCCCGTTTAGATGCTGTTAAGCCTTTTGCTGGACATATACCTGGTTTGAGACAAGCCATTAGCGATTTGAAAACATTGAATCTTTCGGCAGAGATACAATCTGACTTGAAAGGTATTCAAAAATATATTAATTCTTTTGAATGCATCATTATGGCATCTATTTGGCTTAAAGCTTCAACAAGTATCAATTACCGTAACACCATTTTACAAGCCAGAGAGGCAATGGTGGATGTTGAAGTAGAAAAAGTTTAATTCTCGACTTACAGAACTTGCGTGACAGCTGGAACGGTATTTTAGAAGAACGCAAAGCTGTTGCCAGAAATCTTAATATACCAGAAACTTTTCCTGATAAGAGAAGACAAACAAGAAAGCGGTTCTTCGATGAGTCTCGAGATGAAATAGCTCAAACGGACCAAGAAACACAATTTAAGCAAACTGTTTTTTGCGTCCTTCTTGACAGCTTGATTGGAAACATGACAACACGTTTCGCTGCATTGGAAAAAATAGAAGAAAGATTTAGCTTTCTTTGGAAATACCTCACCCTTAATGAAGAAGAAATTGGTCTAAAAACAAGAAGTTTTTGCAATTACTACAACGCGGATGTGTCTCAAGACTTAGTGGAAGAAATTGTTCACCTAAAAGCAATTCATAATGTGAACCTGGGTCAAGATTATCTGTCACCACTAAAGTTATTAAATAAGCTTGTAGAACTTAAAATTGAAGTGTTATTTCCGAATATTGTCATAGCTCTAAGAATTTACTGTACCATTCCAGTTAGTGTGGCCGAAGGTGAACGATCATTTAGTGTCCTTGCGCGCATAAAAAATGTACTACGATATACAATGTGTCAGGATCGCCTTACGAGTTTAGGGACGTTAGCGTTAGAACCATCTTTAGCAAGACAACTGGATTTTGATGAAGTGATATCCTACTTTGCTGATCGGAAAGCTCGACAGGCGCACCTAAAATAGATAGTTTTTTTTAATAAACATACAGCTTCTTTTATTTGTCTTACTTCATTTTTTATTAAATAGCTTTCGTCGATATATTCTTTCTTGGCTCATTTTGTTTTTGCGTATTTTTCGTTAAACTAAAGGGGCCCCGCAAACTTAGGTGTCCCGGGGCCCGTCTCAGCTCTCGACGGCCCTGATGAAGGACTGCTGATGAATCTATCTAAATATTACCGAAAGGAAAAGAAGATGTCCTGGGACATCCTGTATGTCTGTCATTTCTATTCATTTTGATCTGTCAATAACGGTGACACATCACTTGTTTGTAAGTCATCTAGCAAAGATCTATCTGAATGTCCATCATTTCAGTCACACCTCTATCATAAGAGCCAACAAACATCATGACTAAAAGTAAAATATTCGCTTGATGCTTTTACAACATAATGATAAAATATATATACTTCACAGAAAACGGAATGAATTTCATAAAGCACACAACTGATAGAGGAATAGATGTAGGAACTGACATAGAAGAAGCGTATTTCCAGAAACACAAGGCACAAGGAACTGAACAAACCCTGGAAGAAGATGACTCCTGTACTGACCTAATAGCTTTGGTTTTGAGATACTATGGAAAATCAATAGCAAAATATAACAAAGATATCCAAACCAGACCCATTATTTCTCTCAACAAGGCCACTTCGAGTGCGATGTTCGACGAGTCCAAGGAAAACTTTACTCAGACGTCTCTTATGAAACGAGTTGAAGCTTGCACAGGAAGTTGTTTCGATTTCTCGAGAAGAGGAGATTTTAATTTTCGATTTTTCTTTGGACCGTCTGTAGAGGAGACAGGATTATATATTTGGGAATCTGTACCGATCATAAGCGAAGCGTATCGTTATCTGAAATATAAATTTTCAAGGCTCATTGGTTCAACATGTGATAGGTGTAGATGAATCGAAAGTAATAAAGAAATTATATGAAAATCTTGTATGTTCGTAGGTATAATGGTAAAATTCCGGGTAAAATTGCAGTTTGGGGTAGTAACCCCAATTTTTAAGAAAAATTTTTTTGGGTTATTTCGCTGAACACAAATCTAAATTCAAAAAGCCTCGCTCTCACTTACTTTTTGATTTACGATCCATCAAATATCAGAAAAAGGGTATGTTCAAGATCAAATTTCTTCCACGAAAAGCAAAAAATTTGCCTTTGATTCATATTACCACAATCAAAACACATAATTCTTGCATTTTTGGCACAGTTTGCAGTATTTTCAACTTGTATTGAAAATATAAGATTTGAATTATCATAACAATACATTCGATTGATTTCGTTTGTTGACAGTAAGTAATGACAGATACAGATATTTATGTGAAATGTCACAATTAAATATTTTCAGAGTTACGATGCCAAATCTCATATATAAGAGTAAAATGTTGGTAAAACTTCCGATTTTCTTGAAATTTCCAAAGATTTCGTAAAACATCATAAAATTACTGTACCAATCGAAATTTTTTCCGCGGAAACGTCTGAGTGCACCTTTTTTGACAAAAATGTTTCAAAGTGGACGGCGAGCGCAGCGAGCATGCACCTACATATATTTACATCTTAGGTTACATTAGATTGGGTTCATAGGTTATGTTCGGTTAGTAGGTTAGGTTGGATTAGGAGAAGTCTCTAGCCGTACCTTTTTACTTTTGATCCCGCAGTTCCGCACTTTTTTACGCTAAAAGTAAAAATTTTAATTTAAGGTGGGAGTCGCAATGGGCAATTTTCAGCTATTTTCAGTGACTTAGGTTTTCGTAAACAATTAATGAACCGTTGGAGTATTTCAATTGAAATTTGCTATAGAGGTGACTGAAGGTTCAATACATTTCTTTTGACCCATGGCAACTCTGCAAACTGAATGAGTAGCCAGAAAAAAATTCTCAAAACTGATCAAGTTTGAGGTTATCAATATCGAAAACAAAATTCAGTTTAAATTTATTTTCGAGTTGTGAGCTAAATATTGCCCTCACTTAGATTATTGAGAATGCATCCTAACAAAGAAAGTCGAGAAAAAGTGTCTTGTTTTTGAGTTTTTTAGGAAAAACTGATCGTGTGTATAGATACGTGATATGGCGAGCTGTGGCAATTATATGAGTGGCTCAGTTCAGCTACCGACCGGTAGAGGGAGATTTTAGTGCAATAGAAAATATGAATGAAAATTCCATGCCTGGTAACAATATTACAACGTCTTCAAAAAAGGGGCGCACGCGGCGTTGCCATACTTCGACAAACCTTTC
This sequence comes from Chrysolina haemoptera, assembly GCA_958298965.1. Lineage (NCBI taxonomy): Eukaryota > Metazoa > Arthropoda > Insecta > Coleoptera > Chrysomelidae > Chrysolina > Chrysolina haemoptera. The sequence goes on along the minus strand of OY282597.1, from coordinate 25,296,273 downwards.
AGTTATTATTGCTCATTGGACTCAATGAGATTTCTTCAAATCAGTGTCTCATAATTCATTTGAAGTTCAATTTTGGGCATTTTGTCAGATCATTTATTATGCAATAAGAAGTACATGTATAGAGTAAAACTTATTAAATGATAATAATAATAATAATACTTTCTCATAAACACACAGAGAGTGCGGGTAGAGGACGGATATTATTATTAATATTTGCCGTGGCGCGCTCGGGGCGATTTTTGTTGGCGTCTTCACTTTTCAGCTGTAGGAAAACTAGGAAAAACTTTCAGTACCACCCTGGGTGATCGGTCGCACTATATGGATACCTTATTTTGTAGGTTTCGTTTTGCATACCTATCTCTGATCTCTTTTGTGATTATGATCAGATTCTATTCAAAATTGGTTGTGGGGGCTTTTAGAATCGGAGATTCAAATTTTTTAACAATTATTCCTAAAATCAAGATGGCGGCTACACGATGGCGGAGTAGTTATGGTAATTATGGCCTGATTCTATTGACATTTGGTATTTGGAGGTTTTTGGGGTCGGAGAATATGATTTTTTCGTCAAAATTCATGAATTCAAGATGGCGGAATAGTTTTGTGATTTTGAACCAATTCAATTAAAAATTGGTATGTGGGGGCTTTCGGAATCGGAGATTTTAATGTTTTTACAGTTATTCCTAAAATCAAGATGGCGGCTACACGGTGGCGGACGAATTATTATGAATGTGGTCCGATTTCATCCAAATTTGGTATTTGGGGGTTTTTGGGGTAGGAGAATATGATTTTTTTGTCAAAACTCATGAATTCAAGATGGCGGAATAGTTTTGTGATTTTGACCCGATTCAATTCCAGATTGGTATGTGGGGGATTTCGGAATCGGAGATTATATATTTTTTTAAAGTATTCCTAAAATCAAGATGGCGAAGAAGTTATTGTGATTATCGTCCGATTTCATTGAAATTAGGTATTTGGAGGTTATTGGGGTCGGAGAATATAATTTTTTTGTCAAAATTCATGAATTCAAGATGGCGGAATAGTTTTGTGATTTTGACCCGATTCAATTCAAAATTGGTATGTGGGGGCTTTCGGAATCGAAGATTATAATTTTTTTTTTTTAAATTTCTCCTAAAATCAAGATGGCACCATCGGTAAAATAGTCATTCGAATTTGGTTGGGTATAGATAATTATTACACTTATCAAGAAATCAAACACAATAAAACAATAATAGGCACCGTACAAACAAAACACGAATGGATAAAATCAGTAAATCACGGCTCACAGCTTTCTAACGGCTCTGAACTCCGAAAACGATTGAACTGACAACGTTGCATTGGCAGTCTACCACCGAAAACGGGGTATTACCGGAATTCCTACAACGCTGACTTTATCAATGAAGAGGGAGGTAGACACTTGTACGGTTAGTTGTATAACTATTTTATTTTCGTGGCGCAGTGAATCGGGTGCTGACACTGCCATCTGTAGTTTTTAGGTAGTCAAAGGTGTTGGAACACCTTAACGCTCAATAAAATACAATAATAATATTCATAAAATAAAACTAAGTATAATTTCGATCATGTGATGAAGTGTCCTCCTGCTCGTAGAAGAGTATATATGCCTTTCCGCTCACAAGGGAATTTGAATGAATCGGTGAAACTAGGGAATAGTTATACTCGTGCCCTGTGCCTGTATATGGATGCCTACAGTAAGCAGTGTAGTGTCCGCTATTGGTAGTCCCGCTGTGATTCGTCAATGCGTATAAGTTATAGCGACAAGGGGCTACGTTGTTTGCACTGTAGTTGCTCAAATCTAAACCTTCCAGAGGAAAATCAATGGTTATATTCAATTTTCCTCTAAATCTTTCTGTTTGGGAGAATCTTTTTAAATGGATTACTAAAATTTTGGGGAATCGATAGAGACTTTGTGCATTTCCTTTTTCTTCTACAATTCAAACATGTCGGTTTCTCATCACCATCCATAGTTTCTTCCTTAGTGAATGAATCTAAACATTGCGAGAGTCTGAGTTGGCCTGTTCTTTTTGAAATCGAAAGAGAAAGGTCCCAGAATGTATCGAAAGTGACTGAACAGTGACCACAATGTGTACATTTCAATGTTGATTTCAGCTGTCCAACAAAGTTATCTACTATCTTGGAGTTGTCCATTCCTAAGTATCTCGACCATGACTCTCTGGACTCATCACTAGTGTTAAATTTAGTAACAATCTCGGCCAAAATTAGGTTGGGCTTATCCGTTACATCATTCACGTCTTCGTGTAGTCCCTCCAGCTGGTATCGTAAAAACTCCTGAGCATCTTGTTGGTCATAACTGAAGAAACGTGGACTGTATTAACAACTCGATCCAACGCATCTTCTGATCACAGTTCCTTTATCACTTCCGCAAATGCTTTAATATCTCTTGCTAAAAGTAGGGTGAACCGTCAAATATGGTTGCTCCACGCCTGTTGTTTCTGAATTTTGGATAAATAGTCGTTAGTTCTTAACAATTTTGTATTGTTATTAGGTGTAGGTAAAGTTAGTCAGGTCAGGTATTGTTGGATAATAATTTACGCATTTTCCACTCGGTTTGCATGCCAACTAATTCACGGATTTTCGACTGACTCGCAAGCTAGGTTAGCTTGCTCAGGTTAGGTTTGTGTGTCAATTGCGAGCAAAAAACAAATTCACGCATTTTCGAACTCGCAAGCTAGGTTAGCTTGATCAGGTTAGGTTTGTGTGTCGATTGCGAGCGAAAAACGAATTCACGCATTTTGGACTGACTCGCAAGCTAGGTTAGCTTGCTCAGGTTAGGTTTGTGTGTCAATTGCGAGCGAAAAACGAATTTACGCATTTTCGACTGACTTGCAAGCTAGGTTAGCTTGCTCAGGTTAGGTTTGTGTGTCAATTGCGAGCGAAAACGAATTCAAGCATTATCGTTTGACTCGCAAGCTAGGTTAGCTTGCTCAGGTTAGGTTTGTGTGTCGATTACGAGTGAAAAACGAATTCACGCATTTTGGACTGACTCGCAAGCTAGGTTAGCTTGCTCAGGTTAGGTTTGTGTGTCAATTGCGAGCGAAAAACGAATTAACGCATTTTCGACTGACTCGCAAGCTAGGTTAGCTTGCTCAGGTTAGGTTTGTGTGTCGATTGCGAGCGAAAAACGAATTCACGCATTTTGGACTGACTCGCAAGCTAGGTTAGCTTGCTCAGGTTAGGTTTGTGTGTCAATTGCGAGCGAAAAACGAATTTACGCATTTTCGACTGACTCGCAAGCTAGGTTAGCTTGCTCAGGTTAGGTTTGTGTGTCAATTGCGAGCGAAAAACGAATTTACGCATTTTCGACTGACTCGCAAGCTAGGTTAGCTTGCTCTGGTTAGATTTGTATGTCAATTGCGAGCGAAAAACGAATTCTCGCATCTTCGACTGACTCGCTGACTGTGTGCAGCTAGGTCTGGACGTAATAAGGGCGAGCGGAGCGAGCTCAACGACGGCGAGCGCAACGAGCAAGTACTTTTATTTACGTGTTAGTTTAGGTTTGTTTAGTTAAGTAAGGTTAGGTTATGTTAGGTAGAGTAAGTTAGGTGTGAGGGTTAGGTTGTTTTCCCTTATTTTGCCTTAAAAGACTGGATCTGTGTGTAGTTAGGTCGGGATGTAATAAGGGCGAGCGAAGCGAGCCTAATGACGACGAGTGCAGCGATAATTTATTTACATTCACGTTTTCAACGCTAAAAAGTGATGGAATCATTAACAACGTTTATAGTTATAGTTAGCCGAAGTTGGGTTAGTTGGGTAAGATTGGATGTGTGAGCTCAGAGTCGCTATAATTAAAAGGCACCGATTAAAGGTATCTTCTACCTCTACAAAAATATAAATTGCAGAGTGTGCAGGAAATTTATGAAAACTGACAACGCTGCTTGGTGTTACTCTTCTTTTTGTCTGACATTGACAATTTTGGTTCAAAATTTCAATTACCAATGAAATATGATATTACAAAAAAATGTTATTTACGTATTTTTTTCTATCAGTAGTTGATGTTGATTATTTCTGTATGTACAATTGTGCATATGGATGGAACATGGAACGTGCCAGGAACAATCTCGCAAAATTCCAATAATTTTTTTTTTATAATCATCATCATAATCATAGAAACATGTAGCATTCATCCTAGGAATCGCTGATAGAAATAGATAACAGTTATGTCTAAAAACACATTCAAATATCACAGATTCACTTTAGGAAATGCCATTAGAAATTGAAGGAATATGTATCTGTGATGTCTTTTAATACTGATGAATATCGAATATGGCTCTATAGGGATTTACGGTTTCACTAGCCAACTTGGATCTCATAAATTCTCATATATATATATATATATATATATATATATATATATATATATATATATATATATATTGTATCAGTCTCTATGTGACATTTTTGGCAGGGAAGGTCTTCGATATTTTTGAAGAAGACCCCATGCATTGGCTTATCCTTGTGCAGCTGCAGGATCACTCCTTTCTCCGCTGCTTTAATGTGAGCCTTTTGCTGAACGGGCTCCAACTCGGTGACATTATTATTATTTTTTCCTAAAAGGATATTCTAGTCAGGACCTGTCTCCGGAGCTCCGACACATCCGGAGGGCGCACTGGATCGTTTACCCAGATAACCACTTCCCACGTCCGTGGGGTAAGCGAATACTGGGTCCGAGAATCATATGCCCTGAGCAGACGCAGTGAACCAATGGATGACGGCCTTCTGCATTCGTCCGGCTAAGATTTCTGCCATATTACGGCAAGCCGGTATGATTTTTAAGTTCGAGAGCAGTATGTCCATCATTCCACCAAGGACCCCTATAATCAGAACCACCATTTTAACAGAATGGTTTGGGTAGAGCCTGCGGAGTTCAAAGAGTAAGTCTCGATATTTAGTCTGTTTTTCCTCCTCTTTTCGGACGATGTTCGTTTCACCAGGAGCCGAAAACTCCATGACGAAAATCGTCTTACTCTGATGGTCGAAGAGGACTACATCAGGCTTATTGGCTTGTATTTGCCTGAGGGTGGGGAATGAGTAGTTCCAATATATTCGGCACTTCTCATTCTCCACAACGGACTCAATATCCCCCGGAGCATAAGGCAACACCGGTGTCTCGTCTATACCGTACGAGTGTCGTAGATGGTAGTACAACACTCGTAGAGCCGCGTTATGCCTGTGGATATAGGCTGAGACATTATTATTATTATTACTATTATTATTATTATTATTATTATCATTATTATTATTATTATTATTATCTTATCCTAAGCCCAAAGAGTCAATAAATTCTCTCTCACATTTATTGAGCTCATGGATGAAATGAATGACGATATATCAGTAGTCTTTGGAGATAAAAGCATCAAACTTGGTATTGTTGGATTCCTTATGATCATCCCTAACAGATCATGCATTGATATACAGGGTGTCCTATTTAAAAACATTGACTTCTGAGTCACTGCGCTTTTTTGAGACACTCTGATGTATAAATGAAACTTAAACCACTAAAGAGATCGAATGGAACCATACAACTTATGTTAATTTCGAGTTAAAACTCGGAATTAGTGTTAATTTCGAGCTCGAAATGACCTTAATTTCGAATTGTAACTCGAAATTAGCCTTTCGATTTAGAACTCAATTAAAAAATCGTTCTTACGCCTTTGTATATTTGTTCTCGAAGTGAAATATGAAATAAAATTGTTCCGGCAATACCCCAAGAAGTCGATGTTTTGTTTACCATGATAATAGTTTATGGCATTGCCTTCGAAGACAAATCAGCAGTCTGTTGTTATTCACTGAAGGATCATCCTCTCGCATTTTATGAGTTTCTGACTGTAAAAATCGCTCTTAACCATACAACAAATAAAAGACCGTGAAGTAATATCACTGGTTGGTTGCTATTAGCCAGATGACGGTTGCATAATATGTAATTTATATTCGTAAGGCCTTATAGATAGGTTTTTAATTATTGCCTCGGTAAATACTCAACAATCTGTCGCATACATACATAATTGTACCGTTAGAAATTATAATGGCGGCATTCTTGGAATAAAACTAAGTTGAAGGTAAATAAAAGTACCTAACTGGTTTTAAAAATGCAGATTTATGCTAGTATTCAAACTCACTAAGAGAGTAATTATTGAGCGCTTTGTTGCAATGGGGAATTTTTTCATGAAGGGTATGAAAATTCATTTTAAGGAAGTGATAGCAGACAGTGTTCGAACTCATATTTGAATTATAACCAACAATCAAGAATCCTCGATCTGTGATCTGATGGAGTTTGTTCAACATTTGTTCGTATTCTTTCGATCTACCGGCCGCAACCTTACGAGGCACAAGTCTTCAAGAGACTTGTGCTGAGATGTAGTTCAATATCCGTCTTGGTATTAGCCAGGGGAGTAGTTGTTTTCTGTCAGATGTTTGCCTCATATTTTCCACATGGTGGAAATATCTGAAGAGAAGGGTACTTCGACAATGTCGATTTTACCATTTCAACATGTAACCAAAACAAAATTCTGCTAGTTGGTTATATCGAGCACTTGTAATTGTGACCTCTGCAATGAGGAACATTGCACAAGTATCTGTTAGATACAATGCAATAACCGTCATGGTATAAGCCAGGGAAGTAGTTGCTTTTTGACAAGTATTTGCCATAATAAGCATACATCGGTGTATTTGAGAGTGAATAGGATGAAACTTCGAGACTATCGTTACTAAACGATCTCCCAAAAACTATGAGCTTTGCGCTCTTACGTAAATCTCTCAACCCGGAGATTCGGAGTGCTTCTCACTCTGCTCGCAAGGCGGAGCAGACTAGACCCAGTTTCATCACGCGAGACCAGAACAGAAGTCGGAATGATGAGTAGATTCGAACAAAGGGAACAGATGACTTCAAAGCTATCTGTGTTTGCCTACCCTTGCATTGATGAGAGGCAAAACCTCAAAACTAATCTGCAGGTGGTGTCCCGTAATTTTTTCCTCTTTAATGAGGAACATTGAATCAATATCTGTCAGGTATAATGCAATACCCGTCCTTGTATTAGCCAGGGAAGTAGTTGTTCTTGACAGGTATATGCCATAATAAGCCTACGTCGATGTATTTGACAGGGTGAAACATCAGTCGGAAACAACTATCGTTCAATTAGATTGTTAATACTCAGTAAACAAAAATAGCTTTCATTACACTGAAGAAGATTAACATCGTATTACTGGTATGAAGCGAAAGAACTAAAATATCGTAAAACTCCAAAATTCCCACTTTGAAGTCGAATAAAATTAAAATTCATACTTCAAAGTCGGAATTTCCGAGTTTAAAGTCGAAATATAGAAAATTAGATTCCGACTTTTGCAGTCGAAAATTCCGTGTTTGAAATCGGAAAAATATAAAAAAAACTATGTGCATTTTCTATTTATCTTGAAATCGAAAGTTGATTTCTTCTCTATATTTTTCTCATGGCATTATTTTCGATGTTATTTTCAAGGTATTATTTCAAAGGTATCAATGTTATTATTATCCACTTTAAAACCTAAACAACCAAAGTACCATTAGTATTATTTATTGAACTGGATCGTCATGCAGTGAAATGGTTGACCTGTTGACCAGTTAATTCTTCCCTTGTCCTGTCTTTCTTTTGATACACATTGTCAAAATAATGTCGGAAATCTCACTGTCACTCCTAAGGCTCTTTTGTTATCACTAAATTTGCTCCATTGTGTGATGTCACTTTTCGAAAGAAAATGTCAAATTCACTTGTCAACTATCTTAGCATAATCATATAATATTTTGGAATCACATTTACAAAATTTCCAGTAAAACAAGCAAATACAGAGGAGCTGAAATGCAAGAAGCAGCTGAAAAGTTCCGAAAATATGCCGTTAACGTAGAACAAGATTTGGAATCGCTCATTTTCGAAATGCTGGACCTCATCGACTCAAAAACCAGAACCCTGCGCAAGCTCGTAAAATTACACCTACATATCAAACGAGCTTCTTTGATTACTAATGACAGATATTCAATGAAAGCGTCAAACCAGTGTATCGGTCCCCACAGGAAGTCATCACCAACACTCACCAGTATGTGTAATTCTTTTTCTGACAATATATCGCTGACAACATCTACGCAGGACCTCTTAGCAACAAGAGATAGTATATATGAAGGGAGTGATGTGCCGAATGATTGCGAAAAGCAGGAAATCGATGAAATCGAGCAAGAAATCCAAGCTGTAGGCGAAGGAATTGAGAACATTGAACTACCTGAAATTGTGCCCCAGGAAAAGCATCACACCCAAAGTGAACCAGTTACACTACAAAATATCACCAAAAAAGTTGTTGAAAAACTCCTAGCAGAGATTAAGGTATCTCAACAAAAAAAGCTTCGCCACCAGGAAATAGAAAACTCAAAAGCAGACCATATAAGCGAAACGGTATATAGTGACATGGAAGAGGTTGGTCAAAATGTCCCAGCAGTACCTAATTTTACAGAAGATGTTGATGTAACTCCTGAAGCTCCACATCCAAACTCTCCCACAAACTACACTGAGGGGCGGTCCCAATTTTCCTCTCGCTCCTCTCTGAACAGTAACTCCATTCTAACCAATCTGGAGGGGGTTTTGAACAATTTGCAGGGGTGCCAGCCAAGGGACTGCGGCTTCTATTTAGATCCCTCCACTTTCACTAATATCGTCGATACTTTAAAACTTACCATAGCCAGTTGCGAAATATCCGATTGTGTCAAGACACCAAACCATGCGAAGCACAGTATGGGAAAGTGCAGTACCCAGCCCATAGTGAACGTGAACTTGGATGGTATTCCAAGGCGGAAAACTAACTCCAGTCCCGAATGCGAAAAGCACATGCAAAAGAAAAGAGTTAGGTGATAAAGAATTTAGTTTGTGTTGGAATATATTTCATGGAATGTTCTAGTCTACGCCATCAATAAATAAATTTGTGAATACCTAAGTATTAGGTAAAATTTTGAATAGAATTCCTAATTTTTTATCGGAGGAATAATAATAAGATTTAATTCACACATTTGTTTTGTTATACATATACATTGACCCACGTAAGACCGGAGCACCTTTATAAAATCTACATTTTCCAACCCATTGGAATGATTTTTCTTTCATTAGGTAGACATTCAAAAAGTCTATTAGGACATCAAATTTCATGAATAAATCTTCATTTCCAGGGCCAACTAAATCTGATTTTTCAAGGTCAAAAATCTAAAAACATTACTAGCGATTTCTTTAGAAAAATTTCAACCACACCACTGAATTCGCTACATTTTCAATGGTGCATATGTAAATTTGGTTGAAATGAAATGAAAAAGTTATCACGGTATGAAATTTGAAAAATATGCTGTTTAATCAACCCACCAATTCAATTTCAAAAATTTCATCATAACTTTGACTACACCACTGGATTCAGGGAGTCTCGAAATATCACTGACTGTAATTTCATCGAAATCTTTTGATAAATGAAAAATAATAAAAATTATGAGATTAAATGACATTTTCCTGAAATTATATCAAGATATATTTCAAATTTTATTATCTTATGATTTTCTTATTTATGAACAGAATTCGATGAAGTTTTGACCAGTATTGTATCGAGACCTCCTGAATAAAGCGGTGTATTCCGAATTTTGATAAAAGTTCTGAAATAAAATCAGTGGGTTGATTAAACGGGGCATATTTTTCAAATTTCATTCCCCTATAACTTTTTTATTGATTGAAGCATTCCAACGTAATTTACGTATGAACTATTTGAAAACGTCGTGAATCCAGTGGTGTAGTCAGATTTTTTCTAAAAAAATCTCTATAAATTTTTTTAGATTCTTGACCTTGAAATATAAGATTAGTTGGCCCTGGAAATGGAGATTTATTCATAAAATGGACTCCGCACGAAAATATATGTTAAATTGGCTCTCGGTCAAATTGGCTGAAATTTTATTCTATTATAGCGGGATGGCTAATTAGGAAAGTTTAACTAACACTAGTCCTGAACGAAAAATTTGTATTTTGGTAGAATTTCATAGTTTCAGTCTATTCTAGGCGATAAAAACATGTTTTGTTTCTTGATGACTCTCTATGTTTGAAATATGAATTTTTAATATTTTGGATTATACCCTTATACTGAAAACAATTGACAAATTGTTTTTGAATATAAAAAATTATTTATTGCCAATGTTGCTTGAACAAAATATAAGGTATTTCTATGGTGAGTTCAGTTGTTCAATATTACCTTTCATTTAAATACAGGGTGCGTTTTTTTTTTTAGGTAATTTTCAATGTTTTTATTCAATAACTCAAAAATTGTTTCGTCAATTTGCACCTAATTTCACTCTCACTATCATGAAAGTGTTGACTATTAGATATGAAAGTTTGGTCAACTTTTTATGTTGCGTTTCTAAGATATGCATTTTTAAAATTTATGGTATTACGATATATAGGGTTGCTACTATTGATTAAACAAAACTTTACGAGACCTTATGATAAATTAAATTTACGTAACATATTAAATTATTTAATACTATAAACAACACTAACTACAATAAACAACAAAATTGAATTAAAAAATATGCGCAAACTCAAGAAAGAATTTGATATGTTATGTGATAGAATTGAATTAATCATAAGGTGTCCTAAAGTTTTGTTTAATCGATAGTAGCAACCCCATATATAGTAATATCATAAACTTTTAAAATGCATATCTTCGAAACGCAACAAACAAAGTTGACTAAACATTCATATTCAATAGTCAACACTTTCATAATAGTGAGAGTAAAATTAGGTCCAAATTGACGGAACAGTTTTTGAGATATTGAATAAAAACATTGTAAGTGACCTAAAAAGAAATGAAACGCACCCTGTATCTAAATGAAAGGTAATATTGAACAACTCAATTCAACAGAGAATTCTCTTATTTTTTGTTGAATCAACAGTGGCAATAAATAATTTTTTTGTGTTCAAAAACAATCTGTCTGTCTTTTTCAGTATAAGGGTATAATCCAAAATATTAATAATTCATTTTCCAAACAGAGAGTCTTCAAGAAACAAAACATGTTTTTATCGCCTAGTATAGACTGAAACTATGATATTCTACAAAAATATAAATTGTTGGGAAAAAATCCGAAATACTAATTCACGCATTTTCGACTCGGAAGCTAAGTTAGCTTGCTCAGGTTGGGTTTCTATGTCAATTGGGAGCAAAAAACTAATTTATGCTAGTGCAAAATGAAACACGTTTCAGTCTGGATGGGCAAAATCACAGCCAACTTAATCTCCCGAGCCGTGGTGGGAAAATCGGCAACACCGCATGGAAAGCAATTTGACGTCCTACGCATTAATTCTTTAATTATTCGAAAAACTAGGAAAAAACATAAGAAATTGAATCTTTAGAAAAAAAAACAACAAATAATGTGGTCATTTAATTTTTTTCATCACAAACTGGAATAGCAATAATATATTCAATTTCTTAGATATGAAAATCTGTCAAGTTTGGTTTTTCCATGCCCTAAAATTCACATTTCGGAAGTTTTTTTCAAAATATTTGTTCTGATAAGTGCAGAAACCACATAGATGATTTCTGATTTTTTTCAGATTTTTCATTTGAAATCTGACTGATGAAAATAATATATTATTGGAAGGAATGTGCCAAACTACCTGATTTTCATCAGTCAGATTTCAAATGAAAAATCTGAAAAAAATCATGGATCATCTATGTGGATTCACCACTTATCAGAAAAAATATCTTAAAAAAATCTTTCGAAATGTGAATTATAGGACATGGAAAAGAAATTTAGTATATTGCGATTCCAGTTTTTGATGAAAAAAATTAAATGACCACATCAATCGTCGTTCTTTTCTCTAAAAATTCAATCTCTTATGTTTTTTTCCCAGTTTTCTGAATAAGTCGAGAAATTCACATTAAAGAATTAATGAGTAGGACGTCAAATTGCTTTAATGCGGTGTTGCCAATTTTCTCACCACGGCTCGGGAGATTAAGTCGGCTGTGGCAAAATGCACCTGTTTTTGGTCACAACCAATCAGAGAGCCAGAATATCTGCCGCTGACTGAAACGTGGTACGTTCTGCTTATCTGCCTCCGGTTCTATGTGGGTCACACTGTATATGAAACTGTAGAATCAGTGTTTTTCAACTCAACCGTTGAAAGAAGGCTGGAAGAAGACTGCAGAAATACGATGAGGTTTGATTGAAACCAAAACTGATTGGTTGTATTATTTCGAAATAGAATTGGGTCACCAAGGCTTGTTGTTAAGTACTTTTGTAAATGAATAAACCTTCACTTCTTCCGAATTTATCTCTATGCAGATGACGCAACGATGACATACGAAGGTATAACATCAATATAATTAATTGTTATGTGCAAATACTTTACAAATAGTCGTTACGAAAATTGCATTACTAGTTTTTTTATTTTATTTCGAAAACCGCACTGTTCATTATGATAGTTTCATAAAGCGAATGAAGTCATCAACAGAAAAAACGCTTTTTTATCGGAAACATTTCTTCGGCAGCAAAAGTATCACTTCCCGGACTCGTCCGGGAAGTACGTACTTTCCGGACTAGTTCGGGAAGTTCGTACTTTCCGGACTAGTCTGGGAAATGCTCGAATTTCAATATAAATATTTATATGAATAAGAATTAGAATGTTTCTGTTACTACCTATCTTCTGTTCGCATTTCGATATTTAATACAAATAAGAATTAAAATGTTCGAAATTTTCTTCTACAAAGAAATATAAAAAATAAATGTGTCTCAATTTGTTACTCTACACGGTTGTGTGTGTACGCAACACGTCCGAAAACAGTTTTTTTGGACTCGCAGACTTCCAGGACTCGCTACTCTCGTCCTAGAATCTTGTCCACTCGTCCAAAAAAACAGTGTTTTCCGGACTTGTTATGTAAATTACTATTTTCTACGTACTTTAAAATATTGTTTTGTTCAAAATTTGTCTTTTCCGTTAACCAGCTGTCGTCCCCTTACGAACGGCAGCCTTAAAAGTCGAAACTTGTGCGAGCCAAGGATTAACGAGGTCTTACCTTTTAACGTGCCATTCCTAGCACTTTCTCGGGCCATCAGATGATGAAAATCTGTTGCCACTAGGATTTGAACCTACACGAATGGTTGGACACGACGGTCTTAACCATCCGGCTACTTGACCCATAATAATAATAATTTTACAAGTCAGTTATCTCACGAGAAAAACTAACATGTAGAAATTGCGAAACTGTGCAGGTTGAGCAATTTTGTCTAATGGCAGCTTTTCGAGTAAAATTCCATTCCATTCCAATCCATTCCATTCCATTCCATTCCATTCCATTCCATTCCATTCCATTCGAATAAAAAATAATAAGTATCTTACATAGGGTGTTGCATGAGGACATGGCAAGACAATGTTCGTAGAAATATAGATAAATATCAATACAATATTCTTTCTAATTTTCATTCAATCCGTTAAAACTGGAAGACGAACGGTTAGAGTTTTCCAATTTATTGAAAAACTATGGGTCATCATCAAATACATGAGGATTAATATGATTGCCTGTCCAACAGTAGGTATACAGTATCGAAAACTTTTCATCTGGGGTATAGACAGAAATCTACACGAGCAACAAGGAACGCAATGATGATACCACATAAATAAGAGAGACGCACTACTGTATGCCTATCCTGTTACCCCACCCGACGAATTAACAGCGCACGTCGGTATCCCTTTCTCGAGCGAGTAGATAAGAAATTGTAATGCTCTCTCAACATATAGCAAGCTATCCTTTACGCTCTCATGAAACCACCATACCCAAGATGAAAATTTTCCTATACTGTATAGTTTTTCATGTACAATGTTAGAATTTGAATGCTTACAACTGCCATATCTCCTGAACAAAATTTATAATTATTACAAATAGGCCATCACTATTACTAGAGTATGAAAGTTGAACTAAATGACTCATGGAATAATCCACCACCATCCACCCACACTCGAATAACTTCAATAGAAATCCTGTGACGTTTGTCTGGATCTAAATTGTTCCAAAGCAAAAAAAACGCCTTGCCTGGCAACTCTTACCTTTGGGAGAGCTGGGTCGTGGTCTAATCCTCCTTATATAAATCTGTAGCCAGGTGTCGGAGGCGCAAGCTACACCTGGGCGCCAGCCAAAATAAAGATTTTGTCGAGGAGGGGAAAACAGATGACAAAACAGCTTGGAATTGAACACAACTCTCATTTAATAGTTATTTATGCAACAAGTGCAAAAAGTAATAGGACGAGTTGGACAACATGTTGAGTGCAATAAACAATTTTTGCACGAGTTGCATACAACATTTTTTCTACGTTCATGCAAAAAGCAAAAAATTATTTATCAAGGTACGGCATTAGGTGTTGGAAAATGAAAAGCGCAACTTAAATAATTGATTATTACTATCGATTTGCATTGAAACAGATCACTATCATCTATTTTCCATTAATAATACTCTTTTTAAAACTTTCAAATCTGTAATTGTCAGAAATAATTTTTGACTGACGTTGTTTCTATAACCACAGTTGCATTATAAAAATCAAAATCATAGTATCCGTGAGCGCGTATGTTATCACGAGGTGTGGTCATGGTAGAGACAGTTTGCTCTATTCAGGTAGACGGTTTACAACAAAGTGGATCAGTTTTGATTATGGAGTTTTTCTCGGGAAGGCTTTGGTATAGCTCTGGCTGCTAACATTAATACAAAATAATATAAAATATGTAACTGTTTAAAACGTATTGCCATTCTCACATAATATCTGCTAAATATGTAGTGGGTTTGAACATTTATGTTTGTCATGATGACAGCACGTTGAAGTTGAATGACAGATGAGTGCAGGAAAAACTTTATTGCACTAGTGCAATAAAGAATTATATATTAGGAAATATTTTACCTCAGAGGCAAAATGTGTATATACAAAATCGTATAAATAAACAAGTATTATGAAGTTTCACTTTGACACAATGACTATACAATGATAATCATAATAATAATAAATGATTTCAAAATGATATTGTGGGGGATGGAATAGTACCTTGACTCTGACAACAAGGGGACGTAACTTATTTGAAAATGTAGGAAGAACTTAATTAGTTCCACAAACAGCTGTTTGGAGATTACAAAAAAATTGCAATTTCAGTAACTAACAGTTTATACATATAACTACAAGGTGCATTAACCCTTATCGGGGTTATTATTCAACTCAAAATGTATATCTACTCACGGGAGCTCCGGATTGACTTATCTTACGATATGATAGCAGGGCACGGTATTCTTGAACGGGTTGCAGGAATTACTTTTCCAAAAAAATGCTTCGCTTGATGCAGACAAAGTTTCGATTGAGTAACGCTGTAGTTGTTAACGCTCAGGCCACACTTACCTAACGCTTTTCTACTCCTTGACGGGGAAAGCTGGGAAAATCAATTTGGTGGGTGTATGGGTATGATAGTAGCCTTTCCACCAAAAAAACAGGATTGCTTCCAGAAATCGCTGGTTTCGAGTACGTATACTCTGCTGCCGATTCGTACAGTTAACTTTTCGTCGGTATTCACCGTGATCTTATCGTTTCACAGAGCTAACACGCAAAACTCATCAGGCAGTACAAAAAAACCTAAAGAAAATCGTGTTAGTCGATCCCATTCAAAAGAAAATTGAAATTACTGACCTTAGTTGTAATTAGGTTTCTTTTTTTCTGCAACATAAATATGTGCTTCACGACAAATGTGTCTTCTCGCTACACACTTCAGTGCTCTTTGCAAAACCGCTGAAATATCAGACAGTCCCCCCCAATACTCTGATTGGTTGAGGTTTTCGGATCATTTATTGGTTTTCAAACTGACCGGAGCTGTCTAGTTCCTGATATAGATAGGCAATTATTTTAACATGCTCGTACTTCGAACGAGTATTTACAGGGTGGACAAATTGAACCGTTACAATCCCTACTTTTGGTACCTCATTGAATAGCTAGTAAAAAATGCTTTCCTGTGATATTCATTATACAGTGTGTCCCAGCTAAAACTTGTCACCCCCCTAATATCCGAACTCATGAAAAAAATTGAAAATCGCTCAGACCCGTCGATTTTTATTTCAAGGGGGAACACTTTCACCAAATACACCATCATTGTGTTGTCAACCCCCTCAACCCCAGCACCCCCTACTTCAGAATTTTCAATGGGACTACTATACTTGTGATACATCGTTTTGAAGGGAAATCAATCCCAAATACATCGGTGTACTGAAATTGAGGATCGATCAAGTGTTGTTGAAGTTTTAATGACACTAAGTTTTATCAAGATATTTTTATTTTTCATCACCTAAAATGTTATCATCGTAAGAAAGGTTCAAAATGTGAACCATTCAGTTCCATACAGAAGTATAAGCGATTTTCGAAATGTCTTCGCACATTGCTCAACATTTCTGGAGTCACTGCACGACACTCCACAACAATTCTCCTGCGTAGATCATCAAGAGAAGCTGGCTGTGTAATATAAACTTTGGATTTCAAATGACCCCATAAAAAGAATTCTAATGGTGATAAATCAGGAGGTCTAGCCGGCCATTCTATTGCCTCGCCTTCCAATCCATCTCCCTGTGAAATTGTCATCTAAAAATTGACGTACAGGTGCAACAAAATGTGGAGGAGCTCCATCTTGGTGAAAGGTGAGCTGACCTTCAAGTAACCTATCATCGTCTTCAAGTAACTGAGTGATTCTGGGGTTCACAGTTGTATCAAGAAGTTCAAGATACGTTTGTCCGTTGAGGTTACCATCAATAAAATATGGACCTACAATATGGTCTCCCAAAATACCAGCCCAAACATTCAATTTCTGGGGAGTTTGTGAATGAGTTTCCCTGTACCAATGGGGATTTACGTCACTCCAGTATCTGCAGTTGTGCCTGTTCACATGTCCATTTAAATAAAAAGAAGATTCGTCAGAAAAGCACACATTGTAAAGGTAATTATTATCACCAATCAATAATTGACTCATGATTTCACAAAACTCTGTACGTCTGTCAGGATCATCTTCATTTAATTCTTGTACATTCTGCATTTTATAAGGATGGAATTTTGCTTCTTTCAGAATTCGATGTACGCTGCTTTTAGAAACTCCAGAAATAGTCTCAAGTTGTCTTAAAGATTGAATGTTGTCCATCACTGCATGTCCTACAACTGCAACAGCGACCCCTTCATTTCTCATAGGCTTCTCTCGTTCATGTTTTTTATTCAGCACTGATCCCGACTCCAAGAACTTATTCATCAATTGAAGGACGTACTGATATGATGTGTTTTTTTCTGGATGAATTTCATTGAAAATTCGAGCCGTAGCTCTAGCACATCGTCCATTTTCAAAATACGCAGCTACAATGGATATTCTCTCTTGTACAGTATAAACCATTTTCGAATGTTTTCAAATTGTTGAATGAAGTGACTCGAATACATCAATTACCAAGGCGTAAACAAAGATATGCGTATACAAAAACACATGAGGACAATTTTTTTTTCATAAAAACGTCTGTCTCACTTTTTAAACTATTATTTCTGACACCATATTATTTTTCAATACAGTGGCATACCCACAGTGAACCTTTCTTACGATGATAACATTTTAGGTGATGAAAAATAAAAATATCTTGATAAAACTTAGTTTTCATTAAAACTTCAACAACACTTGATCGATCCTCAATTTCAGTACACCGATGTATTTGGGATTGAATTCCCTTCAAAATGATGTATCACAAGTATAGTAGTCCCATTGAAAATTCTGAAGTAGGGGGTGCTGGGGTTGAGGGGGTTGACAACACAATGATGGTGTATTTGGTGAAAGTGTTCCCCCTTGAAATAAAAATCGACGGGTCTGAGCGATTTTCAATTTTTTTCATGAGTTCGGATATTAGGGGGGTGACAAGTTTTAGCTGGGACACACTGTATTTCGAATATGCATGGGGCTTATTGGGGGGTTAACGGGCGGGAGCCATTTTTCCTAACCTAGAAATATTTTGTGAGCCATTTTGAATTGTCTTCCGTTCATGGAAAATAGTCTCTGGCATATTTCTGAATTGCCCCCTATCACTCCTCATAAATTAAGTAATTTAATATTATTTTTGCAATACCATAGATGGTGGGTGATATCAAGCCTTATAAATAGTTGCTGAAACCGTTATGGAAGGTGATTTGAAAAAGTTTATGTTTATTAACACAATAAGGAGAGAAGGAAACCTTCTAATTAGCCTCGTGCACAGTCACCCCAACCAGAATTATATTGATGATGAATAACTTGTTATTCTACCAAGTTCAAAATATAATTGATATCACAGAAGAGCATTTTTCACCAGCCATTCAATAAGATAAGTAGGGATTTCTATCGAAACTATTTGAGTGGTGGTAGCTGAAAATCAGAGCTGCTGATTATTCCACTAGTCATTTCAGTTATACTTCCATATCCTGAAAACAGTTGTGGCCAACTCGAAAGAAAAATATATTGATAATATATAAGATGGAAAAAAATGTGGAATTCGTTTTCCCCATTTTCATTTTTTTTTCCAGAATTTGATTGAAAAATCAACAATCAGCGAAAATTTGGCAAATTTCAATATGATTGAACACATTTATAAATTATATTGAACCCCTTCATTTTTCGTATGCAGTTATGAACACAGAATGTCAATGGATACTTACACTTATTATATTTTATTATATACTTATAGATACCTACGACCATTAACAATGACAAGGAATATAAGTATTTAGCTTACGAAATTTTCGAGTTATTACTTTTTTCGATAGGCCGCATGCGAATTTAAGAAATTCAAATGAACACATTCGCACGCAATTTTAAAATGGGAATCTTCACAAAATTCTGTCATCATTTTCTCGTAAACTACTGCTTATACAGAAAAATTAGTGAAAAACATTCTTTTAGAAAATTTCTCGAGTTTTCTTATTTTATATCCAATACTTTTTTGATAATTCCAACGGTTGACCCAAGGGGTGGTTTTTTATGGTTGAAGCCATGTCCCTCCAATACGGATTATTGTGCTTCTATGATATATGGGTCCTCTACCAACAGTTTATACAAGAGAATTTCCATGTTGATTCATGGGGTCAATATAATAGTTGAGTGCCATCGGCAAAAATTTTACTGGTAGTCTCATAAAACTTTCTGTAGATGGCTTCATTGGACCTAGTCTGACACTGTTTTTCTCTATGAATTTTTTATTTAGAGAGCATTTTTCCAAAAAAGTTCCAAGTCCCTCGAACATGTCGGAAAAACGACCATAGGGAAATTCATCAATAACCAGCTGATTTTCTCAGGATCCATTCATTGAGAGCTATAAAACCAACTTTTTATATTGACTGAAACAGATCTTCTGGCGATTCACGACGATTTCACGACCACAAAAATATTTATAGATAAACGTCAGACATGGAAATATTATATGTAGGAAGGCAGTACTTAAAATGCGGAATAAGTGTCTGACACGTGTTTTGGGGCGTAACTAGAAACTGACGAAAAAATATAATCTTTCAGTTATCAAAGTAAAATACATTTTCCAGTTTGTAATAATTATTAATAGGTACGAAACTGCAGAAGATGATTTGTTAGGTCGTTTTAAGAAAAAAAGTTCCTATGAACATATGCCCGGAATTGTTTCGTATCTGAGATACAGGGCGTTGAAGTTTAAAACGGTTAGTATTTATAAAATATCATGAATATCCTCAAACCGAACTGTTGAAATTTGGTACAGTTATTTGAACTAATAAGGGGCTTATTTAGCCCTAACTAGATTGAAATTATTAGGGCCAGTGGCATCTCATTGGGCACAACAGCCACCAATATTGTGCAAAAAGTACGCTTTTTTATAAATACTGTTTTCTTAAAAAACTCCAACGTCCTGTATCTCAGAAACGAAGCAACTCCGGACATATGTTCTTGAAAATTTTTTCTTATATCAACCTACCAAATCACCCTCTGCCCCGAAACAAAAAAAAATCACCGAGGAATACGTGTCAGACTAGGTCCAATGAAGCCATACAGAAAGTTTGGAGAGAGTATCTATAATTTTTTTGTGGTCGTCAAATCGACCACTTTGACGAGTCAGACTGGAAAAATGCCCCATGATCTTTGTCAGACAATATGAAAAGTTGGTGTTATACCTCTCAATGAATGGCTACTGAGAAAATCAGCTGGTTATTAATACATTTTCAGGCGGACACCCCCAATGCAATGACCCATGTTCTTTGTCAGAGAATTTCATTTTCGGGTTTCAGTTCAATGTTTTAAGCTATTCAATTTGAAAATGAAACAGTAACTATGTTGTATTCGTCAAAACAACGTATCGTATTTTTTTGGAAAACGCCCCCGAAACAAAAAAATTCACAGAGGTGACAGACTAGGTCCAATGGAACCATACAAAGTGTTTGAAGAGAGTATCTATCATGTATATTTTACTCCATAGCGACTGTACTATATTGATGACCGGCCATGAAAAGTCTAGATTTCCTGAAGAAGGGCTATAAAAACATACTACATAAAAATTGTTAATTTTTGAGCTAGAATTGTTTTTCTACAAACAAATGAGAAAACGTTAGAAAACTATTATCATTCATTATGAATTTCACTGAATTCAATACTTTTTGGTCTTCCTTATAATCCAATCCATGTCGTTATATCTATTTGCTTTACTTGACACGCCCGACAACTTTTCGGATGCAACTATTGAATTTCAATTGAAATAATTTATGCATATGTTTCCAAAATATGCCCCAACCAAGATTAGAGTTTTATTTTTCCATTATAGGGTTTCAGAAAATCAAAATAGGTACAGACCGGAAAACAATAAAGAATATCGTATTTCAGGTATGATTGTGAATTTTCGGAATAATAATTGACTAATATCCATCCATGACCAATCACCCTTTTTTCCCAGAAGATTATAAACATAATTACGTCAAAATATTTTTACTCAAGCTTACGTCAACTTGCCGAAGTTCGAACGAAATGAAAAGTTATGGCCCCTATAAAAAAGGGCCGGTGGTTGCTCAACGACCATAACACTTTCGAAAGTGACCATTATGTAATGAACAGATTTGCTTTGGACAATATTTCTTCGCCTGACCTTGGGACCCTTTCACTTTTATGGAACAGAAGTTAGTCAATTTGAATGGTAAAGTTTGATGGAACTTGGGCAATATAAGGGCAATTGACTTTATGGTTATTCTTAGATATTTATTCACAGGGCGAATGATCGAAAACACCCAATACGTCGAAAGAACGAGGAACACGACTTATTTTCCAAAACCTGAACAACTGTGTTTTGACCTTTCCTATATAGGAATATTGCTATCTACTTCCAAAGTCACTGCTTGGTACGAAGGCGTAGAAGGGCCATATAATTTTTTTAAATATTTTTCAGTAATTTCCGACTTTGAAATCGGAAAATAATGAAATTCCGATTCGAAGTCGGAAAATAATAAAATACCGACTTCAAAGTCAGAATTTAATAAAATTCCGACTTTGAAATCGGAAAATAATAAAATTACGACTTCAAAGTCGTACAATAATAAAATTCCGACTTCGAAGTCGGAAAAATATTTTAATGGAGAATGTTCCTCTCTTCAACATGAATACTCCCCAGGAAGTTACTTTGAACTATGGAAAATAGCGACTAAAGTTTGTCTTTTAGCCGCAGATGATTCCAAAACTGATTTTATGAGCATCATATTTTCAAAGAAAAATCAAAATGAAATTGAGTTATCAATAAAATTGAAAAATGTGATATTTTTGCAATATCTAACGGAAAACAACTACTTCCCCGGCTGAAGCCACGTTGAATATTGAACCACATCTGATTGTTATTGTGAAAAGTCACTAAGTGAAAAAAAAAATCTGAAGGTGATAATTTGCATTTTCATATGAATGTATGAGAAAGGGAGAATGTTATTCAAAAGTATCACTCTCAGTAATCGTTAATTTCATTGATGCAAGGAACGTACCTCTTACATTAGATCTCCCATACACTTTTGTCGACGAGAATCTATTTCTCTCTTCCAAGCTCATCAGGGAAATCGGAAGAATTGGGAAGCAGACTCTTCAGAAGTAATTTCACACATCAAGAATGCAAAAGATGGAGATGATGCCAATATTTCTTCTGCAATAACACGTTGGAAATTGTTTTTTAACATAAACCTGTCATAGGTATTGCATTTTGATTTTTGTTCGAGAATATGAACAGGACGTTCATAAAATCAGTCGTGGAATCTTCTGCGGCTGAAAGACAAACTTTAATCGCTATTTTCCATCGTTCAAAATAACCTCTTGAGAGGTATTCAAATCTGATGGAATATCTAAATATTTCTTCTGCGGTAACGTCGGTAACACAGAAGAAATATTTTCATAATTTTCATCCTTGGTATGTCAAACTGCTTCTGAAGAGTCTGCTTCCCAATTCTTCCGATCTCCCTGATGGAGATCGAATGTAAGAGGTGCGGTCCTTAAATCAATTAAATGAACGCTTTCTGTGAATGATTCTATCAGCTATCAGTCACTATCTGAATCGAGGGGAAAACCGCTGAGAAAATTGTGTACAATAATTCCCAAAAATCGTAAGTAATGCCTCTAATACCCAATAAATTCCTGAGTAATACCCAAGTAATTCCCGAGTAATACCCCCCAAGTAATACCATTAATGCCCGTCAGAAAAGTAATGAAAATATAAAATCGTATCCCAATGTTAGGTTTGTTGTCAATTCTGAAGACCTTTTTTTTATTGCGAATTATTCGGATGATACCTGTAATTTCCAATTCCCATGTTTTGAAGACCGTTTTTTTTTGTTTGTGCCCTTCAACGATTATAATTGTGCAGTAATTATTCTCTCACTTCCGAATAATTTCTGTAATACCCATGTAATACCTCCCTTTCCTGTAGTGCCCAATAATACCTAACTAATTCCTCTAATGCCTGAGTTATACACCAGTAATAATTGTAATACCCAATAATTATAGTCCTAGTAATTATAGATATCCATCAAGTATCGGTCAAGATGAAAGTGAAGATACCGCAGACGAAATATTTCCATCATTTCCATCATTGATGTGTATAATTGCTTCTGGAGAGCCTGCTTTCCAATTCTTCCAATCTTCCTGATGAGCTTGGCAAAGCGAAATAGATTTTGATCGACAAAAATATATTGGGAATTAAATGCGAGAGAAGCGAACCTTGCACCAATGAAATGAACGATTTTTTGAGTGATATTTTTGAATAACCTTCGCCCTATCTAATTTATTTAATGAATTTTCAATGAGCACTAGAGATAATTAAAAAAATCAACTATCTGAATGAAAATGGGAATTTTCACTTTCAGATTTTTTCTCTTCAGAAGGAGTCTTTTCACAATATATATCAGATGTAGTTCAATGTCCAGCATGGCTTTAGCCGAGAAAGTAGTTGTTTTCTGTTAGATATTACAAAAAAAATCACATTTTTCATTTTTCAATTTTCATGAAGAATGTTCTCGTCTTCAACATGAATACCTCCCAAGAGGTTATCTTGAACGACGGAAAATAGCGACTGAAGTTTGTTTTTCAGCCGCAGACGATTTCACAACAGATTTTATAAATACTCTATTCATATTTTCGAACAAAAATCATAAAATTTTAAGGTTTTTCAATTTTTGTTTCAATCTTATTCAAAATTGGTACATGTGGTCCTCGTTGAATTTCAAACATTTTTCGATATCTTGTCAATTTGACCCATTTTTCGACACCACAATTTTTTTTTCAATTCCCGCCAAATCTGAGGTCACGTGATATGAGTCGAAACGGATTTTTCAGTTGTCAGAAAGCAGAAATTTCAATAACATTTTTTTTCCCCTAAGTAGCCAACATTTTGGCTTCTACAGTCTGTAGTAGCTCTAAAAAAAATTAAACTAATGATTTTTTCAATAACTGATGAAATTTTTTAGAGAAAATATGTTGATAATAATAATATCGAATCCATTTAAAAAATTGTACAAATGAAGATAGACTAGAAAAGTTTGATCAGATGTCCACGAGTTAATCCTTAGGTTATTGAGGAGCTTATTCACTTCTTAGAAACCCACTGTATGATGATTCCATTACAAAAGCTCTGCTGTCAATGAAATCAAAAAAATCTATGTTTTACAGCTCTTCATCGCCAACCAATGTCAGGTACCGACTTCTAAAATTCGAAATATATCCAAGTTGAAATAGCTATTTATGATACAAGTTCGTAAAATAGGACTTTTTGGTATGAGCGTGAAGTTTGTTGAATGAGGCGCGCGAGTACAAAAAAGCCCTTTACAAAAGTGTATCATACAAAGTTTTTTCTTCGACAGTTATTATATTATTATATATATTATGTCGACAGTGCGTTAACACTTAGTTTACACACTGTCGTAGAAAAAAGTATTGCTTGCACTTTCTTCGAAAGTTTTTCACTGATTGAATTAGGTAATATATGCTGATTTGGAAAACTGACCTATTCCAACGAAACTGTATCCATAACGTTTCTGTTACATACACCCGAAGGCAGAACCTCACGCACAAGAATTTCAGTTTCGTTACATAGAGTACAGCTATTCGGTCTTGTTACTCATCTTTGAAAGTGACGGCGATACTTGATCGTTTTTGCATGCGATTTGCCGTACTCGGATTCGTTATCGATTTCGTTTCGGGATATATCTATAGGTTCCACGGTGTAGGAATATACAGTGTGTCCCAGCTAATACTTCTCACCCCCTTATCTACGAAGTCGTAGAAAAAATAAAAATCGCTCAGAACCCTCTACTCCAGTCGTTACAAACCAAAATAGCCTCTAACCGAGCCAGAAGTTGCTGAAGTTTGGAATAGATGTACCCGGAAACCGAAAATACCAAAATCCTTGCTTAGAGGTGTCGGAAAGAGAGTGAAAACCGCTTTTCAACTGTGAAAAATATATTATGTCCTTTAAAAGCAGAAATAACGAAAACCAGTCTTAATCCCTCTTTTACCCGAAGTTTCAAGTTCAAATACCCATCACAGTGGCATCCCTGGGAAATGAAACCACATGCATTTTGAAGCTGGGACCTTGCTCTTTCAGATAATTCTAAAGAGAAACTCTCGAGACCACTTTGGCACATGTCATCAGTCATTTTTCGAGAAGATACGATTTCTCATAAATTGCTTTTCTACCTCCAATTATTTGAATTCCTTGAGAATATTATTGAATGTTAATATATTTTCTTAAACATCAAACTCTTCTCTTCCAAATGATACCCTTATCATGTTGTTTATTATGCGTGAAATCATTGGAATCTGATTTTTTTATTATTATTAGTCGGTCAAAAAAGTTCACAAGTTGCAAATGTCATCACACAAAGAAGAAATAATTCTTGTCCATCCGAATGGTGGGAATATCAAAAAAATGTCTCAAAAAATATAATTAATTGCTATAATTCTCAAGCTACAAATATATGAAATTAAAATAAAGGTTAAATAACCATGTCTATATTGATTGAAAGTTTGATTTTGTGGAGGAAATCCGATTCTTGGCATGATTTTTTGGGTGTATGACCTTCCACAATCTGAAAATTAAAAAAATTTTAATCCAAAAAAATCTGTACAAGTGTAGAAGGGTAAATTAATTAATTTGCCCGATAAGTTACTGCGTTCACAAGACTGCTGTCTCGAAAGAAATTGATTTTTGTCAGTAACGTACCCTACACTGAATTTGCCTATCTGAAAAAATGAGATCGAAATAATAAAGAATACTTCTCTTTTTTTGAAAATTGTTGACGTTTCGGAGGCTGTATCTGCCTCCGTTATCAAAACTTCTTGGAAAGACGCTGAAGAAACTGAATTTGAATTGCAGTTTTGGAAATAAGATCTTTCTTTGACAGAGTCAAATGAAATCTGTCATACATTCTTTTGATTGACATTTGGTATCTTGATACATAGGGTGTTCGGTATCAATCAATCACCATTGTTTATCCAAAGAAATCTGTACAAATGTAGAAATGCAATTTAATTAATTTGTCCGTTAAGTTCATAAGACTGTTGTCTTGAATGAAATTATAATTTCAGTCAGTCAGTAACGTATACCGTACACTGAATTTGCCTATCTGAAAAAATTAGATCAAATCAACCAAAAAATACTTCTCTTTTTCAAAAAACTTTGACGTTTCGGAGACTGTATATGCCTCTGTTATCAAAACTTGCTGAGAAGACGCTGAAAACTGTATTTGAATTGGCTTGGAAATGATAAGATCTCTTTTTCTGAGAAGGGAAATTTTTTTGACATTTTATCCATGTTGGCAGGTAATAAAATATAACTTCATCGAGAACCAGGAAAAAAGTGAGTACTTTTTCCCGGATATATACACATAGGTTAAGGTAGATATTTGTTTGAATCGTCGTTTTTCCCGACACTGAAAAAAATTGTGTATTATACACGGGAAAAATATTAGATTTTTCTCTTGTATAATAAATAACTTTTTTTGACAGAGTCGAATGAAATCTGACATACATTCTTTTGATTGACATTTGCTATCTTGATACATAGGATGTTCGGTATCAATCAGTCACCATTCTTTTAGTTTTCATTTCATATCTGAGGAGTTGTAACCAGGTGCGGTCCATTTCGATGGGCTTTGTTGAAAAGTGGTTGTTTAATAAAAGAATGCACGAAGTTTCCTTTAACTTTCTCTTTTCTTGATTCGATTCTCTCAATAAAATTTTGGTATGATTCCATTCCATCATATGATCGCCATCAGATATTAGAATATGTTCGGATATTTTCGAACGTCTGATTTTTCGATTTCTGATGTAACTTTTATGTTCTTCCTCGCGTACAATCAATGGTCTTTATGTTTCACCTATATAACTTTTATCATACGGACAAAGTATATTTTAAACACAATTAGCGCGGGTTATGCCCTCTATCGGCGGGTAGTCTTGTTTGCGATTTATTACACATTTCTTGTTGTACCTTTTGAATAAAAAAGGTGTGAAATTTATCCATAATTATGTATTACACATATTGTGTATGAAAGTCACAAAGCTGGGGAAAATTTCAGCACAAACCGAAATAAACAATCATTGGTAAAAATATATTACAACCAGGCGTACTAATTTTCGACAATTGTATACATTATTTACACTTTTTTTTTCACATTGTTAAAGGAAAAAATCTACACAGGTATTTCTTTCCGTGCAGATTCGACCTGTTTTGGAATACTGAAACCATATATGGTGTGCAGCACTCAAACAAACAGTGAAACTTTTAGATTCGGTCCAAAAGAGAGTCATTCATCTCGTCGGTGATACTTCGGTCACAAGCTCACTCACTTCTCTGGTGTCATTCGTCTCGTCGGTGATACTTCGCTAGCAAGCTCGCTCACTTTTCTGGAACATCGCAGAAAGGTTGGCGATCTGTTTCTGGAGACATGCCGAACATCTCTTTTCCAGAGCTCGTTCCACCACTAAACGGAACCCGCTGCCTCGGGAGGTGTTCCCTGAGGCATACAGCCTTCAGAAATTCAAGAAGAACACCAATTCCTACCTACTTTCCCAAGGCACTCACGATGTTCTCTAAACAATACAGGATTTTCGTTTTCGTGGGAACCAGAATAAAAAAACAACAACAAGGTATTAGTTTGGAGGTATATTTCTTGAGAACGATCTGTAAAATTCCTTTGAATGTATTGACTTTAATGGTACCGAAACCCATAACCATCGTTTAAAAGGAAGAATTCTTGAAGAAATAATAATATTAAATCTGCAGGACGTAATCAAACAGTTTTTATTCATAGCAGTGAAAATAAAGCTTCCACATGAATGAGTAAAATTCACGGTTTCAGAACTTGCAATGTCATTTAAAACCTTCACTCTTACAATACAATTCAATAACGCTACGAATTGTTCACTGTTAGTTCCGATAATATGTCCCCTTCTAACACAATTATTTCCAAATTCAAGGACAATCGGCCATTGATTGTTTTTGCGGCGATAATGACCTTTCTGAAGCTGATAGCGACTGGAATATTTCGAGCTCAACATCCGGACGAAATTACAACCGTTCAGTGTGCCCACTCGCCAAATTATCTTTTTATTTTAGTCGTTTGTGTTGATGATTTCATCGGAGGAAGACAATAGAACTGTTGCACGACACAAAGAAATGTTTTTTTTTTGTTGTGTGGTGATTTACACAACCAGCAATGTCGGATTACCTGAAACGGGCAAATGTAATGCTATTTTCTATGCATCAATGTTTTGAATGAGGAAAATTCAAGTTTAGAAAGAATAGATGAGAAGGAATTTTGTATAAAAGTGTATAATTTCTAAAATTGCAAAGCAATACTCTATTGACATGACAGTTGAAGGCGGCCATTTTATGTTGCATGGGGTGGTTAGAATTGAAAGGGATAACATGGTCCGTCTGGGTAGGTTTCCTATGACTGGATAATTCTAATTTATTATTATTAAAATGGCCGCCTTTAACTGTTATGTCAAAAGATTATCAAATACTCCATTAACCCCTGTCCAATACATAGAAAAAGTAAACACAATCAAACAGATTGCTGTCAACAATGGCTACCCACCTTCAATTATTAACGAAATAATCCACAAATTTAAATACAGGAGAGTTAGAATGCTACTTCTGATATATCTCCTACATTCAAATATTTTTCTATGAATTTTTTTGAACATAACTTGGGCAATGACATTTCTAAATTCATACAAGAAACCATTCCTGCAACCAAAATCTCTTTTAAATCTTGCAACAAGTTGAGTAACTCACTTGTGAATTCCAAAGATAGAATTAACAAATTGAGAAGATGTGGTGTTTATAAGCTGAACTGTTCTGATTACTCTGCTTCTTACATAGGTCAAACTTGTAGGCCTCTCATAACTCGTATCAACGAACAGTTGAAAAAACCTGACAAGTCAGTCAGCAATTGATGATCATGTAAAATTCAACAATCACAATTTTGGACCAAATATTCTTTACGCTCTCATGACCCCACCATACCCAAGATGAAAACTTTCACTGTACTGTACTGTACTGTATACATACATACATGTGTGAAAGTGAATTGAAACTTTTTTTTTCTTTCAGAAGGCATCAAGACAAATGCCTAATTAAAGAATGAAGCCGAGGCAAACTTCCATTAGAGTTGGCTACCTTGCTGAAAAAAGAAAATGACCGTACACATATTTATTTATTCAATTGGTGCCCCTTTTTACCTATTTGAAGCACGCCACAACGTGTGCAAATCGAACTTTCAAAAACGCGCGTTTTTTGAAGTTAGCATGGATACATTAACAACTCGAGAACAGTGAAGTCTGAATGACAATGTTATGATTATTGATCTGACAGGAGTACCTTGTAACGTCAAATGAAATATTACAAACAAATGCAAAACTTTTATTCAAACATTAATGAAAGGTATACTGATGTCACATCACGAATTCAACCATTTTACATTATAAGTTCTTATTTCCGTCACTTGTAATAATGAAACCAGTATTTATGATTTCAAAGTGCACCAATTGAAAAAAATAACTTAAAGTATTCGTGGATAACTTGCTCTATTTCGAGCACCGCCGTCGTGCTCGAAAATTCGCGCGTGTTTCCTTTTTATCCACTTATACTTTAAATTTCCTTTTTTTGTTAATTTGAATATATTATATTTGTTTCATGAAAAAAAATTGAGAAAATATATATATTTTTAAAAATATTTTCATTCTTTTAGTCCTTATTCATTCTGATCGTTTTCTACGATCAAATGCCATATTGCAGTTTAGAGAGAATTCGCGGATCTCATTTTTGTTTTATTGCATGTGGTAGTTTGGTTCTGTGAAAGCTTGAAAATAAATACAAAATTTGGCGATTTCAATTATTTCAGAAGATATGGCCCATATTGAAGTTCACAAAATAGTTATTTTCAGGAATCCATTCCGGATATGGAAAACATGTAAAATTAATTCTTATTTTAACATTATATCATTGAGACATTTATTTTTTTGTAAGTTCGATTTTGTCTCTAGACTCTAATCTATAATAGAATTATCATTGCATTTAAACTGAATGTTTTCTTATGCAAAATTAAAAATGTTATTTTCCTGCTTCAAACAAATTTCAGACTAGCTTTTCCTGATGTTCTTTGTTAATTTCAGCTTTTCATTTACTTATCGCTTCTGTCAATTGTTCGATAAGGACGTCCACCTCAAAAACCAAAAATAAAAAAAATGAGAAATTTTCCATTAAAGTAATATACTTCACCAATATTCAAAATGTTATAGAAAACAAAATTTATAATAGAAGTGAACATATTCTACTAATAATGCTTGATAAAATGGAAGAAATTTTTATCTGTCATTACTCAAATTGAGAAATATTGACTTACTATTTTTCGCACCCACCATAGATATTACAACATTCATATTTCCTTTCAGATGATTTCAGCATTTTTTACAGTGAAATTTCAGGATTCTCCAAAATGTAAACAAAACTTTGTACTTTCCAAAATGAAAAAGCAAAACCTTTCTTGTTTATAGTTCGAAAATATGAATAGGACATTCATAAAATCTGTTGTGGAATCATTTTTCATTTTTGAATTTTCATGGAGAATGTTCCCCTTTTCAATATTTCTTGTTTAGTTTAGTGCAGAAGGCCGAATTAACGAAAAAAAATAAGGAATTTTTATTGAAAAAGAAATAAATGGCTGAAACCAATTGATCGAGAATGTTTGTGGTGGATGGTTTAATAAAGAAAAAAGAATTTGGTCTTTTTAATGTCCGAAATAGGTGAGTGAGATTTACCATTTGGTTAAATCCGAAGGCTGTATTTTTCGAGACTACCAAGGGTTTTTCATTGTTATGCTTTCAAAACATAAAACTACTACATGCAACAAAATAATTTTTAACCATAAAGATGATTGTGGGATGTCCTAAGGACATCATTGATCAGAGACAGGATATCCCATGGTTGTCATAAGACAACATTTCCATCTCCCAAGGACAAGTTTGGGATATCTATAAACATCCACGGAACGTCCCAATCATGCAGAAATTGATCCTAGTTGTATCCCTGCTTCATCATCATGGGGCATCCTGAGAACATCTTGACGAAGCGGAGTTTGGTAACATTTTCATCTCCCAGGGACTTATTTGGGATACCTAGGAACATCCCTCGTACAATTTTGGAACCTCCCAACGTGGTCATCGTGTTATCTGGGTGAGTAACCCAGACTTCTGTAAACTTTCAAAGATAGCAACAATTGTCTTAATTGCAGCACTCGAACAGTGAAAATAACTAACACCGGAATTGTGTGAATATTTACTATATTTGAATATATTGAAACAGTTTGCAATGAACTTCAAAAATGTATTAAACAATATATCAGAAAGTATGATAGGGCAGTCTTTCCTGATGTTTTCAAAAAAAGCAAATTGATACCGATCTTCAAAAAAGGCAACGTTGATCTACCAGAAAATCATCGAGCAATTTCAATAATTTCTGTTATAGGCAAGACTTTCGAAATTATCATTGAAACAAGGTTAACATCGTATTTTGAACCCTAGATTTCGTCTCAGTACGTCATTAAAAAACGCAATTAATTTGAATATATATACCTAATAACGTTCCCGAATCAGTGAAAAAGCTCAGCCCATATAAATTTAAACTAGCTGTCAAACAGCTCCTACTGAAATACAGCTTTTACTCGGTAGATGAATTCTTGTCAAGTAATTTATCAGAATGAAATAACACCATCACCATGATATATATACAGTGTGTCTCACTTTTCATGGAAGCACCCCCGTAACTTCCGTAATTATCGAGGGAGAATAATGAAACTCTCAGGACTGGAGGAAATGATGAAAATGCACCTACCGGTTGAATGACAATGGCCTAGTGATATACACTGCCCGCCAGTCGCGATGGAACAACCCAGTTTTAGGGTAAATTATATTAGGAGGCAAAACAGAAGCAAAATTCCATCAGATTCGTGATCAGGACCCCCAACTTATTACAGATACACCTTTTTCCTGAAAAAAATTTAATCCTGAAAAATCTGAATTTGTCTCACTTTTCATGGAAGCACCCCCGTAACTTCCGTAATTATCGAGGGAGAATAATGAAACTCTCAGGACTGGAGGAAATGATGGAAATGCATCTATCGGTTTAATGACAATGGCCTAAGTGATATACACTGCCCGCCAGTCGCGATGGAACAACCCAGTTTTAGGGTAAATTATATTAGGGGGCAATACAAAAGCAAAATTCCATCAGATTCGTGATCAGGACCCCCAACTTATTACAGATACACCTTTTTCCTGAAAAAAATTTAGTCCTGAAAAATCTGAATTTGTCTCACTTTTCATGGAAGCACACCCGTAACTTCCGTAATTATCCAGGGAGAATAATGAAACTCTCAGTACTGAAGGAAATGATGAAAATGCACCTACCGGTTGAATGACAATGGCCTAAGTGATATACACTGCCCGCCAGTCGCGATGGAACAACCCAGTTTTATTGTAAATCATATTAGGGGGCAAAACAGAAGCAAAATTCCATCATATTCGTGATCAGGACGCCAACTTATTACAGGTACACCAAATTTCCGATAATTCCGAGTTTGTTCCATTTTTCATGGAAAATTAAAAATCACCATCCCTGTTGCTTCGTACATGTAAGTAAAAAATTGCACGTTCTCTTATTGATAATTTCCAAGCGTAATTATATCTGGTAGTTTGCTGTATGGCTCACCCTTTATAAGAGTAATAAGTATTAACTTCAGGAAAGAAATTCTCTGTGGCGCAAATATTGAATTATTGAGTGTTAGAAAAACGTATTGTGAATTATTCATGAATCACCCTATGGCAGCAAATATTTTAAGCTGTAACTGTCAATGTACGTCTGACCAAAACTCATATTGAACTAACATACTCGATAAAAGTCAATGCAGTTTTTCAATTTGTGGGAAAAAAAATTTATGAATTGAGCATTTCTCCAATTTAATGCCCTGTATCTCGAAAACTGATTATAGGATCGGATGTGGAAATCAAACCTCCCAAAACGTTATTAAAACATTTATACAATACTGAGAAAATGCCTACATTTTACCTAGGAAATCTTGGAATACAGTGTTTATGGTTTCTGTAGTTTTCTTAAAATAGAATGCCTTTCGACAAATAAATCACCTTGTATAATTTGAAGCTTAGAAACACCCTTATATCAGCGGTATCAAATTTCCCACAATTCAATCCATCAGGAATTTGAATTATTCCTTAAAAATTATTATTTGATATTGCGGTTCTCTCTATGAAACACCCGGTATAAAATGTGTGTACTATACGATATATACTGCTTAAAATATTGTATTGAGGTGAACCTTTCGAAAATATGATTTCCTAATGTCACAGTAGAAAAATTCAGATATTGCAAAAAACGGCTGTCATTCATTTGTGAGTCACCCCGTGAATATGAATATTTTTATTCATACGTATCTATCAATGTATTACTAAAACAATTATTCCTTAAAAATTATTATTTGATATTGCGGTTCTCTCTATGAAACACCCGGTATAAAATGTGTGTACTATACGATATATACTGCTTAAAATATTGTATTGAGGTGAACCTTTCGAAAATATGATTTCCTAATGTCACAGTAGAAAAATTCAGATATTGCAAAAAACGGCTGTCATTCATTTGTGAGTCACCCCGTGAATATGAATATTTTTATTCATACGTATCTATCAATGTATTACTAAAACATGTTATAATAGTGTGTATGTAATGTATAAAATTGTATTATTTTTCCAGTTATTTTTCAATTTCATTGCATACCTTCCAAGGAACAAAATTAATGTTACTTAATTTCTGTATAATCAAGTAGGCAATAATGAGTTAATTCCTTATTGAAAGTTAGAGATTATGGAAAAAATATTCGGCAAGTGAAATTGTCAAATATGAACAAAAATAGCTTTGCTAGATAAATGAGCAAAATAATTTCGAAACATGAATAAACATTGGAAAATAGTCGAGGTTGTCCCAAACGACTTTCATATATCAGTATTCATATAATTACATGTTAATGTACACAACCTCAAATGAGATTTGAATTCAATTTGGACAACAAATTATTGAGATTCCTGAATGGTGTACTTATACACAAAGTTTGTTGTCGCTTCTATTTTGTCCCCTAATATGATTTACTGTAAAACTGGAGTGTTCCATCGCGACTGGCGGGCAGTGTATATCACTTAGGCCATTGTCATTCAACCGGTAGGTGCATTTTCATCATTTCCTTCAGTCCTGAGAGTTTCATTATTCTCCCTCGATGATTACGGAAGTTACGGGGGTGCTTCCATGAAAAGTGAGACAAATTCAGATTTTTCAGGACTAAATTTTTTTCAGGAAAAAGGTGTATCTGTAATAAGTTGGGGGTCCTGATCACGAATCTGATGGAATTTTGCTTCTGTTTTGCCCCCTAACATGATTTACCGTAAAACTGGGGTGTTCCATCGCGACTGGCGGGCAGTGTATATCACTTAGGCCATTGTCATTCAACCGGTAGGTGCATTTTCATCGTTACCTTCAGTCCTGAAAGTTTCATTATTCTCCCTCGATAATTACGGAAGTTACGGGGGTGCTTCCATGAAAAGTGAGACAAATTCAGATTTTTCAGGACTAAATTTTTTTCAGGAAAAAGGTGTATCTGTATTAAGTTGGGGGTCCTGATCACGAATCTGATGGAATTTTGCTTCTGTTTTGCCCCCTAATATGATTTACCGTAAAACTGGGGTGTTCCATCGCGACTGGCGGGCAGTGTATATCACTTAGGCCATTGTCATTCAACCGGTAGGTGCATTTTCATCATTTCCTTCAGTCCTGAGAATTTCATTATTCTCCCTCGATGATTACGGAAGTTACGGGGGTGCTTCCATGAAAAGTGAGACAAATTCAGATTTTTCAGGACTAAATTTTTTTCAGGAAAAAGGTGTATCTGTAATAAGTTGGGGGTCCTGATCACGAATCTGATGGAATTTTGCTTCTGTTTTGCCCCCTAATATGATTTACCGTAAAACTGGGGTGTTCCATCGCGACTGGCGGGCAGTGTATATCACTTAGGCCATTGTCATTCAACCGGTAGGTGCATTTTCATCGTTACCTTCAGTGTTATGTTCCTATATTTTTGAAATTAGAAATTCTATCTATGGACATGTTCCAAACTCGCCGACTTGTGTGATGAAAGAAATATTCAAAAGCACCAATAAAATTCTATTATATTCTATTCTGAAAATAATAATAATAATAATAATAATGATAAAATATTTCGTCGCTAGGGGAGATCTGATTCCAACGGTGATGTACAGGGTATATGCTCACTCGTTACAGCCTCCCCCTTTCGATCACTCGTACGTCGCGTAGAGTGAGACAAAAATAAACTATTTCTTAATTTGTGTGTTTCCTCTTCTAGCACGTCTGGACGTTGGTTGATGCTCAGGATGCAAGGTGACGTTCGAATTTTCATTGACAGATTCTGTGGTGTGGGTACTGTTTTCAAACTGATTGTCTTTTTCATTTTGTTGTTCTGCCTCAATCTCGCCTTTGATTTCATCACTGATTTTATTCAATTTACTTTTCATTCAGATAGGTCTATGTCAAAAAATAACTTTCAGTGTTACAGCAGAAGAAATATTTCCATTATTTCCATCCTTGATGTGTATGATCGCTTCTGAAGAGCCTGCTTTCCAATTCTATCAATCTCCCTGAGCTTGGCAAAACGAAATAGATTTTCATCGACCAAAATGTATTGGGGATTAAATGCGAGAGAAGCGAACCTTGCTTCAATGAAATGAACGATATCTGTGAGTGATATTTTGTAATAACATTCTCCCTATCTAATTTATTTATGAATTTTCAATGAAAACTAGCGAGAATCAAAAAAATCAACTATCTGAATGAAAATACAAATCTTCACTTTTAGATTTTTTCTTTCCTTTTCAGTTAGAGTCTTTTCACAATATCTATCAGATGTAGTTCAATGTCCAGCGTGGCTTGTGCCGTGGAAGTAGTTGTTTTCTGTTAGATATTACAAATAAATCACATTTTTCATTTTAGAATTTTCATGGAGAATGTTCCCCTTTTCAACATAAATGCCTTTCAAGAGGTTATCTTGAATGATGAAAAATAGGGACTAAAGTTCGTCTTTCAGCCGCAGATGATTCCACAACAGATTTTATGAATATCCTATTCATATTTTCGAACAGAAAATAGTCTTTAATTGTTTCTTCGGTTACAGATTCCAGAGTCGGTTTAGATACGCCACACTATAAAACTGATAATTATACATGTTCACTTCATTTCTATGGTCCACTTTGAACCAAGGATGCGGTCGACGTTACTTTGGGAAAGTATGTATTATCGATTTTCATTCTCGATTCTGTTATAAATTCTATCTTCTTCTATTTTTATTTGTAAGCTTTTACACCCTGTAATTTATGTAGTTTCTGTTCTATTTCCTTCTTTGCATTATTACCTCGTAGTTCAACTTCAGTATCACTATAATTTCGAAATTAGATACCTACCTGATTCAGTTCAAGTTGTGCCTGTACTTTTCCCATGGCATTTATTGTGTTCCTGCCAAGTGTGCGTTTGGAATTCTGCTCATACACAACACAAACCTGTAGAGAGCATTCTTTGCGTGCTTCGTGAAGAGTGCCGTTATTTCTGATAAAATTAGCCTGAAAATTGGGACAGTGAATCTCTTCATACATACAAGAATTATGCACATCATTGTTGCCTTTGAGAATTTGTTGCGTATGTGCACGATAGGCTATACAGGGTCGCTGATATGTATGGAAACGGTCGATTATCTCTTAATGTAAGATAGCTATCGAAAACTATTAAAATACAAAAGTTTTAGAGTTTTTGAAAATCCATTATATTATTATATTAAGTACCTATATTATAAATCAAGTTCAGATCAGTCAAAAAGTCAGGACGAAACAAAGTTGCTTTTTCTCTAATGGGACGCCCTGTATATTATTCCACATTTCAATTCTGCTAAAAATTCTGAACGAAATTGATATAGCACATCATTTCCTAAATTCAACCGTTTTAGAGGTACCTAATTTTGGAAATACCTTTTTACCACTCTGAAATTTATTAAAGAAAAAGCACGACAATGATGGATATTTATTATGAAAGACACAAAAGGTGGAGTGTGTGCATATGGTTACAATTTAATTACATTTTTTTACAGGAAATAAAAAAAGCAAAATTGTTCAGGGTTGATAAAAATGCATGAAACGATAAAATGTATTTTTTAATGAATATCCAGGATACTTAAAATTTTACGAGATTTAATAAGCAACAAATTTTTCTTTGGAATTCTATTAAATAAGTTAATTTAAAATTTAATAAGTGTTTACCATTTACCTCCTGACAGTAATGAACTCGCTGAACAAAATTTTGTAGTGAATCTAAAAGCATGTGAGGAGGAATTGTAGAAATTTCATGCCTTATTCTTTCTTGCAACTCTTCGATATTTGGCGGCCTATTTTTGTAGACTCAATTTGTATGTGACTCCATAGAAATAAGTCAAGTGGGGTCATATAGGGAAACCTAGCTGGCCATTCAATTGCTCCCCACCGTCCAATCCATTTATCAGGAAAAGTTTCATCTAGATATGCCCGTATCACACGTCCAAAATTGGAGGAGCCCCATCTTGTTGAAACCATATTTGTTCTGCTGGCAAATTGGGATTGTTGTTATTCGGGAATAATCGTCTTAGCTCTAGAATAATATGCTGTTGTAAAAGTGATGAATATCGTTCAGAGTTCAAATTTCCGTTTATAAAATAAGGTCCTACAAATTGAATGGTAATAGGCGTTTCCAGTCCTACGCTCCAAAATTGTCAATTCCATGGTAAAAAAATTATTAGTAACAGGTTGAATCTTCGTGAGTAGCTTTGACGTAGCTATGACGTGGTCATAAGAAATCATTAGTAACCAGTGGATTTTTTTACCGTTGCTTGGATAATATTTGTATAATGGAATGGTCATATTGTCCTACAAATTGAATGGTAATAGGTGTTTCCAGTCCTACGCTCCGAAAATGTCAATTCCATGGTAAAAAAAATTATTAATAACAGGTTGAATCTTCGTGAGTAGCTTTGTATTGATAAGACGCCCAACTTTTCCCTCGCAGGCGTCATTCATGTCGATTTGGTGAATGTAAAAAAGTCATTAATAACATTTAGTTGAACTTCGAGATAATTCGCCAAAGTACTCGAAAAAACTTGTACCAATGACGTGGTCATAAGAAATCATCAGTACCCAGCGGATTTGTCTACCGTTGCTTGCTTTATATTTGTATAATCAAATGGTCACATTGTCCTAGGTAGGTTTTCCCAGAGCTACGTGCAAAAGCCGTAGTATACAGGGTGCTCCATTATGTTTTTGTACAAACTTGGTGAAGAACCATATTTTTTTTTTAATTGGCAAATTCTAGTTTTCTAGTTATAATAGATTGAGTGAAAATCAAAATTGATATTGCAGTATTCATTTCTTTCTGTGAACAGTTTTTGCCATACTGTAATACAACACCTTTTGTGAAATATTATTTTCATTCAAATGAAGGGACCCATGATCTTAAAATTGGATGCGAAAAGGTTATTTCTAAGAAAGTTCAATTTCGATTTGCTGCCATTCTGATTATATTATTGACCACCTTTTAGAAAAACAGTTTCGTTTTTCTGTATTACGAAACATATTTCTCACGAATGTCAGTGATGCCCAGTCGTTCACTAGTTCAATATTGGATATGAATGGTATATTGATGTTGAAAAGGGGAAAATTCTCCATGAAAATTGAAAAATGTGATTTATTTGTAATATCTAACAAAAAACAACTACTTCCCCGACACAGGATATTTTTTTATACAGTCTCTAGTGGCGAATCTGGTCATACGATCGGGTAGAGCCAATGGAGACTTTTACTCAGAATAGCTCCAGATAAAACATAGCAAAAATTCAGCCATTTTCTCATTGAATGTGTGTGGGTCCTTTGATGATAGTTGCATAAATTAACCAAATGTCGTTCCCTCACGAACGACAGCCCTCAAAAGACGAAACTTATGCGAACCAAGGATTAACGAATTCTTACTTTTTACGTGCTATTTCACTTTCTCTGGCCATTAGAGAAATATCTAGTGTCGCTGGGCTTCGAACCCATGCCCGGCGACCAGGGAGTCCATTCTCGAATGTCGACCAAAATTTGTCGAATTAACGATTCTTGAATGTGTTCTGTGCCTATGAGGTTACGTTTCGAATTTGAAGTTTTCCTTTACAGTTTTAATAAACAACATTTCGATATAAATATTTCAAATATCTAGAATAATAATGGCATTCGAAGAAAAGAAATTAAGTTATTGTACTTTATCACAGAAACTAACCATAATAAATTCGATGAAGGAAAAGGAAAATGAGCCACTTCTATCATGCAAATTTTCTCAAACCTTCACATTCCAAGTTGCAAAAAGTAAGTGGCAGAATATAGCTTTAATTCTGAATTCGGTCCCAGGTTGATAGATTAGTTGTTTTCTCTTTTGCTGTCATGGCAAGATCGAAAACAATACAGAAAAAGTCGGAACGGAGAGACAAGTAGTTGCTATTGAAAATTTGGTGGAAGATTTTAAAGGAAAGAACATATTGTGACTAATTGTTCTTGTACTTGCGTAACGACTGTATTCCTTTCCTGTTTCGTATAAGTTTGTGTATTCTCAATAAGAATACAAATATTATTTCTTCTGAGTTTGTGTACTTGCAGGAATCACTCAAGCGTTATTATTTTGTTTTTAGCTTCTTTAGTTTGGGTACTTGTTCGACTATTTGAAATTTATCATTGTTTTCTAGGTTTACTTGTTGAGTTTTCACTTCCTACAACTTACCATATGTTAATGGGGATAAGTCTGTAAAAAAGTCATTTGGATTGTGAACATTAAATATAATTTAATAATTAAAATGAATGATTATCAACATTTTATTGGATTCATTACAGTAATTTATAAGTCTTCTCTGTATCCCTCAGATCGATAAAAAAACCCTGTAGCCTCATTCCTTCTGACAGTAATGGATTTCTTTGGGCATTCTGGTTTTCATTCTCGTGATTATGAGGAATGAGTTCAAAATCTACTTCTTGATCTCATTGAATTGTATTGTCATTTATACATCTGCTTACTGAGGATTGTGTCAGTGCAAAACTTTTACTGTCTCCCACAGTTCCCTGGTATGAACCAGTAGCATAGAAATGTAGTGCTACAAGAACCTAGAGAAAATAAACAAAAATCATTAGTCTAGTACTTTAATTCAACCTGGTTGGTAGGTACTTATAAAAGTGTTTGATAACTCACCTTTTCTTCAAGAGGTATTGCGGAAGCCCGATGTCCCTGTGTCACAAATGGATCCAGGATATTGATCAACTCTGTAGCCAATTCTTTGGTTAATCTAAATGTTTTGATAAACTTTCTATCAGATACAAGCCTGAAAGCATTCTTGTATATACCTTGTCTGTCTTGAAGCCATTGATAATTTTCTTGACTTTCCAAATTTTCAATCGATATCAATATAAAGCTGCCATTTCTAACCTATGAAATTAATTAATAAAATCTGTCAAATAAGTCATCTCCAGTTATCTTGCATTCGACATGAAATTGTCGACTGTTCAAGACCACTCTACAATTTGTCTATCAAAAATTTTCGTTAGACAATGTGAGAATCTCGCATGCGACACAATATGTCACCTTTTGAGAATAGACCCCCATCAGAGTGGATAAAAGATGGGTACTTTAACTACTTTTCGAAGCCTCAGGAGACAACATACATTCTATTTTATTGTTGAGCAGATTTTCACAATTCGTCAGACCTCTTTGAAAGTTTTCAATTATAAAGGACACCGCACACTTTAATAGGGAAAGTGACCCTCTGTCGAATCGGCTGAATTTTTGATATGTTGTAGTCCAAGTCGTTTCAAACAAAAAGTCCAATGGGCCTAAGTTTTTCTATAGGCTAGTTTTGATGCTAGAGGGCGTTGAAAATTCAAATCTTTTCTTTATTGTCAAACAACAAAAAACGTTACCCTGAATAATTTTCACTATTCTGAGTCATTAAGGTCTAAACATTCATCAATATAAGATGGTCAGATGGACAGATGGTCAATTATACAGTGCGTTCTATCTGGTATGGTCAAACTAATACTTAGTTAATAATGAAACTCAAGGAGAATACAATAAAAATAGGTCAAATTCATTTTGATAGGGTTGTGTCGAATTATTATGTAAATATATCCGATTATTTCATTGATGTTCAAGGAGTGTGATGGAGAAACTCCTCCTGGCGCGTCAACCAAGCCTACATTCGCACATTTAGCATAAGTATAATGTGGAGAAAATGATGGGATATAACTCAATATATCATATGTTATATTTAACTTACCTTTAGAACCTGGTATCCTTGACCCTAATGAAAAACCGTCGAATAAACCCTAATGATAATTCACAGGGTGTTTCATTTGGGAAAATATCAATACGATCAAAGAAACTGACATTGTAGTTGATCCACAGTTGCTATTCAATAGTATTTCAATGACAAAATTTTTCTCTCATCCTGCATAGACCTTTTCAACAACTTTTAAAACGAATGTAGACTATAATATTTCCATAATGTACGGAAGCGTAGAAGGGCCATTATTTTTTATTTTTTTTTTCTCCCTAATTCCGAGTTGCAACTCGGAAAATTACTAAATTCCGAGTTGCAACTCGGAATTTTATCGGAATTACTAAATTCCGAGTTTTAACTCCGATAAAATTCCGAGTTGCAACTCGGAATTTAGTAATTTTCCGAGTTGCAACTCGGAATTTAGTAATTTTCCGAGTTGCAACTCAGAATTAGGGAGAAAAAATTAAAAAAAAATAATGGCCCTTCTACGCTTCCGTAATAATGCGTCAAAGTTCAATTTCACGAATACTGTTGTGATATCGATATAAAAACGAAAGTTAATCAGACAACAGGATCCATAACTAGAATTAATGCCTCATATACAGGGCTATACGAAAAAAATGGGGTAGTATGGTGGAACGCATTATTTTAAAATGAAATATTAGTTATAACATCTGCGTAACCTTCATTCACCTCTCTACTACTATTGGTTGTCTCTGAATCAGTTGGAAGTTACGAATTTTTGGTCGAAATAAGTCCATTTGTAGATGCATCATACCCTGACGTTACAATGATAGATTTAGAAAAAAAATTTTGCTAAGGCCATTTTATTGACATCTTTTTAATATTTCTTATTCTTTCTCATGCCAAATTATACGGATGGTCGAAAAATATTTTTCAGTACGGAACTTTTAAAATTTAATTTTCACTTTCTCTTAAAACGAACACTTGGTATATTTTTCGACTATGTAATGTAGTATACGGTGTAGAATAGGATTCATAAACATTTTTTGATTGTAGATCCCTAAGGCGATTTGTAACCATTTTCGAATTATTGAACTTTAAAAATTGTAAGTAGCTGGAACACTGTATAATTGACCAAATGTAACAACTCCAAAGAACAAAACTTAAATAGTATCTCATATTAATAAATGTTTACATCTTGATTACTCAGAATACTGATTATTATCCAGGATAACGTTTTGTGTTGTACAAGAATGGAGAAAAAATGCAGGTTTTCATGGGCCTCTAGGGCCAAAACTAGCCTAAAGAAAAAGTTGTGCACATTGGACTTTTTGGTTGGAATGACCTCGACTACAACATATCAAAAATTCAGCCGATTCGACAGGGGGCTACTTTCCCTATTAAAGTGTGCGGTATCCTTTCAGCGCTAAACAAAATTTCCCACTTTTTTTATACACTTTTCACGTAAATTATGATATTTTTGAATTGAACAAACAATTATAAATTGAAAGTAACATAACGGTTCGAATAAAATTATATTAAATTAGCTAAACCACAATTTCAAAACAATTCGTTATTTTGAATAATTCTTGTAGGACTAGCGATACATACCCGTTTTTTTTTGTAGGAGAATTGACAATTTCGGAGCGTAAGACTGAAAACACCTACCATTCAATTCATAGGACAATATGACCATTCAATTAAACAAATATTATCCAAGCAACGGTAAAAAAATCCGCTGGTTACTAATGATTTCTCATGACCCCGTCATTGGTACATGTTGGAAGTGAGGGACTCTTCAGTCCTACCATCCATTTCGTATACTAAGATAACGAAAGACTTTAGAGAGTCAGCCTCCCTCCCTATTGGTCCTCATAGGTTTGCCAAAATAATGACAAACTATGAGGAACTGACGGAAATCATAAAAAGGCTTCCGACGAATAAGGCACCTGGGCCGGATGGCTTGGATGTCATTCTACTTCGGAATGCGCCGCGGAAAGTCCCCGCCCAGCTCATCCACTTGATTAACGCCATTATCAAATGGGGGTGTTACCCAGATTGTCTGAAGAAGGCACTGGTGATACCTATTCTGAAACAAGGTAAGGATGGCCATAAACTTGACAGCTATCGCCCCATCTCACTTCTGAGTGTGATCGCCAAGGTAGTGGAGAAGATCCTTCTGAGACGGTTGTTGAGTCTCGAGGAGAAACTCAAAATGATCCCCGATGTGCAGTTCGGCTTTAGAAAGGGTCATAGTACCACTTCTCTGGTCGTTAGGATTGTACACGGGGTGAAAGAGGCAGCTCAACGTGGACTCAACACAGTCATGGTCCTGCTGGACATGAAAAAGGCCTTTGACTCGGTATGGGTAGAGGGTCTTATCTCTAAAATGCTGTTGGCAGGCATGCCCTCATACATGGTAAGGTTGATCAACTCTTACCTTGTTGGGAGAACTTTTATGGTGCGAGTAAACAACACTCGCTCCGCTGAGTTTTCGATCGAAGCAGGTGTCCCGCAGGGTTCAAGTTTGTCGCCACACTTGTACTCGCTAAATACGTATGACTTTCCTCAGTGCGAGAGACCGGATATGGGCACGGCGATATATGCCGATGATACCGCCATTTTCGCCCATTCCTTCTTAAGCGTCGCTGCCCAGTATAGGATCCAAGTTCACTTGGATACGAAGGTTATACCCTATTTGGCCGAGAACAAGATCGTGGTGAATCCGGCGAAGTCGGAG
Source organism: Chrysolina haemoptera (assembly GCA_958298965.1). Classification (NCBI taxonomy): domain Eukaryota; kingdom Metazoa; phylum Arthropoda; class Insecta; order Coleoptera; family Chrysomelidae; genus Chrysolina; species Chrysolina haemoptera. The sequence continues at coordinate 25,251,996 of OY282597.1, read as the reverse complement.
ACCATCAACTTCACTAAAAAGTATACATACTCAAAGCTTTATAGGAAGTTGATGATCAACGGCAAAGCTGTTGAAAACGTGAACACTGCGAGATACCTGGGAGTACAGCTGGACAAGCGTCTTAACTTTGGAAGGCACATAACCTTGGCTATTCAGAGGGCTGGAGCGGCGCTGAAGCGCACCTACCCTCTGATAGCTAGAGGCTCAAAAATGAGTCAAGAAAATAAGCTGCTTGTTTACAAGCAGATTATTAGGCCCGCGATGACATACGCTTGTCCAGTGTTCTGCAGTCTGAAAACCACCCCACTTATGCGGCTGGATAGGATGCAGAACAAGGTGCTCCGTATTATTACTAATAGTAGGAGGTACCTTCGTTTGGAAACTTTAAGGGAGCTTGCTGGCGTCGACTCAGTTCCGACATACATAAAGAACTTGTCTTACAAGTTCTATAAGTACTTCATCCATAATAGTCCTCTCACCAAGGATATTACCAAGCTCAGGGTATATGATAATGAGCCCCGCAAGCACGGCGGGCTCATATATCAGGCGCTGATGGATATTTTCCAGGAACGACGTGATGAACCGGTTCCGTAGGGAACCAAGACGAGAGGTGTAACCTGAAACGCGAAGTACCTTGACCCGGTTTTTTGCCTCAGCCTTTTCCGGGGTTTGCCGTCGAAACAACCAACCTCATAAACGCATCGCAAGGAATTCTATACATTGAATCAAATACACTACACGCATAAGCAATGCAGGAGGCGTGTTTCTTATCAGTCACCACCGCAATTTCATAAAATGTCCGGTCATTCCGTTAACATCAGCGGGGCCGGGCATCAGCGCCCCCCTCTTGGGGGTTTCTGTGCCCGACTTAGCAGGGTGCCCTTCTAGCTCCCCTGAAAAGGAGCGGAAGGGTTGCTACTTATGCACCTATTTTCCCATCCTCCCCTGACCCCCCTGGGTTAAGAAGCGTGGGAAATGAAATGTGGCATGTTATGTATTGTGTAATGTAATTGTTAACTATGTAATAAAACCACTATTTATTTTATTTATTTATCCATTTCGTAGGACAAAAGTTTTTTCGGGTACTTTGGCGAATTATCTCGAGGTTCAACTAAAAAACTAACCGTTATCAATGACTTTTTTGCATTCACCAAATCGACATGATTGACGCCCGCGCAGTTTATTAGCTACCACTATCGAGAAATTTCGTAGAGGAAAAAGTTGGGCGTCTCGGCAAAATGAAGCTACTCAGGAAGATTCAGTGTGTTATTAATCATTTTTGAAAATAGGTGTGGGATCCTGGTCTATAGAGAGCTATGGCTCGTCAAATTTACGATGGTCGTTCATGTGCCAGTTTAGTTAGACAGCGGCAGGTGTTTGTGAGTTTGTGCACTGTGCACTTTGTCGGTTTAATCGGCATTTCGTCGTAAAAAACTAAAATGTATCTCACCTACTCTATTTTGAATCTTATGGCTTCATCAAGTCAAACAATTCCTAATATAATCTAATCAAATTGTATTTCTACCAAGAAAGTTTTGGGGTAGTTTTGATTACTTCCATTCTCTATGTTTTTTGGAGTGCTGAATCCGAATCTGAGGTTTGCTAACAAATTTTCGTGACGCAACATTGAAAAAAATGCCAAAAACCCTAAAAAATCTCTTTCTTCTGCGGTTAATTGCTTTTAACTTGAAAACTACGAATTTTTCGTTGATAACTTTCTTATTGAAAATTAAAGAGCATAAAATTTTCTGAAAATCTTACATTACAAGTTTTTTTCTACGACGAACCGTTCGGGCTCAAGCGCTACTGGAATATGGGCTTATTTCAGCTGACTGAGGAAAATCCCACTTTTCCACTACAAAACTCTAATTTGTTATTGAGCTAATGAGTGGATGCCTCCCAGTTCTCTGCGCATACCTTATTTATAAAATATGATGAAGGTAACTTTTCAAAAATTGTACAAAACTTGAAATTTCGATGAAACATCTTGAAAAAATATTAAAAAGATTATTATATATCACAATATATTATAAGAGCCGACATAACCTGCAACTAGACTGTCAAAGTCCTATGACTGAATATTTTCGATTTGGTTTGGTTGGTGTTTTTTTTTGGTGTTGACAAGCGAATAAAAATTTTTTTTTTACCTTGAGTTCTATTGCAATATAATTCCGTGAGAAATTAACAAAAAAATATCATTTGATAATCAATAAGAGTTTTGAAGTGAAAAAAATGGGTGTTTGCTGAGTCAGCAGAAATACGCCAATTTTCAAAAAGCGTTTGAGGCCGAACTGTTTGTCGAAAAAAAAAAACCAAATAGTGAAATTTGTAGGAAATTTTACGTACTTTCATTTTGAATAGAAAAATTATCAAGAAAAAAATTATAGTTTTCGAGTTATAGGCGAAAAACTACAAAAAAATTGATTTTTTACTTTTTTTTTGCATTTTTTTCAATTTTGCGTCACGAAAATTTGTTAGCAAACCTCAAATTCGGATTCAGCACCCCAAAATATATGTAGAACGGAAGAAATCGAAACTACCCCACAACTTTCCCGCTAGGGGCTCTGTCGAATACAAATTTACTGAATTAATAAAGGACCTAGAACCGTTTGCAGCCTTTGTTCATAAAAAAAAGACCACTCCTATTGTGACCAATGCAAACACCCCATATATGTGCTTAACAGTTCAACATCATGTACTCAATCTTGAAAAATAATCTTTTTTTGCACCTTATTCTTGTGTTTTTCTTTAGAATACATATTAATTTTAATTATAAATATAAATAAATAAGCAATCCGTCATTTTACTTTTACAGTTTATGCTTACCTATTTGAAAAAGTCGTAAATTTTACGATAGGATAGTAATTACGTACATTCAAAACATGTTAACTCTCTAGGGTTAATAAAGAAACACGCGTACAAGGTGACAGCAAATCATGTATTGATCATATATCTATCAATACAAACAATAACTACGACAATATGTCTCCTTGCTTAACAACCACCAATCAGTGGATTTCAAATTTTGAAATTCAGCCAATAGAATCGGAATTACAGTGAAAATATAGCTTGTCGCTGTATTTTCACGGTGATGAACCTGCTTAGTTTTTGTTTTACCAACTGTCAAGTGAAAATAAAGATTCAAATTATAAACGTCAAATTTATGTGTTTTGACTAGTTATCTTTATTTATCAATATGAGCGATCGTTGGGGACAAATGTCCATTGGTATGAAAGATGAGGCCGTGGAAAAGAGTATTCCGTTGAATACGGTTAGAAGTAAAGCATCAATTACAGGTGACACGATTTTTCTTTATTTCAAATCGATATATTGTCGTCCCAAATACAATTCGTCGTATAATCAATAACTTATACAGTGTGTCTCACTTTTCATGGAAGCACCCCCGTAACTTCCGTAATTATCGAGGTAGAAAGATGAAACTCGCAGGACTGAAGGAAATGATGAAAATGCACCTACTGGTTGAATGACAATGGCCTAAGTGATATACACTGCCCGCCAGTCGCGATGGAACACCCCAGTTTTACGGTAAATCATATTAGGGGGCAAAACAGAAACAAAATTCCATCAGATTCGTGATCAGGACCCCCAACTTAATACAGATACACCTTTTTCCTGAAAAAAATTTAGTCCTGAAAAATGTGAATTTGTCGCACTTTTCATGGAAGCACCCCCGTAACTTCCGTAATTATCGAGGAAGAATGATGAAACCCGCAGGACTGAAGGAAATAATTAAAATGCACCTATCGGTTGAATGACAATGGCCTAAGTGATATACACTGCCCGCCAGTCGCGATGGAACACTTCAGTTTTACGGTAAATCATATATTAGGGGGCAAAACAGAAGAAAAATTCCATCATATTCGTGATCAGGACCCCAACTTATTACAGGTACACCAAATTCCCGATAATTCCGAGTTTCATTTTTCATGGAAAATTTAAAATCACCATCCCTTTGCTTCGTACATGTAAGTAAATTGCACGTTCTCTTTTTGATAATTTCCAAGCGTAATTATATTTGGCAGTTTGCTGTATGGCTCACCCTTTATAAGAGTAATAAGTATTAACTTCAAATATTGAATTATTGAGTGTTAGAAAAACGTATTGTGAATTATTCATGAATCACTCTGTGGCAGCAAATATTTCAAGCTGTAACTGTCAATGTAAATCTGACCAAAACTCATATTGAACTAACATACTCGATAAAAATCAATGCAGTTTTTCATTGGCCATTGTCATTCAACCGGTAGGTGCATTTTCATCATTTCCTCCAGTCCTGAGAGTTTCATTATTCTCCCTCGATAATTACGGAAGTTACGGGGGTGCTTCCATGAAAAGGTTGACAAATTCAGATTTTTCAGGACTAAATTTTTTTCAGGAAAAAAGTGTATCTGTAATAAGTTGGGGTCCTGATCACGAATCTGATGGAATTTTGCTTCTGTTTTGCCCCCTAATATGATTTACCGTAAAACTGGGGTGTTCCATTGCGACTGGCGGGCAGTGTATATCACTTAGGACATTGTCATTCAACCGGTAGGTGCATGTTCATCATTTCCTCCAGTCCTAAGAGTTTCATTATTTTCCCTCGATAATTACGGAAGTTACGGGGGTGCTTCCATGAAAAGTGGGACAAATTCAAATTTTTCAGGACTAAATTTTTTTCAGGAAAAAGGTGTGTCTGTAATAAGTTGGGGTCCTGATCACGAATCTGATGGAATTTTGCTTCTGTTTTGCCCCCTAATATGATTTACCGTAAAACTGGGGTGTTCCATTGCGACTGGCGGGCAGTGTATATCACTTAGGACATTGTCATTCAACCGGTAGGTGCATGTTCATCATTTCCTCCAGTCCTGAGAGTTTCATTATTTTCCCTCGATAATTACGGAAGTTACGGGGGTGCTTCCATGAAAAGTGGGACAAATTCAAATTTTTCAGGACTAAATTTTTTTCAGGAAAAAGGTGTGTCTGTAATAAGTTGGGGTCCTGACCACGAATCTGATGGAATTTTGCTTCTGTTTTGCCCCCTAATATGATTTACCATAAAACTGGAGTGTTCCATCGCGACTGGCGGGCAGTGTATATCACTTAGGCCATTGTCATTCAACCGGTAGGTGCATTTTCATCATTTCCTCCAGTCCTGAGAGTTTCATTATTCTCCCTCGATAATTACGGAAGTTACGGGGGTGCTTCCATGAAAAGTGAGACAAATTCAGATTTTTCAGGACCAACTTTTTTTCAGGAAAAAGGTGTATCTGTAATAATTTGGAGGTCCTGATCACAAATCTGATGGAATTTTGCTTCTGTTTTGCCCCCTAATATGATTTACCGTAAAACTGGAGTGTTCCATCGCGACTGGCGGGCAGTGTATATCACTTAGGCCTTTGTCATTCAACCGGTAGATGCATTTTCATCATTTCCTCCAGTCCTGAGAGTTTCATTATTCTCCCTCGATAATTACGGAAGTTACGGGGGTGCTTCCATGAAAAGTGAGACACACTGTATATTATTTTTGGAATATCAATTCATTGGCAATCCCAATGCAAGAAAATACAACTCGTCCTGCGGACTCGTTGTATTTTCAGCTTTGTGATTGCAATTCATTAATATTCCAAAAAATTATCGGTAATAATCATACCAATTACTAGTAACCCTGATAAATCAACCCCTGTAAAAATAAACCCATTTGAATGTGACGTCTGAGTCAGTTTGACAGCAATAAAAATGCCTGGTCCTCAAAAACAGACTTCATCTAGTAGTCAATTTCTGTTATGACAGCAATGATTGTTCAGTAATGTTGACACATTATGAATCGTTTTGGGAAAGTTTCATCGGAACAGATTACAAAAAGCATTATTATAATTGTGTTGTTAATAACTGCTCCTTCAAATAACTGTTTCAATCAAGGTGATTATTATTGTGGTGTATTTATATTTTGTCGTTAATTTCTCTTGCCAAAAAGCACTCGAACCTTTCTTTTATTGAATAAATTTCTTTCTTTAACTCAAAATTTTTCCATCAGTACTTTCACTCGAAAAACTGACGTTAGACAAAATTGCTCGTGTTCATGTAAGTTTTCCTCGTGAAATTACTGATTGGCAAAATTATTTCGTTGAAGAAATAAATTTATCCGATAAAAAAAAAGCTCTTGTGCTTACTGTTGATAATATACGCTCAATCATTTTAAAAACTTTTGTCACAGATTACTACTCTCAAACTATTCAAAACGATCTACAATCTGAAACAAAAGAAAAATAATTTCAACGAATCAAGCTAGAAGAACACCCCAATCTAGCCGACTGCAGTTACGGGTTTAACGCAGTCATTGTTCACTTTGGTTCTGGAGCAGATTTTGGCCACTATTACACCTTAGCCAAAGATAAAACGGGCTGGTACAAACGGGCTGGTAAATAGAATACCTTCTTTGGAACTGGACCTTTTGGAGCCTTGGAAGACACCATACATCCTATTTTACCGTAGAGCAGATTGTCACAATTCGTCGGACCTCTTTAGAAGTTCTCTATCAAGGAATTCCAACTCTTCAGATGATGTGGTGTTGCAGGTTTTTCCGGGTTTCCCTGCAGCTCTGAAAGCGAATGCGCCACCAATACCATTTAAGCCGCCCCGGAGCGCCGATCAATCATTTTGTTGTTTTTACTTTGTTCTTGTTAGTTTCACTATGTTAATAAAATTATTAAATAATGTGATATTCAAATCGGAACTATAATCATAGGTATTCTAAAAATTTCATAAATTATCATATTTTGAAAAATAAATTAAGTATTGAAAACTAGACTGAATTATATTCAGAAAATGATGTTGACAGTATGGTGAAAATGTTCACAGAAAGGCTACAAAATTACATGAAAACGCGTAGTAATTAACTTAAAACCATAAACGAAACTTAGTCAAGACAAACCCTTGGATTACAGATGGGTAGTCAAATCAGTTAATAGAAAATTTATCTTTACAAAAACGTACAAAAAACAAATACAACGTCACTATTCTCAATTAATTTAAACAATATAAAAAAGCATTGAACTTTCTCATCGATTAATTTTTATACCATCGTATCAATGGGTCATGCGAAAACATTTCATATCGACCCATAGAATCAAAAATTACACTGACTATTTCACCTATCTTAAAATTCTCACCTAATCTGACTAATCTCAAACCAAAGACAACTTGTGTTATCAACACTATTTTAATCACGGAATCCTGGCTAAATACAAATTTTGCTTATTCAGAACAAATAATTCTCAATATCTTATTTTTAGAAAAGATCGGGACTACATTAGTACTAACTGTAGGCGGGGGGGGGGGGGGGGGAAGTGTGATAGCAATCTAATCTTCTTACTATGCCTCAGTTACAAATCGATTGTATTGAATGTTGTATACTTTGTTCCTGATTCACCTCTAGATGCATACCAAACATTTTTTGAGCATATTGAAGAGGTAAAAAGACACCACGTAGGTGCAAATTTCATTATTGTGGGTGACTTCAACTTTCCTCGACTTATTTGATTGTATGAGGAACAAGTCTTGGTTCCAGAGTACTTACCTGGCCAACGTGTAGAATTTTTGCTTGATGAACTCCCTTGTATGGGATTTCAACAGTATAATGATGTTAAAAATGTTAGCGATAGAATTTTTGATTTAGTTTTCTCTGACGAAATTTTAGTTGACGTAAGACTGTCTGTTATTACATTGCTCAGTAATTTTCCAGTAAATGCATATCATCCTCCACTCCAGCTTATATTAGATTTCGAAAATATAGTGCAGTCCACGTTCAGCTATTCAGGGTAAAAGTATTTTTATTCCACAAATGTGATTATGCTGGGCTGAATAGCTACTTAGCCGTTATCAACTGATCTTCTATGGCGTTAAAAGATATGGGCTATGCCTTCCCTGCCTCCCACAAGTTTCTCAACGACTTCTGAGGGTTGCCTGTTAGGGTGCAGCCAGTTGACTGACTTAGAATTTTTTTAAGAACTTCCATGTGCTATTTCTGAAACCCTACAATAATAAAGAATTGTGAAATTTAAAAAAATTGTATGAATTCTGATTCAGAATAGTCAGAATAGTTGTTTAGACCATTTGTGATTGAAATAATCATCTATGCACGATTCACACCTATCTCTAGCTAATTTTATTGGAAAATAAAATGAAGGTGGTTGCCTCTCAACAGTTTCAGACATTTGAAAGAGTTTCAACTTTCATATCGAATAGATAAGTAAATACTACAAAAATTTATTGATATACATTTCTTGATTCAACAAGGTAAAATTAGAATGACATTCTTCAAAATCATCAATGAACTGAAGAACACTATATTAAAATCTGAAAGAATCTTCATTCAATCAATTTTTATCCGTACAAGAAAACTCCATAAGGTTCAATTCGCTTTTATATCACACTGTATTAATTTCACCACACATTGTTTCACTAAATATTGTTAACTAAACTATATTATTAGCCATTATACAAAAATAAGCATCTTTTCAATTATTTCAGTCTCTTAAAAACTACAGTAAATGAATAAAAATAATAAAACAAGGGATACCTGGTCTGCGATAATATCTAAATTTGAATTTTCTACGCTTGTATCGAGGCTTGTACACTTGTACTTTTCTCTCTGTTTTGAAGGCAATACGAAACTTTCTTGAAAAATGTTCAGCATGCAGTATTTCTCTAACAGCAGCAATCTCTAGATATAACAAAATCAATCTTAGTTTTCAATTATGTAGTTGAATCGATAACACGCTCGTAAACAGAGTAACAAAATGAATTAACAGAAAATGGAAATATTGTCATTTGTATGATGCTATTTTGATAAAACATACCTTTATGGTTATGAACTATACTTATAATATATTAAAATTATTGGTGAGCTAATCATTCCGTGTATTTTGTTGCAATAATAATAATAATAATAATAATAATAATAATCCTTTATTGCCCAGCAGGTACAGTACATTAATATAAAGTACAAATAATATATAGTAAATTGTAAACAAATTATAAATTCAAATTTATAGTATAGTATATCATATAATACATGTGAATCGAACAAGTAAAACAAAGTGATGAGTTGATATTATGAACTTACTTAAATATGATGAAGACAAAAGAAAAGATGATAACAAAGTTCCTTATTGATACTGTAGTCATTTCCATATTTCCATTGCTACTTTTTTTATGAGCTTTAGGGAACACGTATTGATATCGCAAAAGCTGCATATCGAGTTATAGTTATGACACATATATTTTATCGGAGACTGCAAAATCAAATTTGTTCGTGCTGTAGAGCAGTAAAATGTGAGATTCAATCGTGACTGAATTCTTGGCACCCTGAAGTTCAACTCAGATAGGAGCAAACTGCAGTCAATATGGCTATGCAGCAGTTGGTAAAGAAAAATTATTGAAGCACATTTTCTCCTTTTCTCCATTTTTAGTTTTATATGTACGCCATAATAATATAATTTTGGATCATTTGATGATACAATCCCTTCCCAAAACATCTCTTACAAAACCATAAAAATGCAAAAAGTATTCATAGATATAACTGTTGGAAACTATCACTCAGTAATTTTCATTTGTTACAAAAATGCCTTGCTTTTTAGATCCTTACATAGCTTTTTAAACTCACTTATACCTCTGTTTTGAAACAACTAAAAAGTTACATTGTATCACTAACTAACAGACGTATACGATAGTTTCGTAGACTCAGAAGCTTTATAACGTGCTTTATAAGAACTGATAAAATACATAATATTGTATAAGCATTAATGAGACCGTTAGAGATCTTATCGAGGCTGTATTATTTGTGCCTATTTTGGACGTATAGATACTTCATTTATGATGAAATATTGTTGTCAACAACAAAAATGAATTGAAAATAATTGAGAAAGTTATTGTGTCTCTAGACATCAACAACTTAGTTTTTATTAACTCCAGAAATGTTGCTTGTTCGACTTCGTCAAGATTGTTTAAAAAACGTTTTTTCATCGCAAAATCGTCCAGTTGTCCTAGTTCTCCCTATATTATTTTTAGTGTTTGTATTTCCGGACTGGAATATGGCTGTGCCCCGTATCTGTTCCGCCACTGCTCGACAGAATAGACAAGTTATTTGTCCACGCTTGGAGTAGTGGCCATGGCGTGGCAAATGACTATTCTTTTGAACTTTAAGCAAAACCGGGAAGTGAGTTGTGCACAGAGGCCAATAACCTAGCTCCGCTCCGGTCAAGTTGCCTGTCGATGGTTCTTCTTCTTATTCTCGTCTTTCACGAGGAGCTAGTCTGAAACTAGGACGCGGAAAATACGTGCAAGGCGACCGGCTTCGGGTTTTTCTTGTAGTATTCTCGACGTGCTTACCATCAACATTTGAAACACATGAAAGCATCGGTAGTAATGGAACTCTTCATAAGGGTACTGCAGATATTACACCGAGAAATTGTACGTACTGAGAATTATTTTTATTGAAAACGCCGACTGCCATTTAATCCAGTACGACTAGGTTTTGAGGCGAGGATCGATTGTAGCACCACCAAACTTGGTATGCTAGTTGTTGAAACCATGATAAACACGAAAAAATTCCAGGGGTGGAACATTATATATATATATATATATATACAGTAACCGCCAAAAAGTATGTACCATATGGGAAAAAAGTTTATTATTATTAAGTATTAGAAAAAAAATTTTCGAGAAAAGTTTGTGCATGTCCGATAACCTAAAAATCGATTTTGACACATGTCACGTGATCGCTGGTATGGCGGTAAATTGAAAAAAATTACTATGAGAACGCAAAAAGTGGGGTAAAATGGCAAGATATCAAAAAAAGTGAATTGAAAAAGTTGCTTAGAATTAAATTTTATATATATACGAAGTTTGAAAAGATAATGAGAAAAAATTGAAAATAGAATTTTTTTTTAAATATTTTCATAGCTGTATAAAAATATCAAATTATCATCATATGAATAGCTTGACCATACTGAAACATTTGTATTTCAATGATAATGACAAAACTTTCTCATTTTCTCTACACCAGTAAGCACTAAATTAAAAAAATTGGATTTTGTTAAAACCCTGGCTGTTACATTGGTTCGTATCTAACAGTTATATCAGGATTCCACGACCATTGTGATGACATGACACTCCAGAAACATGATGTTTTCCAGATTATAATCAAGTTTCGATGATAATCGTGCCAGAGCGTTTCACTTCGCATGCAATGTTGAAAAAACTCAAGCCTCTTTAATTTGACGCACTATTTTTAAGATTACGTGCGAAGTGAAACGTTCGTGCACGATTATCATCAAAAATTGATTATAATCTGAAAAACACGATATTTTTGGATTTCCCTATCATCGCAATAATAGTGGAATTGTGATATATCTATTAGATACGAACCAATGTAACAGCAAGGGTTCTGACAAAATTCAATTTTTTCAATTTAGTGCTATCTGGTGTAGAGAAAATGAGAAAGTTTTGTTATTATCATCGGAATACAAATATTTCAGTATAGTCAAGCAATTCATAAGAAAATAATGTGATATTTTTCTACAGCTAGAAAACTTTAAAAAAAATTGCTGTTTTCAATATTCCCACATAATTTTCTCAAACTCTGTATATGTGTATAAAATTGAATTCTAAGCAACTTTTTCAAATAACTTTTTTCGATATCTTGCCATTTTATCCGACTTTTTGACTATTCATGGTAATTTTTTTCAATTTGCCGCCATACCAGCGATCACGTGACATGTGTCAAAATCGATTTTTAGGTTATCGGACATGCACAAACTTTTCCCAAGATTTTTTTTTTAAATACTCTAATAATAAAATAAACTTTTTTTCCATATGGTACATACTTTTTGGCGGTCACTGTATATATATTTTTCGTTTAAAAATAAATAGATATTTACTGTAATATTGGAAAGTATATGATTTATCGGAAAAACAATAATAATAATAATAATGTGAAAGAAAATTGAATTCTCCACAAAAATGATTCCTAGTAATTTCTTATGAAATGCGCCCGTTTTCTCAGAAAACGTGATTGAAAGCCGACAACAAATTTCAGGTTCACGCTACCGCCGCTGAAAGTTTTGGCGGAACCAAATATTTGATTGATCTTAACTCTGCTAAAAATGATCGGTGAAGGAAAAGGAAAAGTTCATATCGTTTCTGAAGACACCTATCTTCCTATGCAAATATAATATGCGAGTATTTGAGTACTTGAAATGTGTTTTGTCACACTTCACAGAAATGTTTGCGGATGATCCGAAAATCATGAATAATTTATTAAATATGGAATTATTATACTAAAGCAGCAACCCTTACCCTCTTTGGACTATATGCAACAATTTTAGAATAGTGTGGCAGATCCCACTTATACATGACAAAACAAAAATTGTTTAACTTTTGCCTCATATTCAACTTACCCTTAAAACCGGCATCCTCTTCAGTAAATGTTGAAGATATTAGCTTATTCATATCCTGCATATATGTTCAATAACACTGTTGTGAAGTGCAAACCTCAAGCTTGAAATCACATACTTCATTTTCAATTTACGTTGTGTTTGAGCGATTATTTTCAACATTTACTGAAGAAATTGCCGGGATTGTGTAAGTTGAAAACTGAGGCAGGAGTACACCCAATTTTTTCTTTGGCATGTATAAGTGAGAGTTGTCTCACTACTCTTAAATCGTTGTATATAGTCCAAAGAGGGTACTGATTCCTACTTCAGTATAATCATTTCATATCAACTAAAATATCCATGACTTTCGGATCCTCAGTAAAATTTCGTGAAGGATTATGTGAAGTGGGACAAAACACATTTTGGGTACTCAGATACTTCCATGAAATATTTACATGATGACTTGTACTTAGAAGTCGTCAGGAACGATATACACTTTTTCTTTTCCTTTTACTATAATTTTCAGCATAGTTATGACAAATCTAATTTCATAAATTATATTTTTTTTAAATCATTTATTTTTGGGTTCCACCTCTGATTTTTTGTTAAATAATTTTTTTTATAACAAAACATAATGTAAAGAAGTCAGCTAAATTTCAAAGTGCTACGATTCATTTTTCACTTGTGGCTTACATTTGTCTATGGTTACTGCACTAATTGAAATATTTATTGAAATAGTTCGGACAATACAGGGTTGCCCAAAAATTATCCAGACTGAAATCTCTATACCTAACCTAACTTAACCTCTTCGAAAACTGGATAATTATTTACACAAATTCTCCATCAATATTTGCCAAATCGGACAATTTTACAAGTGCTGTCTCAGCTTAGCTTCCCAACTTTATCCTACTAAAACCTGGTTAATACAAACTATTCCAGGCTCTAAATACACTTTTTTTATAGTGTCGTAAATGGGGAAAATTTAATCAAAATTCCAATTTTTTTTTTCTCCTCTGTACACCGTATGAAAATTTTTAATTTCGGCAACACAAATGCAAGTTTTCTGCAATGCTCCATTTTTATCAGGAATAAAATTATCTGAGAATGGATAATAAACACATTTTCCATACCGTGCAAACTTTTTGAAAACTGTATAATGGCAGAAGAATGTCTTGCCTGATGAAATAATATCGATTACTTATAAAGTACAGTAACCACAGAAAAATGTAAGCCACAAGTGTAGAATGAATTGTAGCATTTTGAAATTTGGCACATGACTCCTTGATATCATGTATTGTTAGAAAAAAATTGTTCACCAAAAAATCAGGGATGGAACCAAAAAAATTATAAATTTTTGCTGTTGTTTCGGAAAGTATACGATTTATCAAGAAACAATTTCAACAAGGTGAAAGATAATTCGATTCTCCTCAAGAAATATACTTAGTACTTTCTTACAAAATGCGCTCGTTTCCTCAGAAAACCTATTTGAATTCCAATATCAAATTTCAGGCTCGCTTTAAACCGCCTTTACCTTTTCTGGCAGTGCCGAAAATTAAATTTATCATAACTTCGCTAAGGTAGTAGAAAGAAAAGAAAAAGTGTATATCGTTCCTGAAGACTTCTAATTCCTGATGCAAATATAATATGTGAGTATCTGAGTACCCAAAATGTGTTTTATCCCTTCCATGATATTTACCGAGGATCCGAAAGTCATGGATATTTTAGTTGATATGAAATAATTATACTGAAGCAGGAATCAGTACCCCCTTTGGACTATATGCAACGATTTAAGACTAGTGAGACAAGTCTCACTTATACATGCCAAAGAAAAAACTGGGTTTTACTCCTGCCTCAGTTTTAAACTCATAATCCCGGCAATTTCTTCAGTAAATGTTGAAAATAATCTCTCATACACATCGTACATAAAAAATAAAGTATGTGATTTGAAGCTTGAGGTTTGGGCTGCACAATAATGTTCGTGAACATATATGCAGGATATGATTAACCGATTATTTTCAACATTTACTGAAGAGAATGCCGGTTTTATGGGTAAGTTGAAAATGAGGCATCAGGAGTAAAACACTACTCCAAAAATGTTGTATTCTATAGTCGAGAACGAGAGTATGGGTTGCTGCTTCAGTATAATAATTCCATATTTACTAAATTTTTCATGATTTCCGGACAAAACACATTTTAGGTACTCAAATACTAGCATACTATATTTCAAACTTTCCGTGAAAAATATATTACTCAGCAGAGCATCTACACGCTCTTGAAATTTGCCAAACTCTTGTTGATTGTTCATTTTTTGCTGAAATGTTGAAAGAAAAACAAGAAAATAGGAAAAATCAATTTGGTATTTATTTTTCCCACGTCATTTACCTACTATAATAGTAATTTATGTATCAAGTGAGTAAAGTGATACTTTTATTACGAGTAGGAAATGTTCACGCACGACGCATAGGTGGAGTGCGGCATTCCTACGAGTAAAAAAACACTTTTCTCACTCTTTTCATATAGTATTTTTTTTACAACTGTCAAAAAAATTACCAATTCATATTTTTTTGATTCATTATTCGTGCAAAGTTCGAAGAGTATGCTGGAGAGTTGAGTTTCAAACAAATGAAACAAATAATTTCGACAGAGTCGAAATCCCTTTCTCTTCACACTATCCCGCAAAATGAAAAATTTTAAGCGAATATTAAAATAACATATTCATAGAGGTCAATATTATTATTATTAATGTTGACTTGACTATCGAATAACTAGTCCATTGAAGTAACTTTTCATTTTCTTAGATTTGTATTCAAAATAAATAAACAATCCTCGTGAAGCAGCGAATACCTTTTTCTTTCTTTGAACTATGTCAAGGAAATCTCATATTTGCACTATCCACGATTTTCTCCGTTCAATCTTCAGCACTTTTCAATTCTACTTAAATTAAATTTATAGTTATCAAGAATTCGTTATCTGGATAGATGCCCAGTTTCACAAATTTCATTAATTTGTTGTCAACTAGTTTCTGACGGCCAAACAGCCATAGCTACGTTGGATTACCTAGTGTAGATTATGTCCAATAGTTCTTTAAAGGTATATGCTATTATTTTGAATATATTCGCCGCGATAGTTTGGAATTTTGATAATACTTATTTAATAGTAAGAATGCTAAGAATATTATTGGTGAAACATTTGTATATCAGATATTTATAGATTAATAGTTGCCAAAGAAAATGAGAACTGGCTTTATGACTTGGTTATTATTCGGAGGTCACTGTTGTTGCATGAAACTGTCGGTTGCCTAGCAACAGCCGTTAAAAAAAGTGCACTCCGTTTAATAATGAAATCATATGTTGATAATGAAATAATGTAATACTTTACGCACACAAACCACACAAAAAAGTGGACTTTTTATGACAGTTATAGAAAAATATATTTTTACATAAAAAAAATACTGAATTAACTTTCCCAGTTTTGAATTCTGTTTTCCTTATTTTATTTTTCTTCGGTATTTTGTTCCACCATAGTAAACTGTAATGAGTGTGCATGCACTTTGTACTCTGTGAGCGCAAACCCAAGGCATTGGGTTAACAACGCATTAGGTAACCAAGCCTTACTTACCTAGGAGACTCTATGCAGGTCATAGACGTGAGTGGAAGTATATCTGTGTTTTATGGTTGAAAATATGGCGTAGTATAATCATTAATATTATTGTTATTCGTGCTGCGCTAAACGCAATGCAAGGAAGTGTTCGACGTTGCTCGAGGAATGACAATATCAAATATTCGATTACAGGGTGATTCAGACTCGAATAATATCTGTTTCATGGTCTAGTCAACATTGAATAAGAATAGTCGAAAGGGTACTACGTTTATATATTTTTCACAAAATAATCCGATATGTGAATATGCGTGAACGTTAACATCTGTTGTAAATCAATATAGAGCTTAAAAAAATTCCTACTATTATGATACAACGAAATTAAAACGAACCTATCATAAGAATGCTACCAGAAACACTTCTTATCCACGCAGAAATACATTGGGAATAAGCCAAGAATCACACTGATCGACTAGGACCGACCGTCCGCGACCGTCCACCTACGACCAAAATTTCCAACACGTATATTCTTATCGCACAACTCACACTGTATAATCGTCATTGACCGTCCTCGACCATTTTTCAAAGACCATGTTCGAAATTGTAGTCTGATGGAAATTTTGGTCGGTGTCACACTATCCTGGCGTAATGTCATTTTGACACACATTTATGATGAACTTTTGACTTCAACAAAACTCATGTGAATAGGTATATTTCCTACCGGAAAAATAAAATGTCTGTTAGGAATTGCAAAACTATTGATATTATAAATTTAACTTATTTTCAATAATTGAACAGACAATTCACATAACCTTTCGAATGTCAAATTAATGTCAGATTTACAAAATTATTCTAGTGGTCGGTCGTGGATGATCGATCAGTGTGACTTTGAAAGTTTTCATTGATCTACTTCTACTTTTGGTCGTAGGTGGACGGTCGCGGACGGTCGGTCCTGGTCGATCAGTGTGATTCCTCACTTAGACTGGTGTGAGTACCGTTCCCTATAGTCCGGTGGCAGGGAGGGTTTTCGTAGCCGATGAAGCGCGACGGGATCACCCAAGTTATTCTTATGTATCCAAAAATTTGTATGGACGATTTTCCGAGGGAAATCAAAAAATCCATTTTTTCCAAAAACAAATGATGTCATAATATTCTGCATAAAATTCTCTACAAAAAAGGTATCCACAAAGTTTTCTTGAAAATGCACCCTTTTCCGGTAAAACGTGCTCGAAATTCGAAAAAATGCGATTTTCTCAATTTTCAGTGCTCTCTCATTCAGTCACATAATGATATTTTCAGGATCACCTTTCCCCAAATTATTCATATATATCTCGACTATGAATAACAGAAAAGACATTCTTGAAAAACTCATTCGTGTGGATTTTCCGGCACTGAATTTCTCGATACTTTTACCTAGCATGGAACCGGCATTTTTTTTTTGGGGAACTCGCGCAGTGGACGAATTCCTTATAGTGTCAATCAAAATTCAGCACATAATTTTTCATCATCACAAAGCATTTCAGTAGCGGAAAAACGGAAAATTTTACCTAAAAGTAAATAATTTTCCGAGGAAAATCGAAAAATTAATTTTTATCAAAAACAAATGACGCTATAATATACACCATAAAATTCTTTACAAAAAAGGTCTCCACCATTTTTTTTATGCACCGTTTTCGAGTAAAATGTGCTCGAAATTCAAAAAAAATTTCTCAATTTTCTGTGCTCTCTCATTCAGTCACATAATGATATTATTATATTATTATATTATATTGGAGCCGCCATCTCGAATCCATGAATGTTGACAAGAAATTCATGATCTCTGACTACGAAAACCCCAACATACCAATTTTCTCGTCCACCATCTTGAAGCCGCCATTTTGTTTTTTCTATAACAGAAATGTCATATTGCATTGTCACCAGAACTTTGAATAGCTGGCAAAATTTCAAATCATTCGGACGTCTGAAAGTGGGTGAAAACCGCGTTCAAAGATTCCGTTACATCATATACAGTATCGGAAACTTTTCATCTGGGGTATAGACAAATCTATGCGAGCAACAAGGAACGCAATGATATGATGATACCACATAAATAAGAGAGACGAACTACTGTGCGCCTATCCTGTTACCCCACCCGACGAATTAACAGCTCACGTCGATATCCCTTCCTCGAGCGAGTAAAGGAGAAATTGTAATGCTCTCTCAACATATAGCAAGCTATTCTTTACGCTCTCATGAAACCACCATACCCAAGATAAAAACTTTCCGATGCTGTATGTATTTATTAATTTTCGTTTAAACGATTTGAAGCTGAGGCAATGCGGCTCCTAATATCGGATTTTTTTTAATCTACAATACTGCTGAGTTGTCATTCTAAACGTAGATGTCAGGGTGACTCAATTCAAACGTCACTACCTATTAATAATTCTTGAAATAACGTTCTCTCTACTCAGTTTTCAATGAATATTTGTTTTGTATCATCTTGTTATCTAGGACATTCCGCAAATGAATGTTTTTTTGAATGTTTCCATTAGAGGGTCCACTAATACTTAACGAACAAAATAGGTCAGTTCAATTAGCATCTAGACAAAAAATGGTGTTTGGACTTCGAATCTAAGTTTGTTGTGGTATGAGAGAAGGTGACGAAATGTGTGGACATTTTTACTTTAATACACACAACGAAAATGTGATGTGATATCTATAAAATATTCACTTTCATGTATGACAAGCTTTCAGAATACTGAGAAGGTATACTGTGTTGTTGAGTTTTTAGAATTTTTAATAATTTTTTTGTACTACTCATATCGACCAGTATCTAATCGCAATACTTTTTTCTACAAACGTCAAACAATGCAAGGTTCGCGCATTGACAACAATATACGAAATGACACTTTTTTTAATTTTCGTTCGTTACCATGACACCGTGCGCGAAGTAATGTACGAAATACCTATTTTCCTACGAGCGTGCGGGAAAGTTACTTTTCCGTACGATTTTTACTTTTCCGCACGATTTTTGTATTTTTGAAAATGATGATATTTAGGACTAACTAAATGATCTACGTAACTATTCTGTCTTATTAGTCATTTTGTAGCATTATTATAAAAACTTGTTTATTAAAAACCTTGTTTTTTCATAAATAAGATGGACAAAAACACTCGTAGGAAAAATATTGTACCTAACTCTTGCAGAAAATGTCTTTTCCGCACTTGTTAGGTAAATAACTATTTGCACATTGCATGTAAACTATATGGGATTTTTATATTCTATCCTATACCGGGTGTCCACGGAAAGTGGCTCGCCCCTATAACTTTTTGGTTTTGCAGATATTGAAATGAAGTTTGGAGGATCTGTATGAGAAATAAAACTGCCTTTTTGACAAGTGACTCAGCTTCATGCAACTTCCGGTCTCACCGGAAGTGATATAAAGTTTCCATTTTTAAATGAGACACTCGGTATATTTTCACTTTTTTTGTCTCCATATGACATTCTGAATACAACCATGTATCACTTGTTACTTATTGTGAACATATTTTTTTTTATTTCGATATTCAATTTTTAATCCAGATACGTTCAAATTATTAGTTTCAGTCCTGAATTAGGTATTGGAAAAAATATTAAAAGATTTGTATACGATACTGGGTATCATCTCACCTCCACTGTATGTTATGGATCGCCTCCGTTGGATTTGTATACGAGTTAAAACTGCATTTTTTGACAAGTAACTCAGCTTCAGCAATTTCTAACATTTTTGTGGAATATTGTTTTCAGTCAAAATATTTCTGCTTTGAACATACAATTCAATTTAAGAATTTGTGTTACTAATTTTTTTAAATGAAAATTTTGTGAATTTAATTAAGATTATGTTGATACCGCTTTACTGTTATAGGTTTCAAAAAAAGTTTCGTAAAAAAAACATGTTAATAATATCGTTTATACAAGGAGATATTCGTTTTTGGATTGATGGTTTTGTTATATCAATTTTGTTGTTCACAGGTTACTCGATGAATTTTAATATTATTTTAATCTCAAAACGAAAGATCTACCGTAATATTTTCAAGTTTGTTGACGAATGTTTCTTCGAGACCTAATAGTGTGCGGTATCAAATTAATCGTAATAAAATGCTCTTTTTTTTAACCCGACGAGCCACTATGTTGCCGTTTGAAAAAAAATAGTAATAATAATTTAAAAATTAAATTTTACCCAGCAGATGCATTTTAACCGGAAACCGTAAAGTTGTATTTTTCCCAATACTTTAGGACTAAAATTAATAATTTCACCGTATACGTAGCCCTCTAGATTCAAAAAAGAATTTCAGATTTGAAAAAATGTTTGGTTATAAAAAGTAACAAATGATACAAAAAAAGTTAAAATATATCTGGTGTCTCATTTAAAAAACGAAAGTTTATATCACTTCCGGTGAGACCGGAAGTTGCATAAAGCTGAGTCACTTGTCAAAAAATGCAGTTTTATGTCTTATAAAAATAATCGAAACTTCATATAATTATTTAATATCTTCAAAAACAAAAAAGTAATAGGGGCGAGCCACCTTTCGTGGACACCCGGTATAGTCCTCAATTAAGCAAAAATCCAAGAAATCATTTATTTCTAACTTTGTGGTCCTCAATCAAGCAAAAATCCAAGAAATCATTTATTTCTAACTTTGTGGTCCTCAATCAAGCAAAAATCCAAGAAATCATTTATTTCTGAATGTTCAACAATAATTAAATAAGGCATTTTAACACTTTTAAAATCGTGACAAAAGTTTATACAATTTTTTTTTGACGTTTGTAGAAAAAAATTTGTTTGCATCTCGTGCGCGAAATAGTTTGAACTCGACTATTTTTTTCAACTCGGCTGCGCATCGTTAAAAAAAATCAGTTCTTGATCACTAAAGTAGCATTTCGCTCAGATACAAATATAACTATTAATAGAGCCCTGATTTGGGATATTCAGGACAAATAGTATATTATAAAACCTTTCCTAAAGCTGCCTCATATCTTCATAATAGTTATCATTTCAATGATACCAAGCAACAAACTACCACATCTTTTGGATTAATTTTCATGATCCTCTAGCTCATATCCTCCGCCACTCAATCGCCAACAAATATCGCAAATAATTTTGTACAGGTGCATGTTAGTGTTAGTTCTATCTATCTTTCTATCAGTATATTATAATAGTTATATCTTTAGTATAATTATGCTTATTTATTTGTATGTGTAGCTGCTTCTCTACTATTTATTCTGCTTTATTTTGTTCTATATTAGTTTTGTTATACAATTATTCATATCTGATCAATAAGTTTAAACGTGCATTACTATCGGTAAATTGCTAACATATTGTTCTTTATTACACTAGTATGTATGGTTGGATGGAAGATCAAGAAACGTGCTGGACACCTAGGTCTCTAGTTTGTCTATTGAATCCTGCCTTTTGATAGGGGATGTACATCTTATATTTTCCTATCAATAAAAGCCATTATTATATTATTATTATTATATTATTCTTCTCTCATGCATCGATGTATTGAAGTAGGCAGAATGTGCTGATAGAAACAGATAATATGTTTTCCCATTAGCAACTTTTTTACCTCTACCCAGATGCACATCAATTGTTATGTTTGGCAGAAGAATTTATACAAAGTATAAATATAGTCGTAGATGGAGATATCTTCATCTCTTAGCAATTTTCAAATTAATTATTAAATGAATATCTGCCGTGAATAAATCATGAACATGGAATCTTGGGATGTATGTAGCCCAGTTGTGTCCTTCGGTCAGAAAATTTGCGTAGACATTTGAGTTCATGGAAATTGAATACAGGATGTTAATTAATTATGGTGACTAACTTCAGGAGGTGATTCTTTGGAAGCTTTCAGGACGAAAGGTTCATATAAACATAAACATATGTCCCAAACTTGTATCCCGAAAGACGACAACCACATAGAACTATGTTCAAGTTATTGGATCAAAATCTCACCGAGTTTGGTTCATTTGAAAAGTCGAGGAAAAAATACGGAGACAGAATAGACCAGGAAACTGAAGAAAATTTGATAAATGAGGTATGTATGAGGTAAATTAGACATTTTGTCCTTATCAATAAAAATTAATAATTTGAACTCACTGATTCATGAATCTACCGGGTATAGTCCGGATGAATTACATTTTGGTTTAGCACGTCCAAAATTACTGCCTGTTTCTGTACAAGGCCCATTCATAAAACAGTTAGCGAGCCACCAAACTAAACTAATTTTAGCCAAAGAGACATTACAGGGTCGTGCCGCTCGTAGAAGCCTACAGCATCCATCCCGTCCATACAAGGAATATAAGATAGGGGATCTCGTCTTACTTCGGGCAAGTAATGTATCCTCGGCTATTAAAACAGAGACCAAAAAGTTTTTACTTCTTTTCGAAGGGCCATACAAAATCAAAAAACAGATCAGCCCAGTAACCTACATTCTACAACATTTAGATTCAGAAAAAGAACGAGGTATGTTTCATGTATACCATCTGAAACCATTTGAAGCCAAAAAATCTTCTCCATCCGAATCTTATCTGTAGAAGATCTGGAGGGGGTAAGTTGTAGCAGAATCGTCCTGTATTTGTTCATTCCCACCGTTCGAGAACTGATTAGTTTTTGCTAGTTTGTGGGACAGAACAAAACATTTCCACGTTTAACCAGTCTCTTATCATATAGCTGTGAATATCGATGAAAATTAAAAGCCTTTGGGCGAAACTGTCAGAATTTTTATTAAAAGTTACGAATAGTGTGCCTGGTTTTAGGTGAGTTTTTTAACTACCATTCTGAATTGTTTGTTGTATCATCACATATTGAAGAAATGTATTCTGAATCTGTTTTTGTTACTTTTAGTTTGAATTAGCAATACCCAGTTGATAACCGACAACCGAATAAAATTGGTTTTTCTCTTTATATATCCTTATTTCTGAACCAATCCTGTGACACTACACGTCAAATTCCCTCCGATATGAATATTTGTCATACAAGTGCTTGGAGACATCTAAAAAAAAGCGGTTTAAAATGTTACAAAATACACATATCTCAAAAATTGTATCCAGGTGATCCCGAAAGGCGATCAGAATTTTGTAATTGGCTAATAAGAAGACCTGATTTTCCTGGAAAATGTAATTTGGACAGATGAAAGCACTTTTACGAATTGTGGGATATTCAACCGAAATAACGAACACATTTGCAGCATAAACATCCCCAGGCAGTTCCGAGAAATTCGACCTCAAGTGCGATTTAGTATTAACGTGTGGGCAGGAATTTACAAAGATAGAATTTTGGGTCCTCATTTATTTGACGGAATTCTTAATGGAGAAACCTATCACCAGTTTTTAGTGTCGATTTTCGAAGACTATTTGGATGATCTACCTTTAGCTAACTATGACAACGTCTGGTTTCAACATGATGGTGCTCCACCGCACACTACCAGACGAGTATCCAATTACCTGACTGAAAGGTTTGTTGATAAATGGATAGGGAATAATGGGCCGGTGAGGTGGCCAGCAAGGTCTCCAGACTTAAATGTTATGGATACATTCCTATGGGGTACACTGTAAAATAGAGTTTATGGTCAGAGGAAATATCAAATTATTGAGGATCTTCCACATAGCATTGTTAGAGAGTTCGGAAGATAGAGGATGAGGGAAATTAATCGTGCAGTGAATAATATTCGAAGAAAGGCACAGTTGTGTTATCATGAACAAGGCCAGCATTTTCAGCATTTGCTGTGATTTACTTTTGTCTTTACATTTTAGTTAATTATTGTTATTTGTTCAAAGTTCTATTTTCATTGAAAAGGACAATGTCTAATTTACTTCATGCACACCTCATTTATCAAATTTTGATGGTTGATTCTGTCGCCGTATTTTTTCATTGGCTTTTCAAATTAACCAAACTCGGTGATATTTTGATCTAATAACTTGAACATAGTTCAATGTGGTTGTCGTCTTTCGGGATACAAGTTTAAATACATTTCCGATGTCGTAACACTGTTTCTATTGTATTTGTAATAAATTTGTATCATATTTCTTTTTTCTTCATTCGTGAAAGCCATTTTTCTCCAAAAATTGAATGACTTGTACAAGAACAAAATGTTATTGAGTGTAACAAATTTAAAGTCAAATTTGGAAACATCAAAGTCGAAGCCTATTATGATAAAAATTGATTTTTTTTCAATATCTCCAATTTTTTGAAAAATAATGATAACTCATGATACGTCATTAAAAAGGTAAAATCTGGTTCTATTCAAAACAGAAAGAATCCAATGTAGTGCTCTTAAGAAAAAATAAAGTTGATGATGGTGACCGAAAGACGAAACGTCGGATAGCAAATCTGAAAACACCATTATGTAGCAGGAGAAAAGTGGCAATGTGAAAGTGCGAGTTATTTTCGAATCGTGAAAAAAATAAAAACCATTTTCCGAAATTTCTGTTTTTTCCGGATATCTCCAGATATACGCGGAATTTCAGAACTTTCCCAACGGCATATTGTTAGTCAGGTAAATACGCAACTTTGTCCCAATTTAACCATCTTCGTATCTCTCATAGTTTCCGAGATCCCAATGGTGAGGATCGAGTTTGAAACACCCTGTAGAGTGATAAATATAATTTTTTTTCAATAATCAATTCAAATTGGGCGAGTACAACCCATTTAATAGTACGCATGATACAAAATTAAAATAATTCACAGCGTCCTCCTTTTTTCAAAGTCAAGCCTTGTTCAACCCTTCAGAATTTTTTTCCGCCGTCACTGACATATTATGAGACAGGAATGATCAATGTTGTTTCATTTCACATCTTTTTGTGCTCTTAAAGTTTTTCATTTACTTGTACTGTTCAGGAGCTACAATAAAAATATTAATGCGAATATTTTCCAGTATCGCATAACATAAAGAAATTTCAGAAGCAAATATTCTCACAAACTTCGAAGGGTGATTCTTTGATAGTTTTCAGGACGAAAAGTTCATATAAACATACGTCCTAAACGGCTTGGTTTCCTGCGCTTTTCAGAAAACATCAAGCGTTGTAGGGCTGCAGTTGGTGCCGACATTATAAATTCATATTTTGAAATTACACTAGAAGGTGTTTCATCGGACAGTATATTGAACAACGATGAAACTAATTTCTGCGACGACCCGGGAAAGCAAAGAGTGGTTATAAAGAGGGGCTCTAAGCACTCAAAATATGTAATAGACTCTTCAAAATCAAGCGTCTCTTTGATGTGTGGATCAGCCTCTGGATTTTAACTTCCACCTTATATTGTATATCGAGCGGAGAACTTATATCCTACGTGGATTGAAGGTGGCTCGGCACAAACTCGATATAACAGATCGAAAAACGAATGGTTTGATGAAAGGACCTTTGAGGATTGGTTTCTGAGTATTGCCCTGCCATACTTGAAAAAACAACCCGCTCCTCGGGTATTGATTGGGGACAATTTATCGAGCCATGTTTCTCAATCTGTCATCCAAACTTGTAACGAAAACAACATCAGATTTGTGCTACTCCCGCCCAATTCTACTGGAATTTGTCAACCTCTTGATGTGGCATTTTTTGGTCCATTAAAAATGGAGAACTGTGCTCTTAGAGTGGAAACAATAAAATAGGGGAGTAGTTCCAAAATCAGATTTCTCAAAGCTCTTGAAGAAAACTTTAGAGGTCCTTGAAACCACATTGGAAAATTTAAAAGCTGGTTTTGCTGGTTGCGGAATTTTTCCGTTAAATCGTCAGAAAGTTTTGCAACGACTGCCAAAGGAAGCTCCAAATGAACTGAGCAATAATGCGATTAACCAAGAGTTGATCGAATTCCTAAAAAAACAAGGATACCCGAAAACCAGCAGAAAAAACCAAGAGGTAAGAAAATCAAAGTAGCACCAGGAAAAAGTGTTTTACTTGAAAATAACGAAACATCATCGGAGTCATCCAAGTCATTAGATGATTACAGCGAGCACAATGAGTCGTCTGATGAAATATTTGGAAGTGAAATTTCTAATGAGGAAGAAATCTCAGAAGCAAAAACAAAAAAATATAATGATTTGGAGGAAAACGATTTTGTCATCGTGAAATTTCAAGTCACTTCAGGCAAAAGGAAGGAAGTTATATTACGTTGGACAAATAATATACAAAATACAAGACACATTTCAAATGAATTTTTTGAGAAAAGTCGAAGGGAAGGATATTTACTTTTGTTTTCCTCAATTTCATGATGAATGTCTAATAGACTCTAAAGATATTGTGTTAGGAACCATTGTAGAGGCAGATATACATTCCATATGAAAACAGATATTTCTTTGTTACCTTGATGAAAAAAAAAAATAAATAAAAATTTTTGACTACCTACTACCACGTGTGATAATTGTTTCCAAATATTTCCTGATTTCCAAATATCGATTTATAATAATTAAAAACCTGTTCTGTGGACCACTTTAACAATACAGGGTTTAAATAAGACCAGTATAAGTAAATCATATAGGTGGTCCTCTTTGCCCCTTCCTGAGGGAAAAGTGGACCACTTTTTAAAAAAATTATATATTTGAAACCAAACATAATAAAACTGTAATTTTTCAGAATTGAATTGCCAAGGTATGATAGATTTTATATTTAAATTTCTACAGCAAAACTTTCATTAGTTGAAGAAAAACTTAACAAAAATCATAAAATTTGGTCCACTTAGCCCCGCTCGACGGTATATTCCATAACTTCATCACTACCAGATGAAAAGTGATAAATGGGCCCCTCGCTTCCCCCTGGAATATCTGCGTTAATCTCCGCCGAAGCAAATCTCATGAAAAAAAGTTGAACAACCTGTCCACAGAGCGCATCGACGAAATTGACGTTATTATCTTGTGAAGTCGATGCGGCACGCTTTGCTTCCTCATCTTGTAGTTACATCTTCTATTGTACTCCACCAAAATTATCCAGAAAAATCATTACTGGATTTTTGTTTCAACGATTTCAATACTAAAACTGAAAGCAATGGAATTGAAAGATATAAATAAAATGAGTATTCGTCCTGTATTCTAATCTTTCATAAATAGGAATAGACTGTCGTCCCTCATTTAACCATGATTTCTGAAAAGGAATAATAATAATAATAATAATAATTCCTCACTTCCGTTAGTGTACCTGAGGACGTAGTCTGTACGACCATCAGGGGATGGCTATTATTATTATTATTATTTGTTGTAGCGCTCTAAAGCTTTACTGATTTTTTGGTGACGCATTCTTTGTAAGAAAACCCTGTAAAACCGAGAGCACCATGACACTCAAGTGTATCAAAGTTTTGCAGTTGAGATGACAGAAAATCCTCGTCAATGAAAATCTGCGAACAGATTCATTAACTTTTTTGTTTTCTTTTTTTTTATTTATAAGTTTGATAAAATGTTATGATTTTCGGGTTCACTATTGCTAGTGAAATCTTGCCTGAATGGATGTGAATCTGAGAGAATCTACAACAACACCAAAATTTAAGGCAAATATATGTCAGAAAACAACTCAAATTTGCCTCAAATTTGCCTCGAATTTTCCACTTTTTGGGATAGTGTGGAGAGAACTGACTCAGACGTCATATTTAAATGAGTTTTTGGGTTTATTTCTACATGAGTTGATTTATCGAGGGTAATAACACAAGAGGTTTTTTATTTCATCGGATAAACGTTTATTTTGAACGATAACTTGGTTGCTTCAGTAATTGACGAGAGTAAATGACATGATAAAATCACGGAACCAAAAGAGTGATTTTATCTAATGTTATTTGCTCGCGTCATATTACAAGTTACCAAGTTGGAGTGGAACAAACTCAAAGTTTATCCGTTGAAAACAAAACCTCGAGTTTTATCGGGGGTAATATAACAATACCTCGTTTATCAGCGAATACATTTTTCAGTTTCAACAAAAACGATTTTGCTTGAAAATTTATCGAGTTGAATTTAGAGATTTTTGTTCTGAATAAAATCCGAGAGCTTTTAAGCTCGAGGGTTTCATTCTTGGAACGTAAATCTTCGAATTCAACGAGATGAAGTTTCTAAAACAAAAATATTTGAGTGGAAATTACAAAATTTATTCGATTTGATAAACGACGGTCGAGTTATATTTGATCAGATTATTTAATAACGTACGAAATTATTTTCATTAAATTAATGACTATTATTATTTACATTTACGGCAATATGTCACAAGACTTGTGAAATGTGTTGCATACATTCAGGCAACTGTCAAGAAGGACTATGCAGTTTATTCGCAAAATGAACGAAGCGGATTTCTCAGCGAATAAATTTTGACAGATGAGGGAAATAATTGTAGGTAATATCACAAGACCATGACAAATACTATTATTTTCTTCATAATTCTATCGAGAGTACTTTGTATTTTGACAATTAAATGAGACCAGCTCTTCGTCGGTTGGCACTATGGGTTCGTTTAAAAACTGAATAATTGTATCATCGAACATTAAATGGATGGTCAAAAAAATAAAGAGGGGGCGCCACTACAACTTTTAAACTGTCTATGTCAAAGATTACTTATCAGGAAAATTGAGCAATCGAATAAAGACTAATTAGATGTTATACCCAAAACTAGACTAGACTTTACCATGAGATGTTGTCAAGTTGATGAGTGTTAATCAGTAAATAAATAAAACATAAATAAACACACAAACATTTAATATAAATGAAAATGAATCTCTAATGGTTCAGAGAAACAGTTGTAAATAAGAATTATTGCAATTCTAAAAAAATATTCAATATTAGATACCTGTTAAACGCAAGGTTAAGTTATTTCGTAGAAAATTCTTTAGGAAATCAGTTTTCCCAGCGCATAGTACTATGTGGTGGTTTACAAGTAGTGAACGAAGTATATATATCGTAACCTGAGTGTATCAAAATTGAATAAATATATAAGTTAGGCTTTATCCTATATGAAAATTTTTAAATAAAACCTGTTCCTCTGGGGCACCAAATTGAAGTTTCTTCACGTTCTCCTAGGCGAACAAGGAGTGGAGCGTTGAGTGGAATGACTCTACGATGGTTTCCACTTGACTGATTTCTAACAGGAGTCCTCAGGCTGAGCCTTAGGGTATACTTTCTGGAACGTGAGCCGTAATACCAAGAATATCCATCTACTACAGATCTGGAGCTTAACCAAAGCTTTGGAGATATCTAACCAGAGCAGTCTCTGCATGAAAATCCTCCAAGTTCATCAAAAAAGTTGAGACCTGGTACAACCATACGAAGGTGGAACAGCGGTACAACCAAATAAGTTGAAGGTGTGGTACAATCATGAAAGGTGGCAGCGTGGTATAAGCCAAAAAATGATATTACCATAAAGGGTAGCTGCGTGGTACCATAAAACCCTATAAATTTTCTAAATAAATAGCTGTCCTTTTCGAATTCTCCAGAATTCAAAATTTTTGTTACATTTATTTGAAACTTTCCGGCACACTTTTCGAATTCATGCCTACTCTGCACAAAAAAAACATATTTGTTGTTTGATATTTTCTGCCATATCGATTGAAAGTAATATTATTGAGTCTCCGGTACTTTCATATTTCAGTGATGGAGGTGTCATTTATGGTCCTTATTTAACTACTCAATATAACATTGAAACTCAAAAATATCAGAATTTCTATCTCAGATTTACACATGGTATCCGTCGCCGACAAAAATGATCTCATACACAATCCAGAAAATTTGAAAGTTTAAATATGTGTTGGAAAATACGTCGAAATTTTGGGAACCGCGGTCCGCCGAACGTCAGCTGACTGTAGCAGAGCGGCAATTATACTGAAACTGGCGGATGAAAGAAACTGTGTAATTTCGAACAGCGGTTTCCAAGATTTTCCGAATTTTCCAACAAAGTTTAAAATTTCCAGATTTATTTTTCGAATTTTTCACACCTGCCATTCGTTATCAAATTGCATTATACACCCTTTCTTCACGGGAGTGCAAGAAGTTAGATTACACCCTGTATGCGTATGTTTCATTTCATTTTGTGTTTTTAGTTACGATTATGGTTATTAC
The DNA here is from genome assembly GCA_958298965.1 of Chrysolina haemoptera. Classification (NCBI taxonomy): domain Eukaryota; kingdom Metazoa; phylum Arthropoda; class Insecta; order Coleoptera; family Chrysomelidae; genus Chrysolina; species Chrysolina haemoptera. Next base: position 25,221,925 of record OY282597.1, on the reverse strand, counting down.
AAGGCCTATATGGAGTTATGATCTATCTATATAGATATTCAATATTAACTTGTCCACCATCATATAGCCGCCATCTTCAATTCATGGAGTTACAAAAAACTAATTATCTTCGACTCCAAATACTCTTACATTCCAATTTTGGATAGAATCGGACCATAATTACAAAACTCGTCCGCCATCTTGGATTTATGAATTACAAAACATCCATATATTATTTTTTGACTTCATCCTTCTTACCAAATTCAAATAAAATCGAACCATTATCACAACAATTATCCGCCATATGGACATAATGAAATTTTTAAAATATTCATAATCTTCGAGCCCGAGAATCTCCAAATACCAATTTTAAATCGAATCGGATCATCATCACAGAGCTCTTCCTCTATCTTGGAGCAGCCATTTTGTTTTTCCTCTAACAAAAACTCTATAATTCATTGTCACCGGAATTATACCCAGACTAGAAGTGGATCAAAATTTACTTGCAAAATTTAATCAAATGCACCGGTACAGATGAAACTAAATAAAATCTTCTAATTTTTTTTTTATGGTCAGCATTTAATTTTTGAATGAAAAATTAAGTATGATAGTGGCGGTAATGATAATTAATCATAAATTGTATATAAAGCCTCTTTTCTTACATTCTCACGATGTGGAAAATACCTGACAGAAAACAAATACATTCTCCTACAGACATTGGATTACATCTGACGTCCATTTGTGCAACGTTCCTTGCGGACACAATTGCTAAGGTTTCAATTGTTTTAGTTAAAACAGTATTGATACTAGATAATTTTCGAACACACTTGATCTACATCATTGGACTAGAGTCTGAGTTTCGCTTTCATTCAATGCGAGTTCATTTTCAGCAAACCATTTTTTGCCCAAGTTAAACTCTTCAGATGTGTATTAGGTTAGGGTAGTACTAGGATAGGATCCATTAGAGCACACGAGGGGTTGTGTCCTCACTTGCTTTATCATAATTAGCATTTGCAATAATGTCAATTGTACAAATGGATGTCAGATATAATTCACTGTCCAAAAGGAGTATTTGTTTTCTGTCAGATATTGGTGTCATATTTTCCACTTTGAGAGACCCAATGAACCAGCGAAGTCCCAGTAAGTCGCAGGGAATTCAATTAAATATCTCAATATACATCATCATTTCGATGTTACCTAATAGTTTCAGCGACTTCGCTTTGGGGACAATAATATGCCCATAATATTAACCCTGTGAATTCGCAAATTTATTCCATCCCTACTTTATGGGCGCAATGCATAACTTTCATTTTTAGTGTCTATAGAAATACCAGAAATTCAGCTGTTACTATTAACATGGAAATTCTAGGATTTAAGAAAAATGAAATTGCTTTCCATTTATTCATTCCATAGAAATTCCAAAACCTACATTTATTTGATTAAATTGACAAATATGAAAGGAATGCTTTCAAAAGGTTACCATTTCTATATTTAAAATCTTTCAAAAAACCGATGTTTTGCCAAATCGCATATTGTGACTGTCTATAAAACTTTTGAAATATACGCGACGTCCTGGGTGATTACTAGTGATGTGCATTCGCAAATAATTAGGGGACATCCATTAATTACGTGAGACGTTTAGGAGGGGGGAAGGGTTTCGACTAAGATGCCTAAAAACCCTGGTGTACCGACTTATACCTGCAAATCTGTGGGATAAAACGAGAGACATTCGCCAACTTGATTACGAGAAAACAAATGAATCCGTGGGCTGTTTTTCGAATATCCCGCGACACTTGAGTGCACCGCCACCGTCGGTTTTCTTGTTAGGGTTAATTTTCATGAACACAAGTTTGAAGTTTTGCCCACGATTCACGAACATGAAATTAAAAAAAAAAACAATATAATAATTGAAATATACGGAATCACTGTTCCCAAGCACTTCTATTTGTTACATTTTAAATAATAAATATAAATAACTCAAAGTTCACATAGAAGTATTGCAGTTCAGCTGAATCGCATGGAAATTCGCCATTAGCACCTGTCAATCTTATGCGCAGCGCATGCTCTCGCGCTGATATCTGTGCATTTGTGCCCGAGTTTTCACTATAAACTTTTTTAAAGGAATAAAGAATAATTTTGTGGCTTTGAGTTTAATTGCATTTGGGATTTTATATTTGTGATGAGTTAAAGTGTTATATTGTTCTTCCATTTTTAAAAAACCGTTCAATATGAAATTTAATAGTGAAAATATTTCTATTGTGCAATTTTGTTCGACAGAAAAGTATATTTTTTGATCAACTTCACTAAAAAGATTTCCCCATTTCAAAATAAAAGGAACGCATGGAAAATAACCAAAACCGTAACAAGCTTACTGAAGACAAAACATTGATAGATTTCAGTCGGAATGGAGAAAAATCTATATTTTTTACTTTATCGCGGACTTTCGCTACTTATGGAAGATTTCAAGAAACGGTAAGATATAAAAACGCATCCAGAGTTGATTGAGGGTCGTATTTATAGTCGTTCCTTGAGGTCATCCTCAAGGATGACTTTCTGAGGGCTGCCTTGAACTCTCTGTTTTATAGTCAACAATTTGACTGTCCTTGAGCAAGGAATTCTTCAGTAGGAATTACGTATGGCAACATAGCATCCTCGGTCAAAAATCAAAATTATCTCCGTTCCGTGTTCCGTACAAAAAGGTGGTTGGATTTGAATTAACTGGTTATGTTATTAAATTTATATCTTTTCGGAGATATATTATAAAGTTAATAGAATACAATGTCACACGGGGCGGAAGAACGTAAGGTATATACTGAACGGGAAAAACTGTTATTGGCAAGTCTGGTGGAACAGTATAAGGACATAATTGAATGTAAAAAAACAGATAGTGTGAGTCTCCGACGAAAACAAGAAGTTTGGACAAAAATATGTTCTAGTTACAATTGTTACGATGTTTCAAAAAGAACATCAAAACAATTAAAGAAGTTATGGGATAACTTAAAACAAAAGTAAGTACTTTACCTTAATATGAATTAGACAATAACTACAGTGATTTTACAGAACTAGAAAATGTGATACGACTAGAAAGAATGCAATTTTGAAAACTGGTGGTGGTCCACCCCCTGACGATGATCCCAATCCTCTTTTCGATAAGATTAGGTCAATAGTACCAGGTATAGATTTGGAGATCGATAATTGTTGGGACAGTATAGGTTCCTTCAAAAATAAGGGTGAGTGAAGCTTACACCTGCAATGAATTTTTTTGGATTATGTGAAAATTATTAATCGGTTTGTTGTCCAAAGAAAGCTTTGGAGAGTATCTTAGGTTTTTCATTTGTACCTTCCAGTCTAGTCACTAGTTTTATCCTTCGTTCCTTGATTATTTTTTAACATGAATAAAGCCCATTGACAATGGAATATTTAGGTGTAAATAAAATCGGTGACCAATTCATACTTTCAGATTTGGAAAAAGTTGATGTTGAAAAGGAGGATTGGCAACCTTCGTCATCACTTACATTCTCTAAAGAGCATGATTATGCTGGAAAAACAGATAAGGAGCTTAGAAAAGTTGTTCACGAAAAGGAAGATTGGCAAACTTCCAAGTCAACGGACCATGACATTGAAGGAAAAAAAGGTGACATTTATATATTGAAATAAGTAGTTTTCTAATCATATGTATTTTTCAGAGACCAATGAGAATGACGTAGATATCATCGAAATGGAAAACAGTGCTGGTCTCTCTAGAGCAAGGAAGAGAAACTTGCAAACAAAGCAGTCGGCAAGAAACAAAGGTTTCATCGAAGAGGAGGCTTCTTTGAGGATAAAAAAAATTAAGGAATCTCTTGAACAACAAAGGGAACTTCATCAGTTGAAAATGGAAACAACAAGTGCAGAAAAGGAGTACTGGAAAAAGAAGTTAGAACTTCTGAAGAATGGTGCCTTTTCTCAAATGTGAACTATTAACATCATTTGAATTTCTGTTACACATTAGTTTAATTGAATATAATGATTCAGAATTTGTTATAACATGCAGATAAATGCACTTTTGGAATGAAAACATATACAGAGTATGCCAATGGTTGAATGTACATTTTAACTTTGGTACTCTCTGAATATGAGTGAATGGTTTAAGAAATAAATAAATTGGTAAATAAAATACAGTCAACAAAAAATGTTCTAATTTTAATGTATAATTTCAATAATTAGAAAAATGAGTTATTATAAAAGCTCTTCTGTACTGGAGGTCATGTGCATTGGGGTTTTCAATGATGTGATCATCAAACCCCCCTGCATCTTCATCATATTCAACCTCTTCAATCTCATCTATAGTATGCCTTGCCATATTATGCAAAATGGCAACAGCACAAATTACTGCAACTGATGTTTGTAGTTTTGTTGATAACACTCGTCTCAAACAAGGAAATCTTTGTTTCCATATACCGAAACACCTTTCCACAATATTTCTTGTTTTCCTGTGGGAGAAGTTGTACCTTTCTTCAGCTCTTGTCACAGGATTTAGAACGGGTACTAAAAGATAACGTCTGCAGCCATATCCATTGTCTCCTAATATTTTTCCTGAAATAAAATATGACATATCAATTCTTGAAAAAATAATTAAATAAATGATAGTAATTTGCTGAATCAGTACTGCAATTTGTAGATAGTGATGAACACTATGTGTAACATATTTCAGAGGTTGGTGGGAAAGTAAAAGATATTTCCTCAATGAATTTCAAGTTAGGTAATATAAATTTGAACAGAATTGTATTAAAGTCAGAAGGATGAAGATTTACCAGGTATACTATTATTTTCATATCATACCCGCAATGAGCTTCTTCCAAATATTACATTATCATGCATGGAACCAGGATACCTTGCAACAATATCTAATATTTCCATCGATGGTCCACAAGCAACCTAAAAGTATAACCCATGTTATAAAGTGGGTGGAACTACGATCCTAATTATATTTACTTGAATGTTTAGAGAAAATTGGCCCTTTCTATTTCTAAAAACTTCTCCTATATCTCCACCTGGATTTTTTATCAAAACATGTGTACCATCTACGCAGCAAGTAATACCAGGGAAATTTGCAATTTGAAAAAATTTCTGTATATTTGACTGATATCCTTGAGGATTATCTGGGAACTTAACATAATGTCGCAATTGACTTGCCAACAACTCGGACACTCTTTTGATTGTTGATGACACTGTAGCCTGGGATAAACCTTGTAGGTCACCAGTGACAATCTGAAATTTCAAATATGTAATTATCTGTCAGTGTGTAACCTTCATACATTTTTTGTCTTAAATTCCTGAAAATAATATGAATTTTTACCTGAAAATTGCCAGTTGCGTAAAATCTTAGTGCTATTAACAGTTGCTGAATTGTAGGCACTGGTAAACCTCTATTGTCAATTTTTTTCAACCCATTGTGAATTAATGGTAATAACAAGTCCATCACTGTATCTTTGGAGAACCTATACCTTCGCTTGAATTGTGTCTCACTGTAAAACTCAATGGGATTCTCAGTATCTCTAATATATCTTTTAGGAATCCTTTGGAACTGATTATCCTCCATCTCCTCCACAAACTCCACAAATTCAACAAAATCGTCCATAATGTATCCAAAGACCAACAATGAAGGATGGATGATGAATGATGAATGTCTCACTCAAGCAAACATAACATTTTCTATAATTACAAAAAAAAAACAAATTCATTACCTACATTCAATCGAATCGCGAATAACCTCAAAAATATTTCGTGCTGAGAAACGCTCAAGGCACCTTCCATGCTTCCTTGCACTCGAAGAGGCCTTGAGACATCCTTAGATGACTATAAAACAGAAATCACGCTTAAGGAAGCCTCAAGGTCGAAGGAATGCTCAAGAAACTACTATAAATACGACCCTGAATTGATTAGAAAACATTTTTGCCATAAAATATTGTCAACATGCATGGCGTTTTGAAATAAAATGTCTGTTTCAAAGTATGTTCAGATTATAAGTGGTGAGTACTCAATTTCTGTACTGAATATAAATGAGTTACCTACCTACTTTGTTCATCTTTTTGGATTGTTGGCACGAAAACGGAACATGATCAAATTTATTAAAATATAAGGAAAATGAAGAAATACATCAATAATATAAGAAAATTGCACTTTGTTTTTATTACACCACAACTATTGACTTTCAAATGGTTTTTAGATTTTTTTTGGAAAAAATTACACAATTTTAGTAGTATTTTTTCAATAAAACTTTTGATCTTCCATTCCGAGTATGGACTATTACTTTCGTATGGTAATAAAAAAGTTTAATAAAATTCCTTAAAATTCAATAAGCAATCACAATCACCATTTCCTTGGAATGTTGACAGTGTTGACACGAGGAAGATGACGCCATCTCTGGAGTGGATTATAGAAGTAGACCACTAATTCATTTGTTTTGTCTTCAAAAAATTCTAAACAAAATCTAATCAATCGGTACACCAGGGTTTTTAGACATCTTAGTTTCGAGCGAAACCTCACTCAATTTCACGTGGGGGAGAGGGTGGTCTCGGCAAATATTATGTAATTTTTTTCCGCAAGAAACAGTGTAAAATTTGCGAGAAAAATAATTATGTAAAAACCATTTTTTTAAATAAATCTAATGCAAGCGAGCACGGATTATCATTTACATTACAAGTAAGCATTTTGGAAAATCTCACGTGAGATTAGAGGAGGGGGGAGGGGGTCGAACAAAGTCTCACGAAATTAATGGATTCACCCTTACTGTTGCTTCTTTTTTGTATCCAGATTGTGAAGTCGCAGATCCCCGTAGTAACTCCTTGCAACTTCTATGCGATCGATTCTCGTTTACTGGGGAATATATGGAGGGGCGGGTATTTTCGATTTTTTGGAAATATATATTTCATTCACTTGATACTCTCCAATACACACATCCGTTCGTTTTACATTACCAAATAATGAACCAGAATATTTTCTAAAATTCCTGAGCATGTCATATTCATTCTTCCGCAGTATTCCTGCGACGACATGTCTAATTCGCCGCCAGATGCAGAATAAGTTCCTGCGAAGCATTAGCGGAACCCATTATCGCCGCTGCCGGGCTAACGGTACGGCCGGCTCGCCATTCCGTCAGGTGCATTGAACCTGTGATGGTCGTGTGGCCCCCGGGGCCCCCCATTCGATCGGCCAAGGTCCCAAGCTGCCGCGAACCCGAATCAACTTGGCCAATGTCAGGTTGATGTCATTGTCAATAATAAGCCGGTACATGGTGGAACTGGTATCAGTTGTAGGGACCCCAAAATTGCTCTAATAATAATAATGAAAAATGTATACAGAGTGGTCCAACGAAAAGTATGCACCTAGCTTTTCTCCTTTATTTGGAATTCATAGCAAATATACTCGGACACGTGAAGTGTGCCTTTGAGGGGGACACATTTTAGATCTATTTTGCAACTTGTGTCTTCAACCCCCTAGCGAGGGGGTGTTACAACCCTAAAATTTTAAATGGAACGTGGGGTCGAGTGATATATCATTTGAACGGGCATAAAATTATCTTTCCAATGATACCCTATTTGTTGAAATTTACTGAAACAGTTAATGCGAAAACGGCTTTAAGAACATTAACCCGATAATTTTGGTATTAATGAAAAATACAAATCAGTTTTGGTTACTAGGAATCAGGATAACGATAATCATTTCTAAATTACTTCATTTTGCCGAAAGCAACATTTCAATGATAATTTTTTGTTATCACAACTAAATTTCCCATTTATCGTTTGCGTGATTTTGTCGAAAACGACTGCAGATAAGTGTAAGAAAAAAACTGCAGATATGTGTAACATTTGTTTTACAGATGAGTGTACATTTTATTTGAATGGAGCTTTGAATAGGCATAATTGCCGTTACTGGGATGACAGTAACCCATATTTATTCCGTGAGGTTCATTCCCAGGCCCCTCAAAAAATAAACGTCTGGTGTGGCATATTAGGAAGTCATATCATAGGACCACTTTTCATTTCTGGAAATTTAAATGGTGAAATCTACCTAAACATGCTTGAAGACGCAATTGATCCTTTCATCACACAAATAACAGAAGATGACCAAAATCATAATGCTGATCGGCTTCATTTTCAGCAAGATGGAGCACCTCCGCACTATTTTGTTCCTGTACGAAAATTTTTAGATAACCGGTTCCCCGGACAGTGGATTGGCAGGAGAGGCCCAATGGAATGGCCTGCCAGGTCACCTGATTTATCGCCTTTGGACTTTTTTTTTTATGGGGACACTTGAAAAATAAATGTTTTGCTACGAAGCCCGAGTCCATAGAAGATATTCGCCAACGGATTACAGCAGAGTGCCGAAGCATAACACCTGATATGCTACAAAATGTTAGACATAGATTTGAACAAAGTCTGTATTTATGTATGGAAGCAAATGGGTCACAATTTGAACACTTGTTGAAGTAATAAATCAATTTAACAGCTTGTGTTTTTTTACAAAGCATTCTTACAAGTAACAAATATTGAAACGTACTAAGTACTACTTGTACATGTTTTAATTCCTAGTAACCAAAACTTATTTGTATTTTTCATTAATACCAACATTATCGGGTGCATGTTCTTAAAGCCGTTTTCGCATTAACTGCTTCAGTAAATTTCAACAAATAGGGTATCATTGGGAAGATAATTTTGTGCCCGTTCAAATGATATATCAGTCGACCCCACGTTCCATTTAAAATTTTAGGGTTGTGACACCCCGTCGGTGAGGGGTTGAAGGCACAAGTTGCAAAATATATCTGAAATGTACCCCCCTCAAAAACAAACTCCACGTGTCCGAGCATTTTTGCTTGCAATTCCACAAAAAGGATAAAAGCTAGGTGCATACTTTTCGTTGGACCACTCTGTATAGTACAGTAACCACAGACAAATGTAAGCCACAAGTGAAGAATGAATCGTATCACTTTGAAACTCGACACATGACTTCTTGACATCATGTTATGTTAAAAAAAAATGTTAACCAAAAATTCAGGGGTGGAACCCAAAAAAAAATGTATAATATATATACAGTGACCGCCAAAAAGTATGTACCATATGGGAAAAAAGTTTATTATTAGAGTATTAGAAAAAAGATTCTTGGGAAAAGTTTGTGCATGTCCGATAACCTAAAAATCGATTTTGACACATGTCACGTGATCGCTGGTATGGCGGCTAATTGAAAAAAATTACTATGAAAAGGCAAAAAGTGGGGAACTTTCAGCGGCGTATAAGCGTGAACCTGAAATTTGATGTCGACATCATTTTTGTGGAGAATTGGATTGTCTTTCATCTTGTTCAGTTGTTTTTCCGATAAATCATATACTTTCTCAAATTACAGCAAAAATCTATTTATTGAATTTTAAACGAAAAAAAATATGTTCCGCCCTTGGAATTTCGATAAACAATTTTTTTTTCGTGTTTAGCATGGTTCCAACAACTAGCATACCAAATTTGGTGGTGCTACAATCGATCCTCGTCTCAAAACCCAATCGTACTGGAATACCTAAAGTTCTCTGATATTCGTGAAAACTGCGATTTCGTCCCAAGTGTATTTTTCAATGAAGTCTTTTTTTGGTACTTCAATCTCTAAACGAATAAGTCCACGAGGTTTGTCAATATGTTACCTACTACTCTAAAGAACTTTTTTTTTTACTTTATATCTAATACTCTTTTATGACATTTTTTCTACAAAATTTGTCAATAGTTATTTATGCAACAAGTGCAAAAAGTAAGTGTTTTTTCGTTAGGCCGAGTTGGACAACACGTTGAGTGCAATAAACAATTTTTGCACGAGTTACATACAACATTTTTTCTACGTTCATGCAAAAAGCAAAAAATTATTTATTAAGGTAAGGCGCAAGGTGTTGGAAAATGAAAAGCGCAACTTGAATAATTGATTGTTATTATCGATTTGCATTGAAACAGGTCACTATCACCTATTTTGCATTAATAAATACTCATTTTAAAATTTCAATTATGTAATTGTCAGAAACAATTTTTGACTGGCGTTTCTATAACCACAGTTGAATTATAAAAATCAAAATCATAGTAGCCGTGAGCGCGTATGTTACCAGAACGAATTATTTGGTTAGTGAGATAAAATTCATTTCGCGATATTGGTACAATATCAGTTGGACATTATACAAATAATATTAGTGAAATATAAAAAATATATAATAAATAAAAAAAATTAAAAATTTCAATCAAAAGATTACTAACAATATAAAACTAAAAGTTATCACAAAGTTGTGATTAAGTGCCTTCCTGTTCATAAAATAGAACATAGGCCTCACTGCTCACGAATCAATAAAATAGGACAACAAATTTAGGATAATATAGTGATTCCAAATCCGGCCTTATATCTAAATCGACATATTTGTTTTTCATACCATTTATTGCAATAAACGTTCCTCATATGTGCGAAACAAACAATAGTTATTTATGCAACAAGTGCAAAAAGTAATAGGCCGAGTTGGACAACATGTTGAGTGCAATAAACAATTTTTGCACGACTTGCATACAACATTTTTTCTACGTTCATGCAAAAAGTAAAAAAATGATTTATTAAGGTACGGCACTAGGTGTTGGAAAATGAAAAGCGCAACTTAAATAATTGATTATTACTATCGATTTGTATTTAAACAGATCACTATCATCTATTTTCCATTAATAATACTCATTTTAAAACTTTCAATACTGTAATTGTCAGAAATAATTTTTGACTGACGTTTCTATAACCACAGTTGCATTATAAAAATAAAAATCATAGTAGCCGTGAACGCGTATGTTATCATGAGGTGTGGTCATAGTACAGACAGTTTGCTCTATGCAGGTAGACGGTTTGGAACAAAGCGGATCAGTTTTTATTATAGAGTTTTTCTCGAGAAGGCATTGTTTGTTTAGCTCTGGCTGCTAACATTAATACAAAATAATATAAAATATGTAACTGTTTAAAGCGTATTGCCAATCTCACAGAATATCTGCTAAATATGTAGTGGGTTTGAACATTTATGTTTGTCATGATGACAGCACGTTGAAGTTGACTGACAGATGAGTGCAATGAAAACTTTATTACACTAGTGCAATAATGAACTTCTTTTTCCACTAAATATAGTTCAATAAAGTTTTGCTTTTTGCATGAATGTAGAAAATAATAATTTTTTTTTCGTTTTTTGACTGCATTATAAGGTGTCCATATCGTATGGTGCGTACCTACAATGAGACTCGTTTCCCATAGTTCCAAATTTACCGTATAAATCTACATCAACAAGACCATCCACCTTACTTAAAAAGCACCAACTACTTATTGTACCGTATAAGAACCTTGTTGCTTTAACAGCTTTTTTTAGTAAAAATTCTCTAATTATTCGACTACCAGGAAGGAATGTTAGTCAAGCGTGGAAGCCGGTTCTTGTTATAATAATAGAACCAGAATTTTAAATATTTATTAAAACGATAGCCCATTCTTGGTGAAACTGGTAGGTACCTCATTCAAATTAAACAAGTACCAGTCTATTAAATGGTCGGAAATTGCATGTGATTTCATATAGTCGTACTCATAATAATAAATTCCATTCATTTTACCTTATTGAAGTTGTCACATCAGCCACGAGGGTTATTAGTGGTGGTACTATTACAAATTATATATATTTTTTTAAAGTAAGTTGAAGTATAAAACTCTCATCAAGTTATTTCGGTAGTCGTGAGATGCTTTTTCTTCCTCAAATCCAGTGCAATCACATAGAATGTTCCTCTAATGCTGATGTTTTCCTTGCAAAAACTTTTTATTTCATGGCCTCCTCTTGATGAGATATTGATATGTGACCTGGAGGACTGTATCTTATGGTACACCACAAGTGATAGTTTTTTTCCCCGGATGCTGTACCTTCGCCAGATACACCTCAGCCTCTTGGGCTTTTTGTGCTTTCCGGGTTAGTTTTACAGCACCCACTCCATAGCTCTAGTCCCCTGTACCAGTCCATACAGGTTCTTCACCGGTTGACTGCTGTATTCTTCGTGAGTTACTCTAGGTTTCCCGAATATTGCCTGTCTCTTGCGGTCTAATGCCTCGCATTCTAACAGTACTGTTTCTATCCCTTCACCACATTGTCTGCAGGAAAGTTCTCCGTTGTACAGCCCCATTTTGTGCAGGTGTTTTCTCATTGGGCTGTGACCAGTGAGAAGGCCTGTTATTGTACTAACTTGATCAAGTAGTTCTTCAGTTCTGTGCTTTGACGGTCAATGAATGTTTTCCCGTGGTGCATAAGAGGGGCTTCATTTCATCTCTCCTTTTGTTTTTGCTTGACCCAGTCCCGAATGCATCCTCGAATGTCGGATTTGTTAATCCCAAGTGCTGGTTCTGGGCCAATGTATGGAGTTGATGAGCCCACTCTGGCTAGCTCATTAGCTTTTTTATTGCCCTCGATTCCACAGTGTCCTAGAACCCACATCAAAGTTAATTTGTTGTGTTCTGTGAGAACACTGAGATCTTCTCGGCGTTCCCTTACCAGTCCTGATGTCACTTTCGGATTCATGAGGGCCTTCAGTGACGCCTGGCTGTCTATGCATTACAAGATATCGCACATCTCTGCTTGGAATACGGAGGTGTTTGTTCCTAGTTAGACGCTAATTTGGGAGTTTCTCCCCTCACTGTATATTCCAGCACCAGTTATTTTCCTATTTCTGGATCCGTCCGTGTACCAGGTCCTCTGTCCAGGTTTGTCCCTGATGTTGTCATCTGTCCATTCCCTTCGATCTTGTATAATAACCTCGATAACCTCGAAGTCAATGTTGAAAAAGTACCTGGGAGTCATGTGGTCCGTTGTTTTCATTTCGAAAATGTTGCCTCCCACTATCTCCTTTATCTTATTGTGACCCGATCTGTTGCTCGTGTTTTGTTGCCTTAAAAGTCCCATTCTTGCCTCTCCCATGATTGTTGTGTCAATCGGTGGGAGGTCCAACAGTACTTCCATGGCTGATTTTGGAGTTTTTTTCATGGCTCCCGTTATGCTAAGGCATGCAGGTCTTTGTACCTTGCTCAACTCAGCCGCGGCTATTTTTTGTGTTATCTTTCTCTACCATACCAAAGATGCATATGTGATCATGGGTTTCACCACAATGTTTTATATTCAATATACCATTTTGGGATTAAGCCCCCATGTTTTCCCATGTGCCCACCTGACCATCATCAAAAGTGACAAGTTCCTCTTCACTCAGTTTCAAACATTATTATTTGATTGTACCGACCAAAGTACTTTTCTATAGCTTATACCGGTTGTCAACGAATTATTCAGTGAACTTGATGGAGGATTTGAGAATTGGGAAATATTTCTTTATTCATAGTCCTATCACAGAAGCCATGTTGAAAATAGAAATAATCACTGCATTTATAAGTTATTCTGCATTTTCTTTTATTGAATCATTACTTCGTTTCAATTAGATGAATAGAAAGTCTTCAATAGTCTTGAAAATTTATAAATAATATTATGATTAATAATTATTGTGAATTTCTGAGCGGTATTTCAAGAAACTTTAGTGAGAAAGTCGATATTAGCAGAATTCGATTTTTCAGTTTTTCTCAATTTCTTCAAATTTTTTCCATTGAGGTAGTATATTTTTTCTTTTATATGAAAATTGAAGTATTTTTGAAAAAAATGCGTCCCCACAGAACTCTCTACAATAAAAAATATTTTTCAGCGACTTGAAAAAAACGAGTTTTTTGCGAAAATCATCAAGTTCTTAAAAACCACTGAACTTTTTGACAAAAATAACATATCTGCTTGCTTGGCATGAAAAATACTACATTCATGCCAATTTCTGTTATCGGAAAGTAATAAAAAATAAATAAAAACGAAAATATTGGTTTTTCGTATTTTACTCGGCAATTTTGAGGTTATGTGAAAAATTTGTTGAAATCAAAGTTGTAGATTTTTTAATTATTCACAACTTTTAAATCCAACTTTTTTGATAAAATACGTATTTACGCTGCAAATCGTGAAAACCCGATTTCACCCCCTTTTATCCCCCACCCCTACTCGACTGCAAGCATTCACATGTTGAATTTTTGTCCCCACATTAGTTAAACCCTTTTCTGCCATTTACAACCTAGTTTACCCTGAACGGAATTTTTCAGTCCAAAAAAGGTAATTCACCTGATCTAATATACGCGACCATGATCTTACAAACCCAGACACAATATTATCCTCGATAACGGACTTCTAGAGCAAGAGCCCGCAACAGCCAGGCGCAAATCTTTTCATAAAACCTGAAAGTTTGTCTGCACACGTCACCAACACAGGTAAGAATGATGAGCGACTATGTAGTTTGGGTAGTGGTTACTTTGACAGGTAACAGGTAACACAGGTGTAAAAAACAGCACCTCAAATACATTAAAGTATAAAGCTCGATTTTTTGATATTTTCTTCAGACTTATTTAAAAGGACGTCATCCATTGTCGGACACTTAGCATGGTTTCAACCCCCTGCCGGACACCCCCAAACTCAAAAAAATTGTACTTACACTTACGTTATAGTATAAAAGCTGAATTTTATGTATGTTACTTGGGGGACTATTAAAAGAAGTTACTCCAGTAGCCGAACACTTAGCAAGGTTTCAACCCCCTGCCGGACACCACCAAACTCAAAAAAATTGTACTTACACTTACGTTATAGTATAAAAGCTTAATTTTATATATGTTACTTGGAGGACTATTAAAAGAAGTTACCCCAGTAGCCGGACACTAAGTATGGTTTTAACCCACTGCCGGACACCCCCAAACTTAAAAAAAATTTACTTTCACTTACGTTACAGTATAAAAGCTGAATTTTATATATGTTACTTGGGGGGCCTATTGAAAGAAGTTACCCCAGTATTGGACAGTTTTCAAAAGCAAGAAAAATGAATAAAAATTACAAAACCTTCTACATTTGTAAATTTTTCTTAAATTTTTTATTTAAAAAAAGCCATATATTATAAGTATAGTTTAGCAATAAGTGAATATGTATGTTTTGTCTGAATAAAGTGTACTTATTTTTTTTCTGATTCAAGTGTATCCAAATTATAAGAGATTTTTTTTCAAAACCAAAATTCAGCTCAATGCATATCAAATTAAAAATATTCAGTTTCAGTTGACATGCTTTGTTACTGAATTGAACCTAATTTTTCTGACGATTTTTCTAATATATTTTGTAAATTACAATTTCGACTATCTCTTAATTTTTCCCGTCGTGGTAAAAAATATAGTAGATGTCCACCATCTTGTTTTATTTGTATTAAAATAACAATGCATTTCGCCACACCCGATACGAACATAATATGCCAAATTTCAATTCCCAAAGTAAATCAAATTTATCATTTATCAAATTATTATTTTTTCCTTTTTTCCAATGCTCAACATAATTTCCAACAACTGAATTTTTGCGAGCGCGAGGCAATATATATTCAGGCGGGTTTGAGTGAGATGGTGAGTTTGCTCTATTGCGATCTTTTACTGTCGCTTACACTGTATTTTCTGTTGAACTATTATGCGTTCAGTACACGTTTCATCGTTTAGTTTTTGAAATAAATGTGATCGAGTTTTAGTGAAGTGGTATCATGGAACATAAATTAATTCGTTTTGTTTGTAAAGACAGTAGCGGCAAAATAATATTCTCTTCAGAGGAAAGCGGACTGGAGTAGTAGTGACGATGATTATGAAGATATTGACGACCACGAAAATTCTGAGCATTAAATAATTTTTTGTAAAACAATGATATTTTCTTTAAGTCTGTAAGAATATTTTTTACTTTATACGATATTACGATGGCTATGAACATAATAAAAATATTTGTTCATTGGATTTCTTACTATAAACAGTACTATTGTCTCATACACAGTCAAAACTTGAATTTCTCAAAAATGTTATTGAGTTTTAAGTCATAAATAATTTTATGGAATTATTTTGTTAAGTATAAAAAATTGTTCAATATACAGTGACCGCCAAAAAGTATGTACCATATGGGAAAAAAGTTTATTATTAGGGTATTGGAAAAAAGATTCTTGGGAAAAGTTTGTGCATGTCCGATAACCTAAAAATCGATTTTGACACATGTCACGTGATCGCTGGTATGGCGACAAATTGAAAAAAAATACTATGAATAGGCAAAAAGTCGGGTAAAACGCTAAGACATCGAAAAAAGTTAATTGAAAAAGTTGCATAGAATTCAATTTTATACACAATGTGAGAATATTGAAAATAGCATTTTTTTTAAATGTTTTTCTAGCTGTAGAAAAATATAAAATTATTTTCTCATGAATAGCTTGACCATACTGAAATATTTGTATTCCGATGATAATAACAAAACTTTCTCATTTTCACCACACCAGAGAGCACTAAATTAAAAAAATTGAATTTTGTCAGAACCCTTGCTGTTACATTGGTTCGTATCTAACAGTTATATCACAATTCCACTATTATTGCGATGATAGGGAAATCCAAAAATATCGTGTTTTTCCGATTAAAATTATAATTTTTTATGATAATCGTGCACGAACGTTTCATTTCGCACATAATCTTAAAAATAGTGCGTCAAATTAAAGACGCTAAAGTTTTCAACATTGCACGTGAAGTGAAACGCTCTGGCACGATTATCATTGGAACTTGATTATAATCTGGAAAACACCATGTTTCTGGAGTGTCATGTCATCATAATGGTCGTGGAATTCTGATATAATTGTTACATACGAACCAATGTAACAGCCAGAGCTTTAACAAAATCCAATTTTTTTAATTTAGTACTCACTGGTGAAGAGAAAATGAGAAAGTTTGTCATTATCATTGAAATACAAATGTTTCAGTATGGTCAAGCTATTCATAGGAAAATTATTTTATATTTTCATACAGCTACGAAAATATGTAAAAAAAGTTGCTATTTTCAATTGTCTCTCATTATCTTTTCAAACTTTCTATATGTATATAAAATTCAATCCTAATCAACTTTTTCAAATAACTTTTTTTGATATCTTGCTATTTCACCCCACTTTTTGCCTTTTTATAGTATTTTTTTTCAATTTGCCGCCATACCAGCGATCACGTGACATGTGTCAAAATCGATTTTTAGGTTATCGGACATGCACAAACTTTTCCCAAGAATCTTTTTTCTAATACTCTAATAATAAACTTTTTTTCCATATGGTACATACTTTTTGGCGGTCACTGTATAATACTGAATAAGTAAAAAATAAGCAGTAAAAGATCGCAATAGAGAAAACTGACCATCTCACTCAAACCTCGCTCTGGTACTTACGGCGGACTCTCAAGGCCCCTGGCAAGACTAAAAACCATGAAAACTGTCCGGCTACTGGGATAACTTCTTTTAATAGTCCCCCAAGTAACATATATAAAATTCAGCTTTTATACTATAACGTAAGTGTAAGTACATTTTTTTTTGAGTTTGGGGGTGTCCGGCAGTGGGTTAAAACCATACTTAGTGTCCGGCTACTGGGGTAACTTCTTTTAATAGTCCTCCAAGTAACATATATAAAATTCAGCTTTTATACTATAAGGTAAGTGTAAGTACAATTTTTTTGAGTTTGGTGGTGTCCGACAGGGGGTTGAAACCATGCTAAGTGTCCGGCAATGGATGACGTCCTTTTAAACATAATTCTGAAGAAAATATCAAAAACCCGAGCTTTATACTTTAATGTATTTGAGGTGCTGTTTTTCACACCTTTGTTACCTGTTATCTTCAAAGTAACCGCTACCCAAACTTCATAGTCACTCATCGTTCTTACCTATGTTGGTGACGTATGCCATACAAACTTTCAGGTTTTATAAAATGATGTGCGCCTGGCTGTTGCGGGCTCTTAGGCTTTTACAGTTATTGTTTGTATTGTGGCTGCAATAACGCATATGATGCGATGGATAATATTACGTTATTGTTTTATCGTAATTAGTCGCGTGTCCGCCATTATGCTGGTACTCGTAACTAGTGGTTTTGACGAGGCACTGCTGCAGGTCGTGATAACCTAATCAAAGTCACTTCCGGGTTCATACATCATGGTATCGTGTTATTATGCGCGAGAGGCAGGCGCTCGTGCTATTTTTTGTTATCTGTTACGCTTTGTGATCAGCCAGTAATAATCTATGAGGAATGCTCTCTGATATATCGGTCAGGAATGGTAAAAATTCTGTGTAACGATATACATTAGCATCTGACAATTCAAGATAGGACGAGAAGATAAAAAGTTATCGAAAAAAGTATATACATATGCAATAATTCGAATTGGAGATTGTCGAAGACATCCTTAATGAAATGTGATGTCTTAGTTCCAGAAATGTGTGGAATGAGGAAATTGCTTTATACAGGGTGGGGCACCGAAAACGAAACAGATCGGACCATAATTTCAGATCTTACCTGCCATTCTGAAGCCGCCATTTTGTTTTTTGCCTCAGAAAAATTCCATAATTCATTGTCACCGAATTTATGTTAAATTAGCTTGCAAATGAAGTATCATAATTTGGAATACGGAACAGTTGTTTTTCCCGCAAGAGGGCGCCAAAATAGAAAGTTAGGTAGCAAAAATTGACACGGCTGAATTCCTTATGAAATTACCTTTTTAATGATGTGTCACACTTAGTACTTTCCCTATTCAAATTGATTGGGTGATAGCGACCAAGGGGTGGGGGGAGAGGTATGACAGTTGAGGTTATGATAGGAAGATGTCCCCCTTGGATTAAAAATCCACGTGTTTTTGCATTTTCTTCACAACACATGCGTTTTGAAGATATTCGGTCTGTTTCGTTTTCGGTGCCCCACCCTGTATATAATTTAGACAATAAATCTGTAAAAACACTAAGAGTTGTATTAATGTTCAGAAATTATTTGTGTGATTGATGACTTGTTTATTTTGTGGAAATTCATGATCACTTTGATGAAACGAAAGAACACTCTTTTGTCTTATTTCCACTAGATTTTTATTGTTACGACCGGTTTCGGGTTTTATCCCATTATCAAGTATAAAAACTAACTAATACAATTGAACTCTAAGCCTAGTTATATAGGGAATTTGCAAGTAGGCTGGATGGAGAGGTAATTAAGGGAACAAGAGTGAAACAATATAAACTTAAACCCTGGAGGGGATGGAAATTACCTGGGTTGTCAAATTTATAAATTCAAAAGTGGAGACCTACACAAATCGAGTTGCTCGTTGAGGGTTCTAAATTTCGGGTTTTTAATTGATTTATTAATTTCCATGATTTCCAACAGATTCATTGTCTTCCCTTTATTACATGTGTGTAGAATTTTTCCAAACACAAGATAAGTAAAGATAACCTCAAAATTCAGAAATAATAATTATAAGGTACACATATTTTTCGAGAAGGTTCCAGCTTTCATAAAAAAAAATCTTTCACCAAAATTGCACCCTCGCGAGGTTTACACAGTCAATGCCAAGATCTAATATTTCCATACTTCAAAAAGCATTACACACAGAAAAAAAATAGTGTTGAATCAAACAAAATATATTTCAGTCAAATAAATTCTTTGTTTTAATACGGCGAAATAAACCTATTATTTCAAAGAAAACGGAGGTTCATTTGAATTTCAATACAAATATTTGTTTGATGCAAAAAAACATTGGATAAATTAGAGTGTTATATTTTTTTCAACCAATTCTTTGGTTTGTTGAATGAATTGTTGTTTTTTATTTATTTCATCTGAGGATATATTACATCAAACATAGAATATTGTTCTTTGAAACCAAATTAATAATTCGGTAAATTCAGAATTCAGAAATATATTTATTTGAGTTAAAGAAAGAAACATTGTTTGGTTCAAAGACATGATCGATATAGGGTGAAAAAAAAAATGTTTTGTTTTCTTTCCATGTTTATTTTATTTCAGAATGTATAGTATTGAATTTACTGTACATTTTCTTGAACTGAGAAAACATATTGTTTGTTTCATATATGCGACCGTTAATATTTGTTTGAAATTCATAGTCTACATGGTGTCCCATTAATATTGGGCAATACTTCAGAAACATGGATTATTAGTAAAAATACCACTGGAAGTTCATATTAAATTTTTTAGTTGAGCACCCCTTCCGGAGTTGTTTGCCTCTGAAAAGTGCGTTATGAAAGCAAATCGTGGATGATAACTTCCAAAGAATTCCATAATTTCTATGCAATAATTTGGAAGTTACCTAATTCCAACACACTCTCTAGCGGCAAATAACTACAAAAGTGAAAAATATAAAGTAACTCCCGTGTTATTTTCACTCGTATCACATGATCCTGAAGTATGGCTCAATATTTGTGGCGTTATTTAACACTAAATAATAAGTGCCCATTTAAGCGATTAATTCATAGGAAATTAATATTGAATAGGATTTTTCATATTTACTTGGCATTTGGAACCAACTTATAGATAATATTTTGAATATTTAGATGTATATCAGACAGAGGAAAATGAAAACACAAATTTTTATTTATATTTATTTTATTATTATCAAACTTCACCAAAACAAAACATAAAAGTATTATAAGGTTTAGAGAGGTACAAGAAAAGAGGTTCAATTGCTTTTTTTTTCAATCTGCTGTTTGAAGTTGAACCAACTAACAATATGTATGAACGTATGGTTGTTACATCAAATCTTTTCCACAATAAAAATCAGTTATTTTTCCTTTCGCTTCCTGGACATCTCTACTTCCTGGAATAGATGGCTTCTCAGTAGGTTTTCGTTAATTTTCCAAAGCGTGTTCTGACTTGACGTTAGTGCATGTTTGGAATGTGGAAGCGAAATAAACAATGTATTGGACTGTGAGTGAAACTTTCGAAAACAACTAAAAATAATTTGAAAATCAGTGTATGCTAGAAATCATTTGGTATATGAAAAAATGTTATATTTGTCATCAAATTAAATAGTCTCATCACTTTTAATTTGAATGCGATATGAACGAAAAAAACGACACAATAACACAAAATGCGAGAAATAATATAGTTCAATTTTCATTTTTAACTGTCACTGTAGAATAAAAAATTAAACTTACACTTGCTAACTATTACTTGAAAATGATGCTATATCAACAATAAATCGAAACAAATGAAATACTTGATCGAATCAACTGAAATACTTAATCGAAACAAATGCAATACTGAATCCAAAGAAATTGAATACTGCATCGAAACAAGTAAAATACTGAATCGAAACAAATGAAATACTTGACTAACTGAAATGCAATAACTTGGAAACATTTGATGTGTTAAATTTAACATAACATACAGTGTTTCTCACTTCTCATATTAGGGGTCAAAATATGCTCGAAATTCTTTCAGATTCGTGATCAAGACCACCAACTTACTACAGATACACTTTATTCCTCGAAAAATTTCAGTCCTGAAAAATCCGAATTTGTCTCACTTCTCATGAAAACACCCTCGTAATTTCCGTAATTATTGAAGTAGAACTCTGTAAATTCCAGGAGCGTTAGATATACCAGCGATGAGTCTAAATCTTGCATGAAGTTGATCTGAGTGATATACACTGCTCGCCAGGGGCGATGAACCTAGCCAGTTTTGCGAAAAATTATATTATGGGACAATACCACAAGAGGTTTTTATTTTATCGGACAAACTTTCATTTTGCACGAAAACTTGGTTGCTTTGGTAATTGACGAGAACAAATAACATGATAAAATCACGACACCGTCATGTAACAAGCTACCAAGTTTGAGTGGAACAAAATTAAAGTTTATATGATGAAAACAATACCTCGAGTAGTATTACCCGTTAAAATATGTTTTGTTGGGAAAATCGGTGTCCTGATTCCGAATCCGTTGAGCCTACATTGTGCCCTAATATAATGTTTCGCAAAACTGGCTAGGTTCATCGCCTCTGGCAAGCAGTGTATGTCACTCAGATCAACTTCATGCAAGATTTAGACTCATCACTGGTATATCTAACGCTCCTGGAATTTACAGAGTTCTACTTCAATTATTACTGAAATTACGAGGGTGTTTCCATGAGAAATGAGAAAAATTCGGATTTTTCAGGACTGAAATTTTTTGAGGAGAAAAGTGTATCTGTAGTGAGTTGATGGTCCTGATAACGAATCTGAAAGAATTTAGTTTTACCGTTAAAATGGGTTGTTCCATCGCGAGTGGTGGGCAGTGTATATCACTTAGGCCAACCCAATTGAGGTGGTAGGTGCATGGTGACCATTTTTATCTGTCCTGAGAGTTTCATCATTCCACCTCAATTATTACGGAAGATACGGGGGTGTTTCCATGAGAAGTGAGATACACTGTATGTATTCAATACATAGGTATACACGAAACTCGAATAAAAGTACCTGAACCTAATTGAGAACCAACTCACCTGCGATAAAACTTATTCTTCATATTATTTTCCCTCGGGATATCTCTAACCTCACTCATTGAAAAGAGCATGAAGAAAACAACTCAATAACTGATTTTTTACTGTATTACACTATCAACATTGTGACTAGATCTTATTAGACAGAACTGAGATCTGTCACCAATTCATTCAAAAAATCAGTAACCCAAAAATCTTTTATGTATTTTGGTCCAAAATTCTTCAACCTTATCCCAGCTGACCTTAGAGAAATAAAAAACCCATAAGACCTTCAAAAAGGTAGTGAAAAAATTCATTTTAGAAAACCATGAAAAATTTTGTTGGTTTCAAAACCAGAGAAAGGAACTGTCATTCTATTGTCTCCATGATGTATCTAAGACGCATAAACTGATAACCAAACCACTGTGTTTCCGTCGGTTCTTCCTCATGGCTACAATGAACCTTCATTTTATTTATTTTTCTACGTTCATGCAAAAAACAAAACTTTATTGAACTATATTTGGTGGAAAAAGTGTCTCTTTATTGCACTGAGTGCAATAAAGACTTTATTGCACTCATCTGTCATTCTACATTAGCGTCATCATGACAGACATAAACTTTCAAATCGACGCCAAATTTAGCCCATTTTCTGTGAGACTGTATTACGTTTCAAATAGTTGCATGTTTCATCATATTCATTATAGAATGGACTATGAAATTACTAGAAAATGTGATTTTTTTAAAATAAAATTATTTCCTTCGAATATCATCTGAATGTTTGAAATGAAATATTTTTGAATTACTTTTAGCAGATAGATTTAAACAAACAATGTCTTTCTTACAGTTTAGTGCCACCTAAATGAAACATTTTCTGGTTTTTGCATGAACGTAGAAAAAATATTGTATAAAACTCGTGCAAAAAGAGTTTATTGCACTCGACGTGTTGTCCAACTCGGCCTGATGGCCTCGTTGGACAATTTCACGTAGAGCGCAATAAACACCTACTTTTTGCACTTGTTGCATAAATAACTATTTTTGTATCATACGCTCGCCCTTACTATACACACATAATACAAATTTGAAAGCATATGTAAAGGTGTGGAAAAGCAATACAGGCATATTTGCCTAGGAAATTTCCGCCCCTGAACCAGATGCTGCTATAAACGAGCAATCGAAATATCTTGTAGGTACTTTGTAAATTTTGTAACATGAATTTTTTATAACTTGTAAATTTTTTGTGATACTGACGCATGCGCGATATAGTTAAAATCATATAACAGCACAGAAAACCTACAAAAATACATTTAATTCAAGTTAAATGTTTTTTGATTGAACGAAATATGAAATGGGAGCTTATTCGTCCTTGGTAATTACTTAATTTTTTTGAAAGTATCCATTATCAACTAACCTATATTTATATGAATTTTCCTCTCTTGATGGAAGTTACAAATCAGTATCTTTATACCAACAGACACCTAACTAACATTTTCAAACTAAATTTCTGCACAAATCTAATAAAATAAGCAACCAAATATATTTCAGTACCAAGTAATTCAAATTCTTGTTCATCACAAATGATACATGCGTTTGACTTCATTGAATAATTGCAATGATTTGAGAAATTTTCAATAAAAAATTGAAACGAACCTATTATTTGGTTGAAATAAACCAATGTATTTCATCCAAAACAATAATGTTTGAGTGAATTGAAGATTACTAAAACCAAGTATTCATATTTCAAATAAATCGAAATACTATAGATTCAATACGCAGAAAAAAAATTGTTTGAATCAACAAAAATTGCATGGATTCGACAAAATTTGAGTGTCATATATCCACGACAAAATATTTTTCATAACAATGTTTTTTTGTTATTTTTCAATTGAATATTTTGTTTACGTAAAGAACTATTATGTCAACCCTAACATAGTGATTGGTTGCAAGAATAAAACATATTTTGTTACAAAAATACAATGTCTGCTGTTATCAACTCAGTTTATTTGTTGAAATGACTTATAGTTAAGAATTGAATAGACATATAATGTGTATCTGGTTACAAAAATTTCAGTTATAAATTTAGTTGAAGTAGTTGAATGACAAGATATATTTTCAAGATGATAAAAGATCAGTTTAATGTAATTGAATATAGTATTTGATCAATGCAGTAGTATTTCAATTCGACAAAATTTTTAGTTTCAATAACATATTAAAATTGTCGAATTGATATAATTGTTATGCGGATTTAACAAAAAACTTGTTTGTAACAATATAACCTCATTATTCTATTGACACGTTTTTTTTTTCATCTAACAAATTGTTTTATTGGAATTTCACTATTTTTAGTTGAAATTATAGAATTGATATCCTCAAATATGTCTTTTCACACTCATTTCTAACAGAAATAAGGAGATTGTAGATCACTGAAAAGTGAAAACTGCCATTTGTTCCTATTCCGGATCATTACAATTTACATCACTACTATTTACTTACTCTGGTCCTATGCGGTGGAACGGGTTCTAGGCCGCGCCACCTTGCGTGAGGTAGAAGAAGCACTCCGGGTATGAAGATCATTCAGGTATTTGCTTTGTACATTCAACATAGAGCATAATGTTGAAACAACAAAATATGTATTTCTCTTCAAATAAAAACTTTGATCATGCAAGTTAATGATATTGTTGTATTAACAAAATATGAAATTTGTTTCTAATATGGAAGTGATTCAGTGGACAAAATAACTGGATTCATATGACAAAAGGAACACTTTGATGAAACAAAAGAACACTCTTTTGTCTTATTTCCACTAGATTTTTATTGTTACGGCCGGTTTCGAGTTTTATCCCATTATCAAGTATAAAAACTTTTGATGAAACAAAAGAGTGTTCTTTCGTTTTCATCAAAGTGATCATGAATTTCCACAAAATAAACAAGTCATCAATCACACAAAATGACAAAATGAACATTATTGAAAATTAATAATTTTTTTGTTGATATTTGTTGTTATTATTGTTAAATGAACGAAATGCATTTTATTGATCCAACACCAAGGATATTATTAAACCAAGATATTTTTTTGTGTCAACTGTAAGTTTTGTTGGGCGAAACGAAATTTTGTTTATTTGTACTAAAACTAAATCGAAATAATTTGTTAATTTGAATAAGGTGCTATTTCGAAATAAACGTTTATCTTGTTATTTTTGCAAAAAATCATTCAAAACCACAAGAAAAATTTGACCAAAAATTGATTGTTGGTACAAAAAATTTTTTTACTGCGAAAAATTCATTTTTTTCTGTGATACGCTCTACGAATCTTTATGAGGGAGTATTATTATTATTATCAAGTCATTAAATAACCTTCTGGCAATGAAAACAGAAGCTACCTATTCATTTGGTAAATAGGCGATTATACACAGAAAAAAATTGGTACCTGAATACAATGAAAAAGTTTAGTGACTCAATGAATATTTTTATCAATATTGGTCCAATGAACGCAATCGTTATGTCAATGTCAATGTCAATAACCAGTAGTAGGTTATCCATACTATGAATACGGATCTTAATAATATCAATGAATGCTTTCATTGATATCATGATCAAGTACATTAAATAGGTTCGTTATGGTAATGAATTCCATTCATCAAACGAATACATTGTATTCGTTCAACTGATGAAACTGTATTCATCAAATTAATTATTATTGTTCATTCTTCGAATGAATGCTGTATGATTGATATAATGATTCAGATTAGTTCGACGATGGATATTTTTCATCAATCCAATGAACGGTGATTATTGAGTATCGGTTATTCCTTGATTCAATAATTGATATACATTAAATCTATGTTTCAATTTGTTCTCGTGATGCCTTCACACATTGAACTAATTATTTTGTTTATCATTTGAATAAGTGGTATTTATTCAATCATTGCATATCATTCGTAAATGCAATGAAGGCCTCCCACTGATATTGAGCAAACAGTGAGTTTCCGAAAAATATGCAAAATAATTAACATGCATTCATCAGAACATCGCAATCCTGATTGGAAGGCGTATCTCCAAGTTATCTTTTATTTCGGCTGGCTCCTTTCGGAGCTCTTCGGATGTCTCTGTAGTCTGTGCTACCTGAGAAGATGCTTCAACGATCGCTTCTGTCTGCTTAAGTTAACCGGCTCTGTACAAACAACGAAGTCGTGCGGAGTGGTTCCTCTAGTGGGGGCCTTGTGTACTACCAGCTAAAACTAACTTGCCAGCAACGGAGATTTCTATGCGAGGATTCGGCTGAACGGATGCCGGCAAAATTTATGAGTATATTTAAACACGGGATGGCTTGGTTCGACATAAGGCTTATTATTATATTCATGAACATATTAATTACGGAGTTATAGAATGGGAGGAAAATGTTGCTTCTATTCGCCTAACAAAACTGGGACTTAGTAACTTCGTTACACCTTCTATGATCTTTCCATAGCCCCAATAAAACCTGTGTGTAGATCTGAAAATAGATCATCATTGATCTCGATAAACTTGAAATCATTGTAACAATAAAAACATACATATTTCAGTGAATGGTCATTCATTGACTCGACGAAAAATGTATTGTGCCAATAAACAAAGAGGTATTCATCAATAAAATGTACCAAATTTTTTTTAAATATATACATCAGTGCTCTGGGACCATGAATTATGTTCATTGATGTGATGAACAATTTCAAATTGTTTCAGTGTACCACATTCCACACCTCAATGAACCTTTCCATAGCAGCAACGAAACCTGTTCATAAATATAAGAAACCATCAACTTTGATCTCAATGAACTTGAATTCATTGTATCAATAAATACCTTCGTACATCAGTGAATGATTATTCATTATCACAATGAAAAGTTAATTGTGCCAATGAACGGAAAGGTAATAAACGGTATTCATTAATATTATGTACCACATTTTTTTCATGAAATAATATACATTGTTCCGTAATGTACTCTTTTCTTCATTTCAATAATCTTTTTCAAAGCCGTAACGAAATATGTTCATAGGTCTGAAATTAGATCATCATTGATCTCAGTGTACCCCTTTCCTCACCTCAATAAACTTTTCCGCAGGAGCAACGAAATCTGTTCATAAATGTAAGAAACGATCATCTTTGATCTCAATAAACTTGAATTCGTTGTATCAATAAATACCTACAAAAGTCAGTGAATATTTATTCATTGCCACGATGAAAAATGTACCAATGAACGGAGAGGTAAAAAACGGTATTTATCGATATAACGTGCCACATTTTTTTCAGTGTAAACTATTGTTTCATTTGGGTGCGATCCATCATTAGAACGATCATATGCCCGACAGTATTATCGGCTCTTTTACTATACCTAATTAACCATTGACTTGTTCGAGCCATTTTTTTGAAAGGGTATCTTTTTCACTGGAACACTCTGTATAACAAAGAGATCACAAAGAATGAAATTCAATCCGCAGTTATGGTAGGATAAGCTCACGTCTCATAATAATGCGGAAAACACCGATTTTACAGCATCAAAAGTACCCCGGTAAAAACGAAATATTTTCACGAAGAACGGCCATTATAATACATGTGACAGAATCGTTGTAAATCTTCCTAACCGAACGGCGTGCACGCAATGATGATGGGAGGCGAATGAGACGGTTATGTTGTTGCGATTTCAACGGGCGATCAAGCGAGAACTCGATGTCACCGTGATGAATACAATACAATGAACTTCATGAAACTTCACATCAGGCTGGCATTGAAGAATAATTCATGATGCACAACAATACCATACATGGTGAGCCGAAAACTTCTAAATGAGATTATTGGGAGAGATATCCCTTCGTTTTGGAACAACTTTTTCACGACGTGTCGTCCAAATCACCCAGAAGTAAATAGTAATTTTCGGAAAATGCGGGAAAGCATCACTTTCCGCATGAGTTAGGAACAATACTTTTTCTACAAGCGTAGGAAACAAATTCATTTTTTCAATTATTTATTCATGCAAATGGAAACAACTAACAAGAGTAGCATTTTCTATCCACTAATTATTCGTAATATTTATTGTAAATGTACAATTTGATGCATTATGTAAATTTATAGCGAAAGCCAGCATATTTTTTGAAGATGGCTGATTTCCTGAAGAAGAAGGCAATACATCATCGAAAGAAATCGAATGTGCAGGCACAGGCATCAAATCGTCGCCGATCGATATAGACGTGGATGGTTCTAAAATGCACCCGGAAGACGATGTAGTGTTCAAATTGAGAATTTTGTTGGACATTTCTTTTTTTCGATTGGTGGAGTCTTCTAAATACCCCTCTGCAACTGAAGTCGATTTCCATCCTCCTAGGCGTTTGATATTAGTTATACCCACACCACAGTCAGCAAGTAAAGTGGCTGAGGAACGCCTGAAGCTGTGACCAGTGTAAAGCTCTGGATTTTGAAGGCGCAGATATACTGCTATTTCGGAGGGTATCTTTCCTATTGATTGATTGATTCCTATACATTGCACAGTACATTTTCCAATTTTGTAATACAAGAATAAACGACGGTGAGGAGTCTCTTTTGGACGTAAATGTACATAATTTCTGTATACGTTCAAATAATAACCATCATTTGCTTCTTCAGATATCACGAAGGATCTAGAGGAATGATTTTTGGAATCCTTGATATTAACAATTATCAGGTTTTCTTTGTCGTCTATGTCGTCAATGGTGAGTTTTGTCAGCTCTTCTCGTCTGCAAGCACCAGCTAATCCAAAAATGGCTACTAACTTAATCATGAGGTATATGTCACCGGGTGCTTCAGTCATAAATTTTGAAACGTCTTCTTGAGTGAAGATTTTGGCCTTTTTCGGTCGAAAACCGACATTCTGTCTTTTAATGAATGCAATTATTTTGTAAAATTTGCTAATATCCAAATTTTGCTTTACTTTGAATACACTCTTCAACATTGAATATCTTGCCCATAAAGTGTTCGGCTTCCATGTTTTAGACATTTCTAGAAAATAAGCCAAGAATACGTCTTCTTTATTTGGTGTTTTCACTTTTTTATTGTTGCACCATTCAATAAAACTCGTATATTGCTTCTCATACCTTTGTTTAGATTTCGTTGGCAATAACTCTATAAGTTCGCATCTGTAGCTGCTTGCACGATTTCTTGTGGAAGTTCTTCATCAGATGAATAATCCATTGTGGCAATTTCACTGAATCGAAAATTTTATATAAGTAACGCTTTGTCTGTCACTCTGACAATTACAAACAAATTTGTGTATTGATCGGCATGACAACATCAATTGTTACCTACTCGTTATCAGATCAATCAAAGCCCATATATAGGGTGATTTTCATAACAATACATTTTTATTTATCAATATTTGTTCATTTTTTCAATAAATAGTGCAAAATGATGGATGATTTTGAACAAACTCACTTAGAATTGCAACAAAAAAGCTTGAACTTTCATATTTTGTCACCCACCACTTATATTTTACGAGGATATCATATAAATGTTTTTCCCGCACTAGTGTGGGAAAAAATTTCCCGCACTAGTGTGGGAAAACTTTTCCCGCACAACTGTGGAAAAATGACACTTTCCAAACTGAATTGCGTGCGGGTAGAGGGTGAATCACGCACGCTTGTAGGAAAACAAAATTACCGATGGATTTTAAATTTCCCATAAGTTCATGTTGTGTCTTATCACTAGGTATATTACGAACTATAATCCGTAGTCTGATACCCAATACTATTGATATTTCAATAATTTCAGTAATAATTCATTTTGTTTGAAATGTAGGTACTGAAAATATAAAACTAAAACTAAACTAAAACTAAAATAAAAAATTAACCCGTTAGTTACTGGTATACCAGGTGTCCACGGAAAGTGGCTCGCCCTTATATAACGTTTTCAGTTTTGCAGATATTGAAATGACATTTGGAGGATCTGTACGAGACGAAAAACTGCATTTTTTGACAAGTGACTCAGACTCGTGCAAATTCCGGTTTCACTTCAACTTCAATTTTTAAAAATGACACCCAGTATTTTCACCTTTTTTGTCTCCATATGACATTCTGAATACAAGAATGCGTCACTTGTTACTTTTTGTGATATATATATATTTTTTTTATTTTGATATTTTATTTTTTATCTAGAGTGCTATGGATACGTTCAAATTATTGATTTTAGTCCTAAAGTATAGGTATTGGGAAAAATACAACTTTACGGTTTTCGGTTAAAATGCATCTGCTGCTTAAAATTTAATTTTTAATTTATTCCTACACCATTTTATTTTCAAATGACAACATAGTGGCTGGTGGGTCAGAAAAAAAAATTGAAGAATTTGTATACGATACGACTTGAAACTGCAGTTTAACTGAAAATTTTGTGAATTTCATTACGATTATGTTGATACCGCTTCACTGTTTCAGGTTTCAGACAAACTTTCGTTGAAAAATATGAAAATAAAAAATATAAAAATATAAAAATATAAAAATATAAAAATATAAAAATATAAAAATATAAAAATATAAAAATATAAAAATATAAAAATATGAAAATATAAAAATATAAAAATATAAAAATATAAAAATATAAAAATATAAAAATATAAAAATATAAAAATATAAAAATATAAAAATATAAAAATATAAAAATATAAAAATATAAAAATATAAAAATATAAAAATATAAAAATATAAAAATATAAAAATATAAAAATATAAAAATATAAAAATATAAAAATATAAAAATATAAAAATATAAAAATATAAAAATATAAAAATATAAAAATATAAAAATATAAAAATATAAAAATATAAAAATATAAAAATATAAAAATATAAAAATATAAAAATATAAAAATATAAAAATATAAAAATATAAAAATATAAAAATATAAAAATATAAAAATATAAAAATATAAAAATATAAAAATATAAAAATATAAAAATATAAAAATATAAAAATATTTATATTTAAAAATTTAAAAATATAAAGATATGAAAATATATATAATAAAATATTTTGTATTACTTTCGTTTCATTTTTTTATTTGTGTATTCTACATTAATAAAAATTTGGAAGAAATTTGATACATAGATATGAGACAAAATTTCAGATTGACACACATATGAAAACAAAATGGCCGACTTCCAGTTTCACCAGAACAGCCACCAACTTCGATTTTTCAAATGGAACACCATGTACAAATACAAAAAAAATCAAATCAATAATTTTTTTGTGCACAGGAGGCCTTGATCAGGTTAAAATCCATTCTAACTGTCGGAATCAAAAAAGAATTTTGCTATTTGGTTACAGGGAGCACTTGCAATTATTGTTTTCTCTTCAATGGGGTACATTGCACAAGTATCTGTTAGATGTTGAAAAGGGGAACATTCTCCATGAAAATTGAAAAATGAAAAATGTGATTTATTTGTAAGATATAATTCAATTCCCGTCGTGGTATTAGTCATGGGAGTAGTTATTTTCTGACAGGTATTTACCACAATAAGCCTACGTTGTAGGTGTAAATATGGGTCAGAAACGACTATCGTCATTACATGATCTCCCAAACGAACTCTGTGCTTCTTATTCAGATATCTGACTGAATCTCCATTTCTCATATAGATCGCGTTAACTCATGCAGATAAATAACTATATACCCTGTATCTTTTGCAGCGACTTGCCATTTCCAATACTTCAGATCAATTCATTTCAGCAGTTTTCGTTTCCTGTGAACAATCTCCCGCTCGAGGTGGCCAGACTCGAACTTAATTGAGTCCTTGAAACGCTGAATGTCACCCGGTAATGATTTCCTGCAATTCCTGATTACCAAGTACCCGTGCTCGTAGCGAGCTGTGCACAACGCAAACACGTCGCTCTCATCAGGCGGGCCGAGCCGTGGTAGCCAGCCAACCGTCAGCGTCGGTTTTTCTTTCCTGCTACGCCATTTGTCTACTCGTGACTAATAGAATGGCGAGAGAGGTTAAAGTCCTTATACTCTAGTATGCTTTCGAAAGACGCTGTTCAACTTCCGGTTGCCTGCGTACCGTTAGATAGTTTGCGAGGCGAGAAAGAAATGCTTTCCGCGGTCTGACATTACATTCGTATTATCTAAGACTCGATGAATTGTCTTCAGTTACGTCTTCATTGTGAATGAACTTGTCCTGAATGGATCGTTTCGCTTCTGATTCAATTAACACTTAGTTGAGGTCGTCGGCTGAAGATGCAATGTTTTTAACTTAATCTAGTACGATTGGGTTTTGACACGAGGATCGATTGTAGCACCACCAATATTAGTTGTAACCATGATAAACACGAAAAAAAATTGTTTACCAAAATTCCAGGGGTGGAACATATATATATATATATATATATATATATATATATTGTTGTAATAACAATTTATAACTTATTTATATTTATTATTATTATTTATTATTATTATATATATTTTTTTATGAATATTTTTGTAGAAAATTTGTTGTGTTGAAAATGGAATTGTTTTTTTTTATTTTTAGATTTCGCAGGCTAGATACTCACTCCCTTTTCTTTTCTTTCTTTTCAGTTGATATAACAGCTCAGCTCAATCGGTGCGCCAGCATGAAGTACTTCTCAAACAGGGAGAATTCTAGGAGTAGTGTATTTTCCAAAAATGTCAAATTTTTAATAGCAATATATTTTGAATCAAATAAATAAAATTTGTAAATTCAGAATTATTAATTTTTTTAATTTTTTTTTAATTTCAGCTGTTTGGTGAACAAATAAAATAAAAATGTGATAAATTTTCAATTAAAAAAATTCTCTCATATCATAACCTTTCCTATCTTACTCAAAATAACTCATTTTAATAATTTTCCTTTTCTCCTGTTTAAATGAATACTCACGGATGTTTGTTTTGCTGTATCTTGTAATAAAGCGCTTAAACAAATACCATGAATATTCATTCAAATGTATAGTGTGAAGATAGCTCAGTTCCAGTCCAGTTGTGACACTCTGATATAACCTCACTTTATTTTGGAGTATCAAAAGGATAAAACAAGTCAAATTAATTACTATAATTAATTAAAGGCTAGTAAGTGTTCATGGAAAATTTCAGAGTGCACTAATATAGTTTGTACCTTGTAGAAGTTTTTACTGTTGTAAAATTGTTTGAAAATAGTTGCACTGTTGTAACTTGTAACGTTGAACATGCAGTCTGTTACAACTTTACTAAAGGATACTTCTGGATGAATACCTTTTATTACGAAGAAGTCTCTTCAGATATGTGGTTGGAACCAGAAACCCACCCAGCTTGCAAAAAAAAATCGAGTTATTCTGATTTATTATTGATGGATCACTGCTCTCCTTCCTGTTTCGGCTTGGAACCTGAATAATTCTCTTGACTATTCGGATCCTACTCTGAAAACCTGCCAAACTCGCAAAAACGGTGAGTTGCTCAGCTTTATTTTGTTGAATCAATGTTACTCCTGGGGTTTTAGCATGCAATTTATATCATTTTCCTGTTTTTTCGGAACTTTTTCACAAAATTTCCTCCGCTTTCATCAATGCCGGTCTCTATCCACAAAACCTCTTCAAATTTTTAGTTGTCACTCAAGTGTTATTTTCCACTTTTTCACATTTATATTAATAATAGGTACTAAATCAACTTATTCTAATTAATTGCATTATACAAACGTTTTTATTCACATTTCTATTCTCTTTGAACTATCCTTTCTTTTCCAAATTCTATTACCTTCTTCAATAAACATTCCTATTCCATTTTAATAGTTGGCTATCCCAAAATTCATGATATAAATTCATACTGGATGATACTTTTGTATTATTATTCATCATTTATAATTTCTTTTAAAATATTTTTTTTTTTTTAATTTCATTTTCTTTTTTGAATAATTAAAATAGGTATAACAATATTTTTTTAATTTCTTTTCTCCTTTCAGCCAGTATGTGCTGTTACAAAGTGGTATTAGTGAGAAACGTAGACTCTACTGGTAATCCTTATTAAGTGGGAAAAAGTTGTTCTTTTGCTGTTTCAACTAGTTTTAGCTGGGTGTTTCCAATTGATATTGTTGCTGTAGGAATCTTTAAATTAAAGATATAGTATCTGCATATTTTTTTTACATATTCATAAGGATTTTAATAAATAAAATCTATTCCATTTACTCACTACTTGTTTTCATAACAATATATATATATTTTCGTTTAAAAATAAATAAATAAATTTTTGTTCTAATTTTGGAAAGTATATGATTCATCGGAAAAACAACTCAACAAGGTGAAAGACAATTCAATTCTGGACAAAAATTATTGCCAGCATTTTCTTATGGAACATTCAGGTTCACGCTTACCTCCGCTGAAAATTCTGGCGTAACCGAATATTTGATTGGTCATAACTCTGTTGAAAATAATCGGAGAAGAAAAAGGAAAACATCATATCGTTTCTGAAGACTCCTACCTTCTCATGCAAACATAATATGAGAGTATTTGTGTACCTAAAATGTTTTTTTGTACAACTGACATTAAAAATGACGTTTTTAATTCATTGACACATGAACTAAAAACTGACGTTTTCACAAAATCACTTTTAACACTAGTGTTAAAAGTACTTTTAACACTAGTGTTAAAAGTAAAATGACAGATGAGATGATGGATACTCAGTAATATAGATCTCTCTAATAGAAACACTTTAATCAGATATTAATACTATTATAACAATCAGAATCAAAATTACTTATAAATATGTATTTGGCAATTTGTACAATTTGTGATATTAACTGACGAAGTAACTGCAGAAGCTTCGTCGCCAATCAATGATGGTGCTATTATTGAAGTGGGATGATCAAATAATGCTGGGAGAGAACTAGAACTTATACCAGGAAACATTTTATCAGCTATTTTATTTTTATTTTCAATGGAATCCTCGATATAACCCTCAGCTACACTTGAGGACTTCCACCCGCCATGTCGTTTTATTGTAGTCAAATTTGCTCCTGAATTCGCTAACAGAGATGCTGAAGATCTTCGAAAGCAATGGCCGGTAAACTGCTGCGGATCTGGTAATTTCAGAAATTCAGCAATAGTGGAAGGCATCTTCCCAAAAGTATTTATTCCAACTGGTTGAATAGTGCATTTGTAGTTAGAGTAATTCAGGAAAAATCGACGGTGAGTAACAGAAGTTGGGCGTAATACAGCATATTCACGGTAATAATTCACGTAGTGTCCAACGATGCAAAAACTTCTTTGAATGTTGGTTTTGGTATCCGAAATATGAATTAGTAATGACTGTATAGTTTCTTCAATGTCATCTACGCTCAATTTGCAGAGTTCTTCACGACGGCACGCTCCAAATAATCCAAAAATGGTTGCCACTTTAATCATAAGATATTTGGTATCGGGAGCTTCATTTAAAAATCTGTCAATCTGTTCCCTTGTCAGAATTTTCGATTTTTTCGGACGGTATCCGACACTTTTTCGTTTCAAAAATGCGACTAATTTATGGTATTTACTTATATCCACGTTTTCCTTGATTTTCAGTTCAGCTTTTATCATAGAGAATTTAGACCACAGTGTTGATGATTTCCATAACTTCGATTTTTCTTCGAAATAAACTAAAAGTACGCTTTCGCTGAACTTGCCTTCAACTTTCTTCAGTTGACTCCATTCGATGAATCCATTATAAGCAATATCATATTGTTGCCGTGATTTTTCAGGCAACAGATCTAAAGTTGCTCTGTTTGCAGCTTCTTGAATTTCTGGTGGAAGAAAATCATCTGAATCATCCATTCCAACTTCCATTATATTTATATTTGCAACAGTAATAGCTACGAACACAAAGAAGCTAGGATCGTTTATTAATTTGTGGTAACTAATAAACAACAATTATTAGGCAGTTGTTTTTTACCTGCCTGTCATGCTTGCAATTTAGATTTGAAATACAAAATATGGTTGTCAATTATAAAGTCCATGTAGCTAGATCCGTAGAGCATCTGACTTGTAATCCAAAGATCGTGTGTTCGAATCCTTATGGATCTTATTTTTTTTTTGTTTTTTCTTACTAGCAGTAACTGTTGAACAAAAAATTTTGTATGATACATTTGTTAAAAGTGATTTTATTTTGCTCGTGGGGTTGCTCCACTCGCTAACGCTCGTTTCGCAATATTCCCCACTCACAAAATAAAATGCCACTTTTAACACTTGTATCATAAATAACTATTTTGGGTTTCACCCCTGATATTTTGGTAAGTAAACAATTTTTTTTAATATATGGTGTCAAGAAGTCATGTGCCGAGTTCCAAAGTGCTACGATTCATTCTTCACTTGTGGCTTACAGTTTGTCTGTATGGTTACTGTCCTACTCAGCAGTTTGCTAATCCAAAGAGCCCTTTTTCCTGAAGTTAGATGAAATAGAAGGCGTCAACGTATCTTTCCAGCCTTGTTCTTTCAGCGAACACCAGTGATGAGAAAACATCCAAATTCCCCTCAAGCCTACATGTCGAGTATTAATCTGAAACTTTGTCTAATTTACAGCGTGACCCAGGGGTGCTTGGAAGCTCCATAACTTTTTTTTACTCAAGTTTTCAGCTCGATTTATTTCAAACGGTAGGTGTGACAATGAGGCACATTCTGAACCAATTACCTACTATCCACATACAAGATATCCCAAAATAAAATACAAAACTAATAACTTCCTTTCTTGCTCTCCCAGTCATAAGATTTTTGCACACTTTCAGGTCTATTCCCAAAATTATTGCAACTTCGAAACCATTCCGGAACATCTTCAAAATAAGTTTTTCAACAGCAGATTTAATAAAATATACATTTTGGCAAGAAAGCGTATATGTGTGTATCCTGGGTTTCAATGTACAATAAACGGAAACTGTCAGTTCTGATGACAATTAGTTATTGAATCAATTCAAGAGTAATAATACTCTACCTCCCGCTATTCAAGTCGAAAATTCTACCAGACTATTAAAAAAAAAAGTGATTGAGTATATGAAATCTATCACAAGATCGGATTTACATGAATTGATAGACTGAAATATAATTCAAATAGCCCTCAAAATCAGTGCGGTGCAATAATATTTTAGCATATTGTACTTCTATGTATATCTCTAAATGGTCTAGTATCTAATTCAAAACTATTTTAACATTATAATATTTTACAGTTTGTTATCTCATATTTAAATTATATCTTAAATTCGTTCCATTTTTTTTACAATTTTTACTGAATAAAGACACCAAAGTCTATGAGAGTTTATAATTGTAATATTCGTCTCCTGTATTTGTAATTTAATATACCAAGTTACAGTTTCACAAACAGGTGTGAGCCTCTGTGAGTTTTTTTGTTATATTGAACATATCCGTTATAATCCGTTTGAGTATGTGTATATATATTATCTGTTTTTTTATATGTGTATGTATAATTTAATGTTTTAAAATTAGTATTAAAAAGTATATTCACTCTCCTCACAAACAGGTGTAAGCCTCTGTGAGTTTCTGTTGTTTATTTTGAACATATGTCCTCTGTATTTTATATGATATATTTTATTTCTACAAAATAAACTTCTATTCTATTCTATTCTATTCTAATTGAATTTTTTGAAAATAATTGATAAGAACATATTGTAGAAGATAACTTATTCTAGATTGCAAAAAATTTAAATGTACTTACCTACTACTACATTACTCATTTCTAAGCATTTTAAAGAATTTGAATATTTTTTCAGGAAGAGCCCAAATTTTCCTACCAAAAGCATACCCTCCTTTTTGGATTCGCCACTGAATTGTCGATATGAAGCACCTGGGTTTCTTGGACTTATCTGCAATGGTTTCAAAACCATTGACTCCTGGTCGGCTAGGTTCGAATCCTCAGCGACTTCAGATTTTTATCTGATGGCCCGAGAAAGTGCTAGGAATCGCACGATAAAAGGTAAGACCTCGTTAATCCTTGGCTCGCACAAGTTTCAACTTTTGAGGGCTGCGGTTCGTAAGGGGACGACAGCTGGTTAACGGAAAAAACAATTTTAACAATTTTAACAAATTTTTTTTTTTATTTATTTCAATTTATTAGTAAATCTATCATTGTTATATTTTTGTTAACCACTCCACACGTCCATAGGATAAGTGATTATAATATTATTATTATATGTCATAATAGCTCCGTGTATAGATTCGCTGTTTTTTTTTATTTCCGTCAACCGGCTGCAAGCAACCCTGAGGAGTGTTCTGGTTGGTTTTCAGATTTTGCGTGGTCTTCTTTGGTTTAAATCTCCAAACGTTTCGACTGCAACTGCGGCAGACATCTTCAGTTGCGTGGTCGGAATACTCTTCTTGGCGTATCAACTGAAATTGAAGCTCCCGTTCCTGTCACATCATTTATAATGCTGTTTTGGAAAAGGGTCTAGCCGTACCATTCTACTTTTGATCCCGCAGTTCCGTAGAAGCGGGGTGAACCGTCAAATATGGCTGCTCCATGCCTGTTCTTTCTGAATTTGGGATGCAAACTAATTCACGCATTTTCGACTGACTTGCAAGCTAGGTTAGCTTGCTCAGGTTAGGTTTGTGTGTCAATTGCGAGCGAAAAAACAAATTCACGCAGTTTAAACTCAGTTTGCCTTCTTATGTTTTGTCATCTAAACACCCCGCCACACCGCCATTGAATGACCCACTTGGTCAATTACATTATTTTAATTCGTGTTGTGCGCATGCGGAACTGCGTGATCAAAAGTAGAATTGGTACGGCTAGACGCTCGTCTGTTTTGGCGTGCACTTTCTGCGATTGGGTGACTTGGTTTTTTTTTGGCGAAACTAAGCCATATGCCGATTTCATCTGCAAAATGATTTGATCTTTCATGATGATTTTTGTCAGTCCGATGAATACAATGTGCGGTTTTGATTAGTTGTGCACTTGCAATTTTATTTCGCTTAGTGCGGTTCTTACACCGAGAGAAAAGATTCTTCATATTTAATAAAATTTATTTGTATTCAACAAATATCTATTTATAATAGTGCCGAAGTTCGGTTGAAACATATGAAAAGTTGAAATTCTGAAAATAAAATATTTATTTTTTACAATATATATACATTTGAATTTAAAAAGTATTTATTATTTATAAAATATCCCAAGCTGAGTGGTAATAAACTTGAGAATCAGTAAATTATACTGGCTTGTTCTGAAATATTTGTTGTATGTAATATTAAAATATCTGTTACTTTCAGAATGTATCTATTTGTTATTATACAGAGTGAGCTTTCTTGGAATATGTTATCAATTATCATGAAAATTGATATGTTTGCAGCAAAACTACAAAGATTTGATATGAATTAAAAATATTGTCTTGACCAAGAATATTTATTGGTGTACAATATTCACCGAATTCATTAGAAACAAAACGATATATACTTGAATATATTTTTTTGTTTCTATGGAGAATTTCCATATTTTCCTTCAATTTACCTTTTTTGATTGCCATAAGTATGATTTATAGATATTTAACCTATAGCTATGTAATATATTGCAATTGAAAAAAAATCACTCATTTTGATTAGTATACTAAAACTGAAAAAGTACCTAACATGATTTATAAATCAGTGGAGTCTGCAATCTGTAACGTTTTTCAGTGGTCTCAAATTACGGTGCAGGGATATAAATAACAAAAAAAAAACAAATTCATTGAAAATACACATTTTATTGACAAAACTAACAAAAATGGAAAAAATGAGGACACATTAAATCATGGAAAAGTCAATTATGTCGAAGAATTGCGAAATAAATGAAAGAAGTTATAAAATAGTATTAAGTACTACGGTTTTGAAAGAAATGTGGTACGATATATCAGTAAATGCCGTTTATTACCTTTCCGTTCATTGGCACCATAAATTTTTCAACGTGACAATGATTAAACATTCACTGACGTAACGTACGTATTTATTGATACAATGTATTCAGGTTCATTGAGATCAAATATGAACATTTTTTCCATCTATGAACAGGTATTATGAAGGATTACTTGAACACAATGAGATTCTTTGAAAATAACTCGATTTGGATCGTAACGGATATTGCATGATTGGGGGGAGGGGGAAATGTGACCATGCAAAATTATCAGATGCATGGGCACGAAGAATTTTTTGTCTGGCATTGCTTCCGAAGTCATAGTAATAAACGGAGAGTAAAAAAATCAGCTGCTATTGCTGCTAGAGTATTTTGCTAGGTAATTTTAATTTCTTTCAAGTATAGGTATATACCGTTAATTTCTGTTTTTCTTTTTTTCTTCTTCTTCTTTATCTTATGAAGCCGGTTCTGCCCTGAGCATTTGATGAACAATAACTCATTCCGGCCGATATGAAAATAGCGCATTTATCCTCAGAATCGCCAATAAACCCATTGATTAAGTCATAAATAAGGCTTGTACAATAGTACGTATTAGCATACAATGTAGCATTGAACTTGTTATTGACATGAATCATATTCAAAGATGACTAGATTCGTTAGGAGATGCTGGATGCATTTGTGTGGTACTGCGATACAGCCGTATATTTATTCTCGGTAAATTTGCATCACGCTGAGGTGCAGTTATGTAAATATGTGAGCGGTGATGTTTACAGATAACTTTTTTGTAATAAAAAATAGTAACGAGTCTCTAATTGTTGGCATTTGAATAGATGGTAGATGAAATCATCGAAAGGTATTAAGTCGGCACCATTGCCAACTCCGTTATTATTGATGCTATACGAATTCGGTTAAATGGGCAAACTAGTAGCATTTTTAATGGCCTTCTCGACGCCGAAAACAAAAAAAAAATGACAGTCGCGTTTTCGAAATATTTCATGAAATGATATTTTTTTAAATGGAACACTCTATATTTTATCATGCATTTCGACTCGTAACTACATTCTCAATAACAAAGCTCCCATGACTTTTTTTCCTAAAGTTGAAAATAAGTCAGTTTTGTCAATAGGAAACATTTATAAATATCGGATTTGATAAAGCGCTATAAAATATCGAGTAAATGTTGAAAAACACCGCCTTCTGTTTGGTCTAGATGCTAAGGCTCCTTCACCTCACGCTGGCGACCCGTGTTCAAATCGTGGTCGAGCCATTTTTTTTTATGTGTTAGAGATATGGATTGTATTGCCAGTAATTTGGATACCGACTTTGGCTATATCTATTAAAAATTGTCAGAATTGTACATTTAATTTTAATCTAGTAAATAATAAAAGAAATGAATATTATTATAAGGTAATCAATGATCAATAAAGTACGAGTGTATTGTCTGTATCTGAGATCTGCGTTTCTCGAAAAAATATTGTGTATATTTCGAGCACAAAGTGTAATTGCTGCTTTCCAAAGATTACCGCGCTCTGCTTCGCGTCACGCGGTAACTCTCTTTGTTCGAGCGGCAATCCATCACTTTGCGCTCTAAATACACAAATAGCTATTTCCAACCGCATTAATATGACGTCCCAGCATTTTCTGTTCTGTACAAAAACGGCTTCAAAGTTATCATTATGGCCAAAACAAAGAAATGTTTTGTACTAGTGAAAAAAAAAACATTTCCACATAAGTCGCTCATTTTCAACTTTAGGAAAAAAAGTCATAGGAGCTTTCTTATTGAGAATGTAGTTACGAGTCGAAATGCATGATAAAATATAGAGTGTTCCATTTAAAAAAATATCATTTTATGAAATATTTCGAAAACGCGACTGTCATTTTTTTTGTTTTCGGCGTCGAGAAGACCATTAAAAATGCTACTAATTTGCCCCTTTAACCGAATTCGTAGCATCAATAATAACGGAGTTGGCAATGGTGCCGACTCAATTTGGAACACCCTGTATACAGAGTTTGAGAAAAAACAAAAAAAAATCTTAATTTTTCGTTTTTTTTTTCCAAGGTTCACATTCTGAGATATATTTTCGAAAATAATTATATAATTCACAAGAGAAATAGGAAACAAGGGAGTGTTACAGATTGAGTCAGTCTAGTGTGTCCAGAAGTTTGAAAAAACATTAATTCACGGTGATACCCACATAACACACGATATCCTATGGACGTCCAATACATGTCCAATTCATATAGGAATATCTGTGGATCAATTTTGGATATCCATAGGATATCCAAAACACATCCAAATAGGGATTATTTCCTTGGATATGCGAAGAATATCCATAGAATATCCTTTTAAGAAATCCTCTACGAATATCTTATGGATATCCATCACTTACATTAATTGTAGAAAAAGATTATAAATTTAGTTCTTATTTTGGGTCCTGTATGGTGTCGAATTCGAAAAGTGTATGTTCAACCGTTTCAACGGTTAGTAGTATTTGAATTTTAAGTTTTTTCGTTGAGATTTTTCATTTCAATTGGGTAAGATTTTTTTTGGGAAAGCAGTGCGTATTCGCTGTACGGGCTCGATCCCCAGGCAGGCCAAGATTTTTTTCAGTTTCAGATATAAATCTGAGTGATTGAATCTTGTTGCTGGCTGGGGATAATCCTCCACGATTCATTGTTGCGTTAATAATTAACAGTGCTGCTCCTAAGGTGGCGCATGCAGTAAGTAACAAGGCCTACCCAGAACACATTATATCCATAGTAATTAGACCATAAGGTCTGTTTGGATATGAATATAAAACGTGTGGAAAAGTTCTAACCTAAAAATCAAAAAATTCGAGCTCATATTCAATATTAGTTCAATATTTCCTATCGTTATAGAAAGATAAGATATGCCAAGGAACGTGTACTCAATAAAATTAAAAAAAAAACAAACGAGAGCTGGAGACAATTGTAAGAATATATCGGAAGTAGACCCGATAGATACTCGATGAAGTACGAAATGTCAAAATAGATGCTAATAGAACTACTCTACCAAACATTTATGATCCATATGACTTTCCAAGATGTTTCTATTGACTCCGAACAATCGTTGGGGGTCCTGCTAAAAGTATATCTGTCTGA
Organism: Chrysolina haemoptera; assembly: GCA_958298965.1. Lineage (NCBI taxonomy): Eukaryota > Metazoa > Arthropoda > Insecta > Coleoptera > Chrysomelidae > Chrysolina > Chrysolina haemoptera. The sequence continues at coordinate 25,178,612 of OY282597.1, read as the reverse complement.
AAAAGACCAGTTTAAGGCTGCTGTGAGTATTCATTTGAATTTTGACCGGACATAACTTTTCAAGTTACAGAAATTTCAAAAATAGGTGCTGCATCATATAATTTCACAAAAGAATGCCTCTCCTCAATAATCACGAATGGTTTTTCTTCGCAGTTCAGTTGGCAAGGAGCGAAAGGCAGATTGAAGGTAGCAGAACCTCATCTGCTTGGTAAGGAATATTATTGAATGTTATATAATTATTTTTTTTATGCTTATTTTAGAAGCTGCCAAAGTCAACACAATATCTCATGAAAGTCTCCCGAACAAGCTAATAAGGCTTGGACGAGGAGGAGGAGATATGTCTCGTCTACAGAGGAAGCCGATGCTAGTATATTGTTCCAATAAGATATTGTTACAGACCTGAAGTTTGATAAAGACTTCTCGAATTGTTCGAGATCCTTCGATGAATTAGATGGAAAAATCTAGAAGCACTAACTTTTGTTCTGGATCAATCGTCGAACATTCTATTTGTGTTCTATTGATTTCTTAAGTTTTCTAGAACTTTATTTGTATATAAAAGTGATGCATTTGTTAGATGAAGGAAGTTAGTTAGGAAGTTACTCTGAGTTACCTTGGATACAAGTATTTTGACAGTGACTTGTATCACAGTGTTGTCAAGTGAAGTTGGAATAATAAAGGCGAGTTCATACCAGAGTACACTTATTTTTGAACCCGAAGACGCAACAATTGGTGACAGCGGCGGAATAAGTGTTACTGAAGAAAGAAAAGTAAGGCAGTTTTCCAGTATTTGATGGTGAATACTCGAGCAAATAATTACGACGAGATGGCGACATCAGCAGATATCCTTGAGTTTTTAAGGGAACAAGAAGCCAAACGAAAACAAGAACAAGAGGAACAAGAAGCCAAACGAAAACAAGAACAAGAGGAACAGGAGGCGCGGTTAGTCCAGCAGTTACAACAACAACATGTTGATATTCTGCAACGTATTAGTCACAGTCAAAAGTGCTTCCAGAATGAAATCACCGAAGTAGTACAAGAGGTCAGAGGAGAAGTTCAAGAGGTTAAAGGTGAAGTTCAAGAAGTCAGAGGTGGAGTCCAGGGAGTCAACAGAAGGGTCCAAGACGTCGAAAATGAACTGTCCAAAATAGATGAACGGGTGGCACGAGAGGTGAACAAGAAATTCAACGAAGAAGTGGATAGGATCAAGGAGAGGTTGGAAACGCTACACCTTCCACACAAGCCTGCACCCTCTGAGGAAATCTCCCCCACCAGCGAAAGGCCATCCTCACTGACAACTCCGATAAGGCCTACACAAGTGAAAATTTTGAAGCCTCCAACATTCGATGGGCAATCCTCGTGGCCCATGTATAGACGTCAATTTGAAGCGGCAGCAAACGCAAACGGCTGGTCCGAGGAGGAAATGGCCACCTCTCTAGTCCTGTGTCTACGAGGACAAGCATTGGACATCCTTCAGAACATCCCCGAGAGTAATCAGAAGGAATATTCAAGAATCGTTGAAGCTTTGGAAATCAGATATGGACAGCAATATCTCAAACAAGTATTTCAGAGCCAAATAAAGAGTCGATACCAAAAATCCAACGAAACCCTACAGGAGTATGGAGCCGACGTAGAGCGACTCATTAATTTGGCATACCCACAAGCACCAAAGGAGTTCATAGAACAAATTGGGGTGCAGACTTTCATCGATGGTTTGAGAGATACTGACATGCAGCAAGCCCTTCGACTAGGACGACTTCAAACCATAAGCGCAGCACTAATAGCATCTTTGGAGTTCGAGGCCGCGAAAAACGCATCAAGAAATACGAGGCCCAAGTTACGTGAAGTTAAATTCAACGAGGATTCTCCTACAAGCGAGGCGCTATTGAAGAAAATATTGGACTCCATAACAGCATTAAGCAACCAAGTGCATTCCCCAGAAGACAGGAAGAGGCGCTGCTATAACTGTGGGAAAAGCGGCCATCTACAGAGGAGTTGCTGGGAGAGATCGAGATCCAGAAGTCCAAAAAGAAAGAGGTCGTCATCAACGAGTAACGAAGAGAGATCGAGATCTCCGAGCCCAGGAACAGAGCAACGTGGGCGATATACCAGAGGAGCCTTCAGGAGATCGACTACGCCAGAAAGAAGACCTCAAACGTCTGAAAGAGGACTTGCTTCCAACCAGGAAAACCAGAATTAGTCGACACTAGGGGGCGCGTGGCGACTTTCAGTGTTCAAAGCCCCAAGATCCATATATCGTCATTGAAGAAAAATGGCCAAAGTCTACTAATACAAGGCTATTTAGAAGATCGGAAATGCACCTTCACTATTGATACAGGAGCTTCGAGATCAGTCGTTCGCCCAGACCTCATACAAGAATCTGTGAAGCCGATGAAAAGGAATATGGTTTTGGAAACGGCAACGGGACAAACCGCACCAGTCATTGGGGAAACACTTGTACACATCCAGATAGGACCTATTACCATGGAACATTCTATGTTGGTTGCGGAAATAAGGGATGAATGTGTTTTGGGTCTGGACATCATGGAGAAAAACGACTTCATCCTTAACATCAGACAGAAAATTTTGCGGATTGGCAATGAAGAAATCTTCCTGAGCAGATACAATGAGAAAATCCAACCAATTAAGATTTATGTTGACGAAGACATCCACATTCCGAAAAACTCCGAAACCATCATCATGGCCAGAATGGATAAAGAACCTGGAGATTTGAGCACTGGAATAATTGAAAATGATGAATACCGCCAAGATGGAATTTTAATTGCCCGATGTCTTGTGAACACAGAACAACTAATTCCTGTCAGGGTTGCCAATACTTCGGAAAATAAAGTCCTTCTGAAGAAAAACGACCAATTGGGATTCTGCAAACCTGTCACTCGAGTTATCAATTGTGAAAACCACACTCAGGTACTGCGAAGAAATACCACTAACACCGATCAGAGAACAATAGACAAAATGATGGAATCCACGGAACATTTAACTATGGAAGAAAAGCAGAAGGCCAAAGAGTTTCTTGATAGCCATCGCAACATTTTCTCGACAGAGACTTCGACGGGACGTACCAGTCTAGTTCAACATCGCATCAACACCGGCGATGCCCGACCAATCCGACAGGCTCCGAGGAGATTACCGTTTGCCAAACAGAGAGAGGTAGCAGACATGATAAACAACATGATGGAGGATGACATAATTGAAGAAACCACAAGCCCATGGTCCTCACCGGTAGTATTGGTAACTAAAAAGGATGGATCAACCCGATTCTGCGTGGACTATCGTCGATTGAATGACGTAACGATGAAGGATAGCTACCCATTACCAAGAATTGATGATACACTAAACACATTATCCGGTTCCAAATGGTTTTCAACGTTGGACCTGAAAAGCGGGTATTGGCAAGTGGAAGTTCATCCTGATGATAGAGGAAAAACAGCGTTCTCTACCGGACAAGGGCTGTACCAATTCAAAGTTCTTCCGTTCGGATTATGTAATGCTCCCGCCACCTTTGAGAGACTTATGGAACTAGTATTGAGAGGTTTGACATGGAAAATTTGTCTAGTCTACTTGGATGACGTCATAGTAATGGGAAGGACGTTTGACGAACACCTGGATAATTTGGAAGAAGTATTTTTGAGGTTAGAAAATGCTAACCTGCAACTGAACCCAAAGAAGTGTTATTTATTTCAAAAAGAAGTTAATTTTTTAGGCCATGTCATCTCGGCCGAAGGAATTAAGACCGATCCTGCTAAAATCGAGGCTGTTAGGAGTTGGCCACGTCCTAGGGATAAACATGAAGTAAGAAGTTTTCTGGGGCTATGTACCTACTACAGGAAGTTTGTTCAAGACTTTGGTAAAATTGCCAAGCCACTCCACCGCTTAACTGAGAACAACGTTCAGTTTGATTGGAGCCCTGATTGCCAACAGTCGTTCACTGAACTGAAGAAGAAATTGACAACTGCGCCTATTTTGGCTTACCCACGAGAACAAGGCACTTTCATTTTGGACTGTGATGCGTCTCAGCAAGGCATTGGATCAGTTTTATCCCAAGAACAGGATGGCGAAGAGAAAGTAATAGCCTACTTTAGTAAAACTCTAGGCAGAGCCGAAAAGAATTACTGCGTTACAAGAAAGGAGCTTCTATCGATAATCAAAGCCATTGAACATTTCCATACCTTCCTCTATGGCAGACGTTTTCTCGTAAGAACTGACCACAGCGCTTTGCAGTGGATAATGAACTTCAAGAAACCTGAGGGTCAGATTGCGAGATGGCTAGAGAGACTCCAACAATACGACTTCAAAGTTATTCATCGCAGTGGCAGGAAACACAGAAATGCAGACACATTATCCAGACGTCCATGCTTGGAACAGCAATGCCGATATTGCCAGAAACTCGAAAACAAAGAAGTCAATTTTTACAATGATGAACATTGCAAGGAAATTCTGCAAGTTACCACCGTAAGAGTGGAGTCTGAAGAATCTGATTTATGGACCACAGAAGATATGAGGAAGAATCAGAAGAAAGACAACAATTTAAAGTTAGTTCTAAGCTGGCTAAAAAATGGAGTTAGACCTGAGTGGCAGGAAGTATCCAAGTTTGGTGCAGTTGCCAAGGGATACTGGGCTCAATGGGATTCCCTATGTCTTCGTGATGGCCTATTGCATCGCAAATGGGAGAGCCCAGATGGAGCAACTGTGGTGTACCAACTGGTCCTGCCGAAAGCACTTACTAAAGATGTGCTCGAGCAACTTCATAGTAGTCGTGCAGGTGGACACTTCGGAATCAAGAGGACCCTTGCTAGAATTCGAGAACGATTCTATTGGGTGAATTGTCGTCGTGATGTAGAATAATGGTGCAGAAGATGTGACCTATGCTCTTCAAAGAAGGGACCCAAAACTAGAAGTCGAGGGAAAATGGCTCAGTATCTTTCTGGTGAACCATTCGAAAGAGTAGCAGTTGACATTCTTGGGCCGTTTCCTGTTACCGAGCAAGGAAATAAATACTTGATGGTAGCCATGGACTATTTCTCCAAGTGGCCTGAAGTTGTGCCCATTCCAAACCAGGAGGCAAAGACCGTTGCAAAGGCCTTCATAGAAAATGTAATAGCCAGACATGGAGTCCCACTAGAATTACATTCTGATCAAGGACGAAACTTCGAATCTGAATTATGGCAGGAAATGATGAACATTCTAGGTGTGAAGAAGACTCGTACCACAGCCCTACATCCACAATCAGATGGTATGGTTGAACGACATAATAAAACCATCAGTCAGTATCTGTCGATGTTCATCTCCAAAAATCAAAAGGATTGGGATGAGTTGGTACCACTATTTCTCCTATCCTATCGAAGTTCCCAGCATGAGTCTACCGGATATACTCCTTCAATGTTGATCACTGGGCGAGAAATGAAACTACCATGCGATCTGTTGTTTGGAATGCCACCTAGAAGTACAGAGGACAAAGTCCTACCAGAATATGTCCAAGAGTTGAGAGAAAGACTGGACCAAGTTTATGAATTCTGCAGACGTCGTCTTCAAATCTCCAGTGATAAAATGAAAAAGAGGTTCGACAGGAAGAGTCCAGGGACTATGTTTGAGCCAGGTGATGCCGTTTGGCTATACCAACCTCAGAGAAAGAAAGGAAAATGCCCCAAGCTACAGAGAAATTGGACAGGACCCTATGTCATCATAAAGAAGATCAACGACTTGGTATACCGCATCCAGCTCAACCCAAGGAGTAAACCCAAAGTTGTTCACATCGAGAGGTTAGCAGAATACCGAGGCCACGATCCCCCAAATTGGTTCCAGAGGAACAGCCAAAATGGTGATGGTGTTATCCGGGACGGAATAACCTAAAGGAGGAGGCAGTGTTACAGACCTGAAGTTTGATAAAGACTTCTCGAATTGTTCGAGATCCTTCGATGAATTAGATGGAAAAATCTAGAAGCACTAACTTTTGTTCTGGATCAATCGTCGAACATTCTATTTGTGTTCTATTGATTTCTTAAGTTTTCTAGAACTTTATTTGTATATAAAAGTGATGCATTTGTTAGATGAAGGAAGTTAGTTAGGAAGTTACTCTGAGTTACCTTGGATACAAGTATTTTGACAGTGACTTGTATCACAGTGTTGTCAAGTGAAGTTGGAATAATAAAGGCGAGTTCATACCAGTGTACACTTATTTTTGAACCCGAAGACGCAACAATATTTTTCATTTAAAAGGAATTTACCTACCAAAGCATGCATATTTTATATGGAATAATATTTGTTTTTTACTCATGAATATATGTTTATTGAGAAATTTTTTGTATGTTTGATTTTGTCTCTAGACTCCAATTCATGCTTTGATTGTTTTCCAAAAAAATGTCAGACTACCTTTCCCTGATGTTCTTTGTGAATATCAGGTTTTCATTTACTTATCACTCACTTAACGTCCATAAGATATCCATCATGGACGTTTCAAAAGATATCCATTGGATAAAAACTGGACGTCCTTAGGATATCCAAAATATCCTGAATGGATATCCATCGAACATCTATCGGATATCCAGGTGTTGTATGACAGATTTCCAAAGGTTAGTTGTACGTCTGTAAGCAATGGAAAAAGTTATTGAAGAAGATGATTTTTTTTAAATAATTTACTGTTTACCGACTAATCAACTTCACATGATATTGGACTAATTAACCGTCATAATTACTACTATTATGATACTGATGATCGCTACATATTCCACACTATAGATCATCGAAACTGGTTGAGCATTATTGTCCACAGAGGAATTACTGACGATTGGCCTGTATTTCTCTCAGGGTCATTGGAAATGGCGTAAACTTCTAACATTTTATAAAGATACTATCGGTCTCGGTAGACGTTGTCCTGTTTATTATATCTTTGTTTTGCCGACCCTTCAATGTTATTATCGAACTAATTTTATGGCGAAGTCGCGGGAGCAGATGCTACATTCAACTTATATACAGGGTGTAACATAAGTGCGTTAAAATATTGAAGTGACGTATTCCTGAGACAATTTTAAGAAAAAAAGTCTAAATAAACCGGGGTTTTTTTGACGTGGGAAATCATAATTTGGTATCAATTTTCATGTAACATCTAGAGGGCGCTGCGTACGCTGTCATTATTCACTTCAAATTGCCCTAACATTTTTCACAGTAAACTTTTGGTACTTTTCATGAAAAAACCTCATACCCACACCTTTTCCACGTAAAAAAGGGACACTTCCTTAACAACGCTGGAGGTGATCGTTTTCGAGATATTTACAATTTTCTATATTGATGCATGTTACTTAGCTCCTAGGGCGCTAAGTGAAGTTTGCTGAGAACATTACAAAAACTAAGTATGTGGTAGATCTCGTCAAAATAAACAACTTTTTTCCCATAAAATGTTTATCGGAAAATGATTCGTTTTCGAGATACAGATTGTTGAAATGTTTCTAAGCAACTTCACTTGGAGCTAAGTAACATGTATCGATATAGAAAATTGTAAATATCTCGAAAAAGATCACCTCCATCGTTGTTGAGGAAGTAAACTTTTTTTGGAAAAGGTGTGGGAATAAGATTTTTTCATGAAAAATACCAAAAGTTTACTGTCAAAAATGTTAGGGTGATTTGAAATAAATAATGACAGCGTACGCAGCGCCCTCTAGATGTTACATGAAAAATAATACGAAATTATGATTTCCCACGTCAAAAAAACCAAATTTCGTGCAAATAACTTATTTTTTACAAAAGTTATTTTTGAAAAGCGTGCAAAAAAATTCAATTTCAGTACCCTGTATGTCACAAGTTTATTTAGACTTTTTTCTTAAAATTGTCTCAGGAATACGTCACTTGAATATTTTAACTTACTCATGTTATAAAAATATAACTTAAGAAACATTTTGTAGTGGACCGAATTGTGAATCTAAACCAATTCTCGAATATCATATTTGCGCTTATACAGTGTCACACATAAAGTTCGCCACATATGGAAGTTTTTTTTTAAAGGATATAATGAAAATTTGACTCGGCACTTAGTTTTTGATTGAAAAATGAATGAAAAACAGCCTCTTTTGTTTTGTCACGTGCTACTCTAAACCTGTCGAATTTGACATTTTTTGCAAAAATCATCAAAAAATCAAGTTTTTTGGAAATTTTGAAAAATGCTATATAAAAAAGTTGCTCGGTTTCCACTTTTATACCTTTTCCAGTTTTTTCATTTCATTATTAAACTGATTCGTATTTTCGTTGTATGGACGTTAATATGTTCAGCAACGAATGAACGTATTTCTCTTCATTCTTAATATACTCGTATTCCTTTTTTAACAGATTTGTATCCCGTTACCTGCAGATGATGATGATGATTTGATTCCTGGATATATCATATATCAAAAGAAACAGCCTTCTCCATTGCACTTTTTTTCTTGCCCTAGAGGGTTGAATGTCTAACGCCAATTATGGGACATAATAGAGAGTTATTGCACATCATTTGGGCTATACGGTATGCCTTAAAATGACAACTACGCATGCGCAGCAGTAAACAAACATTTTTTGGTATAACGTCGTACGTTATCTCTAAGGAATAAGGATAAGCTTTGAACCTTATAAGTTACACATATTTGAAGTTCTATGTTTGCAATTTTATTGTTCCGTGATAAGTTAAATCAGGATCTGAGATAAATTATAAAAATTATTCTGCGAGGAGGTGTAGTTGTGAGTTGATCTAAAGATAAAATTGAAAGAACGTGTATTGAAGTGATGCTGGTTTATTTTTCTGATTTTAATATAGCAAATCTGATTATACTTGGCATGACACCGTACTAAGCAACTGCAACAACTCTCATTTTTACGCATACTTTACATCGACAAGGCGCTAAGGTATAACGTATACGGTATACATTCTGCTAGTTTGCAATAACTCTCTACTGGTTACGAATTTTACCGTTACGAATATTCGTAGTAACAATTGTCCGTTACCATTTGTGGCGTTACGAACTGTCGCGTTACGATATGTCATGGAACCTATTTTTTTCCAAACTACCACAAATGACCAAGACTAAACTTTGTAACAGTACATCTCTCAACATATAACTTGGTAATTAATGCGTCAAATACTTCAATTTAGTACTAGTTCTAGTCGTTCTGTGAATAAATTGTATACATTTCTAGAAAATAGGCCAATTAACGTCAACCGTGCTAAATGTTACCTAAACATTTATGCATTCTATCAACAAGAAAAGCGGCTTGCTCTACCTCTATCATAAAAAAGGATGAAATACCTCATCTCGAAGTCGTTATATGATTACATGTCATAATTATGGAATTTACATAAATATATAAATAATATTGAATATCATTTCGTTTCAGTATTAGATTTTAAATAGTAATTTTACGATCATTCTTCATTGAAATAAACATTCGGAGCAAGGCGGTTAGTTATCTCTGTGGTATGTTAGGAATCAGGAAGTGGCCACGATCTACTATTATTTTCTTAGAATGAAGATATCGACGACAATAATATAACTAGCTGTAACCAGAATAATAATTATTATAATGATCCTTTCTCTGCGTCAACCATTGAACGATGACTCAAGTTATTTTAGCAACGATATCAAAAGAGTAGTACCTACTAGGTATGGATGGTTTCCAAAAAGACAGTTATAATCCAGTACGACTGGGTTTTGAGACGAGGATCGATTGTAGCACCACCAAACTTGGTATGCTAGTTGTTAGAACCATGATAAACACGAAAAAAAATTGTTTACCGAAATTCCAAGGGTGAAATAAGTATATATATATTTTTTTTTTCGTTAAAAAATGAATAAAAAGATTTTTGCTGTAATATTGGAAAGTATATGATTTATCGGAAAAATATCTCAACAATGTGAAAGACAATTCAATTCTCCACAGAAATGATTCCTAGTAATTTATAATGAAATGCGCTCGTTTTCTCAGAAAACGTGATTGAACGCCGACATAAAATTTCAGGTTCACGCTTACCCGCTGGAAGTTCTGGCGGAGCCGAATATTTGATTGGTCATAACGCTGTTAAAAATGATCGGGGAAGGAAAAGGAAAAGTTCATATCGTGTCTGAAGACTCCTACCTTCTCATGCAAATATAATATGCGAGCATTTGAGTACCTAAAATGTGTTTTGTCGCACTTCATAGAGATGTTTGCGGATGATCCGAAAATCATGAATAACTTAGTAAATATGGAATTATTATACTAAAGCAGCAACCCATACTCTCTTTGGACTAAATGCAACAATTTTAGAGTAGTGTGACAGGTCCCACTTATACATGCCAAAAAAAAGCTTTGTTTTACTCCTGTCTCATTTTCAATTCACCCATAAAACCGACATTATCTTCAGTAAATGTTGAAAATAATCGCTTATTCATATCCTGCATATATGTTTAATAACATTATTGTGAAGCGCAAACCTCAAGCTTGAACTAACATACTTCATTTTTCATGTAGGATGTGTATGAGCGATTATTTTCAACATTTACTGAAGGAATTGCCGGGATTATGGGTGAGTTTAAAACTTAGGCGGGAGTAAAACCCAGTTTTTTCTTTGGCATGTGAGACTAGTCTCACTAGTCTAAAATCGTTGCATATGGTTCAAAGAGGGTACTGATTCCTGCTCAGTATAGGAATTTCATATCGACTAAAATATCTATGACTTTCGGATCCTCCGAAAATATAGTAGAAGGGTTATGTGAAGTGGGATAAAACACATTTTGGGTACTCAGATACTCACATATTATATTTGCATGAGGAAGTAGAAAGTCTTCAGGAACGATACACACTTTTTTTTCCTTCAACTATAATTTTTAGCAAAGTTGTGACAAATTTTTGACCTGGTCGGAAATGGCAGTGGCGTGTTATCGCGAGCCTGAAATTTGATATCGGAATTCAATCAGGTTTTCTGAGAAAACTAACGCATTGTGTAAGAAACTACTATGTATATTTCTTGTGGAGAATTGAATTATCTTTCACATTGTTTAAATTGTTTCTTGATAAATTTTATATTTTCCGAAACTATAGCAAAAAAATTATAATTTTTTTAAATAGAAATTTTTTTGGGTTCCACCACTGATTTGTTGGTAAACAATTTTTTTTCTGTTCACTTCCTGGTGTCTTTGCTACCGAGGATTGCTTATTCGTTTCACCGCGGGTGGCGCTGCGACTGACTTTTACAACAGTGTTTCTTAGATTTTTTAAAGCTATCCCAACTTATTTTAGAAAATTTAATGAAGTACGATATTGACTGATAATATTTCCAGTATGGCCAATAAAGCAACATAACTCAAAGAGCTTAAATAATTTTACTTTTATTCTACATGTACCACAACAAAGAAATAGCGTTCTCGCGTCGGCAAAGTTCATTCGCACATAGAGACAAACATCTGTTCACAGAATATCTATAGAGAATCATTAGTGCCATTTTAACCATATTGCGTCTTTGTGATCGACAGGTACGACAGCAAGCTGGCGTCGACAAGTGGTACCTAATATAGCAGTACCTCACCATCCTAAGAAGTTCTCATGTGTAAACAACATGGCTAATTGTAAGCGCATTATTATACGATGCCGAAGTTTATAGTGAAATAGTCGATAATGTTTGAAAAAACTGCATCCTAAGTTTCGATCATTCATCCTGAGAAGTGTACCTTTCGTTTATATCTCGGGATTCTGAAGGCACTGCTGCCACAAAGGCTGATTGTACTCTCTCATTATTTTGTTAATTTTCATTAACTCAAATGTTTGGTTCTCCTGAACATCTACTTTGACGGATAATTAATGTATAATAATGTTTTGTCCCCAAATCTTCGTTCACTGAGAAGACGAGCAACAGAAATAACTGGTTCACTCAAAATGGTCATTGAAAACATTCTCAAAACAGAGTTAAATATCTCTGGAACTTCAATAATATCTACCAAAAATAACTACGATATGGCGCACCTTTCTAACGGAGTTCGCTAGACTCATAAGAATTCTGAGTTATGAGACAGAAGGTTCCACAACCACATTTACTGGAGGAAAACTTCACGGACGGTGACAACGAAGACCAACAGGCGCTACCAACACAGCAGCTCCCCCAAGAGAATTGGCATATGGGTCTGGAAATACTTACCCCCATCTTGGGAAGGATATTCCGGCCCAGTATAGCTTTGGGATAGATCCCAAGGGTCAACGAGAGTAGTATTTATCTCCAAGGCGGGAAAAAGTGACTACATAGTAGCAAAGTTCTTCAGACCTAACAGCATTCCCCCTCAAAACCCTGGAGGAGGTGGTTGATAGATACCTGTTAGGGGCCCCTAAGAGTGAGCCTCTTTCACAAGGGAAGGTGGACGAATCGGCCCACGACAGAGTCAAAACACTTTAAGGTTCAAAGAGGTATGTTCTTCGACGTGAAAGGCGCTTTTGACAAGGCGAAGATGGCGACCATAGGGAGCATTGGCCAGAGGTTGTACATCGCTAACAAGGAGAAGAGTTAACGTTTCCCGGGGAGAAACTGCCCCAAGGGAAGCTGCCTTCCTCCTCATCTAAGATGCTAAGTCGTGAACAAACTCCTGGGTAAACTCACAGGTGGAGGTCAGCGGACGATGCATTGGAGTCAACAGTGATCGTATGCAGGCCGCCTACAGAAGTATTGAAACCTGGTGCGGTGAAGCAGGACTCTCAGTAAATCAGCTGCCTTTTCGAATTGCAAAGAATGTTCAACTTTTTTACATAAAATGCACAGCTTCAGTAGGTCAATAATCTTGTTGCAGTTGAATTTTATCCCACTATTGTAATCAAGACTAATGTCTAAAGTCTTCAATAATATATGCCTTTGAAGAAGGAGGAAAAAGAGCTTTGAAAACTCAAAATCGGAACAACGGAGATATACCTTAACAAAAGATCTAGCAATTTTGTGGCCATTTTCCGATATGGTGACCAAACGACCATGATCTGGACCATGTTCTCCTCTTGGTGTTTAGCAAAGCCTCGCAATAAAAACTTAGGGGCCATTTGAAACTATAATTGGACACCAATAATGTGAATACTACGATCAATGCGTGTCTGTCTTAATCATTGAATCCGTTTGAAGCTATAACTGGACACCAATAATATGAATACTACGATCAATGCGTGTCTAGAATACAGATATCTCATATTTTTTTCAAACACTTTAATTCTTTTCAACAAATCAAGCTTACTTATGAATGTCGTGTATTTATCATTGAATCCGTTTGAAACTATAATTGTTTGTAAATACTAAGATAAATGCGTGTCTGTCTTTATCATTGAATCCGTTTGAAACTATAATTGGACACCAATAATGTGAATACTGCGATTGATGCGTGTCTCGAACATTAAAGCTTTTCGCGATCGGAAAACCCGGAAAATTTTTACGGGGGTTTTCCTGTTTTCCCGCGTCTCGCGATAGCAGTCCAGGAAGTGATTTTTTTCCATCCATATTTTTTGTTAATATGCGCCTATATGTTCTACAGATACGTATAGATTTTGAGAAGGATTGGAAAATGCATAACGATTTCCCGGGCGATTTTCTGAAAAATGTACCTTTTTTGAGCCTCCATTGTGGCTAAACCGATTGGGGAAATCGTGATTTCAAATATACAGTACATAGAGCTTCAAACAATGAACAAATCTTGTATGAACTATTTTTCGAAAAAATTATGGGAAAATGGTGAAAAACTAATTATTCCGAATAGTAATTTTTTTTCAATATCGAATATTTCGAATACGGCTGCAAATTCCGAAAATTCAAAAGATATCTTTTTTGATTGCCTTCAAAAAAGCTACACAAAATGTCATTGTATTTTTTTGATTAAATCAATAGTGCAGTAAATATTTTTAAAAAAATTGAAAAAATTGTTAGGTCTCCCGACCTAACAAAAAACTTGAAAATTTGTTTTTTGCAAAAATTATCTCTCAATTAACTCTATCTACCCTCCAAATTTGGTTTTTACGAATTCATTAACAGAGCGGGGAAAAAAATAAAATCCAAAAAAAAAGGCTGGACTTTTTTTATAAAAGCAACAAAATTTCAACAACTAAACGAGATATCGAAAAGTGTGTACAAACAATTTCATTATACTCGATTAGTACAACAAAAAGTTTTGTATGAAATTTGTTCATATTTAGAAGAAAAAAAATTATAAAATTTGTACTTTCTTCCTAAAATCACCAAAAACTCAAAAACAAAACAGTATTTAGAAAATTTTTATACGAACTGTTTTATTGCCCAATAATAAGTACAAAAAGTTTCAATGAAGTTTCTTCATTACTTGAAAAACAGTTGATAAACTTGAAGAAATTTGGAATTTATAATAAAAAAAAAACTCGAGAACAAAGAAAATATCAGAGAATTTCATATGAACAGTTCAATTGCCCTAAAGAGCTCTACAAAAAGTTCAATTGAAGTTTTTCCTTTATTTCAAAAACAAACGAAAAAACAGTTGCCTAACTTGAAAAATATAAAAAAACGAACAAAAGGAACAAAAATATGTCAGTAATCTCATTACCCCCATTCCCTACCCACACACCACCAATTTTTCACCCCAGTACACTCTATCAGACACGCATTGATCGTAGTATTCAAATTATTGGTGACCAATTATAGTTTTCAATTATTTTGACAATGAAATAGTGTCATTTGAAATAAGAACTAAACATTGGGATAGTGGATAGTGGAAAGGATATACGTGTACACGGAAAATATATACGTGTACATGGAATGGATATACGTGTACACGGAAAGGATATACGTGTACACGGAAAGGATATACGTGTACACGATAGTTAAGCCGGCGGCAGGCCAAGTTTCCCTCACCACCTTACAAGATATGACGTCATCGACATTTTATTTTAAATTAAAAGGGTATATTTGTATATCAAAAATTGAAAGCCCATATTTTTCTGAGTTCAACCATACCACATACGTCATATCTTACACTTCAAGTTACAGTATACTAAGTATTAAAGAAACCAGTGTTCATATATCTCAACATTCATTTAATTATTTATTTTGTAATAGAAACCTGAGAATTACTCAGTAGTTAGTACGAGTATATTGCCATACTTGAGTAGTAGGCTATGAAAACATCTGAAAGCCCTTAGCAATCAGACAATATGTTCTTAGTTACTATTGCATATGTCATTATTAAATTGATTTGTTGTGTAGCATTTCGATAAGTCTGCAATAATAACTTTCTGAAAAATATTACCCTAAAAGCTATTATCAGAAAAACAGAGAATAGAAGTTCTGATGATCTTGAATGTTGAGAAATATGAACACTGGTTTCTTTTATACTCAGTATACTGTAACTTGAACTGTAAGATATGACGTATGGTTGAACTCAGAAAAATATGGGCTTTCAATTTTTCATATAAAAATATACCTTTTCAATTTAAAAAAATATCGATGACGTCATATCTTCTATGGTGGTGGGAGAAAAAAAAATTTTTTTGTAAAAAAAATGGAAGACTGAAATACAAAATCGACCTGTCCGAGATTTTCCTCCAAAAATGATCAACTCGTAAGATAATAAAGCGTTTCCGCACTTTATGAATGCACTGTATATTATCGAATACTGTTCATGCCCACACCCGCAAACTGCGCCCATGCTAGATCGATATGTATAAACCATAATTCCGCTAAATAACAAGATCGTGAGTAATTTGAAGAACATGGAAGAGTGGGCGCTGTCCCGAACAAACGCAAAACGCCTCGCGAGGGCCCCTGCCAGAGAATGTAAACACTCAATGTCAAGGTCAGGACTTGCCCCGTGGCGAAGCCCCCCTTTCTCTCCTTCGCGTATGTTACTGATTCTTGTTTCACGCATCTACAGAGTGTGAAAATGCACCTGAAAAGATAAGTAACCGTTAATGCGTACCGGCAGCTTCCTGAAAATTCGATTGGATTCTTATCACGTTTGTCCACCAGTTGAAGAACACTCGGTATCAGAATAACACTGGACCGAGTGGTGAAATAGTTAATGTTATATTACGGAAGAATGAAAAACTGTGTCATTGAATTTATTGAAATTGAAACTATTAATCAGTCTGCTTCTTGTGTACGGTCGACTGTTATTCGAGTAAAAATAAATAATACAGTTAGTCTGTTTGTATGTTACACAATGTGTGAATGATGTAATTATTAATGTGCTTTACTCGTTAGCGTACGTTTCGAAACTTCTTCTCTTTTAACAGGCCAAGATGACCTAAGCAAACCGAGGAAATGTATTCAGGAATATTGACCTTCTGATTGACAAATAAAAAACTCAACCTGAAATATGGCACGTCGAAACCGAATGTATTCAATAATTTTCAGCAGCAATGCATACATTGAACTCCATTATCTGAAATGGATGCGTTTTGTCGATTATGTCAACTTTTCCGTTGACCGTTCATTTATGATGTATTTTAACGCACTCAAAATAGTTGATTAATGACCCCTGTTAATGAATCATTTTCTATTAATCAACGATTTTATTATATGTAACCCAACATGCATAGCTCCAAATCGAAATCATATAAAGTCGCGTGGTGTAATGGTAACGTTTGCCTGACAGACGAGAGAGATGAAATTGAGATCGACAGTTCAAATTCACATGAAAATCATTTTTTTTTCAATTTGAAAAAATAAAATGAAACTACCACTAAGGAAAATTAAACTATCTTTGATTAGAGTTAATATAAAATAGGAAATAGTGATTGTTTTTCATCGTTATATAAATAAACATTGAAAGTAAGATATCTCTATTTTTGAAAAGTACGGTTGACGGAAAAGTTGTAACAAACTCGTGAATTAAAATGGCGATTAACAATCTCGAACATTAACGCGCTCGCTCCGCTCACGCGTCAAATTATCTCGACTCGCCCTTATAGACCGGGAGCCGAGAGGGTTTTTGCATATATCATAGGCCCCATGCTGAGACTTTGGGGGCTGATAGACAACGTTATTCCCCACTTTGAAATCCCAGTATGGTACCTCTGAAGTGTAGCTTTTAGGGGGGGAGGGTGAATTTTCAAACGTGTAATTAATATCCATGCCCATGGATCATAGGCCCCACTTTGATTCTTGGTTTTTCAGAAAATCTTCAATACACCAGTTGTCAGTCGAAATCATATAAAGTCACGTGGCGTAATGGTAACGTTTGCCTGACAGACGAAAGAGATGAAACTGAGATTTACAGTTCAAATTCATATGAAAGCAATTTTTTTTTTTCAATTTAAAAAATAAAATGAAAATACCACTAAGGAA
The DNA here is from genome assembly GCA_958298965.1 of Chrysolina haemoptera. Lineage (NCBI taxonomy): Eukaryota > Metazoa > Arthropoda > Insecta > Coleoptera > Chrysomelidae > Chrysolina > Chrysolina haemoptera. Next base: position 25,161,328 of record OY282597.1, on the reverse strand, counting down.
AATTAAACTATATTTGATTAGAGTTAATATAAAATAAGAAATAGTGATTGTTTTTTATTGTTATATAAATAAACGTTGAAAGTAAGATATCTCTATTTTTGAAAACTATACGGTTGACGGAAAAGTTTTGTAACAAACTCGTGAATTAAAATGGAGATTAACAATCTCGAACATTAACGCGCTAGCTCCGCTCACGCGTTAAATTATCTCGATTGTGAGTCGCCCTTATCGACCGGGAGCCGAGATGGTTTTTGCATGAGACTTTGGAGGCTGATAGACAACGTTATTTCCCACTTTGAAATCCCTATAACTCTTTGTTCAAAATAATAATAAATTTCAGGATAAAACCTAATCCATTTATTGCTGATATAAAAGAAATGTTTTTGAGAGTGAGGATTCGTGAAGACTGTCCAGTTCAACGAATGTTAGGGCGTGGTATGGAAAGAAATCGTGATCCAGATGTTTATGAAATCGGAGTGGTGTTTTTTGGATCTACAAATGGATCTAAAAATGGCCCCTGCCTCGCCCAAGAAGCAAAGAATATAAACGCAAAGCATTTCCAGTAGGAATATCCAGAAGCTGCTAAAGCCATCATAGAGAATCACTACATGGACGATTATCTGGGTAATTCAGACTCTATTGAGGAAGGTAAAAAACTGATTAATGACGTAATTTATGTACATTCAAAGGGAAATTTTACCATTTGTAACTGGTTGTCTAACTTCGACGAACTACTTAAAGATATTGATCCTATTTTGAAAGCAAAAGGGGATAAGAATTCAGGGAAAAATCCAGAAACAATGAAAGAGCGCGTTTTAGGAGTTTTTTGGAATCCTCCTGATATTTGGAACAAAATTTCACAAAATTGATAAGGCAATTTTAGAAAACAGAAGGAGGTCAACGAAAAGAGAAGTACTCAAAGTAGTTATGTCCATTTTTGACTGTCTCACTTTCTCATTCAAGAAAAAAAATTTCTTCAGGATATTTGGAGAAGTAAGTAGGGGTGGGATGATGAAATTACAGATAAACTTGATGGAAAATGGCAATTATGGATAAACGACTTGAAAAATATTTTCAATTCCAAAATTCAAAGACAATATTTCAGACTCGATAGAAAATTTAGTAAAATTCAACTTCACATAAATGGGGGAAATCCCTCTGAAGCGTAGCTTTTAGGGGGGTTGGAATTTCAAACGTGTAATCAATATCCATACCCATGGATCATAGGCCCCACTTTGATTCTTGGTTTAGCAATGAACATGTATAATAGGCCCCACCATGGAAATGTGTCTTCTTTGTTCATTTTGATGTCCTGAACAAAGTTCTGAAAGCGCCATACCGATGTGATGTCGCCAACGTCAGATATTGGCTTCCAAAGTTGTCACATTTTTTTAGGTTAAGTGTATGAAAGGCCCCACTGCCATACCGGCATTTTTATATGTATTTTGAAGTATACAGTACGAATATATCACTGCCATACCGATGCGATGTCGTGTAACGGCAAAATTGTCCTATTCATATAAATAATGTTCAGAGCAATTTTGGAAACAGTCTGTACACTGAAAAGCCAACATACAAATAAGCGAAACTGCGAACGACGTATAGAAACTCGAAACGGCTGAAGTACGGATTCATCGTGTCGGTTTTTCACTCTGAAATCGATAGCGAATGGGCACTGGTGGCTAGAATTGTTTGCGATAATCCTTACAGATCAATTATTTCCTACATAATTTTTTCATGAAAAAGGGCCATTCTCCAGCGAGAAGGTATGTAGGGTTTCTCAAGTGCTATTAATTTTATAATCAAGTGATTTTGATTATTCAGGAATTCCGTTTTTAGATTTGCCGGCCTTCTTTTACCATACAAAAAAAGCCTGTCTCGTATTCAATATTGATAAGAATCTGGTTGATATCCAAGATGTCATACCTATAAGGGAGAATAAAGGTACTGAAAACTTATGAAAATTTCAAGGACACAGAACGGAAAATATCAGAATTCTGTCAGAAAATATTGGTGGCGTTACCACATCCAGGACTCACAGGTCAGATTTGTCCAATTTTTACTGTGTTTTTCTCTGAAATGCAAGTACAAGCTTTACTGGATCGGTGGGAACAACCAGACCTAAAATAGTAAGCCCAAACCAAACCGCCGTCGTCGAAAAAGAGTAGTATTTATTTACTTTGTACATTGTTTTAATACTTATGCTAAAATTCGTGTGAGCCAACCATAGATCTATGAGAGGAGAGAATAATTTTCGAGAAATTGCGTAACCCTGTCAGCTAAGTATCTGTTGTATTATTAATTGTGATTTATTACACGTCGTTTACCGTAACCAAAGATTTTGTCAACGTTACAACAGATTTCATTAAATATTTTGTACCCTTTTTGGATAGATATCGTTCATTTCACCTCAATTATTCCCATTTTTAAAATAATCAAATATGGGTGGTGCCCAGTGAAAATTTGACAGTCGACATTTTACCCCGACCTACTTATTGCCCCCAAAAGTCAACAAGGGGTTACAGTCGCTAACGTCAGATATTGGCTTCCAAAGTTGTCACATTTTTATAGGTTACGTGTATTAAAGGCCCCACTACAGCGTTGCCATATGCAAAGAAATTTCCTTAGATTTAAAGAAATTGTCGAATGTTTGAAGAAATAGGGATTTCGGATTGAAAATCAATGAAATCTGAAGAAAAACTAGTAGCACCTATCAAACCAATATTCGAGTTATGGAATGGAGTTAAATCTCCTTCATTTCCAACCATAAAACATAGAATTGATATCACATTTATCATAATTTTACTGTATATATTATGATTGACTGATCGACCATTAAATGAAGAATTTACGAATTTAGTAGAGAATCAAATAAAATAGTCATCAGGTGATAGGAACATCGGAAAAAAGAGGAAATGTAAGCTTCAGTATGAGCATTCTATTCAAGAAATAGAAGCTACCCAAAACACCACTGTCACAAGATGCGCCTATCGCCAACAAAATTGGAATTCTCAAGAGCTATAGAAGCTCACTACGAAACACGTGTCTACTGAAAGGGACATAGTTTTGTTGTTTTGGGTAGCTTCTAAATCTTGAATTGTATTCGCACCAAAGGTTCCAAATATTCGCATTTATTCGAAAGGTATATTAAACTAATAACTTTGATTCATTCAATAATATAATGAGGCAGGATAATCAGGAACAAATACCTGAATATATTTTAATCTAATATTTTTTTTTGTATTAGGTTTATTCATTGGGATTTGTAATTTTGTCTGATTGATTTGCTCTTATTTGGAAAATTTGCTAGGTACTTTCAGTTTATTTATTATTTATCGTTAGTTACCAGTGACGGAAAGAAATAATAAATTCAATGTTTTATGTATTACTTCGCAGTTGAAACCAGGAAAATATGGAAATTTTGCATTGAATATTCCGTAACCTTGGTTTTTGCGCATGCGTATAGTAAAAATTTGGCTATCTATCAGGTTTCATTATTTTGTCGGATTGATTCACTCTATCTATTATTGATTCACTCTAGCTAGTCCTTTCATTTTATTTATATCCAAACGTTTGTTAATACTTATGTCCCTGATATCCATGAGGAAAGAATTATAAAAGTTATTTTGTTCATATATTACTTCGTAGTTTAAAAAAAGAAATTTATAGAACCAGGAAAATTTTTAAATTTTGCATCGAACATTTCGTAACCTTGGTTTTCGCGCATGCGCATAGTGAAAACTCAGCTGTCTTTATTTTCGACACATGTGCACATCACCTTATTCTATTTTGAGGAATTTTAGGGATTTTTAGTCGATTTGTCTGAATATTTTCAAAAATTTCGTCTGGCAACACTGCCCCACTACCATACCGGCATTTGTATGTGTATTTTCAAGTATAAAGCACGAATATATCACTGCAACACCAATGGCATGTCGCTAACGTGCACAATTAATCGTATATCGCTCATGCAGCTCAATCCCTGTATTCAGGCTAAATCATGATAAGACCGGAGGTAACCAAGATTCCCATCCAAGTTGAGCATTTTTTATCTCATATTTTGTCGGATGGGTTTTGAGAAAACAATTCTTTGCATATTTTAGTCGTTCGTGATGATAGTCAGGAAAATAAAATGAATTAGGTATACTATATCAAATTTATAACAGTTGTACTAACATAGCTGAAACCGTGAAATCATGCACGCCCATAATGCGCATTTGTCGTACAACGGACTACAGTCCGTAATATTTCCAGTGATAAGGCACTCAACATAAACGATGGCGCAATAAATGGAGAATTTCACATTTTCAGCTATGCTGGTAGGACTGTTACTCAAACTTTATTATTTTCTCTTTACTTTTAAAGTTCACTACTTGCTTTCAGACGATTTATACGAGTTGAAGAGAATCCAATTTTCCCAACTAGGTGATTTGATTAATTTCTTTGAATTGACTTGATGTTATACAGCAAGTTTAGTGTAACCGGTAGAAGTAATCGGTGTTCAAAGTTTTTCCATGATTGTCGGAAAATAATTATGAACGTCGCACATCGTTATCAAGTTTTCTGGGAAAAACTGGAATTGTTTTTACCTCTTACTACTATTATAGGACATTTCAACTAAAACGCGTTGTGAATCCAGTATAGTCCCTTCAAAATGGACAAAGACAGCTTCATTGGAACTGAGCAGAACTGAGCATTTTTTTGGCGTTGACTGTCCTCTTATCTAATCTAGAATAATAAGAGAAAATTAATCCAGAATCGTTCATTCCATCATGGAGTAATTCTAATGATAATAATAATAATGAATACATTTATTTCTTGTTAAAAAAGAAAGATTAAATAGCAGCGCTACTATATAGGTACAGATCAGTAGCACTATACGTTTTCCATCTTTAGCGCAAGAGAGAAAACCACCTTTTCACTCTCTCTTTCTGTGTGATAAAATGCAGCAAGTTTTGAGAGGCCATAGGATATCAAGATAGTTAGCAAGGTGTCATATTGCATCAAATGCTAACGAGAGGTGTCCCAATATAAGAACAATATTCAAAAATTATTGGTTAAAGAAATTGGAGAGAGATTCTGGAAACTGCAGGTTAAGTGGACATTTTTATGTATAGTACACCTTGGAATTTGATGATGACGTATTCTCCATTACATCATCTCAGTAGTCTCTTGGGCTTTTTGTGTTTTCTTCACCGGTTGACTGTTGTATTCTTTGGGAGTTATGCTAGGTTTTCCCAATATTGCCTGTCTCTTGTGGTCTAATGGTTCGCATTCTGACAGTAAGTACATGTTTGGCTGTTTCTGTTCCTTTACCACATTGTCTGCAGCAAAGTTCTCCGTTGTATAGCCCCATTTTGTGCAGGTGTTTTCTCACTGGACTGTGACCAGTGAGAAGACCCGTTATTGTTCTAACTTGATTCCTGCTCAAGTAGTTCTTCAGTTTTTTGTTTTGACGGTCCTTTAATGAATGTTTTTTCGGCATTCCCATAGCCTTCAGTAACGCCTAGCTGTCTGCATATTTTGATCCGTGCGTTCCGCATTTCCTTCATATTGATTTCTCTTGCGCATTGCATTGCAATACGGAGGTATTTGTTCCTAGTGAGACGCTCATTTGGGAGTTTGTCCACTCACTTTATATTCCAGCACCAGTTCCTTCCCTGGTTTTAGATCCGTCCGTGTGAGGTTCGCCTCTGATGTTGTCATCTGTCCATTCCCTTCGATCTTGTAAAATAACCTCGAAGTTGATTTTGAAGTACCTTGGAGTCATGTGGTCGGTTGGTTTATTTTCGAGAATGTTGCCTCCTACTATTTCGTTTGTCTTATTGTTACCCGATCTGTTACTCGTATTTTGTTGCCTTAGAAGTCCCATTCTGGCCTCTCCCGTGATTGTTATGTCAATCGGTGGAGGTCCAAGAGTACTTCCATGGCTGATGTTGGTGTTGTTTTCATAGCTCTCGTTATACTAAGGCATACAAGTCTTTGTATCTTGCTCAACTCAGCCGCGGCTATTCTTTGTGTTATCTTTGTCCATTATACCAAATGTGAATATGTGATCATTGGTTTCACCAATACATCATTTTAGGATTTAGCCCCCATGTTATCTCGTGTGCCCGCCAGGCCATTTCGGCTTTCTTCTTCACTTTTACCAGCTGCTGGTTCCGGGTGAGTTTCGAGTCTTAAATCACCCCGAGATATTTAACTTCCCCTGACAGCTGTATGGGGGTACCTTGGAGGTTCAGAGGTCCTAAGCTCTATAACTTTCATTTACGGGTAAACGCTACAATGGTTGATTTGGAGGTACTAATAGTTAGGCCCTCCTTATCTATTTATGTACCAACCCGATTTAGTGCATTTCGCATTATTTTCCTAACCGTGGTGTTGAATTTACCTTGGACCATAATGACTATGTCATCTGCGTATCCAAGTGTTTTGTGTCCACCACTTTCTAGTGTGATTAGCAGGTCCTCCACCACCAGGTTCCACAGCAGTGGGGACAAGACACTTCCTTCCGGGCAGCCCCTCTTGACCTTGGCTGCCAGTGTTTCTCCCACTAAAGAAGAGTAGATAATTCTATCTCTTGACATGCAGTCTATCTATCTGTAGGAGGTCTTATCGAGGTCTTTTCGTCTCGATGCCCTTGAGATTGAGTTTAAAGATGTGCTGTTGAATGTTCCCTCGATATCCAGGAATGCTCTTATCAAGGCCTCTTCTTTTCTTAGAGCAGTTTTCACCTTCTCTACGAGTTGGGGTAGTGCTGTGTCTAGATTTGCCTGTTGTATAGGCATATAGGTCCTTGTGTTGGTTGGCTTACCAACACCGTATTCCTGATGTGCCTGTCCATCAGTTTTTCCTGTGTCTTAAGTATAAATGACATAAGACTTATTGGCCTCAGTCCTTTCGCCCCTTCCTGTGCCGGTCTTCCAGGTTTAAGGATGAAGGCTACTGTGACTGCTCGCCATGCAAGACTGGCTCTCAGTACCGTGTATAGTCTGTGAACCTTCTTGTAGCATAATGGGATAAATACCATCCGTCCCTGGTGACGGTTGGAATGAATTGATTACCCATTTCGTTCTTTCCACGTCTATTACTTCCTTTGAGATCTGCCATTATTTCCTGAAGGCGCACCAGGGAGGGCTCAGTTCTAAGTATCTGCAAGCCTCAGTTGAAAAATTTCCAAGGGTTCTTCCAAGGTATCTTTTCTGTTCTGCGTATAATCCCCTGATTCAGTCCTAATGGTTCGAATCGTTTGTTGGGGTTCTTTGAAGAGAATTTTGCACTCTTGACCCTTCGTGAGTGCCTTCTACTTCCTCACAGTGTTTCCTCCACAATTCTCTTTTGGTTAGCCTTGGTGCTTTATTATACCCGGCGAGAGAGTTTTTGCACTCCCTCCATTCACAAGAGTGTTTTGCTTTGTTGGAGAGTTTTCTGAGCAGTTTCCATTTCTTAGCGAGTTCGTTGTTCCACCAGGGCACGTTCCTGGTGTTTACCTTGCTAATAGGTGGACAGTTATCGTTAAATGCTAAGATAATTGCATCCTGTAGTTGTCCGGCCATCAGCTCAAGTTCATGGGTGTTTTAAATCTTTATTTCAATCTCCTTCAATCCATTCTCTAGGTCTGCTCTATAGCCATCCCAGTTGGTTCTGCCAGGATTGCGATAAAATTCTGTTCGGTCTCCCTTCCTGTCAGTTCGAATTGGATGTGTCTGTGGTCTGAACAACTTACCTCATCACACACATGCCATTTTTCACTATGGTGCTTATATATTTCGTTCCCATTGTTTCAATTACCTCTTTCCTATTTTTTGTTATGAAAGTGGGTTCATTGCCTACATTCAATATATCTACGTTATTAGTCACAATAAATTGTAGTAAAGACTCACCTCTAGCATTGGTATTCGTGCTTTCCCACGCTGCCTCATGATGTGGATTATGATTCATTCGTAGGTTCATTCGGGTCATCATATGGGAGGTAGGCTGATGATATCACTATCTCCCTCGGCCCTTCTAGTATTTGTATATTATTTCTAATTATCATGCAGGTTCTCGGTGAGGCGTATGATTAAATTATCCTACCTATTCCCCTGAATCCCATGATTTTTCCCTAGTTGATCCAAGGTTCTTGTATGAGGGCCAAATCAAATTCCTCTTTTATTGCAACAAGGACTGCCGAAGCCCCCTTTCTATGATGCAGGTTAGCTTGAAGAACTCCGACCATCGCCATTGTCCCCATCTGTGAGACCCTTCAGAACCCGGAACGTCACCCTGTTTATCTTGTAATAAGCCTTGAAGGCCTTGAAGGCTTTGAAGGCCTCAGAGGACTTCTTATCGAAGGAGTACGCCAGTATCTGGCCCCGTTCAGGAGTAGCCAGCTCTCCACTTTTATGTTCCAGTGTTGTTTCCCTATACGTGTGCGTGCTGTCACCTCCTGATCGCTTTCCAATCCCGGGAGGAAGGCCAGTACTCTGGGTCTTCTTGGGAGGTCTTTTGATTCCACAACGGTGATGTCAGCACCCTCCCAAATCTGACCCATCTCTCCTACCTTTACCCGGAGCCAGTCTCTCATTTTGTCGTTCACTCAGTTCACCCAGAGTACCCCTCCGCTGAAAATTGTTTTGAGAAATTGGATTGGTTCTTGACTCCCCGAAGGTGCTTTGTCCTCGACTATTTTCTCTTAGATCAGGTCCGCCTGCCTCTGATCAAGGGAAATTTCAGGAAAGCGTTTGTCAATCACTGCCTTTCTGAGTTTATTTGCGACTTCATTGTAGGTACCAGAAGGTTCAGTGGCCTTCCGGGCCTTTTGGTCGTTTTTTCGGGCGTCTTGGATTCGTCCCGAGTTCTTTTTTTACCCTCGGTTCCTTTGTAGCCCTTAGTTTGTTGTTTATCGCGAGCTTCTCTCCGTGGCTTCACCATTTTTCACATTATCGCTGCGATTTTTTCCGCCTTCACTATTTTTCTCCACTGGGTGCTGGACATTCCAGGGGGTCCTCTTTGCAGTTTTAGATTCTTTACTCGCTCTGAAACTGTATTGTTGGTTCCTTGCGTTCCTGTAGATTTGTCACTACAGTGGTCCGTCTCCATAGTAGTGGTGGTTGAAGTGCTTGCTGATGAGTCATCCCTCCTAGGTTTGGGTTCTTGGTCTTTGTCCATTTAGATCCCACGAGTATGGGGGAAATACTGTATCCAGCCCTACGGTGGTTCCCGTATAGGGCTAAGGCTGCTTACTCGGAGGTTTCGCCAGTTCCCCAGGGCTCCATTAAAGACCATATGAAGCTTGGCCATTCACCCCTCAACACGGGTCGCTTAAAATATCTTGGTTTGCTGATTTTTAGAAGGATTTACTCTCTGGTAGATAGTTTTGGAAAGGAATGACCCCTAGTCCTCGAGTGACGTTGGGTTTGGAACTGAACAAGAGTTGGTCTAGGGTGACCGAGAGATCATAGATGAAAGACGAAGACGGATCTACCCAAGACGAGTTGAAGCAAAGTGAGATCCGCTGCAGGGAAGAGCCGATCGGTAGAGGTGCAATGTCCGGGTTCCAGCTTAAACCACTCCTCCTTTCCGGGCATGCCCTCCCCTTTAGAGGACGTCACCATCCATGGCGAATGTCCACATACTTATAGATCAGTTTGGAAATAAATTTTAACAGTTTTGATTTTGAAAAAGTTGAATAATTCACCTTCACATACTATTTTTCAGTTTTGACTTTGCATCGTCCTCGCACATTAGTAGGAGTATGAACGAGGTAACCTCAATCTCCTAAGACACCTTCAAAAGATTATACCACGTTATCTCGATACAATGTGGCGTTAATTGCACCATAAAACAAGTCCTAAAGCTAGAATAATATCAGTCGTGTAATTCTTACATACATATAATCATAGTCTTGAATGTCATTGAATTTAAATATATTAGATTATAAGCATATTACATCATCAATCATAAATCTGAATACCTGCTCATATTTTCTGCATAATTATATCTCACAATTATTTACTGAATGGTATTAAAAACACTTATATCTTCAGTATACTGTAATATCTAAGTGGAAATCACTACTCACTGGCTAACTGATAAGTTTTTCCCAATTGTATCCATATCCAATTCTTTTGTTAAAATATTGCTCAGAGTAGCAAAATACAGTATCGTAAACTTTTCATCTGGGGTATAGACAGAAATCTACGCGAGCAACAAGGAACGCAATGATATAATAATGCCACATAAATAAGAGAGACGCACTACTGCGCACCTATCCTGTTACCCAACCCGACGAATTAACAGCTCACGTCGATATCCCTTCCTGGATCGAGTAGAGGAGAAATTGTAATGCTCTCTCAACAAATAGCAAGCTGGATATGAGGGAAATATTTCTTCTGCGGTGACATTTAAATATTTTCTCTCATAGAGCCTGTTTTATTCCAGTTCCAATTCTATATCAATCCTCCTGAAGAGCTTGGCAAAGCGAAATAGATTTTCGTCGACCAAAATGTATTGGGGATTAAATGCGAGAGAAGCGAACCTTGCTTCAATGAAATGAACGATTTCTGTGAGTGATATTTTTTAATAACATTCTCCTTATCTAATTCATTTAATGATTTTTTCAATAAAAACTGGAGAGAATTAAAAAAAATCAGCTATCTGAATGAAAATTTTCACTTTCTTCAAAAGGGGGAACATTCTCCATGAAAATTGAAAAATGAAAAATGTGACTTATTTGTAATATCTAACAGAAAACAACTACTTCCCCGGCACAAGCCACGCTGGACATTGAACTACATCTGATAGATATTGTGAGAAGACTCTAACTGAAAAGGAAAGAAAAAATCTGAAAGTGTAAATTTGCATTTTCATTCAGATAGCTGACTTTTCAATTCTTTCTAGTTTTCCTTGAACAAATCATTAATTGATTCCACAAAAGATTTTATGAATTTTCTATTCATAATTTCGAACTAAAATTTAAAAAAAATTGTTATCACGAATCTCCCAGGTTTTCGTAAAAAATAAACCTCAAAAGCAGACCTTGTCCGAGCAAGGGAGACCCGGAACCTACAGCTTGAAAAGTGGAATCCGAACCACTTTAGCTCCGTGATGGCGATGAGGATCGAACCCGGGCCTGGGTGGGAGCAAAAACTCCTAACATCTCGACCACTTCGCTAAATGAAGTCACTCATAATTGAAATACTTATCTTACCTATTTGAATAAAAATTGCAGTGTGGAAGAAAACTACGAAGGCGTAGAAGAGACACGTATTTTTTTTTTATTTCCATAATTTCGACTTTTCTCTCGAAATTTCGACTTTTATCTCGAAATTTCGACTTTTATCTCGAAATTTTGACTTTTATCTCGAAATTTGGACTTTTATCTCGAAATTTCGACTTTTATCTTGAAATAATGAAAAATGGATTATACAGTGAGTTTCAAAAAGTTTGCAACATATGGAAAACTTGTTTATTATCCATTTGTCAGAAATTTTTTTCTTCATAAAAATTCCAGAAAGTGAACAGAGTTCAAAAATTTTTGCCGGAGAGTATCAAATAAATGAAATAATAAATTCAATAATCTATGTGGAAATATTGGGAGATGAAATTATTTTTCGATTTAATCGGGAACTAGGCTTCGCTGATGTTTGGCAAGTATCATGAAACCGTTACGCAGGTATTACCCATTTAAATTGAAAAATAAATTCATGTGTTAATTTAAAAAGCAACTCAGAGTAGTTCTTGTTATTCCTTTGCCAAGTATCAAAAATATATAATTCAAAGGTCGTAGGGGGCAGTAGTTGTTTTCTGTTGGATATTTGCCGATGAATATTGCGGAAAATTGGATTATACAGATGGTTTCAAAAAGTTTTCACCATATGGGAAACTTTTTTATTGTATTATGAATTGTCAGAAAATTACGTTCCTTATAAAAGTTGGTGCATTGCGGAAAATTTGTATATGAGTTATCAAAATTCTGAAATTTCGGACGTTGTATAGAGAAGAACACAAAATAGGAATTTTGATCAAGAGTAAACTATCCTTATTTTCGATCTTATCAAAGAAGTTCAATTAGAAAATTAGTTCACAATAAAAACAATATTGCGATTTGGAGTCACAGTCACTTATGCAATACATTTTTTTCTCCCCAATTTTGTATAGTTCTAACCTCATAAAGGGTACTAGTATCCCATATGCACCTTAGGCGCCCCCCTCATATTCCTACAACGACATTGCAATGCAAAATTTGGTGTAATGAATCATTTGTACTAGAATATCGACGTGTGCATGGAATTGTTTGAATTTTAATTAGTTTTATTATTTCAATCTGTACTTTTTTCCATAATATTTATCAGTGAGATTTTATGGAAGGAAATTATTGAATAAGTCAATTGATTATTGGTAAACGATTAAATAATATAAATCTGCAACTTTACGATCACTTTAATCATAAAAAATATTTTTAATTTTTTTCACGTAGGTGGCTACGATTTTGAATTTGAATGTTGGTTTTCATCGAAAACAACTTTTCTAAATGAACTTTTTCGATGATTTGAAAAATAAGGGTACCTAGTTTACACTTGATCAAATTTCCTATTTTTGGTCGACACCTTTGAATGCAAGTTTTCTGCAATGACCCTTTTTTATGAAGAATAAAATTTTCACTTATAATATCACAAGAGCTTAAATTATTTCCAGGAATAATTTGAGCTTGCGTGGTATTCTATAAGAAAATTTCACACCATAATTTGGAAAAAAATTATTAATCCAATCTGATATTTTAAATAATTTCACTGATGCTTGTCAAGTCCAGCGTGTTTCGTTAAATAAAAAATATTATCAACTTTAGTTACACCGAATGCTAAAACTCAGATGGGTATTAGATCAGTCTATCGCCCTTTCATAATATTAGGTCACTAAAGGTGGTAGAAATATATTTTTTGTTAAAGTAATCCATAACACTTCTAATGTAAAAAATATAATATTAACATGTTTTCTTGCACTAGGTGGCCGTGATATAGGCGGCCATGCTTTTGACAGATGAGGTTTATATTGGTAAATTACATTGAGTTACTGTATAGTAAACCAGCAAACAAAGATATTCTTATGTAAAACATTTCTTGTAAGCATTTGCGTTAAACAATTTGAGAAAAATTAAATGCTTTGAAAAGTACAATTTATCTAAATACTACAAAGAGTTGAGTAAAGTGCAAATATGTCATCCAAAATTAATATATTTAAGGAAGCGTTAGAGTTGAATGGTTTGTTTAAGGAAATCCAAGAAAGTCTGCTGCAGATGTCAAGTAAATATAGCCTTTTGCGTAAAAGAGATTTGAACAAAATTGTTTCAAAATAATTATTACATATATGTCTTAAAACACAGACATCTAATTAATTCGTCACCTTCCTATTCACCATTAAGAAGAGAGGATGGGTTAGAATTCAAGCAACATTTAAATCTTACTATGTTTGTAGATCCTACGTGTTTTGAAATATAAATTGTTAATGCATACTAATTAAACAAATTTGTGTTTTCTGTTTAATGAAACTTTATAGCGAATAATAAATAATAATGTTAATTCTTATAGAAATTTTGCATTATTCACAGGTATATCTACAATGTTTAATGGTTGTAGATCATATGTTTACCTTTTCAACTGTCAAAAAATTTCCACTTAAATATCGTGGCGCCACGAAAAACTTTCCGGATTTTTTTTCAGTTGCCATGGTAACTAGTCCAAATTGAGGCATCTTATTGGTTGAAAAGTAGAGGTGTGAAATTTTCTGACAAATGGATAATAAACAAGTTTTATAATCCATTTATCATTATGTCGAGATAAAAGTCGAAATTTCGAGATACACGTCGAAATTTCGACATAAAAGTCGAAATTATGGAGGGTAAAAAAACCGTGAACCTTCTACCCTTCGTACAAAAAAAACATGAGGAATCATTCAGTTTAGTACAAATAAAGCGTCTGAAAATTTCAACAGAGTTTTCACGAAACGATTAGTTGATAAAATTGTTTCAAATATATAAATTCATGTAGTCAAGCATAGGTAGACATTTGGTTGATTTTTGGCCAATGGACCTATTCATCGTTGAAATGCAAGTTCTCAAAATATTTTCAGACAAATTCGAATTGTATACTAAATACATAATTAAAATTCAATTTGCACAAAAATGCAAAATGTCAACTATCACATATAAAATATTTGACAGAAAAATTTCTACTTAATAATTTTGCCCGGCGTACCCTGGAGGATAAAAATTTCCGGAAATTTTTTGGATTGCCAAGCAACTAAACAAAAACCAATTTTTTGAGTGGCTGTAAAAGTGAAGTATGAAATTGTTTTGAATAAATATTTCAACAAGGTGTCTTTTTCGATTTGTCATATAGTTGTCAGATACAAGGTATTTGTTTACAGCTATATCCAACATATTTCCCGATACTGAATAATGATTATATGATCTCATTTTATAGCGCATAGATTATATTTTCACACTTTCAAGAAAACAATAAATTATTCTTAAATTGTAATATTATATTAATATTCTTCAGAATTATAGAAATTCTTACCGACGAGTTTAGCTAATGGCAATCAGTGAACAGAGCTTCCTGTCGTGGAGATGATTTTGTAGCCGGCTGAGAAAAATCCTCCACAATTCACTCTTGCGTTTGAAATTAATAGTGCTGCTCCTAAAGTGGCGTAATAAGTTAGTAACACAGCCTACTCAGAACACGTGGCTAATGATCATTGCAATCGAAACCAAAAACACCAAATAGTATATTATAAAGCAAGGGACTAAAGTGAATGTTTTAATCCTGCACGTGATGTAATATTGCCTGAGGGCTCGTAGAGTCCGAGGGTCAATAATCACGTAAGGGATAAAATATCACGGCATATACGCTATTTTTTGCACTTCCCAGTATAATAAATTTCAATAATAATACAACTAATTATTTTGATGAGTTATATAAACATGGTACTTGGATTACTTGGTAGGTAACGTCATAGCAACGGTGTCATGAAACTTTTTCAATTCAGTGTCATTTCAGTTAATGTTGACATTAACCGATACGTCAAGAACATGACATCTCTTCACTTTCCTCTAATACTCACTTATCAAATACTAATAATCGCCCATTTAGTTTCATGAATTGTAATAATGTTAATATCACATACAATCTTAATTCAATTAATAAAGATTTATAATAGAATATTTCCTAATTTTTGTCCTAGTTATTAATAGTGTAGCTACGGTAATGTTTGATTTTTACTTTATGTCCCTAGGGATTTGAAATGCAACTTTATCTCCCTAGGGACTGAAAGATACATTTTAGTCCCTGTTAAAATTAGCACTTTAGTTCCGGAAGTGCAAAAATAATAATAGTCTGGTCCTACAAAAAAAAAGTTCGGAATGTAAAAAGTGAATGGGATTTTCAGTGACACTCTACCAATTTGGATTTAAGCAGCATTATTCATGTGAAATGGCATAATAGTTGGTGTCATTTGAAAAGGAATAATAGTATACGTATTAGTGGACTGAAAAAGAGCTTCCGAAACTATAGAGAGGGATATATTCATATTAAAATGCGATAAATAAATTTAACCACATTTTAATCATTGTTTGTCTCTTTCACTGTCTTGCTCTTGTGAAAATATGTGGAGACTGCAAGTATTCTTGAATAAAGCAATGGAAATTTTGTTAGGGGACAATAAATGTACCTCGAACAATAATTGTTAGAAAAGAATGTTAAAATTGTTTTTTCTGTTAACAGCTGTCGTCACCTTATACGAACGTCAGACCTCAAAGGTCGAAACTTGTGCGAGCCAAGGATTAACGAGGTCTTGCCTTTTAAAGTGCGATTCCTATCACTTTCTCGGGACATTAGGTAAAAATCTGTAGTCTGTAGGATTTGAACCTGCACGACCAGCAGCATCAATGGCTTTGAACACGACAGTCTTAACCACCAAGCTACCTGGCCGTCAAATGTGTTGTATTGAAATCATTAAAATTTCTGAATGTGTTATAACTAAAATAAAATTTAGTATTAATCTTTGAAGGTGTTAGTGATGAAGCTCCAAAATATTTTAATAATTATTAAAAGATTTCAGAACATAAATAATTATAATTCGAGTACAAAAATCGACAGCAATGAAGAAAATACTATTTTTCATTAAAAGCTGAAGTTTCACTTGAAAATGGAACCAATGAAGTATACAAGGAAAAAAGTATTGATTTTAGCTCGAGGTTGTGTGACAATAAACCGAGAGCTAAAATCTAATATTTTTCCTGTGTATAATACACTATTTTTTTCTGTGACGGGTAAATCGAGGATTTAATCAAATATCTACTTTAACCTCTGTGTATATAAATCCGGAAAAAAATCACTCACTTTTTTCCCAGTTCTCGGGGAAAAAAGTAATTTTATAAAAAGTTATATTTTATTACCTGTCAACAGGGATAAAATGTCAAACTTTTTTCCCGTCACAGAAAAAAATATATTTTTCAAGTTGACACTTTTTTTCTCGAATAATTACATGTAAATTCAATGTCATAAGAAGTATACACCTTTTGATGATTTTTGTATAATGTCATTTCATAACGAATGGCAGGTGTGAAAAATTCGAACAAAAATTGTGGAAATTTTAAATTTTGTTGGAAAATTCGGAATATTTTGGAAACCCTGTTCGAAATTACACAGTTTCTTCCATCCAGTATTCCAGTATTATTGCGGCTGTTTTGCGGCTCTGTTCCGGTCTGCTGATGTTCGGCGAATAGTGGTTCCCAAAGGACACCGCACACTTTTATGGGGAAATTGGCCCCCTGTCGAATCGGCTGAATTTTTGATATGTTGTAGTCGTAGTCATTCCAAACAAAAAGTCTAATGGGCACAACTTTTTCCATAGGCTAGTTTTGACGGTAGAGGGCATTGAAAATTCTCATTTTCTCTCTGTTTTTAAAACAAAAAACGTTACCCCGAATAATTTTCACTATTCTGAGTAATCAAGATATAAACATTCATCAATATAAGATAATATTGAAAGTTTTGTTCATTGGTGACATTACACATGGTCAATTATACAGTGTGTTTCATCTTGTATGGTCAAACTAATTAATACTTCAAGTTGATGATAAAACTCTTGTTATTAACACGCTTATATCAGCTTCACTTGTATGTATGTATGTGTCTATGTAATTAATTCCGGTGACAATGCAATATGACATTTTTGTAATATCTGTCAATTATCTTTTACTTTTTAGTCCATTTTGGAAGTAAAGCGTGTTCTTTAGTATTTTTAAACTACATAATATTTTTTTATGACTGAAAAATCTAAATCTACGATACCGAAAACCCTCTTATACCAATTTTTAATCGAATCTGACCGTAATCACGAAACTCGGCCACCATTTTGGGTTGCCATCTTCAATTCATGAATTTTGACAAAAAACTCATAATCTCTGACCCCCGAAAACCCTCACACACTAATTTTAAATCGAATCAGATCATAATGACAAAAATCGTCCGCCATCTTGGAGCCGACATCTTTAATTTATAAATTTTTGACAAAAAATTTGAAACATATGACCTAAAAAACCCCCACATACCAATTTTGAATCGAATCTGACCACAATCACAAATCTCATCCAGCATCTTGGAGCCGCCATTTTGAATTTATGAATATTGAAAAAATCATCATAATCTCTGACCCCGAAAATCCTTTCATCATACCAACCTCGAATTGAATCGGACCATAATCACAAATCTCGTCCGCCATTATGGAGCCGCCATTTTCTTTTTTTCTATTACAAAAATGTCATATTGCATTGTCACCGGAATTAATTACATAGACACATACATACATACAAGTGAAGCTAATATAAGCGTGTTAATAACAAGAGTTTTATCATCAACTTGAGGTATTAGTATTAGTATTAGTATTAGTTTGATTATCTTATACTGATGAATGTTTATATCTTGATTACTCAGAATAGTGAAAATTATTCAGGGTAACGTTTTTTGTTGTTTAAAAACAGAGAGAAAATGAGAATTTTCAACGCCCTCTACCGTCAAAACTAGCCTATAGAAAAAGTTCTGCCAATTGGACTTTTTGTTTGGAATGACTTGGACTACAACATATCAAAAATTCAGCCGAATCGACAGGGGGCCAATTTTCCTATAAAAGTGTGCGGTGTCCTTTCGACGAATTTTCCAACACAATTTAAACTTTCCACAATAGCTGTTGTATCCTAAAACGTTGTACTTTATTCAAAAATTGACAAATACCTGTTTTCTAGACTTTTTCAATTATAAATAATGGAATTCATATAAGAAACTTTCATCTTCATATTTTTCAATCCGTCTTCAACATTGCAAAAATACAGTTATTCCTCAATTTCTGCTGCTATTAAGAAGGCCCCTGTATTATTTTTATTCATCCCAGCAAAATGTACTCAATTTCTCAGGCGTGTTAGATCTGCTTCTTTATCTTCGGCGGATTTTTTTCTACTAAGCCACAACAAAAGTATAACCGTTAGAGCATTTAAAGGCAGATATCTTCAATACTTCCATCCGATCAAAGACCTTCGGATATTCTCATCAACTTCACTCGTGTGTGAAATGCTCGGTACATAAATATAAAGAGAGCAAATTCTTCTACTACACCTGATTATCAACTAATATATAGCATTAAGCAATTATAGCATCCATGCTAGCCATATGTAACTTAACTGTTAAATTCTCACAATGAGTACCTATATCTCACTGAAAAATCGTAATGTCTACCTATTTGCCCGTTGAAACGGACGATACGTTGAGATAAATGTTAATTGATCGGCGATGGCCATTCGTCATGGTGGAAGTCATCTATTCGGTAGTTAAATGGAAATATCAAGAAACCGGAATTTCTGGTAATGGCAAATCGGCCCAATACATTTTTGATAAATTTGCATTAGTATGGCCCACTTTTTACTTCTAAAAAATCAACATAGAAAAAAGATTAGTCAAACAATGATATGGGTGTTTTCACATATTGTCACAACGCGGCTCATAAGATTCTCAGATAATTCAAATATCCAATTACTAATAGATTCATAAATATTCTTCGATGTCACTATACCGGGTGTCCACGGAAGATGGCTCGCCCCTATAACTTTTTTGTTTTTGAAGATATTGGAATGAAATTTGGAGGATCTATATAATATACATAAAACTGCATTTTTTGACAAGTGACTCAGCTCCATGCAACTTCCGGTCTCACCGGAAGAGATATAAACTTTCGATTTTTAAATGAGAAACCCGGTACATTTTCACTTTTTTTGTCCCCATGTGACATTATAAATCCAACCATGTATCATTTTTGCTACTTTTTGTGACCAAAAATTATTTAAATTTTTTAATTTATTTTTGAATCTAGAGGCCTATGAATACGTTCAAATTATTAATTTCAGTCCTAAAGTATGAGAAAAGTTCAACTTTACGGTTTTTGGTTAAAATGCATCTGCTGGGTAAAATTTAATTTTTAAATTATTATTACTATTTTTTTTTCAAATGGTAACATAGTGGCTCGTCGGGTTAGAAAAAAGAGCATTTCATTACGATTAATTTGATAGCGGAAAAACATTCGTCAAAAACTTAAAAATATTACAGTAGATCTTTCTTTTTGAGATTAAAATAATATTAAAATGCATCGAGTAACCTGTGACCAACACAAATGAAACAAAACTATCAATCCAAAAAATAATATCTCCTTGCATAAATGATATTATTAACATGTTCTTCAATAAATAGCGTACACAATAATTTAGGTTTGAAGAAGTGAGGTACGATAACATATCGAAAAGTAATTTTTTTTCAATACACATTAATTACCTTGTTTTACCAGTTATATAGGTCACAGGTTACAATTTATTTGAATCTCATTTCAATCTGAAATGTTTCATTTTAAGAAAGTTTGTTTGAAATCTATAACAATGAAGCGGTATCAACATAATCGTATTAAAATTCTCAAACTTCCATTTGAAAAAATAAGTAATACAAATTCTAAAATTAAATTGTATATACATAGCAGAAATATTCCACAAAAATGTTAGAACTTGCTGAAGCTGAGTTACTTGTCAAAAAATGCGTATACAAATACTCCAGTTTTTTTTTTCTGGCCCAAACAGCCATACTATGTAAAAATTATATTTCACACAGCAGATGCAATCCGTAAAGTTGTATTTTTCCCAATACCTACTTTAGGACTAAAATAATAATTTGAACGTATCTTATAGCCCTCTAGATTAAAAATTAAATATCGAAATAAAAAAAAATATGGTCACCAAAAGTAACAAGTCATACATGGATGTATTCAAAGTATCATATAGAGACAAAAAAGGTGAAAATATACTGGGTGTCTCATTTAAAAATCAAAAGTTTATATCACTTCCGGTGAGACCGGAAGTTGCACGAATCTGAGTCACTTGTCAAAAAATTCAGTTTTATATCTCAAACAGATCCTCCAAAGGACACCGCACACTTTTATAGGTAAAGTGGCCCTCTGTCGAATCGGCTGAATTTTTGATATGTTGTAGTCCAAGTCATTCCAAACAAAAAGTCCAATGGGCATAACTTTTTCTATAGGCCAGTTTTGACGCTAGAGGGCGTTGAAAATTCAAATCTTTTCTCTATTGTTAAACAACAAAAAAAGTTACCCTGAATAATTTTCACTATTCTGAGTAATCAAGATCTAAACATTCATCAATATAATAGTATCAGAAGTATTTCTCGTTGGTGTAATTACAGATGGTCAATAATACAGTGTGTTCCATCTGGTATGAACAAACTATTAGTTCGAGTTGATGATGAAACTGAAGGAGAAGTTATAAAAATAGGTCTAATTAATTTATATTCGATTATTTTATTGATTTTCCAGGAGTATGATGGAGAAACTTTTCCTGGCGGGTCAACTAAGCCTGCATTCACACATTTAGCATAAATATGGAGACAATGATGGGCTATAACTCAATATATTATATGTTACATTTAACGTACCTTTCGAACCTAGTATCGTTGACTCTAATGAAGCACCTTCGAATTAACCTTAATCATTTACAGGGTGTGTCATTTTGGAACATATCGATAAGATCAAAGAAACTGACATTGTAGTTGATTCACAGTTGTTATTTAATAGTATTTCGATGGCGAAATTTTACTCTCATCCTCCATAGACCTGAAATATCAATACGTTCGTCAAATTCTAATAAAATGTTTCTCAAATCCTGCCTTTTATCTTGTTCATGAGATTGGGTTTTATTAATTTCATCGGTTTCTTCATCCTCCATTGTATTCACACTCACAACATTTGAATCTCACTGCAAAATTATACGCCATATTCAACTTTACATTTATATGAAGTCACAAACAATCAAAACTTTGCTCAATGGAAAAATTTTTGTTTTTTTTTCTGTAGTGAAGGGATGCAATGTTTTCATATTATCCAATACCCCATTTTTGAAAATGATTGAACAATTTTCAAAACGAATCTAAACTATAATATTTTCATAATGCGTCAAAGTTCAATTTCCCGAATACTGTTGTGATATCGAAATAAAAACGAAAGTTAACCAGACAGCAGGATCCAGAACAAGAAATTGCCTCATATACGAAAAAAATAGGGTTGGATGGTGGAACGCATTAAATTAAAATGAAATATTAGTTATAACATCTGCGTTACCTTCATTCACCTTTCAACTACTATTATTTGTCTCTGAATCAGTTGGATGTTACGAATTTTTGGTCGAAATAAGTCCATTTGCAAATGCAAAAGCACTGACGTTACAATGATACGGCTATTTTATTGACATTTCTTGTTCTTTCTCATGCCTTCAAATTATACATCTATAATAAATTACCCCCACACTTTAAAAATCACGGTATACTGAAGAGTTTCCAAACATACCTAAAGCGATATTTGGGTAATAACGTTTTCTATTCAATAGACGAATTCATGGAGCACGTGTCCACTAAGTGATATATAGAATTTCTCTTGATATTTTATTGATATTAGATTGATATTTTATTTAGATTATCAACTTTTATATGACTATCATTTTATGTAATTTGTTGTATTGTATATCACACTGTAGATAATTATTTGTTATTTATTTATTTCAACTCACCATGCGAACTGACATACCTTATTCATATGTATATGGCAAACAAAGGTGAATAAATATTATTATTATTATTATTATACAGGATTGTCGAAAAATATTTTTCAATACGGAACTTTTTGAATTTAACTATCGCTTTCTCTTAAAACGAATACTCGGTATAGTTTTCAACTTTGTGATGTAGAAAACGGCGTAGAATAAAATTCATAAAGAGTTTTTGATTATAGATCACTAAGGCGATTTGTAACCATTTTCGAATTACTGAACTTTAGAAATTGTAAGTAGCTGGAACACACTGTATAATTGACCAAATGTAACAACTCCAAAGAACGATACTTGAAAAAGTATCTCATATTGATGAATGTTTACATCTTGATTAATCAGAATGCTGATGATTATCAAGGATAACGTTCAGCTGATTTGACAGGGGGCCACTTTCCCTATTAAAGTGTGCGGTATCCTTTCATTTTAATATATGCAAAACCAACAATAACAGTAGCGAGCCAATTTCCGTGGACACCCGGTATAGTCCAGTCGGTTTCGAAATTTCCTACACAATTATCCAGCATGCAGATGTCCTTTCATAAACTGTTGATAGAGGTCCCATATAACATAAAACCACAATATTCTGTTTTAGAGCAACATAGCTTCACCCCTAAAATTGTTATTTTTGTATTAAGTGCGTATAAAATGAGTGTTTTTAATGGCACATGAGATTGTTATTTCTCTCGAATGTGCCACGCATGAAAACACGAATTTTATACACGAAATACAAACAACATTTTTTTGTACAACTGTGATTGTGAATATACATCGTCTGAAATATATTAAAAATAAATACCTACTTCAAATACATCTTGACGTGGTTTTTGTCCCAATAAGTTATCGCTTTTAAACGACTGTTGTCTTGAAAATTTTATTCAATGTTTTCAGTAAAATCGTATTCAAAAATGTTTCCGGTCTGAAAAAAAATAAGTCCAAAATAACTAAATAATACTTCGCTTTCCTATACGTGTTATCCTCAATGTTATCCTTGATGTTATCAATACTTCCCATACAATTTCACAGCATCCAGTGATCTTTCTGTGTCGTTACTATAGAAACGGTTTGTTGGCACGCCGCGTGTTTGACTGTGTTTGCTCATAGTTTCTTCAATTTCAAGTTATTTTCAAAAAAATGGATGTAAGAGTATCTAAATATGTTACTGGCCAAATGCAAGTTAGTATATGAGAAAACATATTTTGAGGAAAAATCAAAAATTGTGAAACCTCCCACGTTATGGAGTGACTACTCAATGTTGAAAAGTACATTGAATGTTTGGGAAAATATTGATATAAGGAAGTTTTCAAAACTGGTCCCGCTCATTAAGAACTCATTAAGAAAGCGTCGGATACCGAGGAAAGGAATCTAAAATTGTATCAATGGATGATATGAATAAATGTATTCAAGATGCTGATGAAGAAACAAATTTACTTTATAAGGTACAGATATAATCATAATTTTGTAAGATTATTAGTAATTTCAATATTTTTTATTTGTAGGTTGTCCTAATTTTTGGGTATCAGCGGTGCTTGTCGCTGTAAAGAATTATTACATATAACTATTGATGCCATTGAAGATGCTGGATCTATATTAATTGTTAAAATACCAGATACGGAGACAGATTGCGCAAGAACGTTTACTGTTTCAAATTCTGATTATATTGAGATATACAGCAAGTATAGAGCACTACGACCGCCTCATACAAAAAGGAACAGATTATTTTTGAAATATTGGAGAGGAAAATGTATTAACCAACATGTGGGGATAAATAAAATAGGAGAAATTCCCAGCTTGATTGCAAAATGGCTTGTAGTGGAGTAAAACCGGTGCCAAAATCCATCGTTTTTTTTTTGGGGTATAACCAAATCAGACCTACCTGATAATTTTCTTCATGCGATTGTTCATCATAATCCAGCTGGACGACATTTTTCTGTGGGGATGAACCTTTTTATTCAAAAAAGTACGAAAAAAATAGAATATTCGAAAAACGTGTTTTCTTAAACATATCACTCAATATCTCGAGAACTACTCAAGATATCGATTTGCTTTTTTTGTTAATCAAAAGGGGATCAAATATATGAGCATGATCGCGTTTATATCTGAATGAATAGAGAATGTTAAATAGTAGAAACCGTGAAATCAAATTTTCACTGATCGAAACTTTTTTATTATTCGAAATATTTATATAAATGCAGCGAAGAAAATGGAGATAAAGAGACTCAAAAATTTTTAGAATAAAAAAATTCAACTCATATGTGATACTTTTGACGGTATGATTTTTTGAAAATGTCTGTTATTGCGCGTCTCCGGGCGACTGCTCGCGCTCGGCGCAAAACCATCAGAGCCTACTCTCAATATCCGACCCATTAGCGCACTATGTTGATGTGTTGAGAAATTGTGCTTATGATGATTGTTTCAAAATCAATGATACAAGTACAGATGAAAATAATATTGCATTTCATAATAATTTACAAAATCAAAATAATTTGAACCAATCTAGTAAACGAAAAATAATATAAATATTAATATAGTTGATTTTCTGATTCCGCTTCATCAACAGGATCTCTGAATGTATTCTGGCAGTCTCCACATTTACATTCACTGGAACATTTCAAACGTTCTTTAATGTATTTACATTTATTATTTGTGCAGTTTTTGATGGTCCCGCTTCGGTATTTTTCTCGCATTCATTAAAATTCAACAATCTTACATTACATTCATTATGGTACACAATTTGTTCTTTTCCAGCCAAAATTTGCTCTCTTTGCATAAGAATGCGTGATTCACAAATATCCTTCCTTTTTTCTGCTACTGATAATAACGAAAGCAAGCCTTGTATCCGTGGATTTTTCGTAATATTTTTTTCATTAAAGGAAACGCTTTTTTCACAAATGACACACTGTATGTTGATGTTGAACGAAATTGTTGCAAACTACCCAACTAAAACTACAACTGCACATTGTAGTCGTCGCACTGGAACAATCCTGTCGCAACAGTGCGTACCTACATCTTTGAAAAATGATATCTCAAAAACTATACTACATATACAAATTGTTGTTAGTTCAAAAACGTTCATGGCTATTTGTCAACATTTCATTCGCTGCATATATACACAAAAAGCTGAAAACAAAAAAGTTTGTCGATTACTGAAAAAAACATTACATGAAAAGTGATATCTTGCGGTCCGAATCAATTTACGAAAAACTTATGATTATTTATCATGTTATTATACTTGCGTGAGAAACAGGAAAGAATTATCTTTCTATTGTACAAAAAAAATTATTTCCATACCTCCTGTAATTTCAGAGTTATGGAGTTGATATTCATCAAGAAACGTGTTTTAGAAAAACCATTATTTTTTCAGTTTTTTCTAAATAAAAAAGTTCGTCCCCACTGAAAAATGTCGTCCAATGGTATTCTAATAGAAAAATATATACCTCACTGTATTGTAATGGTCGGAACTGGTTACACTTCTGAAAAAAAAAATTTCGAGAACGGAACAACTTTTTGGGTTGATTTTACTCCACTATTGGAAAAGACATATATAAGAGCTACACAGGTCACTGTTTCAGGAGAACTTCTGTAACTCTTCCGGCCAATGCAGGGGGCCACATAACATCCATAAAACGTCACGGTGGCTGGAAATCTGCCTCCGTAGGAGAAGCATATATAGAAGATAGTTTGAATAACAAAATTGAACAAAATATTGAATTGTCCATATTCTTCCAAACAAATTTAAAAATCTGATAAAATTGTGGAATCAATTCTTCAATAAAAGCTAACGTTTCAGCAGCAACATGGAACATCGTCGGGAATTTTTGTTGGAAGTAATTGTTCAAACTACTCTCAATTATTATTCCAATAAATGGAATTGTTTTATGATGAATAATCAATTAATAATTGACTTTTTTATATTTCATATTTATTTTGTGAATAATTTTAGCAGTGAAAAAAATTATTTTTTTCACGGTGAAAAGAGACTTTTGAAGATACTTATGAATGTCCTTTATTTAAATTTTGAATTTGGGTTTCAGATGTATTTCATCCACTTAAGAAAATCAACCACGAATTAGCGTTCTCGCGATTAAACACTTATAAAATGAATAACTATCATTAAACAAAGTTAAACGGATTTTTTTTAAATTTTGAACATCTATCCTCTCAAAATCAGTGCCTATACCGGGTGACCACGAGGTGAGGTACTCCCCCAGTTATGATGATTTAAGTTTGAATTTCATGGCCAACTTTGTTCGATTAAACAATCAACTGTATCTCCGCCATTTTCCAACCGATTTTCCATTTTGAAGAACAGTGTTATCACAAATTGCATGCTCTTCCGGGTAATGAAAAAAATGTACAGGGTGTCATTTGAAATAAAAATGTTGGGGTCACTTCCGGTTAAACCGAAAGTGGTGAATTTTCAGTAGTGGCGTGAAATATGCGTATTCAAGTACTATAGCAACATACGGAATTTGAAATCTGAATCTTTCAAAACTATAGAAAAATTGAAGAACCTCACCTCGAGGTCACCCGGTATACTGAATATTGTGAGCCTCCAAATGTAATTAAAAATGGTGAATGCGAGTTTTGTATAGCCATAAGTTATTTCAAATTCATAAATTGGATTTAACTATTCTGTAATTTTATCCCCCATAAATTTTATAGGTTTAATGAGTTTGGTTGAAAATGGCTTTAGTGCCATTACTTTAGAACCCTTTATTATTCTATTCAACATACCCAAAATATTTTCAGGTCCTGTAGTATTAAGCAGATTTCTGTTTTAGTTATATTAATTTGCATAATGAACTCTACTAACAAGATTAACTTTGCTGACTGCCGATTTAATCTAGTATGGATTAATTTTAAATAGTTTATACAGATTTTTGATGAGTCTTTTAATTTTCTTCAAATTTCAAACATAACTTTTCACAAGAAACTAATATAAACATATTGTTTAGTCATGAAGTTCAATACACATCAACAATATTTTTACTACACAGAAAATACGAAAATAAATTCATAAATATATATAAGTATTGAAAGTAAAATGTCCAAATCCTTTGAAAACGCCGAATTTTAAATCTCATAACTTTTAATGACGGTGTGTTTACCAATTGCAAGGGTTATTTTATTGTATTTAGGTAACTGCTTAATGACACCCCTTTACAATTATTACTATTGTTGGTCCATCGGGCATAATCCATTGTTGACACAACATTCCTATTGCCGACGAAATTATATATCCAGCCCTTTCTGAGACTTTCATAACATTTCGCAAAAGGTTTCACTTTTACTTGATGTCTGAACTACAATGCATTTGAAAGAAGATTATACAGGGTGCGTATAAGTTTAATAAAAATCGGCGAAACAAATTTTGAGTAAGTCATGAAAATCCGATTTTTTATTAAAAACTTTTGACACTCCGTTACTCGGATAAGAAGCAAGTCAGGACATACGTTTGTATGAACTTTAAAAAAAAATGTGTCAAGAATCACCACCTGAAATTAATGACATTATTTGAGATACACCAAGTATATACAGTGTCTGACCGACCTCAGACATATTTAATTTTTTACACATGCATATGTTTCTAAATAATTCTTTGTGCGTTCATAATTGTGCCAGTTATGACGTCATAGAATATTTGTTTAAATATAGGTGGAATGTTGATTTTTGTTCGAAAATATTAATAGGATATTCATAAAATCTGTTGTGAAATCATCTGCGGCTGAAAGATAAACTTTAGTCGCTAATTTCCATCGTTCAATGGGGAAATTCCTATTGGAAAGGGCACATTCTCCATAAAAATAGAAATATGATAAATGAGAGAAAACAACTACTTTCCCGGCTAAAGTCACGCTTGACATTGAACTACATCTGATAGATATTGTGAAAATACTTTAACTGAAAAGAAAAAAATCTTGAAGTGAAAATTCGCATTTTCATTCGGATAGATTCGGATAGATTTTTTAAATTTTTTCTAGTTTACATTGAAAATTCATTAAATAAATTAGATAGGGAGAATGTTATTAAAAAATATCACTCACAGAAATCGTTCATTTCATTGAAGCAAGGTTCGCTTCTCTCGGATTAAATCCCCAATACATTTTGGTCGACGAAAATCTATTTCGCTTTGCCAAGCTCATCAGGGAGATTGACAGATTTGAAAAGCAGGCTCTTCAGAAGCAATTATCAACATCAAGGATGGAAATCGATGGAAATATTTTTTCTGCTGTAACACTTGAAAGTTATTTTTTGGCATAGACCTGTCATGGACATTACATTTTGATTTTTGTTCGAAAATATGAATAAGATATTCATAAAATCTGTTGTGGAATCATCTGCGGCTGAAAGACAAACTTTGGTTGCAATTTTCCATCGTTTAAGATAACCTCTTGGGAGGTATTCATGTTGAAAAGGGGAACATTCTCGATGAAAATTGAAAAAAATTATTTTCAATATCTAACAGAAAACAACCACTTCCCCAGCTAAAGCCAAGCTGGACATTGAACTATGATAGATATTGTGAAAAGACTCTAACTGAAAGTGAAAATTCGCATTTTCATTCAGATAGTTGATTTTTTTTAATTTTCTTTAGTTTTCATTGAAAATTCATTAAATAAATTAGATAGGGAGATGTTATTACAAAATATCACTTACAGAAATCGTTCATTTCATTGAAGCAAGGTTCGCTTCTCTCGCATTTATTTCCCAATACCTTTTGGTCAACGAAAATCTATTTCACTTTGCCAAGCTCATCAGGGAGATTGACAGATTTGAAAAGCAGGCTCTTCAAAAGCAATTAAACACATCAAGGATGGAAATTGATGGAAATATTTCTTCTGCAGTTACACTTTCAAAATTATTTTTTGACATAGACCTGTCATGGACATTTCATTTTGATTTTTGTTCGAAAATATGAATAGGATATTCATAAAATTTGTTGTGGAATCATCTGCGGCTGAAAGACAAACTTTAGTCGCTATTTTCCATCGTTCAAGATAACCTCTTGGGAAAGGGGAACATTCTTCATGAAAATTGAAAAATGTGATTTATTTGTGATATCTAGCAGAAAACAACTACTTCCCCAGCTGATGCCACGCTGGACATTGAAGTACATCCACTAGATATTGTGAAAAGACTCTAACTGAAAAGAAAAAAATTGAAAGAGAAAATTTGCAGTTTCATTCAGATAGTTGATATTTTGTATTTTCTCTAGTTTTCATTGAAAATTCATTAAATAAATTCGTTCATTTCATTGAAGCAAGGTTCGCTTCTCTCGCATTTAATCCCCACAACATTTTGGTCGACGAAAATCTATTTCGCTTTGCCAAGCTCATCAGGGAGATTGACAGATTTGAAAAGCAGGCTCTTCAGAAGCAATTATTAACATCAAGGATGGAAATCGATGGAAATATTTTTTCTGCTGTAACACTTGAAAGTTATTTTTTGGCATAGACCGGTCCCGGGCATTGCATTTTGATTTTTGTTCGAAAATATGAATAGAATATTCATAAAATCTATTGTGGAATCATATGCGGCTGAAAGACAAACTTTGCCGCCAGACGGTAAACAACAAAAAAAACAAAACTGTGTTTGAAAACTCAAGTGTACCGAGAGTTACGTTCTGAAACTAAGTAAAAACCTAAGAGCTATCAATTGACGAGCATAAACATCCCTAGTTGAATTATGAAAACTCGAATAGAAATCAACTTTGAGAAAAATGTCCATAAAAGGAAAGCTAAGAATTTTTATTGAAAGAAAAGCAACTACAAAAAGCACTACATCTGCCAACACATGTCCTGTTTTTTGAGGAGTCGGGACACTATCATTCAGTGGAATGAAATTTCCGACGAATAAATACATTAAATAATTCATGGTATTGTTGAAATTGTTATTTCCATCAACCGGCTGCCCCCTTACGAGCAACCCTCAGAAGTATCTACAAGAGACTTGTGCGAGCTAGGGGAAGATGGGAAGATGCAGCCCTTACCTTTTAACGTGAGATGCCATGCACGAGGTTGTTGACAGCGCGGCAGTTTGGACACCCTTACCGTGGCATAGCAAGCGAGAATATTACATACGCGCCACCAAGACCCATACAGATACGAAATTGATCTGTCTCGCTATTGCTCATCCGTACCTCTTTCATAACAAACCTTCACTCACACATTTCATACAGTATAAATAATTATCAAAATAATGGGTGATCATACACACTTTAAATAAAACTATAATTTTTACCATGCACTAACAATAGGTAGGTACTTTCTGAACCTATGCATTGAATTGGATCAATACCCAACTATTCGATTCTATAAAAATGAATCAGTAATTACAATTACTATAATTTTTGAAAAGTAATATAAAGTCCTTGATCAACAGTAAAAATGGCTTTATTACCATAAACAATTAAATCTACGTGATTATTGGCTTCAATTTCAACTTTCAAATGTTCAAAAAACCACACTTGGCAGGCTAAACAGAAAGCATTGCGTATTACATAAAATAATACATGATTTTCCCGTTTCAGCATAATTGTATGCCTCATATTATGAAATTAAACGATTTTATATCATTAGATAACCGACAAGATCATGATTTTTCTATCATAGGAAAAAACGTGACTGCAACGTAAGAATACTTGACTGGTAGAACGATTTGAACACCGTTTACACAAAGACAAATGGAAGGAAATAATCACGAATTGTGGCTTAAGCTAGTGCATGTTGCTGATAGATCCTTATAGTCCGGTGGCAGGGAGGGTTTTCGTAGCCGATGATGATTCTTATGTATTTTAACCCGCTAAATCCGAATTTCGATAAGCCGCTAAAGCATCCGGAAAATTTTTATGGACGATTCTCCGTGGGAAATCGAAAAATCCATTTTTTCCAAAAACAAATGATGTCATAATATTTTGCATAAAATTCTCTACAAAAACGGTATCTACAAGTTTTTCTTTAAAATGCACCGTTTTCCAGTAAAACGTGCTCGAAATTCGAAAAAATGCGATTTTCTCAATTTTCAGTGCTCTCTCATTCAGTCACATAATGATATTTTCCGGATCACATTTTCCCAAATTATTCATATATGTCTCGACTATGAATAACAGAAGAGACATTTTTGAAAAAGTCATTCGTGTGGATTTTCCAGCACTGAATTTCCCGATACTTTTACCTTGCATGGAACTGGCATTTTTTCATTCGCGAAGCTCACGCAGTGGACGAATTCCTTATAGTGTCGATCAAAACAGGTTCAGCAAATATTTTCATTGTCACAAAGCATTTCAGTAGCGGAAAAATGGAAAATTTTACCTAAAAGTAAAAGAATTTTCTGAGGAAAATCGAAAAATCCATTTTTTCCAAAAACAAATGACTCTTCAATATACCTACTTCATTAAATTCTCTACAAAAAAGGTCTCCACAAATTTTTCTTTTAACTGTACCGTTTTCGAGTAAAATGTGCTCGAATTCGAAAAAATGCGATTTTCTCAATTTTCTGTGCTCTCTCTCCAGTCACATAATGATATTTTTCGTCGACCTCTACAAAAAATGACATTTTATGTACTAATTTCCGGACGAAAAATCGACTATTTTTGAAGGCAAATACTTTTCATCCGCAAACACTTTTCGTCCGCAAACGCTTTTCGTCCGCTGTCGTCACTATGTCGTATCATTTATATCATATATTTCACACGAATCCACACGAATGATTTTTTCAAGAATGTATCTTCTATTATTCTTAGTGGAGACATATATGAATACTTTGGGAAAAGGTGATCCTGAAAATATCATTATGTGACTGAATGAGAGAGCACTGAGAAAATCGCATTTTTTTGAATTTCGAGCACGTTTTACTGGAAAACGGTGCATTTTCAAGAAAAACTTGTAGATACCTTTTATGTAGAGAATTTTATGCAAAATATTATAACATCACTTGTTTTTGAAAAAAATTAATTTTTCAATTTCCCTCGGAAAATCGTCCATAGAAATTTTCCGGATGATTTTACGGCTTATCACCCTCGAAATTCGGATTCAGCGGATCAAAATACATAAGAATAACTTGGGTGATCCCGTCGCGCTTCATCGGCTACGAAAACCCTCCCTGCCACCGGACTATTATGTGAATTCCAAGTTTTTGCATCGTAGAATCAAGTTATCATTAGCACCAGATGTGATTATCGACATTTCGCAAGAATGAAGCTTTTGCAAACCGACTAGTTAGTTTCATAGAACGAAATTATATCTTGTGGAACTCTACTACAAATAATTTTCCTGTAGCACGGTATCGATTTTTTTTTCTTGCTGCTAATGCATCTAACGTGGCTCTCAATGAGGAATATAGTTACGAAATATTCTTTTCGGGTGGCCTGCTTCAAAAACGTATCATTTCGCACTGTAAACTAACATAAAAAATTACGTATTTCACACTAGTGCGAAATTAAATACTAAATAAGATACTTTCTGAACAGAATGAGTAGTTTCAATATACAGGGTGTAACATAAGTACGATAAAATATTCAAGTGACGTATTCCTGAGACAATTTTAAGAAAAAAGTCTAAATAAACTTGTATCCGGAAATGCTTCGTTTAGGACATACAGGGTGTTGAAATTGAATTTTTTTGTACGCTTTTTAAAAATAACTCCTGTAAAAAATAAGTTATTCAGAAAGTTCGACTAAAATCGACTTATATCCGAGAATTTTCTCAAAATATCTTCATATTCAGAGATAATGAATGTATTTCATACTTTATGGCCGAACTGTAGTTAAACTGGTATTGTTATAGAATTGCTGGCCAAAATAATACTCCTATATATATATATTCACTGTATGAGTTTGAGATTTGGTATTCCGAGTTGTTTTGAATTCATTATCATACTCATGGTATGTGAACATTTAAATAAAGTAAAATCACTATATCTATAGGCAGCGTCAAATAAAACGAAAATTCGTAAACACTGATTTTTTTCAACAATCTCTCATTCATATAATGTTTGCCAAAGGTTTTCCTGCTGTCTTGTAAAATATGTTTCCTTAAATTCACATTTTTATTTTTTCGATTTCTATACTGTGGAACGTTTAAAGCACTCGTAAAATCATATAAAAATCAGGGGGAGAATTGTTCACTTCAAATACATTTTTCCAATTCGAAAGGTTGCAGGTACATCATTGAAATGAAAGGATCATTCAACGGATTTTGAAAAACTGAATTCAACTGTTCATTTTCAAGTTAGAGTTGGGTTTATGTTTCATGTCGATCTCACTAAAATACTAAACTCTACACTAAACATCTACAGAAAGTAATACGCAATAAATTCGACCCACTGAATCTGAATATCGTCTTCAACATGCATGACTCTCCAATCCAGACCATCAAGCCAACAGGATAATCTTGGGATTGCCAGATTTGGCTCCAACATCGTTCTTCTCAGCTTTGTGAGGATTTAGGATGCGTGGTCAGTTATGGATCTTCGAGTTTTCTAAAAGCTTTTTCCTCAAACCCATCGAATTTTTCATAAGCTGTCCTCTCAACCTCGTTGAATTCTCTTGATTGTTTTTTCAAGCTATTTGTGTTCTTCTTTCAAACCCTGCGAACTTTTTCTAAAATCTTCTTTCAGAGTATTCGAATTTTCTTGTAGTGTTTCTACCAAATTCTTCTAGTTTTCTTGAAACTTTTTCCCTAAAATCTCTATATTTTCTAGAAGTTTATCGTCAGGTTTTGATGCAGTTTATTTTTCTGATGATGAAGCCATAGGTAAACGACTCGAAAGCTTGAATAGAATTCAAAAAGAAATTGTTTGCATTTTTGGTGAAAGGGCATAATGGACATATGCAACTTCACCTTATTAAAACAATCCGGAGAGACTGAACAATAATAATAAAACCCCTGTATAGCCCTTAGTAAAATTAGGTTTTGAGACGAGGATCGATTATAACACCACCAATTTTGGTATGCTAGTAGTTGGAACCATGCCAAACAAAGAAAAATAATAATTTACCAAAATTCCAGGGGTGGAACTATAATTTTTTTTTCGTTTAACAATAACTAATAAGATTTTTGCTGTAATCTTGGAAAGTATGTGCGGTTTATCGAAGAAAAAATCAACAAGATGAAAGATAATTAAATTATTCACAAAAATGATCACTGTATGTATAGTAATTTCTTACAGAATGAGCTCATTTTCTCAGAAAACGTGATTGAACGACGACATCAAATGTCAGGCTCACGTTACCCGCCGCTGCAATTTCCAGCAGGGCCAAAAATTAGATGTATCCCTATCTTCGCTTATATCTGAAGGCTCCTACCTTATTTGAGAATCTAAAATGTGTTTTGTCCCAATTCACGGAGATGTTTGCGGATGATCCGAAAATCATTAATAATTTAGTAAATATGGAATAATTATTACTGAAGCAGCAACCCATCCTCTCCTTGGATTATATGCAACGATTCAAGAGTAGTGTGACAGGTCTTACTTATACACGAAATAAGTGCAAATCTGAATCTTGAAATTTCAAACAATATTTTTCATGTATAGGATGTGTTTGAGCGATTATTTTCAACACTTACTGAAGAAAATGCCGGGATTGTGGGAGAGTTGAAAACTGAGGCAGGAGTAAAATAAAGTTTTTTATTTGGCATGTATGAGTGAGACTCACTAGTCTGAAATCGTTGCATATGATCCATAGAGGATAATGGTTCCTACTTCAGTATAATAATTCCATGTTAACTGAAATATCTGCAGTCACTTTTATGTGAAGTGATTCTATCTTTAAGATGTCATCCTGAAAGATGTGCACTAAGTGAACATGTAAATAAAACAGGACACATCATGAATTATAATACAAAAAAAATTTGACAAAGAAATGTAACTCTACTAAGAGACTATTTATGGAAATGGCTTTCATTTCTCAATCAAATAATTGCTTAAATAAAATAACAGATCTCAATCATTTGAGTGAAATTTATTCATACCTATTACTTATTGATAAAAAACCCACAAAACAAATTTATTAATTTTTCAACAATTTTCATAAGGGAATGTGCTCGCTTTTTTGAGTGGATACAATTGGTGATTTACTCTCGAGCAGAGGCCAAAACGTGTGTTTTGCTGTCATAAGTCAAATAATAATTTCTTCTTTTTAACATCACTTGTCACTTGTTAACTGTCTGTTTCCTAACCAAGATGTAGGTCACGTTCTGCACATGTTCCTCACGTGAATATAATTTTAAAATGTTTAAATTTTTCAATTGTTCTGACTTTTTATTCTAAATTTTATCATCAAATGCATGTTCTTCACTCGATATTGTTTATATCTCAATCATCACATCATTAGCATTCAACCTCAAAAATACAGTAAGTATTGCTGTTATTAGGCTTCACTCCATTTAATTTACATTCTTGCTTATTAATGGTAGCTTCCCTGGAGATGACAGTAGCCACTAGAAATATCGGAAATATAGTGTTAAAAGAGTACACGTTTTGCTTGCTGCTTAACCCAAAAATCTCTCCTTTTGCATCCTAACTAGTCAGCAAATATATATATATATATATATATATATATATATATATATATATACCGTGACCGCCAAAAAGTATGTACCATATGGGAAAAAAATTTATTATTAGAGTATTAGAAAAAAGATTCTTGGGAAAAGTTTGTGCATGTCCGATAACCTAAAAATCGATTTTGACACATGTCACGTGGTCGCTGGTATGGCGGTAAATTGAAAAAAATTACTATGAGAACGCAAAAAGTGGGGTAAAATGGCAAGATTACCAAAAGGTGATTTGAAAAAGTTGCTTAAAATTAAATTTTATACACATATACGAAGTTTGAAAAGATTATGAGAGAAAATTGAAAATAGAATTTTTTTTTAAATATTTTCCTAGCTGTATAAAAATATCAAATTATTATCATATGAATAGCTTGACCATACTGAAACATTTGTATTTCAATGATAATGACAAAACTTTCTCATTTTCTCTACACCAGTAAGCACTAAATTACTACATTGGTTCGTATCTAACAGTTATATCAGAATTCCGCGACCATTGTGATGACATGACACTCCAGAAACATGATGTTTTCGATGATAATCGTGCTAGAGCGTTTCACTTCGCATGCAATGTTGAAAACTCAAGCCTCTTTAATTTGACGCACTATTTTTAAGATTATGTGCGAAGTGAAACGTTCGTGCACGATTATCATCAAAAATTGATTATAATCTGAAAAACACGATATTTTTGGATCTCCCTGTCATCGTAATAATAGTGGAATTGTGATATATCTATTAGATACGAACCAATGTAACAGCAAGGGTTCTGACAAAATTCAATTTTTTCAATTTAGTGATCTCTGGTGTGGAGAAAATGAGAAAGTTTTGTTATTATCATCGGAATACAAATATTTCAATATGGTCAAGCAATTCATAAGAAAATAATTTGATACTTTTCTACAGCTGGAAAACTAAAAAAAAATTGCTGTTTTCAATATTTCCACATAATTTTCTCAAATTTTGTATATATGTATAAAATTGAATTCTAAGCAACTTTTTCAAATAACTTTTTTCGATATCTTGCCATTTTATCCGACTTTTCGACTATTCATGGTAATTTTTTTCAATTTGCTGCCATACCAGCGATCACGTGACATGTGTCAAAATCGATTTTTAGGTTATCGGACATGCACAAACTTTTCCCAAGAATCTTTTTTTCAATACTCTAATAATAAACTTATACTTTTTGGCGGTCACTGTATATAGATAAAATTCGTGATTGCCGGTATACAAGTATGTAGAGGTATATGTTGTATGAAGTATGTTGTGAGGTTGTAAGTAGGTACTCCATCTTTTCTCAGCTATATAAGTACATTTATTGTACATTTGCGCGAATTTGTCCAGTTGTCCTGAAGAAGGTAATAAACATTGCCGAAAGCTTGACAGTCTTCAAATCTATTACACACTGTTATGAGTATTTCAAGTAGTCGAATAAAGTATAGGTGAATATTGTGTATAAATAATTCAAACATTTCCCGGAGATCTAGATGGTGGGTAACAAGAGAAACGCAGTCAAATTCAAAAATGAAAACCAATCCAATCCATTAAACATGATATCGTTGTAAACAATCATAAACATGACAAAAATAAAACATCGAGACATTATTATGGTATACCCACAACCCGATAAAAAAAACCGTTCCTAGTATCGCGAAAAATTGCAAAACAGCCAACAACAAAATGACAAATAATGACACATAGAGAACCAAAGCAAACACAAGTAAACAGCCAATTAAAATATTTCGCTAGAAGAACGGTTACCAGCAGCATGCAAACTATTATGCTGTAATATTGCGGCCAAGTTCGCGCTGTTGCCTAATAACTGATGCGGGATGCCTTTCAATAAACTATAACCGTGAAAATCGAGGAGAATAAGGCAACATCGGGCGACGTATAGACCGTGATCTTGGCATTCTTACTTTGGATGCGAAGAACAATTCCCAGGTATACTACATTCAGACTAGCTTGAGCTTGGATTACCGCGAATAACATTTGAAGAGCTGTAGTTTCGCGGTGTTGCCACAGGAATTGGAAAGTATGCGAATCAGGGATATAGGAACGCTCTGCACCAAATAAACCTAACGGTGAGTTTATCCTAAATGATAGGAATAGAATAGAATTCATTTCTCGAATACATTTACATGTTTGAATAAAGGTCTGATATAAAATATTGATTGAAAGTTTGATTTTGTGGAGGAAATCCGATTCTTGACATTTTTTCATTTTCAGATTGTGGAAGGTCATAAACCCAAAAAATCATGTCAAGAATGAAATATCCTTTTGGCACTATTTCCAGGTCGGTTTTTGTTGGCTTATAACACTAAAATTCATTTAAAATGATATTCCAGTGACGTTAATGAGCGAGGATGGTGAAAAGGACAACATCAAGTTATTATTTCTATATAGGCTGTTAAGTTAACAAATGTTTTCAAAATTCAAGTAGTGTATATACGGAAAAAAATGTATCTTGCAATAATAATTCAGTAAATTTGTATTCGACAGGGCCCCTGATGGCGAGAAAGTTTTGGGGTAGTTTTGATTTCCTCCGGTTCATACGTTTTTTGGAGTGCTGAATCCGAGTCTGAAGTTTGCAAACAAAATTTCTTGACGAAACATTAAAAAAAATGCAAAAATGGTAAAAAAACAATTTTTTTGTAGTTTTTTGCTTATAACTCGAAAATTATCAGTTTTTCGTGAAATACTTTTCCATACAGAATGGAAGTATATAAAATTTCCTACAAATTCCACCATTCAGATTTTTTTCCGACAAACAGTTCGGGCTCAAACGCCAAATAAAAATTGGAGTATTTCTGCTGAGTCAGCAAACACCCACTTTTTCACTAAAAAACTCTTATTGGCTATTCAATCACATTTTTAGTGAATTTCTCAATGAATTATATTGTAATAAAACTAAAAGTACTCTTGTTCGTTATTGGAGCAGTTTCGATGAGTTGTAGATGACTGCTATAGTGACAGTGCGATAAGAAAGGAGTGTTTGAAAGACTCAAACAATGCCAAACGGTTCTGGGCCATTGAGGGAATTACTTGCTCCTTCTCGAGCTAGTGCATTGGCCTCTTCTTTGCCTCTATAACCTGTGTGTGCTGGTACCCAGGCCAGGATCAGTCTGTTCTGACTGCCGAGCTCTTTTAGGGTTTCTATGCAGACCCAAACAAGTCTTGAGGTAACTTAAAATGAGTTGACTGCTTTTATTGAAGCTTGGCTATTAGCTCTTGTGCACAATGGTGTATGCCGACGATTTCCGTTTGGAATATCGTCGCTTGTTTGCCCAGGCTCAATGAGATTTTCATCTTCCGCTTGGTTCCGTAAATGCCGGCTCCTAAACCTCCATCATTTTTTGGGGGGTATGCCATCTAATGGCATTCTTGTAACCGGGTCGTTTTTCAACTATTCGTTTAAGTTGTTGTAGTCCCTCCTATGCATATTGCTTATGGGTGCTTGTCCCGACCTGGCTTCGCATGGAATCTATATGTGTAGGGAAGGCAGGTTGAGCAAGGTTCTCATGTCCCCGGTGGCACTCAGACATGCTGTTCTTTGCAGTCCTCCGAGCCGTCGAACCATTCCTACCTGCCACCATACCACCGAACTATAAGTTATCAAGGTTCATCATAGAGGATTCACTGTCAGCTGTACACCACCTGTCGTCTAGGGCTGACTGTGTAAGCTCCGAGACTGTCCTTGCGAATTTGCCTTTTGCAATAATCGCGAGGTCGTCGAGATATCCTAGGAAATGAAAGCCTCTGGAAGATAATCCAAAGTAGGGGCGATTGCACCTCTCCCTGCGAACATCCCCTGTTTGCTCTAGGTGTAAGTGTTATTCCGCCGATTGCTATTGTAATGACCCTGTTTTTAAAGTTAGCGTTTATCCACTGGCACAGTAAGAGAGAAACCCCTTTTTCACTAGAGCGTTTGTTATAGACTTGGTGGATACATTGTTGAAGGCACCCTTAGTGTCTATAAATGTTGGCATGGCTATCTCTTTACTGATAGCC
Source organism: Chrysolina haemoptera (assembly GCA_958298965.1). Classification (NCBI taxonomy): domain Eukaryota; kingdom Metazoa; phylum Arthropoda; class Insecta; order Coleoptera; family Chrysomelidae; genus Chrysolina; species Chrysolina haemoptera. The sequence continues at coordinate 25,121,575 of OY282597.1, read as the reverse complement.
CACCTGATACTATTGGGTCTCGATATTTCCGTAGCAAGCCTCCATTCCAAAGTTGTTAACCTGTTTGGATGGAAAGTGTACTTCTGTGAGCATCCTTATACTTTCCTCGAATGTTGTAGTATAAGCATTGTCATTATTTTTCAAGAAACCTACTTGATTTACAGTACTTTCTTTGGCTAAAACCTTATGGATTCTTGAGCACGTGATTGTCTTCTGTCCTTACTCATTTCTTTGTTGTACTGCGTCAGTTTAGAATATGTGGTCCAATATTAGTTAAATTTTATTATGTTGAAAAGCTTCCGCACCCTACCTCCGAGGGTTTCTAGATGCTCATTCCACCAGACCGTTTTGTTATTTTGAGCCTTTTTTTCTCAAGACAGATATTCTCGTAGGCTTCAACATTGCCTTGTCCACTTCGTCTGCTGCCCTCTCAATACTCACTGAGTATCTTTTCCAGTTTCTGTACTTAACTGAAGTACGCGGTGTGGTAACTAGATCGTATAATATATGATATATAATAATATATTCATTTGAAATATTTTTTCAAGATTTTTGTTTGAGTTTTGTTCGATTTCGGACCGCATTAAATAACTTCTTTGTAATTTTTGAAAAAGTGACCTGTACCTTTATTGTATGATCTAAATAAGTTATGCGCAGAGAACTGGTGGGAATCCACTAATTAACTTCAATAATAAATTAGAGTTTTGTTGTGAAAAAGTGGGATTTTCCCCAGTCGGGTGAAATATGCAAATTTACAAGTAGCCCTTAAGCCCGGATGGTTCGTCGTAGAAAAAAAATTGTATGGTGAAATTTATAGAAAATTTTATGCTCTTTCATTCCTAAGAAAAAGGTTATCAACGAAAAGTTTGTAGTTTTCAACTTATAAGCAATAAACCGCAGAAGAAAGAGATTTTTTAGGGTTTTTTGCATTTTTTTCAACGTTCCGTCACGAAAATTTGTTAGCAAACCTCAGATTCGGATTCAGCACCCCAAAAAACATAAAGAATGGAAGTAATCGAAACTACCCCAAAACTTTCTTGGTAGAAATACATTTTGATAGATTATAAAACATTTCAAAAGCGCTGAGTATTCATGTTAATTTTTCATGTTTCTTTAGTGGTGGACAAAAAATTACTAGGTTTTTCGAGTATATAGGTATGCCTTGGAAACAAAAGATAAACCTAACAGTTGGGTGCACCGGAAATCAACACTAAAATGTTGTTACCTGCAAACTAAAATGATGTAGTGTGTGTTAATTGAAGACGTACATGTTCGAGGAGTATTTATTTAGTATGATCGAACCAGAACGAACTAACCTTACGTAGAAATTTAAGTGAGTGAAAATTGAATACAAACATTTTGCGAAGAGTAATTATTTAGTATGATCGAACCAGAACGAACTAACCTTACGTAGACATTTGAGTGCGTGGAAATTGAATTGGCGTTAACAATTGTACCGTTACGAATACCTGCATCAGTTACGAACTCTCGTTTTGAGGTAGTCGTTTAGGTATTATTATTTTTCGGTGGTGAGGTCTGGTAAGGAGTAAAGGGTTAAGTACGACCCAAAAATAGATTCATACCTTTGTGGTGAATTCCGGTGCAGCGGAACAGTTAAGTTTAATGCGAGGATTTTTTGCCAGAGTGTGCCAGATAACTTTATGGGAATGTTTGAAGAGAAAGGTAAGTGGGTTTGTCAAAAATGTCGAATATTTATGCTTGTTCTTCGTTCGAATTCTTGCAGTTATATATCATAGAATGGTGGACAACTTATTTATTTTGTGGGAAATTCATGTTCACTGAAGATGAAATATCTATATATATTTTCATTATTATTATATTAATGAAGATGTGAGAATCACAACTATGGTCACAAATTATAAAACTTTCAGTATATAATACATGCTCTTGGCAGTTGCAATTGGAATGAAATCAGAAAAGCTACACAACCTGTTGAAATAGATGATTTGAAAGGAAATGGTGGTCATATTACACGTTTACGTTTAGAGGCACACAACATGGTTCTTTGATAATGACCTCTTGTATAATTTTCAAAATTATTCGCCCTTTTGGACAAAATATATCCTTTTCAATTAAATTCGCCTGTTCTTTTCGAGGCGTATTTAAGAAACCATCGACTTCCTCCGCAAGATGAAAAGTTACTTAATTTTTTATTGCGTAAGTCGATGCGATGATGGAGCTGAATAAATGAGGCGCATGCTGAAGTACTTAACCTACCCTAAAATAAATTTTTTCTATTTTCATATCTAGCGTAATCATATTGGGTGCCACTAACTACCTTAATACTCCGAAAAACACATGGGCAATATTTCTGTGAAAAAGTTTGGGGTAACCTTTGCCAAAATTCAGTGAAACTTTATTATTTCATGCAAGGCAATTTCACAATTTGTCATCTTCTTCTGACTCTGACTTAGAAGACTAAAGCTTTCAAATTCCTGTTGAAAAGAGAAACATTCTCAATGAAAATTGAAAAATGAAAAATATGATTTATTTGTAATATCTAACTGAAAACAACTACATTCCCGGCTGAAGCCACGCTGGACATTGAACTACATCTGATAGATATTGTGAGAAGACTCTAACTGAAAAGAAAAGAAAAAATCTGAAAGTGAAAATTCGCATTTTCATTCAGATAGTTGATTTTTTAAATTTTCATTGAAAAGAGGTTCAATGTCCAGCGTGGCTTTAGCCGCGAAAGTAGTTGTTTTTTTTAAATCACATTTTTCATCTTTCAAATTTCAAGAAGAATATTTCCCTTTTCAACATGAATACCACCCAAGAGGTTATCTTGAACGATGGAAAATAGCGACTAAGTTTATCTTTCAGCCGCAGATGACTCCACAAACAGATTTTATGAATATCCAATTCATATTTTCTTTGAAATTCCATTTAGACAAATGTAGTCTTCTCATCAATAGTAACATGCTTACACCATGATTACGTCTTTGAAGCAATACAGAAAACTTGGTCTTCTGAAATTCAATGGTTATCCTATATATCCGTATCAGTTTCATTGAAACCGATCATCTCTTTTTTTTAATTGGTTTTCTCACAACAGCAAACAAAATATTTGTTTCATACTTATTCATGCATGGCATCACACGTTAAAAGAGAAGGGCTGCGTCTTCTCCAGCTCGCACAAGTCAGTCGAGGACTTCTAGGGTTGCTCGCAAGGGTGCAGCTGATTGACGTAAAAATCATTTTTTTTAACAATAATAATTCGTACCATCAACGAAAGTTTTATTCAAGTTAGCTAGCATTGCTTATGGAGGATGTTCACTTATAATATCACAAGAGCTTAAATTATTTCCGGAAATTTCCAGGAATAATTTAAGCTTGCGTGATATTCGGTAAGAAAATTTCACACCATAATTTGGAAAAAAATGATTAATCCAATCTGACATTTTCCGAAAATGTTTTCAGTTGAAATGGTAACTAGTCAAAATCAAGGCATCTTATTGGTTGAAAAGTAGAGGTGTGAAATTTTCTATAAAATATTTTTATTCATTTTTCAGTCTCCCTTGATTTACCCGATATTTTCTGACATACCTAATAGGTACGAATTCTCTTGTTCGGATGTGTCCAAGGATTAAAAGAAGCAGAATGTCAATGAAAAATATCCAAATTTCCAATATTACCCGGAACTAAACTGGTGTATAAATCGAAACTCAATCATTGAGAATCCCATTCCATGAGAATGTACAAAATATTCCCATTCCCACTAATAATCCTTTGGTCGATATGGCAACTGTGTATCAATACCTATCTTATTATAATGACACCTGTAGTACGTTTAACACATAGGTATGTTTTACAGGTGGATGCATAGGAAACGGTGCACACTGCCTTTGTGGCTTCTTTAAACATGCAAATCGGCCAGGATACCTATACGGGGCATGAGAAACAATAGAAAAAAAATGAATACATTTTCTGTCTGAGGGAGACATATGAAGGGACCATCGGAATGTTTCCGTTGGGTAGGTAGGTAAATAAAAAGGTGTATGTTTACCTACTTATCTGATAAAATATCTCCTAATTGTGTATATACAAATTCATATCAGAAACTAAGTTAGAACCTCAAGAAACGAAATATTGGGTAAAAATACAATACTTTTTCTCATTTATACGAAGGCGTAGAAGCGCCAGATATAGTTATTTTTCTAATTCCCAGATAAATCTGTCTATTAGACAGTTATTATTCGTGCAGAAATTTATTTATAAAATCATAGCAAAGCGCTTTCGACTATAAAGTCATCATCAGTGCGTACCTGTAAGTAAGTGACATGAAATAGAATTTAGGAAATTTTAATAATGAAAATTTCACACCTCACTTTTTCAGCCAATCAAAAAATTGGTTTTTATTTAGTTGCCATGGCAACCCAAAAATTTCCGGAAATTTTTAACCTCCTGGGTACCCTGGGCGAAATTAATAAGTGGAAATTTTTCTGTCAAATATTTGACATGTGATAGTTAACATTTTGCTTTTATGTACAAATGGAATGTTATTTTTCATATGAAAGGAGATAATATTTCATAATTATATATTCACTAAATATTTCGAATGTGTCTGAAAATATTTTGAGAACTTGCATTTCAACGATGAATAGGTCCATCGGTAAAAAATGTGTATCAATCAAATCTATATATGCTTGACTTGATGAACTTAATATTTGAAACAATTTTATTCAACTTATCTTTTCGTGAATACTCGGCTGAAATTTGCAACAATTCCTTTCCACATCACTTCCCAATAGACAATCCGCATGGACCAGTCAAAACTATTTTAGTTCTGCGTGATGTGCAATGTAATTTTAGGATGAAAATGTCGCAAAATGAATTTTCTTTTCTCACATACAAACACCGCCTCTAATACCAACGCGTAACTTCGCTGCGCGACTCGGGTAATTTTCAAAAAATTCATATACTCGGAAAATTTCCGGCAATGATTCAAGCACTAGGGAGATTATAAGTGAGAATTTTGAAAATTGAAAAATTACTTACTCGTCAGGTGTACAAGAGCCAGACCATAAAAATATCATGTGTCCAGAGGACCATGTAAATATTTAAAAACAGGACATCATATGAATAACATTTTAAAAAATCCTTATTCCAGAATTAACCTAGATAAAAGTTTCAACAGACAGAGTAACACATGTCTGCTGAAGCTTAGTCTAATGTCTAACTAAATAAATGAAAATTGACATAGTATCAAAAGTTGGCAATGACAATGAAGTATGGCATAGAACAATACGTATAGAAATAATGATCTGTGTTATGAAAATTGATAAATGACAAATCAGCAAATTTTGAGAAAGTTTCAACAGGCAGAGTAACACATGTCTGCTGAAGCTTTGTTTTGAAAATTGATAAATGACAAGTTAGTCAAATTTTGTGATTTAATCATGAAAATGTTTCAAGGTGACAGAACCAAAGTTACGAAAATTGTTTAGTCTAATGAGAACTTATAAACTTTAAAACGTCAGCCCTAAGTTTACCAAAGAAACAAACATGATTATTAGTTCAGCATCCTGGGAAACCAGATTGGAACTTAAGATCGTGAGATAAGTCTGATGAGTACTTTCCCAATCTCAAAAGTAACAAAGAGGGTAACCAAAATGATGAACCTATACCAGAAAATTTTATTTTAAGACATTTTCAAAAATTGAGGTACTACAAAATAAGTAGTGCCTCTTGGTTTCAGGCTACTTTTTTGGCGCTTTGGGGATTGGGAAGGTTCTCATTAGACCTGTCCCTTGATCCTGAGCATAGGATTGGTTTTACAAGTTCCCAAGAGACTGTGTCTTAAGCCTGGTTCTGTGCACATCGGGTTGAAGTTCTCATTAGACTTTTCTCTCGGTTTGTCATATTTCCTTGTGTTAAGATTAACAACTATAAATAGATTTTCGGTGGTTAAAATATCAGAAAAGATAAAATAAGTCAGCAAAATCTGTCATTGTCTGACGGTCTATTGGTGTTAGGTACCTACAAGGTTTTTGACTAGCTTTTCAGTCAAACAATTGTCATCCATGCAATTGCAATTCACTATTCATTTATATCTACAATCCATTGTTGATATGTAATTAGTTCATTGAATATGAATGAAACAACATCATTAAAATAGTTTATCATAAAAACACTAATTTGACATGAAGTGTTGTGAATTTGTGAATAGAGGACTGAAAAGATTAAATCATTACAGATTTGTTGAAGAAGTTTTTTTGAATAAGCCAGGATGTTCACATAATTAAATTCTCGTAAAAACTACAATTGCCTTTCTCACATCACCGCGCGAGGATCATGTGCCCTGAGAAGAAGTGAACAAAGGATGGCGAACGGCCATCTGCATTCCATCCAGCTAAGATTCCTGCCGACATACAGCAAGCCGGTATAAATTTCAGATTCTAGAGCAGCTTGTCCATCATCCTACCAAGATCCGCTGTGGCCAGAATCTCCATTTTGAAACCTTGGCGAAGCCTGCAGAGTTCAAAAATATTTTATTATCCATGTTTTCTCCTCTTTTCGGGCGTTATTTGTTTCGCCTGCAGCGAACATTTCCATGCATATAAAAAGCATCCCACTTTGGTGGTCTAGAAGGACTACATCTGGCTTATTGGTTTATATTAGTTCCAATAAATTAAGCACTTCCCACTCTCCAGAAACAGATTATCTATCTATAATAATAATATTTATTTCCAGATAAGTTACATGTATCTACATTGTTTCAATTTCATACTACGGAAATAAATAGAGTACGTCTCCCACTGAAATCATGGAAATGATTTGTGCGTGGGTGCTTCTCCATTTATTTTCATGTATTAGTATAAACAAAGAGCAAAAGTTTTTCAATGGAGAGCTTATTTCCAATTAAATTACTAACTAAATACACTCATACACACTTTCATACATACATATGCCCACATATTCATATACATACTTTTAATCAGAATAATATAATTAATAGATACAAACATATTTTGTGGATTTGTGGATTTGTTCGAGCAAGAAATGAGCTGAGGTCGAGTTGTTCTGGTAAGTACGTTATTCATTGGTCTATATCAATATATTTATGCAAAGTGGATCGATTAATACTTTTTAACCATTTTTTAGCTTCCTTTTTGAATTTGTAATGTGCAGTTAATACTCTCAAACTCTCTGGAATTTCACGATAAATGCGCGGAGCTATAAAGCTGAAACTTCTTTGTCCTACTTTTTTCTGTGCCCTGTTGGACATTATAGTTTTCACTTCCTTATATCTTGTACTGTAAGCATGTTCAATAGTGTTGAGTTCACTCTTTCTTTGATGTTGGATACATAGGATTCTATATGAATATAGTTGTCTCAAATCTAAAATCCCAGATTCTTCATAAACGAGGTCACTGGGTTAAGTTCTTTTTCTGCCTAACATTATTTTCAAGAAATATTTTTGAATTATTTCCAGTTGTTCTAGATGACTTCGGTAGAGTCCACCCCATCCAGCTATACCATACTGCAGAAGAGACTCTACCAAGCCAGAATACGTAATTTTCAATTGCGGTAAGGTTATAATATTTTTGAGCTGTTTGAATTTGAAAAGTATTGATCTTAATTTTTTCACTATACCTTTAACATGTACTAATATCTAATGTCTTTAAGGCGCGTTTACACCAAAGTTGACAAGAGATTGTTTGTAGGAAACTAATAATTGTCAACTGAAACTTGCTCTTCTCAAATTAGAGCAACAAGTGGAAGATTTTTTGTAGAAAACTAGAAGTTGTTCTTTTCAAATTCAGAGCAATGAATTGAAAACTTGTTGCCAAATAATTAGCGCGAAAGGTTTAGGCAGTAGTGTCAAGGATGTCGGACGAAGAAGACGCAAGTATTGCCGTGGCTGTCTGTGTCATCATGCCAGCCACTGTACAAGAGGCCCACGAAGATATTGGGTGGGACCCTCGTTGAATGATATGGATAGATACAATGGCAGTGACATGAGAGCAGATCTCCAAAAAAATAACGTCGATGCATGCGTTGAGTGGTGAGTTGAGGTGCGACGGGAGTGTCAAACTTTTTTTGAGAATGACCAGTAATGACTTAGAGTATTTTATTCCTACCTTGACACAAAAACACACGAAAACACACACGAAATCACCGAAAACACCTGCAGCTGAGGTACACACGTGAACTGGCGGTCGTGGGTTGAGTAGGGCGGGGGATGCTAGCACCCGTCGTCACGCCCGGGGCGGGTGGATGGGGGACAGTTCTCCACTAGTTTCCTCCAAGTTGCGACGGGAGTGTCGAACTCTTTCTGAGAATGACCAGTAATGACTTAGAGTATTTCTTCAACTCTTAGTTGTCAACTTTCTTTGATTTTTACCGACACTCCGCGGGAAACCAAAATTTAGTGGAAGATTTGTCTCTCCACAAGTGGAAGACAGAAAAAAAATCTGTATTTTGTAAAAAAAGCAACAAATTGCCGCAACTTGCGGAAAACTTAGTGGAAAATTTAATATACCTGAAAACAATAATTTGACTTCGACTTAACATCGAATTTTTAGTGGAAGCGCCTTCGCCTTCGTCAAAACATTTGATACCACCAATTCAGAGGTGCAAGAATAATAAAACTTAAGCCGTTCGAATATCCCCTAGAGGTTTAGGGAAAACGGTACAAAGAGTAATTTTTTCCGGTTCTTCTACTTTTACGTACGCTATTCAAATGGCTGCAGATCATCTTAGAATGAAAATTGGTATGTAATTAATTGCAAGTTTGCAAAACGAGCGATGCTCGGATGCCAAGTTACTTATATTGACATGTATGTTACAGCATCACTTCATTCAAATATTGTATTGTTTACCAAAAAATAAGGGGTGGAACCTAAAAAATGTTTCATTTAAAAACATATATAATTTTTTGTTGCTGTTATTTCAGAAAATATAAGATTCATCAAAAAACGACTTCGATAGGTTGAGAGATCATTCAATTCTCCGTTTTCTCAGAAAACGTAGTTTAACGCCGACATCACATTTCATGCTCGCGCTAACCCGCCACTGCAAGTTCAGGCAGGGCCGAAAATTAGATTTGTCATAACTTTGCTAAAACTTATAGTAGAAAGGAATGAAAAAGTGTAAATCGTTCCTGAAGACTTCAACTTCCCCATGCAAATATAACATGTGCGTATCTGGGTACCTAAAATGTGTTCTGTCCCTCTTCACATAACCCCTCTACGATATTTACGGAGGATCCGAAAGTCATGGATATTTATGAAATAATTATAGTGAAGCAAGAATCAGTACCCTCTTTGGACCATATGGAACAATTTTAGACTAGTGACAAAAAGCTGCCTCAGTTTTCAACTCATCCATAATCCCGGCAATTTCTTCAGTAAATGTTGGAAATAATCGCTCATACACATCCTACATAAAAATGAAGTATGTGATTTCAAGCTTGAGGTTTGCACTTCACAACAGTGTTATTAAACACATACGCAGGATATCAATAAGCGATTTTTTTCGACATTTACAGAAGAGAATGCCGGTTTTATTAGATCCATAACTCACTAGTGTGTTATTTGATAGTTCACTTGTTTAAAATGACAATAATAATGACAGTCATAACTGCCATATGTTGGATAAATATTATTATTAATATTTACTTAATAATTAGTCTAATTCACAAAATTGTGTACTTACAAATTTGTTTCGAATAGGCTTTTGTCTGTTAGTAGCTGTGTTGAAACATCGTTGTCCATTTCTTTGGGTTTGATTTTGCTCGAGATTTTGCTGATGCCTCGAATTTCGAATAGTATGTAACACATATGGATTATCATCCAAGCCAAATTAATAATTATGTTATGTAATAAGCAAATACATTTTGAAAATTGAGTTAAATTTGTCTGGGTGAATTTCGTACTCCGATCTTAGAATTCTCCATTTTGCGGTTATGGTGTTGAGTTTCAACACATTTTAGTATATAATCGAATGTAGTTGACGTCATTCGAGTGTACACAAAAAATGTTTGTTCATTAATGAGTTCATTGAAAAAGCTTATAAATTTTCCGCTTTCACTTTCTAGCAAAAAAAATCTCCAACCTAAACATGTCTTGAGTTTTCTAGTAATAGACATTGTTTCACTATGGTGACAATATATTTCCTTGCTTAACAACCAATCAGTGGATTTCAAATTTTGAAATTCAGCCAATACAATCGGAACTACAGTGAAAATATAGCTTGTCGCTGTATTTTCACGGTGATAAACCTGCTTAGTTTTTGTTTTACTATCTGTCAAGTGAAAATAATGATTTAAATTATAAACGTCAAATTTATGTGTTTTGACTAGATATCTTTATTTATCAATATGAGCGATCGTTGGGGACAAATGTCCATTGGTATCATAGATGAGGCCGTGGAAAAGAGTATTCCCTTGAATACGACTAGAAGTAAAGCATCATTTACCAGGTGACACGATTTTTCTTCATTTCAAATAGATATATTGTCGTCCTAAATATAATTCTTGGTATGATTAAAAACCGATAATTTTTTGGAATATCAATTCATTGGCAATCCCAATGCAATAAAATACAACTTGTCCTGCGGACTCGTTGTGCGCCTCGAACGCGACGGTCTTAACCACTGAGCTACCTGGACCCTTCTGACAGCTTATTCTGAGATACTAGGTTGGAATTCTGACATGGTATCTCGAAATTAGCTAGCTAACTAAGAAAGTAAGTCAGAATTCTGACAGCATAAAAGAGTCGATAAATCAGAAACAGTTCGTCGTATCGATTACAAACAACGACAGGCTTCTAGATGACGTTTGATTCTACAGTATCGGAAACTTTTCATCTGGGGTATAGAGAGAAATCTACGCGAGCAACAAGAAACGCAATGATATGATAATACCACTTAAATAACAGAGATGCACTACTGCGCGCCTCTCCTGTTGTCTCGCCCGACGAATTAATAGTTCAGTTGACATCCCTTCCTCGAGCGAGTAGAGGAGAAATTGTAATGCTCTCTCAACATTATAGCAAGCTATTCTTCACGCTCTCATAAAACTACCATACCCCAGATGAAAACTTTCCGATACTGTATGTACCTATGCTTTTCATAGATAGTCCAGGTAGCTGCAGTGGTATTTCTCTTCCAATGAAATTTGATGCAATCTTTATCCAATCGAAATGAATTTGGTATCAAAAGAAAGGTAAAACGCAGATCTATGTACGTGCTGTAACTTTTTTTTGAAATTATTTGTTCATCTACCCAAAAAATTGCTTCAAAGTAACTGCATTTTTGGGACATTTTTGAGATTTTTTTTGTGAAAAAGTAGATTGAAAATTAATTTTTTATTACAGCACGTATATAGAATCACACGTCTTCTACAAGTCTGTCTTTGTTTGAAATCGATAAGACGAACCGTTTTTGAGTTATCAATTGACTCTTCTACCCTAAAAAGCACCCCAAATGTGATCGCGCTCATGGCCTCTTAACAAACTTCTTGAGGTTTTCAAAATTCTAAGCTGCAACTAGTACCTTCTACTTTGTAAATTTTCAGAAGTCGATTACACTGTTTCCATAGAAACAATCCAGTGTATCCAAGACATTAAGAATCTTTCTATTGAAACTAAGCGTCTATTCAAATTCAACAAAGCCTCCTTATCTTCGGTACTCGAAATCCCAGCAGCAAAACGCGTTAGGACCCTAAAAACCACACACACGTACCGCCTAGTACCTGAGTACTCAGACTTATCTCCCCACCACCGTTATCCTTGCGCCAATGCCATGACAGTTGGAATAGGTAACCTCTACAGGTTCACCATGATGGTCGAGGGGTTTTGAGGGGGGTGGAGGGGCCACACAACGGTTCACATCGTTGGAAATACAAGCGGTCATCAGTCTTAACAAGGACTTCAGACTGTTTGACACGTAACGTAGTGGACGCATTTTTTTTTAACTGTTTATCCTGTATTAAGGACTCGAGGATATATTGTGCAAGGACGCTTTGACGCCGAAGGATTTTCTTGTGTTGTGATGTGAACTCAGTGACGACACGGTGGTTCGTGTGGATTTTTATTGATGATACTTAAGTGACTCGAGGCAAAATGCCTAAAATATTTTTGATAAAAAACAGGTTACACCAGCAACAGTTGAGACTCGAATCTCAAAACGGTGGTATCGGAAAAAATGAACTCGGAATTGGGGATTCCCAACCTTTATCGCTGATTGTGCAGAAAAGGGATGGTAAGTTATCCTGAAGAGTGTTATTGAAATAATTTATAGAGCAATTTCTATCATGAAATTTTTGTTTTCGATTTTCTCTGATTCTCTATCTGACGTTAGCACTCAAAAATAAATGAGGTAAACTAAAAGACGTGTAACGTTTGTTGGTATTAAACATACCATAGGTTAAAACTTTTGCGTCAAAAGAAAATTACTATTAGTCATCTAAAACAAAAACATGAAAGTGTCCTTTAGAATGATTAGGCAGTAGGTTTTGGAAAGAGGTCGAAAATTTTGACAGAGCCATTATTTTTATCAAGTTTTGCAAAACAATAAAAATTTGTTAAATTCTTCAGTGAATTATTTTAAAAGCTTAGCAAAGCGAGTGTTCTAAAGGAGTTTATTAACGCGCTAACAGTTTCAACCTCGGTTTCAACAAAAATATTTAAAAAAATTATAATTTTTTTGCTGTTGTTTCGGAAAGTATAAGATTTATCACGAAACAATTTCAACAAGGCGAAAGATAATTCAATTCTCAACAAAAGAAATATACTTAGTAATTTCTTAAAAAAAGGCGCTCGTTTTCTCAGAAAACCTGATTATATTTCAGGCTCGCGTTAACCCGCCACTGCAATTAGATTTGTCATAACTTTGCTAAAAATTATAGTAGAAGGGAAAGAAAAAGTGTGTATCGTTCCTGAAGACTTCTACTTCCTGATGCAAATATAACATGTGTATAAATTTGTTTTATGCCACTTCACATAACCTTCGACGATATTTACGGAGGATCCGAAAGTCATGAATATTTTAGTTGATATGAAATAATTATACTGAGGCAGGAATCAGTACCCTCTTTGGACCGTATGCCTATAGTCCAAAGAGGGTATGGGTTGCTGCTTTAGTATAATAATTCCATGTTCACTAAATTATTCATGATTTTCAGATCATCCGCAAACATCTTCGTGAAGTACGACAAAACACATGTAAGGTACTCAAATACTCGCATATTATATTTGCATGAGAAGGTAGGAGTCTTCAGAAACGATATGAACTTTTCCTTCTCCGATAATTTTTAGCAGAGTTATGACCAATCAAATATTCGGCTCCGCCAGAACTTTCAGCGGCAGGTAAGGGTGAACCTGAAATTTGATGTCGGCGTTCAATCGCGTTTTCTGAGAATACGAGCGCATTTCATAAAAAATCACAAGGAATCATTTTTGTGGAGAATTGAATTGTCTTTCACCTCGTTGTTTTTTCGATAAGTCATATACTTTCCAAGATTACAGCAAAAATCTATTTGTTTATTTTTAAACAAAAAAAAAGTATATGTTCCACCCTGGAATTTAGGTAAACAATTTTTTTCGTGTTTATCGTGGTTATAACAACTAGCATACCTAGTTTGGTGGTGCTACAATCGATCCTCGTCTCAAAACCCAATCGTACCGGATTACTAATATATTAAAAAAAATGTATTCAAACACAGATTGTGAATTTGTGATTAATCGATCATTGAGCTCGGTACACACCCATAAGCTGAACGCAGTGAAAAAACATTTTTAGAAAAATTTTGTGATATAGATATCTTTAAAACAAGTGTGAAAAAAAGAAAAAATATAGCTATTTCACAGTGATCTCTGTATGTGATATATGGTTAATACTTTAGAGATAGTATACACAGAATAGATCTCCCCATCTGTTTTTATATCTTAGGACTCTGAATTGTATTTTATACCTTTCATGTTTTTTTTTATATATATTTTATGCATTTATACAATTTTATGCAATGAACCATTGGACTACCTACTTAGTTTAGTCAGTAAGTTGCCTTACATGTAACTACCTCGCGTGTTTGTAAGAATAAAAAGAATAAAGAATATATAAATAAATAAATATTTTAAGAAAATGGCTATACTTATTTCTCGTAGCTAGTCGTTACCAAGAGACTAAAATCAACTGCTAAGCAATATTCATCATTTTTATACTCAGTAAAGAAATGAAATAACAATAATTTTTTGCAATGCCTCAAGTTTGACAATTCTATATCGTGATATGTAGGTACGTTTTAACAATTCCCTGAAGATTTGCCTATATCCGTAGAAAAATCACATTCTTTTCTTGGACTTCGTATTGTTTGTCTAAGCTCGTGCCTCGACAAGCAATCTTCAAGTCACGACTTGCAAGAATATCTGCCTCTTCAACTTGATTGCTTCCATTGTTCAAAAAAGAAATAATCTATTTTAGCAAAAACAACAGAAAAATTTAGATAACCGTAGTCCGATAATCATAGAAAAGTTATCTTGTTTTTTGCATTTTTTAAAATTTTTTCCTCTCAGATAAGTACAGCATCCACTATATGTTCCTCTTTATCACGAATTTGCACCTATACCATATTGGATTGTACACAGAAAAAAGAGAAAGATATCCATTGAGATTCTGGTTTAATTATTTATTTGATTTTCTTTGGAAATACCAATGTATGCTTGAGTAATTGAGTGCCGTAACTCTATAATTGACTAAGAAGACTAAAGATGACTTCACACACAAAATCGGATGGTATTAAATCTGGTGACCTTGTTGGCCACTCGATAGAAACTGTCCTTCCTATACATTTGTTGTTGTAATAATTATCTAACCATCGTCGAAGCGTTAGCGATTAGTGTGGAGAAGATCCATCTCGAAACTAGTCTGCAAGTGTCTCCCTATTCGAATTGAAACAGTAGGTTACAGGAAATTTATATAATTCGATTACAGATTTCAGATTCTTGCCATATTAGCCTACGCTGTAGGTTTCATTGAGTGGCCACCTATATCACCAAATTTGGTAGCACCAAATTTTTTCTGTGTGGACATCTTGAATCGGTAAACTTCAGCTGAGCTCAGGAAAAACTTCGTCGAAAACCTAACCAAGCCAATCGTAATATTTTCATACACACCATTTGCACGAATCTACTTACTTACAACATTACAACTTAAAGCAATATGCCGAAGATTTCTTCGGCATAAGATATTAAATAATGAAAGAATATAGTATTAAGTTAATGAAAGTTGTTGAGGCTCATATTTTCAGTATGTAGTCAATCGTGCAAATACGGTCCGAATAATTTTGAAGTTTTTGATACCACATTCTAATTAGTGTCCCTCACGGAACCTTTTGAAAGATTGTATTAGTTTTTTTCATTATAAACCCAAATATAGAGCCAACTGAATATTCAACATAATATGGTCCTTCGGGCCGGATAATAATTAATTTCCTTAAAAGCAGTTTTTTCAGATTATTGATTAATCTATGGCAAAATTGTCATTCATTCTCGAATTTTTCCTCAAATATTAGATTTATTATAGCGAATAACTGTAATCACAATTCAATGACAGAATTGTAACCGACCAAACTTGGCAACAAAAGAATCGCACCGGCCACAAACAATCCTTTATCCTCATTCTAATTGACAAATGAATAAACAATTCCAACTGTCGATGTCGGTTGCTATCAGTCACTAGTTACGCATACATCATACGTATTGCTAAAGAATTTCAAATGAAAAACTAACTCGGCCTTCTCTGTTTGGATAGTACAATGTCATTGTGTGGGTCTTCATGTAGTCTAGCAGCGCACTTGTTTCGCATTTACATATCTGGCGTATTCGTCTTTTGTTCGTCGTTACGGTATACGGTTTTCACGCCTAAAAAGTTCCGAACGGATTCTACAGGGTGGACACGTGACGATTGTGAAGAGCAAGTACATTTTGTTGGTCAGGTAGGTATCGAGAGGCGGAATGTGAAAATTTGACGACAACGCGTCGCCTGAGAATTAGATTGGCCTCTCCCACAATGTTAGTTTCGAGAATATAAACTTCAAAGTGTGAACAGCGTTTTCGATATTGTTTTGTAAAGTATTAGTACAACAAAAAGTAACTCTGGAAACTTACTGAAATATGAATATTTGTTCCAATTTTCGAGTGGAAACTCCGAGTGGTTTCTTTGTAATTGATTAAAGTGGTTTTGGATATAGACCGAAAAGCTGTTTTTACCAAATTCAGTAAACTTGCTTTTATTATCTAAAAGTTACATAGTATTCAGCTTATCTTTAATATTCAAAATAATTTAACTAATTAAAGTAAACCAATATTTTCTTGTACGTAGTCTGGTTCGCAAGTGCTATTGTTTCCAACTTTTTTCAGCAGCCTCGGAAAAATATGAATGAGGTGTCATTCGATTCGGAATAGCGTCTAGATAATTTTTGAATAAAAAAATTATAAAAGTTGTAAACAATTTTATAAAAGAGACAAAAAGGGGTTGGGTTTTTTGCAAATATTTCAGAAACTAATTACGATTTTTGAAATCTGAAAAATGATGTGAAGAGAGGAGGAAATTTTCTAAAAAAGGACTCCTGGATCTGTAGAACTTATATTTATAATTTTCCCATAGGATTACGGCAACTTTCGCTTGCGCAAGCAAAGCCTAATTCTGGCACATTTACAATAAAATTTATTTAAACATATCAAATATGAAAATTAAAAAATGATCTAAGATTAGGATTACAAAAAAAATTAATTATCTTATAAACAATGCATTTGTTAATAAAAATGTTTTAAATAATAGGACATACAAATTTTAAAAAATCATTATCAGCAGCTTTCGATAATAAAAAACTGATCATTCACAATATTAAAAAAAAAACAATCAAAAAAACTGAAAAATAGTTTTTTCAATAAATAATAAAGTCCAACGTTTTGAGTCTATTTTTACTCAGAAATATTTTTTGATATATCGGATATTGACCAAACTTATAGAAATTTTTATTTCATTAAAGGGAATTTTCTATATTTTCTGATGGATAATGACTATTCTAATTTTCACGAACAAATTGATGTATACAACTCAATTCTTCAAGAAAGTGGAGATAGTCCAATTTAATTCTCAGGCGACGAGCGGTAATCGAGATGAGATTTCTGTTTGTTTTACTCATCTTGAATATACAGTGTGTCCAAGATAAGGATGGGATAGCATTAGTATCTCGGTAACAGTTGCATACACAATGATCATCAGAGAAAAGTTGCACAATCCAAAGGCCTTTTATATGGAGTTTGCAGAAGTGTGGTATCTTTTTCGGATTTCAAGATATTTTGAATAAACTAAAATTTTCAATATTTGATTTTATTTATTTCTGACGTTATTTTAGTAGATATCGAGAAATAAAAAATACATTTTCATTATCACTTTTGAAGCTTAACAAGATGACGCTCACAGATTTTCAATACACCGTTTCCTTTCCGATGAACCTTCATCAACTTTTTGTTTAAAACACGGCCCTGTTTTTTTATTTCAGAATTCAAAGCCTTTTTTTATTTTAAATTGCGTCATATATCATTTATAGTAATTGAATTTAACTCCTTGAGCAATATGACATTTTTACCACACCCTCAATGAAGAACACTCAGGGCCGTAACGAGGTCGGGGCAAGGGAGGCTTTGGCCGCGGGCGCTAGCCCCCAGGGGGCGCCAAGAACACTGCAGTGTTATACTCATATATTATCTCAAATTCTCGAAGAAATCAACTCCAAAACATTTTAAGTTGAATAATGAAGGAGCCCGAGGGGAATTCTACCCGTTTCAAAGCATTTCTTAGAGAAAAACACGGCAGGTATCTCATGATTACTAGTGATTTTATTTCTCAAATTATTATATCTGGTATAGATGAAGTACAGATGCATTATCACGGATATCTACCGGGTGTCCACGGAAGGTGGCTCGCCCCTATAAGTTTTTTGTTTTGAAGATATTGGAATGAAATTTGGAAGATCGATATAATACCTACAAAAAGCTGCTTTTTTAGCAGTGACTCAGCTTCATGAAACTTCCGGTCTCAACGGAAGTGATATATTCGATTTTTAAATGAGACACCCGGTATATTTTCACTTTGTTTGTCTCCATATGACATTCTCAATACAACCATGTATTATTTGTTACTTTTTGTAACCTAAATTTTTTTAAATTCTGAAATCTATTTTTTAACCTATAGGAATTTAGGCCTAAAGTATTGGGAAAAATACAACTTTAAGGTTTTTTGTTGAAATGCATCTGCTTGGTAAAATTTTATTTTTAAATTATTATTACTATTTTTTTTTAATGGCAACATAGTGACTCGTCGGGTCGGAAAAAAGAGCATTTCATTACGATTAATTTGATACCGCACACTATTAGGTCTCACAGAAATTTTCGTCAACAAACTTAAAAACATTACGGTAGATCTTTGTTTTTGAGATTGAAATAATATTAAAATTCATCGAGTAACCTGTGACCAACACAAATGATATAACAAAACCATGAATCCAAAAACTAATATCTCTTTGTATAAACGATAATATTAACATGTTCTTCAATCAATAGTGTACACAATAGTTTCCTAATTTAGATTTGGAGAAGTGAGGTAACATATCAACAAGTTTTTTTTTTCAATGCACCTAAATTACCTTGTATGTAATGTAGGTCACAGGTTACCCGATGTATTCGAATCTCATTTCAATCTGAAATGTTGTTTCATTTCAAGAAAGATCTCGAGTAATCTTTTCAAGTTTTTTTAACGAAAGTTTTTTTGAAACCTATAACAGTAAAGCGGTATCAACATAATCGTAATGAAATTCACAAAATTTTCATTTAATTTAATTAGTAATACAAATTCTAAAATTGAATTGTATGTACATAGCAGAAATATTTCGACTGAAAACAATATTCCACAAAATTGTGAAATTCCAACAAGACAATTTGTTGGATGAAAAAAAAATGTTAATAAAATTAATTGATACAAACAAGTTTTTTGTTGAATCCGCATAACAATTTTATCAATTCGACAATTTTAATATGTTATTGAAACTAAAAATTTTGTCGAATTGAAATACTACTGCATTGATCAAATACTATATTCAATTACATTAAACTGATCTTTTATCATCTTGAAAATATGTCTTGTCATCCATATACTTCAATTAAATTTATAACTGAAATTTTTGTAACCAGATACACATTATATGTCTATTCAATTCTTAACTATAAGTCATTTCAACAAATAAACTGAGTTGATACAGCAGATATTGTATTTTTGTAACAAAATATGTTTTATTCTTGCAACCAATCACTATGTTAGGGTTGACATAATAGTTCTTTACTAAAACAAAATCTTTAATTGGAAAATAACAAAAAAAAATTGTTGTTATAACAAAATATTTTGTCGTGGATATATGACCCTCAGATTTTGTTAAATCCATGCAATTTTTGTTGATATAAACAATTTTTTTTTCTGCGTAATAAAGTATATTCCATCTATAAAACCAATTTATTCATCTCTATTATTTTTTTATAATTTTTCTAGGATTATTGATAGATATTTCAAAAAATGCATTTTTTGCAGATTTCTATGAAGTGACAAAAAATATATTCCATTCCATATTCTCTGCGCAAAGTGCATATTTTTTTATCCGATTTATTGTTTTTCACTCTCTTTCAATCGTTTTCGATAAGCCTCCATATCTGCAGTGCATACAGAATCGTAACAATAGACGGCTAGAATTGGTGCTACGCAGATTTTCCCATATCTAAACAGATGGAAAACTTGGGCATCCAATTCATTAATTGAATCCAAACCCAATAGTTATTTATGCAACAAGTGCAAAAAGTAGGTGTTTATTGCACTCTTTTTGCACGAGTTTCATAAAATATTTTTTCTACGTTCATGCAAAAACTAGAAAATGTTTCATTTAGGTGGCACTAAACTGTAAGGAAGACATTGTTTGTTTAAATCTATCTGCTAAAAGTAATTCAAAAACATTTTGTGTAATTCAGTTGATATTCGAAGGAAATAATTTTATTTTTAATAAATTGCATTTTCTAGTAATTTCATAGTCCATTATGTAATGAATATGATGAAACATGCAACTATTTAAAACGCAATACAATCTCACAGAAAATGGGCTAAATTTGGCGTTGATTTGAAAGTTTATGTCTGTCATGATGACAGAACGCTATAGTAGGATGACAGATGAGTAAAATAAACTCTTTATGAGTGCAATAAACTCTTTATTGCACTCAGTGCAATAAAGTACCAGTTTTTCAACCAAAGATAGTTCAATAAAGTTTTGTTTTTTGCATGAACGTAGAAAAAATATGTTTATTTCATTGAAATCTCAACGATAAAACGATGTTAAGAGATATCAATGGTGGATCAGACCAGAAACCTTTGGATTGATGATATAAGGCATACCCGCACAACGAAGTGTTTTCATGACATAGGTATATATACACAGTAAAAAATAATTGAGTGTGATTTTAATCACTGGGTTTCAAAATGGAAAAATAATACCAAAATATTATCGAGTCGTCAATTTTATCAGGCACTTACGAAAGCGTCTAAGGGCCACATCAATTTTTCCGACTTCAAACACGGAATTTCCGACTTTAAAGTCAGAATTTTATTTTCCTACGAGCGTGCGGGAAAGTTACTTTTCCGCACGATTTTTCGTTTTGAAAGTTGTACTTTTCCGCACGATTTTTACTTTTCCGTACGATTTTTACTTTTCCGCACGATTTTTACTTTTCCGCACGATTTTTGTATTTTTGAAAATGATGATATTTAGGACTAACTAAATGATCTATGTAACTATTTTGTCTTATAAGTCATTTTGTATCATTATTATAAAACTTGTTCATTAAAAACCTTGTTTTTTCATAAATACGATGGACAAAAACACTCGTAGGAAAAATATTGTACCTAACTCTTACGGAAAATGTCTTTTCTGCCCTTAACGGCTTGCTCGAACTCCGCTCCGCGTCGTTCGTGCAACTGCAGAAAAGTACTACTTTCCGCACTTGTTAGGTAAATAACTATTTTCCGACTTTGAAGTCAGAACTTTATTTTTCCGACTTTAAACTCGGAAATTCCGACTTTGAAGTCGGAATTTTATTTTTCCGATATGAAAGTCGGATTTTGGAGTTTAACTCGATATTTCAGTTCTTTTGCTTATACAAGTCAAACATTGTTAATCTTCTTCACTGTGACGAAAGCTCTTTTTGTGTACTGAGTATCAACAATCTAATTGAACGAGAGTCGTTGCCGACCGATGTTTCACCCTTTTTCTACAAAATGAAAAAATAACTACTCCCCTGGCTAATACAACGACGGGTATTACATTACATCTATCATATACAAATGCAATGTCCCTCACTGCAGAGGAGAAAATTACAAGTGCTCCCTGCAACAAACTAACAGAATTTTATTTTGATTCGTACAGGGACACCACCTGCAGATTAAATAGTTTCTCTTATCAATGCAAGGGTTATAGGTTAACACAGACAGCTCTAAAGCCATCTGTTCCCCGTTAGAATAAACTCATCATTCCAACTATTTGGCTGCTCTGGTCTCGTGCGATGAAACTGGCAAACATCTGACAGAAAACACCTACTTTCTTATTTATTACCACGACGGACATTGAACTAAATCTAACACATATTTGTGCAATGCTTAATGTAATTGAGCAGTAGATTATCCTTCATTTGGCTTGGGAAGACCACCTGCAGATGAGTTTCGAGGTTCTTACCTCTCATCAGAGACGTAGGTCGGACAGCATTAGAGTAGTCCTGTCCCATCCCAATGAATTATAATCCACTGTAAAACTAATATTTCCTTATAAATGAAGGAGCGACTTACAGTTAAGTCAGTCGCAGTGCCACCTGCGGGAAAGATCCAAAAAGCACTCCCGGGTAGCAAAGAGTCGAGGAAGTGAACAGAGTTCAAGAATTTTAGCCGGGGAGTATCAAATAAATGAAATAGTAAAATCGACAATGTCGAAGTTCCCTTATTCCAAATATTTCCACCATGTGGAAAATATGAGGCAAACATCTGACAGAGAACAATAACTTTTCTGGCTAATACCACGACGGACGTTGAACTACATCTGACAGATATTTGGGCAACGTTTTTCCAAGAAGACACAATTGCAAATGCTCATTCTAATCAAACAGTAGATTATCCTTCATTTGGCTGAAGAAGACCACCTGCAGACGCGTTTCGAGGTTCTTGTCTCTCGTCAGTGTCAGGGAAGGTCGGACAGCATTAGAGTCGTACTGCCCAGCCCAATGAATTATAATCCTCTGTAAAACTAAGATTAACAATGTGTGACCTGCATGAAGCAAAAGAACTGGAATATCTAGTTAAAGCTCCAAAATTCCGACGTTGATATTTATATATGTTTATAATGTTGATTTTATTTATTATTGCAAAAGTCGAGCGGGAATTCCCCCCGTTGTGCTCGCCGCCCAGCGAGAACGACAGCTTCATTGGATTTCACAAGAGGGCCGGCTGACAGCCGACAGCTGGCAGCATTAATTGCACGGATTCACAAACATTGATTATGCCCGTACTTCCGGCTACGGAATCAAGAAAAATAGTATACAACCCACGGCCCGAAAGTTGGATGCCCTGGCATGTGCTTCTTATCGCTTCTTATCGCTTCTTATCGCTTCTTATTGCTTCGCCTCGGCCTTCGGCCTTCATATCGCATATGCCAGGAAATCCAACTTTCGGGCCTAGGTATGTAATATACTAATGTTTTATATTCAAATTTTTCTAATGTTATGGGACACTGGAAAATGTTTGCATTTATATTTTCGTTTTAGCTCCTGAACCATACAAGTAAATGAAAAACTTCAAGAAAACAAAATGATGATGAAACATCATTGA
The DNA here is from genome assembly GCA_958298965.1 of Chrysolina haemoptera. Classification (NCBI taxonomy): domain Eukaryota; kingdom Metazoa; phylum Arthropoda; class Insecta; order Coleoptera; family Chrysomelidae; genus Chrysolina; species Chrysolina haemoptera. Next base: position 25,098,637 of record OY282597.1, on the reverse strand, counting down.
TTAATCTTTTCTCACAATCTCTAACTGGTGGCAGAGTTGAACAAGTCTTGACTCTGAAAAAAGGAGGACTCTGTGGCCTATTTAAGAAATGAATTATTTTGTATGTGCGAACTAATTATTGTTGAAAATGTCGAAGTTATACCTCCAAAAAGTCTTGAAAAAATGTATTTTTATCATCCTGTATCTCGAAAACCAAGCCGTTTGGGAGTTTGGGACATATGTTTATATGAACTTTTCGTCCAGAAAACTTTTAAAGAATCACCACCCGAAGTTTGTCAACGTACTTAATTAACACCCTGTATATTAAATATTGAAATGAGCCAACACCGTTCATATCGTCGCAGACGAATACAACTGCATTTCTACTCATTACTATGAAGCACGCTTTTTACAGTTGCACCATACGAGTAGAACCGACTACGAATATGACTTATTAATTGAAGTTTAGCGATATTAACCTTGGCTTTTAAAGTACATTTACATTCAGAAGGAATAGAACGCGACCAGGAATTGACCTTTACATGAAAAGAAATACCGTACATACAAGAACGTTTTCTGTGCGTTACGTAATTGGGAAAAACTTGATTTGCTCGTAATTGAATGCCATTAACAATGGCATGAATAAAATGTTGAAATAGAAAGAGTACCTGCTGGATAACTTTTGATATCATTGATAATCTCACTTCGAAAGCCATATTGTACCTATTGGAGAGTCAATCGACCGATGGTGCCGCTACTATCGCTAGGAAAATTGCATCGTCAATTGTAGTTTGGTTCAATTTTATCGTAAATATCGAAGTACCCTTCTCTACGTATATTTCCACCATGTTAAAAATAAGAGGCAAGAATCTGACAGAAAACAACTACTTCCCTGGCTAATAATAATAATAATAATAATAATAAACGTCTTTATTATTTTCAATCAAAACACAAATACACATAAATTAAATTAAACTCAAATACTTTTGAAAATAAAAGTCGAAGTTTATTTTCAGTTGTACCTACATTACTGCACAACAAAAAATATTCTTCCACTTAACCCAAAACATATCTTGTGTAATTATTAGCTGATGTAGCATAAAATTAGATAAATCAGTTACTATTTGCAAAACAAAATAAAAAAAATTATATAAAAAATATAAATGTATCATAGTAGGTACAAAATTAAAAACAATTAAGTATTAAAGAATTTATAGTTGATTAAACACGAAGATACACGAAGATACCCGAAGCGAGACATTTTATTAGAGATGACATACCTACCTAGCGAGAAACAAACTTACGCATTTCCCTTTTTTTTAAGTGAGAAATGAGCAGGTAGATATTTTGCTTTACAGCTAAATTTGATTGTCTAATATATATTTTTTAAGGGATCTTTTAAATTAAGAAATATTGTAAGCGTTAAACTCGGATGGAAAGGCATTATAATGAGAGTAAATTTGGTATACAAACGAATGTCTGAAAGACTCAGTCGTGAAATGAGGAACAGTAAGTTAACCTCTGTTTCTAATATTTACATAATGGACATCTGAACGATGGACATTGAATTACATCTGACAGATATTTGTACAACGTTCTTTCAAGAAGACCCAGTTGCAATTGCTTATTGTGATTATACAGCAAATTATCCTTCATTTCGCTGGGGAAGACCTCCTGCAGACGCATTTCGCGGCTCTTGCCGCTCGTCAGTGACAGGGTAGGTCGGACAACATTAGAGTCGTCCTGCCCCAGCCCAATGAATTAAGTATAATCCACTGTATAACTAATATTTTCTCACAAATGAAGCAGCGACTTACAGTAAAAATCAGTCACAGCGCCACCCGTGGAGAAACCAATAAGCAATCTTCTAATGGTGTCCGACCTACCCTGTCACTGACGACTGGCAGGAACCGCGAAATACGTCTGCTGGTGGTCTTCCCCAGCCAAATGAAGGATACTTTGCTGTATAATTACAATAAGCAATTGCAACTGGGTCTTCTTGGAAGAACGTTGCACAAATATCTGTCAGATGTAATTCAATGTCCGTCGTGGTATTATCCAGGGAAGTAGTTGTTTTCTGTCAGATTTGTGCCTCGTATTATCCACATGGTTGAAATATTTGGAGAGAAGGGTACTTCGACATTGTCGAGTTTACTATTTCATTTATTTGATACTCTCCGGCAAAAATTCTCGAACAATTTTATCGTGTTTGTCTTAGTGTTGTGATCATCTGGAGTGGTTTTTCATATCCCTCAAGTACCAGTTTCAAATGTTATCAAAATATTCTGGTGAAATACGCTAATCATTGTCATTTGTGGTTCTCTTCAAGTGAAAATATTAGTTTTCTTGGAGAATAACTGTGCTATTAACAGTTATATTTGTAAAATTCTAACCAAACCCTAGTTATATAGTTTTAAAAATTTCCCGGTAGGGGTCGCGACCTAATGCTATACACTCCAATACTAGCTCTGGTGGAAGTTTAACAAATATACAGTTGAAATTTTTGAAAAAATATTCATTTTCAAAGTACTAATGCAAACACAAAATCATTCACAAAAATTGTAATAACCCGAAGACGGTTGAATATTTTCAGATGGACATATACAGGGAGAGTCAGACTAAGATCAACAAACTCCGGATACAAATTCCTCACTTCATTTCGAGATAAAAAAGTTTCCATCAAGGTATGTCATAAAATGCATCCCCTCTGACATTCAAGGTGTCAATAGTATTTCACACTCGGTACACTAATCAAGTTTTATCAACGTGATTATTTGAAATTATGTGCTCATATTTTCTTTGGACAAGTAAATAGACAAATGAACGTTTGACATCAGTTATGCTCATCAATACTCGAGTGAGAACTGCTGAAATTTTATCAAAAAACAAGTTTTCCTCTCGACATGGGGATGTGTAACCAATTCAATATCATATTTGACAGTTATTCATTTTAAGTTATGGCACATATTTCAAAATTTTGGTCCTCGCAATATTCTACAACATCAATACATTCAGCCTGAATATCCTGTCTTGCCCATATTCCAACACCTCCACACCGCCTGTTCTTTCGACAGAAAGAAGTTATCAATTGAAAACCCTCAATATGTACACTTTCTATTTCGTCATACTTGACATCTATTTCAACAAAGCAAAGGAAGTATAAGTTTTATTAACTTTCTATGTCAGCCGAATTGTAATTAATTAACTTAAGGGGATGAAGCACCCCCTGCTGATGGGTGGGAACTTTTTTTATCTATATTTGGATGTCTATTAAGAGTATGTACCCAAAATTTTGAAACTTTATAAATAATTCCTCCTAGATGGCATTCTTATTGCTAATTTACGTGGACTAATTTATATTCCAATGAGTACATCGAAATTCTAAGGAAACGGGTTAATAAGCGATAATTACTGTATACCTATCGTTTCATGAAAGCAATACAATAATTACAACGTAGTCTATTTCCCCAAATGAATATTAAGGATAAGCAATGTGCAATGTAAAAAATGTCTGCTGTTTGTTGTTCAGCCACTCATAGTTTTCCTCACATTATCATATATTCAAGGAGATTATTTTCTTAAAAGTACTGATTTATTTCACAAGTAAAGGAGTGCCATTCGCCGACAGCCGCATTTCTGCGTATTACCTGCAAAACCTTCTTTATATTTGTCTAAATTCAGTATAACCGCTTCAGTTGTTTTCTTGTTTGAATAAATTAAATACTGGAAAATAACTTATAACTACGTGAGTGAAATGTCAATCTTTAATACATTAGGAGTAGGTACTTTCAGAGTTATATTGTATGTGAAAAATCGAGGTAGCTTGAAAACGACTTCCCTCGATTTAATAGAGCACTGTCAGTGCCGTAATTTGACAGTTGTCAAACATTCAATGGGGGGACTAAGATGTCTAAAAACCCTGGTGTGCCGACTGATTAGATTTTGTTTGGAATTTTTTGAAGACAAAACAAATGAATTAGTGGTATACTTTTATAATTCACTCCAGAGATGGCATCATCTTCCTCGTCACTGTCAACATTCCAAGGATATGGTGATTGTAATTGCTAATTGAATTTTAAGGAATTTCATTAAACTTTTGTATGCCATACGAAAGTAATAGTCCATACTCGAAATGGAAGATCAAAAGATTTATTGAAAAAATAACACTTCTAAAAACTAAAAAAAATCTAAAAACCATTTGAAAGTCAATAGTTGGGGTGTAATAAAAAAAATGTGCAATTTTCCTATATTATTGGTGTGTAATAATTTGATCATGTTCCGATTTCGTGCCAACAATCCAGAAAGATGAACAAAGTAGGTACATTACATTCAGTACAGAAATTGAGTACTCACCACTTAGAATCTCAACATACTTTGAAACAGACATTTTATTTCAAAACGCCATGCATGTTGACAATATTTTATGGCAAAAATGTTTTCTAATCAATTCAATCCACTCTGGATGCGTTTTTATATCTTACAGTTTCTTGAATTCTTCCATAAGTTGGGAAAGTTCGCGAAAGTAAAAAATATAAATTTTTCTCCATTCCCACTGAAATCCATCAATGTTTTGTTTTCAGTAAGCTTGTTAAAGTTTTAGTTATTTTCCATGCATTCCTTCTATTTTGAAATGGTGAAATCTTTTTAGTGTAGTTGATCAAAAAATACACTTTTCTGACGAACAAAATTGCACAATAGAAATTTTTTAATAATTTTCATCTTCGTGAAACTTCTGTTCATGAAAATTAACCCTAACAAGAAAACCGACGGTGGCGGTGCACTCTAATGTCGCGGGATATTCGAAATACAGCCCACGGATTCATTTGTTTTCTCGTAATCAAGTTGGCGAATGTCTCTCGTTTTATCCCACATATTTACAGGAATAAGTCGGCACGCCAGGGATTTTAGGCATCTTAGGGGGGACAAACAAAGCCATTTTCCCTAAGACTACGCGTGTCCTTTTTGTGGATTTTCTGCGAAAAAAATTCTAAATAAAAACACCTTTTTTGCATTTTAGTGAGTATTAATTCATTGTGTATAGTCTGAATTGAGTGCATAAGTCTGTAGAGGTGTTATAAACATGGATTTTCCAAGTCAAAAATACGTTGTTATGATGATAGGTATAAAACAAACAGTTTTCTCTTTTAGATTTGAGGACATAAATCATGAAGACTGTTATGGGTTGTTATAACCGATCCGATCCAGACCAACACGTGAAATGTCCAAATTTCCTTCTATTCGAATAAGGGCCGGTATTATAAAACCATTTTGACAGAAAACTAGAAGTTAACTTCTGGAATGACGTCACATCTTGCAGTTAACTTCTAGATGAAGGAGTTAACTTTATCCGGGTATCAGTTGAAGTTAACTTTGTAGGAAATGATGATTTTCGACAGTTTTTCTGTCAATAATTTAGCACATACTTGAGTTTATTGTTGTATTATTTTTCTGACTTTGTTAAAACGATATCCACTTTATTTTTGAGGAACTTTCAACCGACGATGAAGATACTGGTTGAAGGCCCAGGGCGACCAAGAATGTTTAGATATCGGTTAGACTATTTCAACTTGTGGAATGAAATATAATTCAAAAACCGATTTCGATTATTCAGAGAATCTGTACACATTAAAGCAAATTTAAAATAAATGGGTCCTTTATAAAACTGATATTCTAAAGTAAAAGTTAACTTGACTGTTAAAATTAAAGTTTACTGTCAAACATTTTTATAATATCCGCCCTAAGGCAGAGATAGGTAGAAACTGCTGGAGTATAGAGACATACTAGAGTCAGATCGTTCTGAACATCAGGACCATGTACCTACCTAAAATACGTAGAACAAAATAATTGAAAATTTAATTTCTCAAATGTTAAAAAAGCGTGGGTGCTTTCCATCTATATTCTCATATTTTTTAGTTTAATGTAACAATACAGAGCGTTGAAGAGCTCAAGAGAACTTTATCAAGCACCCCATGCTTTTTTTACATTTGAGAAATTAAATTGTCAATTATTTTCTACTTTTTAGTCCATGGGAAGTAACTCGAAAATTTATTATTTTCATTATATTGAAAAATTCCTACATTGAGCTTGGAATTTTATTGGATTCCGACTTTGAACTCAGAATTTCTTTAAATTCCGACTTTAAACTTTGAATACCTCTGTACTTTCAAACTCGATGATGGATATGATATTCACTACACCAGTTCCTATGTATAAATCATTTCTTGTTATCAACACTTTACCTAATTTCGATTTCATGAGAAAATCAATCGCATGCATGTTCATGTACAAGTCAACTTCCGAGTAAAAAGTTATAAATAAGAATTATTGATTCACTGATGCTATTCCATGGATAATGGGGGTGGTGGTCTAGATTCTAGAAAAACTTGAATGAAGTAACAAAAAATCAACAAAATATCCGATAACTTTCAGTAATCACCAGTCTGGTGAACATTTTCGCGGCTAATAATTTAATTGGTTGAATAATTACTAGGAACGAGTTTTTTGGTTTAGTTTCCATTAAGTTTCAGTTTTTAAATTGTAAACCTCAGCTCGACATGCAGTATTGTTCTTCATCCAATTGTGCATTGGCATTATTTTTTACCCTAACGGCGGAACTGACATGTTCAACACCCAAAGCTGTAAAGATAAGTTACTTATATAAATCAGTGATAAATGCCCCTAGAACCCTACCCTGAGGTACACTAATATTTGCTACTAAGCTTGAGTTGACTGCATCATCACGATGTTCCACTTTTGTGATACGTAGGTCTCCATGTTTTTATTGAAATGCTATTTGATGAAACTCTCTTACAATCTCATAAGTGACTAATTACTGTTGAACGATTTTTTTTTCAACCGTCTTTTCCAAATTGGGCTGATTTTTGTTTTTTCATTTATAGATCAGCTCGTAATGCGTCATTCTCGATTACGTCACACAAACAGTGTGTGAACACAGTCTATCTCTCCCACACTCATGCGTCTTGTATCTACCTCTCTTGCACACTGTTTTCGCTCTATGAAGTCGTATTTTTTCAAAAGAACGTGTTAAGTCACATTTTGCCTCAAATCTCGATTTCCATGTCAGCCTTTGGCTGCCAGGATATCACATGGCATATTTGTACTGCGCAAGAACATGTCGGGTCAGGAGATATTAATACTTTTTTAAACCGTATACAGGTAAGAAACGTGAGTAGCTCGAACCTAAGAACGCGCTCTTGAAAATTTAATCCAGTACTATTGTAAGAATCGGCAAGAATCGATTGTAGCACCACCAAACTTGGTATGCTAGTAGTTGGAACCATGATAAACACGAAAAAAAATGTTTACCAAAATTCCAGGGATGGAACATATTTATTTTTTCGTTTAAAAATATATAAATAAATTTTTGCTGTAATCTTGGAAGGTATATGATTTATTAGAAAAACAACTCAACAGGGTGAAAAACAATTCAATTTTCCACAAAAATTATTCCTAGTATTTTCTTATGAAATGTGCTCGTTTTCTCAGAAAACGTGATTGAACGCCGACATCAAATTTCAGATTCACCCTGACCCGCCGCTGACACTTCTGGCGGAGTCGAATATTTGGTTGGTCATAACTCTGCTAAAAATGATCGGAGAAGAAAAAGGAAAAGTTCATATCGTTTCTGAAGACTCCTACCTTCTCATGCAAATATAATTTGCGAGTATTTGAGTACCTAAAATGTGTTTTGTCGCACTACACGTAGATGTTTGCGAATGATCCGAAAATCATGAATAATTTAGTAAATATGGAATTATTATACCGAAGCAGCAACCCATACCCTCTTTGGACTATAGGCAACAATTTTGAAGTAGTGTGACAGGTCCTACTCATACATGCCAAAAAAAAACTTTGTTTTACTCCTGCCTCATTTTCAACTTACCCATAAAATCGGCATTCTATTCACTGAATGTTGAAAATAATCGCTTATTCATATCCTGCATATATATAATAGTATATTACGTAACAAGTGTTGTAAAAGGCATATTACGCACGAATGGTTAAATTACGTAATTGCTTTAAAACACGCATTACGTACTATACTTTACCTACGGCCACATACAGTGTGCCGTTTCCGAGATCCAAAAATTCATATTATTATTATTATTATTAGTAAAATTACCTTTTTTCAGAAAAGGCGCCTATATAGATGAACTTAAGTAGCAATACTTCATCTGAATAATAAATTTGATCAAAAAGTTGATGACGTTTTCGAGATCCAAAAACTCACATTATTATTATTTTTATCGCCTTTTTCTAAAAAAAGACGCCTATACATAGATAAACTTTAAACGCAAACCTGTATCTAAAATTCATATTATTATTATTAATATTATGAGTAAAATCGCCTACCTACATAGATGAACTAAAGTAGCAATACTTTATATCGAGATCCAAAAATTATTGTTATTATTATTATTATTATCAGAAAAATCGTGTATTTCCAAAAAAGACGCCTATATAGATAAACTTAAAAAGCAAAACCCTATCTACATACAAATTCTCCCAAATGGATTTAACCGTTTTCGAGATATATCGTTTTGTTTATGAAAACTGTGAGATTTGTTTATGAAAACTGTGCGATTTGTTTACCGTGCGTAAGGAGCTATTTACTGAGGCTGTGAGTCGTGTGTTTTTGCCTATTTTCTGCAGTGGCCGTTGGTAAATTTAATAACACTATTGTGAAGTGCAAACCTCAAGCTTGAAATCACATACTTCATTTTTCATATAGGATGTGGATGTGTATAAGCGATTATATTCAACATTAACTGAAGAAATGGCCGGGATTATGGGTGAGTTGAAAACTGAGGCAGGAGTAAAACCCAGTGTTTTCTTTGGCATGTATGAGAGAGACTTGTCCAAAGAGGGTACTGATTCCTGCTCCAGTATTATTATTTCATATCAACCAAAATATCCATGACCTTCGGATCCTCCGTAAATATCGTAGAAGGGTTATGTGAAGTGGGACAAAACACATTTCAGGTACTCAGATACTCAGATGTTATATTTGCATGAGGAAGTAGAAGTCTTCAGGAACGATATAAACTTTTTCTTTACCTTCTACTATAATTTTTAGCAAAGTTATGACAAATCAAATTTTCGGCCTTGCCTGAACTTGCAGTGGCGGGTTAGCGCGAGCATGAAATATGACGTCGGCGTGAAACCACGTAATTCTTGTGGAGAATTGAATTATCTCTCAACCTACCGAAATCGTTTTTTGATAAATCTTATATTGCTCTTGAAGAATCGGAGGTCCAACGAAAAATTTGTTTCGGTCATTGGACCATAAAACCGAAAGTTTTCTGAACAGAAGAATATTAATAAATCATTATATAGTGCGTTGGTACTGCCAAGAGTATAAAAATAATAGAAGTTGGAAATTTTACTAATCAAACACAGTTTTTCTGCTTCAGGATTTTCAAATACTCCACGACAAATGTGGTTTTGTCATTTGACAATTGTTCAGTGAGTTTCTGATCGAGAAAAAAAATTATTCAACAAAGTTATATGGATGTAGAACTGTGAAAATGGAGTACTTCTATTATTCAGCATTCAAAAGTAGTTTTTTCTGCTTCTGGAAAATGAGAGGTTCCATCAAAAACTTCATTTCTTTAATAATGTCAGGAAAAATACGTAAAAGCTCATTTTATGAGCAAAAGTGCAAATGTTTCAAAGAAACCAGAAAATTCCAAGAAACCGTAGATATATGCTATAAAAATTTTTTTTTGCAATTGTTCCACGTCAGATAGATTTCGACAATCACTCGACAATTATATATAACCAGTTCGTTGATATTTGATGTTTATTTGTGAGTGGCACTGCTAACTTGATATACATAAAGTTAGAACAGCCACCCCATATAAAAAAAGTAAGGGCGTGACAAATTTCTTTCGTTCACGAAAAAATTCTCGACAATTATTCAACAATCATTGGAATACTTAGTTTTAATCGAATTTCTGCCAAGTGGTACTGATAACTTTATAGAGATGAAAAAATTAATACAGAACCAAAGAAAACGACCTTGTATGTATGTATATCTGAAACGGCCTTTACACAGAAAAAAATTGGTACCTGAATACAATGAAAAAGTTCATAGACTCAATGAATATTTTTATCAATATTGGTCCAATGAACGCAATCGTTATGTCACTGTACCACTGGTTATCCATACTATAAATACGGTTGTTAATAATATCAATGAATCATGATCAAGTACATTAAATAGGTTCGTTATGGTAATGAATTCCATTCATCAAACGAATAAAGAGCGATCACCCAAGCAATGAATTGTATTCGTTCAACTGATGAAACTGTATTCATCAGATTAATTATTATTGTTCGTTCTTCGAATAAGTGTTGTATTATTGATATAATGATTCAGATTAGTTCGACGATGGATATTTTTCATCAATCCAATGAACGGTGATTATTAAGTATCGGTTATTCCTTGATTCAATAATTGATATACATTAAATCTATGTTTCAGTTTATTCTCGTGATGCTTTCACACATTGAACTAATTATTTTGTTTATCATTTGAATAAGTGGTATTTATTCAATCATTGCATATCATTCGTAAATGCAATGAAGTCCTCCCACTGATACAGTGAGTTTCCGAAAGATATGCAAAATAATTAACATGCATTCATCAGAACATCGCAATCCTGATTGGAAGGTGTATCTTCAAGTTATCTTTTATTTCGGCTGGCTCCTTTCGCAGCTCTTCGGATGTCTCTGTAGTCTGTGCTACCTGAGAAGATGCTTCAACGATCGCTTCTGTCTGCTTAAGTTAACCGGCTCTGTGCAAACACCGAAGTCCTGCGAAGTGGTCCCTCTAGTGGAGGCGCTGTGTACTACCAGCTAAAGCTAACTTGCCAGCAACGGAGATTTCTATGCGAGGATTCGGCTGAACAGATGCCGGCAAAATTTATGAGTATATTTAAACACGAGATGGCTTGGTTCGACATAAGGCTTATTATTATATTCATGAATATATTAATTACGGATTTATAGAATGGGAGGAAAATGTTACTTCTATCTGTCTAACAAAACTGGGACTTAGTAACTTCGTTACACCTTCTATAATCTTTCCATAGCCCCAATAAAACCTGTGTGCAGATCTGAAAATAGATTATCATTGATTTCGATAAACTTGGATTCATTGTAACAATAAAATCATCTCTGGGACCATTAATTACGTTCATTAATATGATGAACAATTTCACATGGATTCAGTGTACCCCTTTCATTACCTCAATGAACTCTTCCATAGCAGCAACGAAACCTGTTCATAAATGTAAAAAAAGGTCATCTTTCATCTCAATGAACTTGAATTCATTGTATCAATAAATACCTTCGTACATCAGTGAATGTTAAATCATTATCACGATGAAAAGTTAATTGTGCCAATGAACGGAAAGGTAATAAACGGTATTCATTGATATTATGTACCACATTTTTTTCATAAAATAATATACATTGTTCCAATGTACTTTTTTCTTCATTTCAATAATCTTTTTCAAAGCCGTAACGAAATATGTTCATAGGTCTAAAATTAGATCATCATTGTTCTCAGTGTACCCCTTTCCTCACCTCAATGAACTTTTCCGCAGGAGCAACAAAAACTGTTCATAAATGTAAGAAACGATCATCTTTGATTTCAATAAACTTGAATTCGTTGTATCAATAAATACCTACAAAATTCAGTGAATATTTGTTCATTGCCACGATGAAAAATGTATTTTGCCAATGAACAGAGAGGTAAAAAACGGCATTTATTGATATGACGTACCACATTTTTTTTAGTGTAGGGAGCTTTATTCGACGATTATTTTGTAACAGTTACATTAAATATGAAAACCAAGAGCTGGAAAACACAAACAACCTTACTTATATCACTTTGCTTAGTTACAATTTATCGAAACGCTCATCCGAATTACACTGTATACAAACTCCAAATGAGGTTTAAGCGAAATGTAGGCCATCTTGGTCATGTGTCACAATAATTGTAAAGGGTCAAATTGCTTCACGGTCTACTTACAATAACAAATTTTTGATGAGCGTTTTAAAAGTGAAATCCCCGTCTAAGGGATTTACGTTCATGTGTTATTCAGGTGTTTTCGTTGGGAAGTAGGCCGTCGATCCAGATACGCAAATGAATGAATATAAAATGGATTGTTACGACAAAATCTACAGGTAGAACACCAATCTTCGAATTGTGCAAACTACACGACAGACGAGTCGATATTCACCAACTTTAAATGACATGTTTCGCTAACAGAGTATATTTTCCAAGTGAAATATGTTACTTGAGAAAGCTAGCGAAAAATGTCGTGCTATGAAAGTCAAAAAAAACAAAACTAATAATCGATCAGGTGTGTTCATATACCAAAGTACCTGCAACGATTCGGGTCTAAAATAATATTCACTTATAATCTCCCTAGTGCTTTCTGTGGGGATATGATAGTTTCAACAGTGATATGTGCTTTTTAAATCTCAGGTCGTCATCGATTGTAATTCCCAAATTTTTCACTTGATTCTTCACAGGGAGATGAACATCACCTATTTTTATACCCAAATCATCAACTTTCGACCTAGTACCCTGCCTTCCAAATGTGATTACTGAACATTTGCCAATATTAATATGTAGGGAATGTTTTTTTGATACTTCCACTAAGTGGTTCAGTTCATTATTTATGATATTAACACTATGATGCATCTTATCGTATTTAAATGAATGATACAATTGAGTATCATCGGCGTACATATAAAACTTCAACGTGTTCAATCCTACGGTAAGTTGAGTCGTATATATAATGTACAGGATGGGCCCAAGTATTGACCCTTGCGGCACACCCGATGTTAATTTATTGAAATCTGATAAATCATCACCTACTTTCACCATTTGTGATCTGTTCGAGAGATACGATGCAAAGAATTTTACAGCGTTATTAGTTAAACCATTATAATGCAATATAGAGAGAAGTAGTTGATGATTTATCGTGTATGTTGGATTTATATCAGATTTTTGCTATTTTTGAAAAAGAGTTATGGGCTCAGTTCAAGTATTTTAATTTTTTTTTTTTTAATGTTTTGGGAACTTCGTGAGAGCCGAGGGAAAGTAGGGTCGGATTTAGCAGTATGCCAGTATGCCTCAGGAAACACCTAATATACCATCATCCTCATCTTTCAAATGGGTTACTCCCAATTAAAATTCAATACTTTCAAGGTGTGGTTCTGTTCATACATAACAATCGATGCCTGTTTTATTTTTATAGGCAATGTTGATAACCGTTGAATCAATAAATGTTTTTGTTGAAAGTATAAGGTCAAATGTTTTTTTTTCGCCCGAAGTACTAGAGCTGGGTAATTCCTGGTTGAAAAGTAATTAATAATTACAATTACTTTTGTTTCCGTGTAATTTGTACTTGAGTACTTTTTTTCTTAAAGTACTTTGGAATTGTAATTTCAGCAAAATCTGTTTAGGAATGGTAATTTGCAATTATATCATTCATATAATTTAATTACAATTACTTCTCATAAGTACAATAACTTTTCTCAATTAAAATTACATTTAAAAGTACAATTGCTTTTTATAATAACAATAACTTTTTTCTAATTACAATTAGTTTTAATGCGTATTTGTTTACGAGATACTCATGAACTTGCGTACAGCAGTGTTGCCACCATTGGTAGATTTCTACTTTTTCAATAGATTTTGGCTTTCTCGGCAAAAATTTTAGTAGGTAGGTACTTTTTTTCAGTAGGTTTTTAGTGCGTTTCGAAGGGTACTTTTCAAATAATTCAATCGAATTCCAGGAATATTATATAAATCTACATATTTCAGACTTTCTTTTCTATCAGGTATCAGTAATTTTTCAAAAAGAATTCAAAAATTCTTTTAATTAACCGAAAGTTATTTATCAGAACATAAAATTTAGTTCATTAACAACGAAATGTTAGGGTTCCTAATATTTATTGTTTTATTCTAAAGTACTTAGGAAAAAGTAGTTAGTAATTCCTTATTTTAAGTCATGTATTATGTAACTGTAATTAATTAATGTTTGAAAAAGTATTTTGTAATTGAAATTAGTTCCTTTTTTTGAAAAAGTACTTTTTAATTGTAATTACTTTCAAAGTACATGTAATTACCCAGCTCTGCGGGAAGTACCTACCCTGAAAATAACAAATACCTCCAAAATTAACACTCAAGCTTTAACCGCTTTTTCAAATTGTCCTTCGTTCTTGTTGATTGGCAACGATATTGAAAACGTATATGAGGCAAATCTTCGGTTTGAAAACTGCTTGACCCTGTCTTTGCTTTCACATTGTCCTTTTGGTATATTAGGGTTCTAAATTCGGCCATCACTTTTAGCAGAACCGCACGTATGTGTTATGAAACATCCATTATGTAGCCCCTCAAGGTTCTTCATTGGTGGTATCGCTTATGAAATATTGATTTTAATTATCTCAATGATAGCAAGTTGCGGTATGTTGAATCTCAATATACACATGGACAGTTGAATTTTGAAAAATTAAAATCATGACACGGTTACGTTTATTTATATAAACTTAGATTTGCCAAAAGGTATACAGAATTTTGGAAACAAATACAAGGAATTGCAATTATGAAACATACCTTTTCCTCTTATATTATTACTGGTACTTTAACTGGAATTTTCGAAACTACTTCTACCGAAACTTGAATGAAAAAAGTGTTGAAGCTGTCTACTATTTCTTTTGGATATTCGCAAATAGTATCATCATTTTTTTATGGTTATTGTAGGGAACTTTTACAATTTCACTTTAAAATTCTTCATTCAACACGCTAATTCATATACAACACCACAATCACTGGGCTATATTTATTTCGAAAATTGAAATCTTATAAAACTTCAATTCTGCCCTGGCCTGGCATCAGCGTGTGACACGTTCTTATACAGTGCGGCTTTTAATAGTCCCCCCCTGTTAACTTTTCACCAATTAATACTACTTTTTGAAATGAAAAATATGGTGATTTTTGAGTTAATGTGTCCCCAGCACCATCTGTCGAGTAATTGCAATGTTTTGTCTCTCAAAAAGTAGTATCGGTAATACCCTCCAAAAATGTTTTGTTTCATTGTTCCACATCAAACCGTTCAAATTTATCGAAGTATGAGAAATATTCAGATCCGCATTTATATTTGATATTTCGATTTTGAATTGCAAAGAAAATATTAACGAAATTCAAAAAAATTCAGATCGTTGTAAAGAGAATAGAATTTCCTTTTTAAGCAATGTGACACTTGACCCCCTATGCCGTTTAAAAATATCATTCCATCTACTGAACCTTTGCAACACTTGTTTGTTACTCTTGATACTAATATCATCAATTTCAGGAATATTATCTAATTTTGAGTAAATCATTGAAGTAGTAGGTAGAATAATATTGTACTAAATTCGTATTGTAAATTACTATTACCTACTCATTCGAGAATAAGTTTCGTACCGTGTTTTCATTCACCAACAACAATTTTCGTTATTCAAGATCCCATTTCTTCGACTCAGCAATTTTAACTATTTCTTATACAGGGTGTTCCAGGATTAAACAGCCAAGCATATGTCCCTACTTGCTTCATTTTCAATATACACGGTGTCAAAGTTTTCAGAAAAAAACCGTTTTTGATTCATTACCGAGAAACCTGTTGGATAATTTTGATAAAACATGTCACTGGATACATGTATTCCTGGGGCTCGATAGATTTTTTTGATTTTTGGATATACTTATCATTCTACAGGTCAAAACAAGCAACTTTCTTCATTAGACTTTTCTTCTGGCTCTACAGCGTGAGCTACAAAAATGGGTTGATTGTCTAACGCTAATTATGGAAAATATTTTCTGCGAATGGATTTTTCTTGATTTTCGAGTATAATATCATGTGAAACATATCATTTTCCTTGGATTATAACAATTATGGTGTGGCAGAAAACGCGATTTTTCTGAAACTACTTTATTGACTTCTCGCCCAATTGTGGGCTTTTCGTTGAATTTCTTGAGGCATATTGTGCAGATGAACCCAACGAACTGTTCTAAATACATTTCACAACGTTTCTACACAGTGAGCAAAAAAGAAGGTGGTTGATTAATGGGATATGATGGGATAGTGGATTTATTGGTGATATCTGAGTTTGATTTTTCACATAGAATGAAAATCAAGTTTCATATACTCTTTTTGTATGACGCTACAGGGTGACTCCAAAAAGACGAATCCTTAAATACCTATATTTAAACGAAATTATGGGAGAATACTTATTTATTTCTGTTGATACGAAAGCTATGAATACATTTATTGAACTTTTCAAATTACATTCCCCAAAGTGTCTACATGGTTAGGCAAAAAATATTAATAAATTTTATTACTAGTAGATTTCTTTTGATAGTTGATCTTTTAACCGTAGGTATCCCAATGGGTTATCCTGAAGAGGTATTTTAGCAAACCTTCTGAAGGGAATGCAATTTTTGAATAAATGCAATATTGATACTCTCACAAGAAAACGATTATTCAAAGTATTGACGCAGCTGCAAGCGCATGTGTTTATGAACATCATCATTGCAACATAGCCAAGTAACGAGATTGTCGAAATTCGAAAAAACTCACCACCATCGATATGCAGCAAATCCGAATTGTCATTGTCATGCCGAACAGTAGGTAATGATTATGATATACAGAGTGGGCCATTGAAAACGAAACAGCGGCTCTGTAGGTCGGCAGAACTGAGTTATATAAAAACGCTCGGACACGTCAACCACATTTTCGAGGGGGACATCGTTCGCGATGAAATTCACCCGAAATACATTCCATCCCTCGGAGCTGTGACTGCCACCCCTAAATTTTTAAATGGCAACATATGGCAAGTGATACCTCATTTGAAAGGTATTTTCCTTCTTAATATCAAACAACAAAAATAAATTAATTCTATCGATTCGTTTCCAAGATATAGGAACTTGAAGTCGTCCAATCCCTTTTTTTACTCAATCAATAAAAATAAGATCTAACAATGCAACTGTTTAAATAAGATAATTATCATTGTCAAGGAATTAAATGATCTAACTGTTTACCAACAAATAACATGCAATTCCGTTTCAAATTCTTATTTCATCTTCAATTACTTGATCGAAAAAATGTTAAAGTTCTTGATAATCGATAAAAAGACGTTTTCTCGAATTCGATTCCAATGCGCGTACAACAAAAACATGTATGCGATAATTTTTTTCGCCAAATCGCAATTTTGGACGTCTGGCAATGTCAAACTGATCGTTGATTGAACGACATTAGAGTGAATTACAGCTGCTGAATATTTCCTCAATAATGGTGTATACGATCGCGGAAAGAGTTGAAATAATAACAATTTTTTTCAAGAATGATGAGTGCGGTAAACGTACAGCTAATTTGTTCAATGAAACGCATCCAGATAAACTTGTTGCTAGAAAATACGTTCTAGAATTAGTGCAAAAGTTTCGTCAAACTGGATCAGTACCCAACAAGAAACGATACCCAGAACGTGAATTTCCTGTGAGAAATGAACCTGTTGAAGTTGCACTTTTAGGACAAGTTCATGCAGACCCAACATTGAGCACAAGGAAATTGGCAAGTGTTACCAATATTAGTAGAACCAGTATCCGCCGAATCCTGAAACATCATAAACTTCACCCCTACAAAATACATTTGGTACACCAATTGAATGAAGATGATTTTGATAGGCGACAGGAATTTTGTGAAATTATGACTACGAAAATAGATGCTGATGAGAATTTTCTTTTCAACATCTGCTTTTCTGATGAGTCTACATTCTTTTTGAATTCGACTGTGAATCGTCATAATTGTCGTTATTGGTCAGATGCCAATCCACATGTTTTCCACGAAGTCTTTACACAAACTCCCGAAAAACTCAATGTCTGGGCCGGTATTTTTGGGGACAGTATTTCTCGACGGTAACCTGACAGGAGAAACTTATTTGGAATTATTGAATGAATTTGTTTATCCACAATTAGTAGACATCATTGAAAATGACAATCGTTACCATGAAGACCACTTGAAATTTCAACAAGACGGGGCACCTCCACATTATGCACAGCCTGTTAGGGCGTTTTTGGATAGAATGTTTCCTGGAAGTTGGATTGGAAGAAGAGGCGCTATATAGTGGCCAGCCAGATCTCCAGATTTAACCCCACTCGACTTTTTCCTGTGGGGTCACTTGAAAAACAAAATCTATGCAACCGAACCAGAATCTCTGGAAGAATTACGACGTAGAATTATTGAAGAATGCCGTCGAATAACGCCGGAAATGCTACGAAATGTGAGGTCTCATTTTGAGCAGAACTTGTACTATTGTATGGAAATGGGTGGTAGACAGTTTAAACATTTAATTCATTGACAATAATAATTATTGCGACAGTTGCTTTATCAGATATTGTTTTTATTGATTGAGTGAACAAAAAGTGATTTCCCAACTTCAAGTTCCTATATCTCGAAAACGAATCGATGGAATTGATTTATTTTTGTTGTTTGATATTAAGAAGGAAAATACCTTTCAAATGAGGTATCACTTGCCATATATTGCCATTTAAAAATTTAGGGGTGGCAGTCACAGCTCCGAGGGATGGAATGTATTTCGGGTGAATTTCATCGCGAACGATGTCCCCCTCGAAAATGTGGTTGACGTGTCCGAGCGTTTTTATATAACTCGGTTCTGTCGACCTACAGAGCCGCTGTTTCGTTTTCAATGGCCCACTCTGTATAAGCATTTTGCCGACAACTTACATGTGTTTTTACACCCTGTAGATCCATTCAAATTGTTCGGCAATGGTTATTTCGTATAAAAATTTCAAAGATGAATGTATGATACACGCATACTCTACACCCTGACAAATGTACGCGGGGGTGGTTGGCCCCTGATCCAACCAAAATGTTCGGCAATCATATTTTCTAGAGTTTTAATGAGTGAATAGTTGAATCAACAAACTGCCGAACATAAACAAATGATTATCTGTTATTGAATTTTTTTACACCAATAGACAACGCCACTGCGCGTCGTATCCACCATACACGTTCGGCGATGCCGTCCGCCAATATTTTTTTTTCAATAACAGTAACTTGGGACTTACGCCGAATAGTAAGAAATGATTCGAGACCCCCGGTTTTTTAATACAACTTCACCCTCGCGCCCCCCACCCTTTGGTCCACGATTTTTATTCGGCGACCTCAGGATCGGCTAGTGGAAGGTGTAATTGAGGGGGTTCTTATTCTGCTGAGTGTGAACAAATGAGACAGAAAAAAATCCGTTATGGCCTCTCGGTCTATAAAAGTCTTATATTTCTACTACTTGCTGTCATCTTTATTCATTTTATTGATTAGTGATATTTTAAGTATTTGAGTATTGTATTTTATCGATGAATAAAGGTTTTTATTATTATTATTATTATCTAATGAAGCTGAAATTTCGTACACTTATGCAATCATTTCTTTAAATCTTATTCGTTAGATTGAGAAAGTGAAGAAATTCTGCAAATTTTTTTCTTTCTCAAAAAAAGTTGCGAAAAGTAAAAAAAAAAGAGAAAATCTGTAAAAATAGGGAAAAACATCGGGCGGTGGAATAATTTTCGAAGCTTGACCTATGTTTTTATGTATATAGATCCATCAAGGTAATTATCTGGGAAATGAATGTCTCTTGGCTACTACCATGGCCATTATTTGATACGTATAGGCTACAGTAGCGCGTTGGTAAATGTTTCGTTTCTTAACCGAATCATCGGCAGGTGCGTGGGTTCTAATCCCAGCGCGGTCATCGATCCCCGTGCATGGCATCACACATTACAAAATAAGGCCTACGTATTCCCTAGCTCGCACAAGTCTCTCGAAGAATCAAGAGGGTTGCTCGTAAGGGTGCAGCCAAGATAACGGAGTCGGCCAAGGATTAACGTCCAGCTTAGCCTTGGAAAATACGCCACAGTGTTTCAGGCAAAGGTAACGGCTATACAACACTGTGTCGGAGAAATACTGAGACGAGAGATAAGGAACAAAACAGTGGCCATCTACTCCGACAGTCAAGCTGCGCTCAAGGCAATCGATTCCCACCAAGTCAAATCAAGACTGGTTTGGGACTGTTTGTGTGATCTGACCGAGCTGGGTAGTCGTAACAATGTGACCCTAGCTTGGGTGCCAGGCCACGAGGGACACCTGGGCAATGAGCGGGCCGACACACTAGCCAGAGAAGGCTCTTCGGCAGTGCTCATTGGGCCGGAACCCTGCTGCGGCGTAGCAAAATCCACCACAAAAGCCCACACCAAACAGTGGGTACAAAACAAATCTCAAGTTCATCAAAAGACGCTCGCCAAAATTCACGACGGAACTCCTCAGCTATAAAAGGAGGATCGTCAGACAAGTAGTAGGTCTACTGACAGGTCATTGTAGGCTTAACAGACATATGAATATTATAGGTCTGGCGGAAGAAGCAATCTGCAGGTTCTGCCAGGAAGAAGAGGAAACCACAATACATGTAATGTGCCAGTGCGAAGGACTAGCAAGGGTGCGGTTTCTACAACTTGGAGATGAAAAGCCAAGAGCGGAAAGCTATCTCGAAAGCCCATTATCAAATCTGCTCAGTCTGATGAAATGGACGAAGCTAGATGATGTGCTATAAGCAATCGGAGCCTCCACAATAGATCTGAAAAGTTCGCAGTGGATTAGGCCAAGGGGCCAGCTCCCTTGTAACATCTATCTATCTAAGGGTGCAGCCAGTTGACGAAAATAACAATAACGACGACGAAAATAACAATTACAGTTTTCAACAGCTTTTTCTATCGTTTCTATAATCTCCCAATTCGTATCTGCTCCGACTTATGCTGACTAATATGTGTCAAGATTTTCTTTTGCCCTTTTTTATTCAGACATTTAAGATAAAGTCGATATTTAATGGAAAAATTCCACAAACGGATTTCATAAAAATGTCTAGTACTACTAGGTACTACCATTGTTTAAATAAGGGGGATAGTTAGTCAATGCCTGTGGAATTGGTATTGGAGCCAAACGCGAGTGCCATCTAGCGTAATTATTTGCTAACATGAATGTGTGACGTCATTTGTACTGACGCGCCCACTATAAGAAATGTGGACATTGAAAGGAACTACAAAATTATTGTAGGTTTCTACACGTAAACAAAACACTTCCTAAAGTTTCCTTCTTTGCAATTTCAACACAACTTCATACATGTTTATACCATTTATTTTAAAGCATTGGAAGCAGAGTTGGACTTGCCTAATGATTATGAAGAAGTTTTGAGAGCTATTTTGTTTGTGTTTTTTATTGGATATTTTTCAGTCGAGCAAATTGTCTCTGTTAATTATTGAGAGTACAGTATATTTCAGCTTTGAGTGACTATTTTTGTACTTGCACAGTTTTTTTTGCAAAAGAACCCTAACACGGATAAGTTACACACAAACCTAACCTGAGCAAGCTAACCTGGTCATCAAATATCACTAGCTTCTTCAGTGGGTTCAGTCATGTCTTTTACTGTCTCTGGGATATATTGTAAAATATTACTAGTTTACACAGGGGCACAGGGTATTGCGATGTAGCGTAACCAAGTACATCTTTGAAGAAATCGCGCTGGTCATATAAGGGATTGAAATTCTCAGATTCGCATAACTAAACTGGGAGCCGCGAGCAATAACGCAAGCAAAGTAGCTTTTGTAAATATGCTTCTGGATGAGTTTACTGCAAATGTATCATCACTCAGACACGGATCCAAAGAAGAGTCACTCATGAGAGATTTTAAGAGATTTTTTAATATTGATATCTTGAAAAAAAAATTTATTACAATTAAGTAAGACCACTGTAGTCGATGTCTTAAAAAAATAATTAAATAACAAATTTAATATTTCCTATTTCATACGGAGGAGGTTCGTTTTATGTAAAAATGACTCATGAATAATAATATGAAGTATTTTTTCTGAAATACACCGAAATATATAATCTGAGAAAGCTGTTTAAAATGGCATGAGAGGTGTTAACGAATACGAAGTCTAAAATCAAGATTATTATTTCACATAGCATTAGACTCATGTACGCTTTACCGTAAAATCATTACCTCTTATAAACCCTCATATTTTTATAATAAAATTCGATTCAGAACTGATATCCACAACCTAAATGTTCGTTTTAAGAATAGGCTTACTCCCCCTCAATACTTTATCTCCTTATATAAATGCTCTTACTCTTATAACATAACTAAGCTCTACAATTGGTTACCCGATAAGTATAAACGTATGTCTCTCTCTACCATGAAAAAAAACCTCAAAAAAGATATTCTGTCAAATTTATTGATTCAGCCAAATTGAATTCAGTTTCTGTTATTCAAACTCCATATATTTAAGTATGAACGTGAAGGAGCGTAACGTGCATATCACGCTTTCTAGGGATCTTTCTGCTGATTCACGTTATCATTATTGTTATTATTATCATCATTATTATTATTATATTATTTTTTATACATTACATAATATTACTCACTTATTATTAGTTACTTATTATACGCACATGTGTATATATGTATATATAAATGTTGTAACTAGTGAAATCATTATATTTATGTTAAGTTACCCACGAATCTACATGTTAGATGAGTGGGTACTCTACGGTTGAGTGGAAGAGCAAACAGGTGATTTGAACTCTGCCTTTTGACAAAATTCTACAAATCTTCATTTATCCAGTAGTTCATTGTAGTTTGTACGTGAATATTTGTCAATAAAAGCATTTATTATTATTATTATTATTATATATGATACGTGTAGTGTTATTTGCTTGGGTTATCTTAAAATGTGGTTCAGGCGAAGCTGTTAGCACCATACCTATTTTTGAGGTTAGAAAGGGGTGATTGAAGATGAGGGCTGTTTCGAAATATCAATCTGAAATTAATTAAAGGCGATTACTTTGCAATAATTTTCAGTTGTAACCAGCTAGCTTTAAAATGATTTAAATTAAGTTCCACCTAATAACTAAACTTAAAAGTCAAAAGTGACATTTATATATTCCTGTCACCATTTACCGCTGTCCAAATTACTTTTTCCGTCGACCGTTCATTTATGATGCATTTTAACGCACTCAAAATCGTTGATTAATGACCCCTGTTAATGAATGATTTTCTATTAATCAACGATTTGTTTATATGCAACCCAACATACATTGCTCTTATACATTTTATATTGGTTAGTACTATGTCATTATTTATTTGTCAATTTTCAAATAAAATTTCAGAAAATGTTCATTACGCCAGTTGTCACTCAAAACCATATATAGTCCCGTGGCGTAACGGTAAAGTTCACGTGTCATGCAACACTAAGGTCGAGAGTTCAAAACCCATCGAGGGTAAATTCTTTTTTTTTAATTTCAATTTGAAAATAAATAATAAAAAATTATACAAAACTACCACTAAGAAAAATTAAACTATCTTTGAGTAGAGTTAATATAAATAGGAAATAGTGATTGTTTTTTATCGTAACGTTAGATAAATAAACATTGAAAGTGAGATATCTCTATTTTCGAAAACTACTGTCGACGGAAAAGTTTTGTAACAAACTCGTGAATTAAAATGGCGATTAACAATCTCAAACATTAACGCGCTCGCTCCGCTCACGCGTTAAATTATCTCGATTGTTAATCGCCCTTATTAATACACTTGTTCGTTAAATAACCATTAATTATCAGTTATATTTAAATCACTTTACAAAATCCAAAACACAATATGACACAACAGATTAAATACTAACACATCTACTGAATCCACATTTCAAACTAACAACTAAATCACCACGCACCCCAAATATACCTACCCACTTTACGGTGTGACCCTAATTATAGCGGATACGGTCTATGAAACATCAGAAGAAATAATTTCTTGAATTGAATCATATTTCTAATTGTATTGCAGTCATTGGTGCCACCTACCTAGTCTATTTACAATTCATCACATGATCCGCCATCTACTTTACGGTAATTCAACTTGACTCCCAAATTACGTATTCTGCCATTCAAGTTGCGACATGACTTGGATGCGAACACCACTAACGCCATCTACATGTCGCCTCCATTTGAATCCAATATTAATCCCATAAGGTTGACCAACTATCCTCCTTATATTTAAACAATGGTACTACTAGTAATTTTATAATAGTCTTTGGTCTTCGCATTGGTTCTCCCCATAAAAAGCAGCCAATATTAGTATGCAATGCAACCAAAAACCGTTTCAAGGATTTGTTCCTCATCAGTCACTGACTGGTAGGAGTTTCCAATATCCATTACATCGGTGTCACACATGCTCCATAACGGTTTCCCACAACCGAAGAGTATTTACGATAAACAAATAGCTTTAATGATATTGACTCACATGAAACCGCGCGTCTGTGGACGAAGTAATTAAAAGAGTTCTTGCACCGAAGGCCGTACCTACCCAGGAAGATGTCTCGTTCGATATTATTAGTTGAACACTGTTGACTGGCAAACACCTGCAAGGTCTGAACGTTCTGAACCGGTATAATACCCATACGACTTGGAGAGTCGAACAAAAAACTCACTTTCACGTTGTCTTCTCAGGTGTACGGGGTGGAATTTCTACGAAAGCATTATTTATATATATATTTTTTTAATGAATAGTTGTGTTACTTTCTTCTAAAATTCCCTTTGAAAATTACGTATTCCGCTGACCATGAGTGCGAAATTCATCATTTGATTGAACAAATACTCTGTAACCGGTACTTTATGTCTATCGATAGTAATTCTGCACCCCGAATAATGTAGTTATACAAGTATTTTTTCAAAAAAATCTTATAACTGCTAATTGAAATATTGTAACCACTAAATTTTCTCGGATGAATGCAAAATGTAAACATTTTCAACATGAAACAGGTCTTTTTTTCAAAACGTTCTTTTTGTCTCTAAATGTTACCTTTTAGTTTTGACAAAGAACACGATTGCAGTTAAAAGATGGTATTGAAAAAACAATACTTAAATACGCTATTAAGTGAGAGACTTTTAACAGTAATACAATTGTTTTGAAAAAAAGACGTTGTTCATACTGAAAAGTGAACTATGTTGGCGCCTATTCAATTCAGAAATCATTTAACGGTTATACAATTTTGTATTACAGCTAATAGATATTTCTCTCGGTGTAGTTGTGTTACTTTCTTCTAAAATTCCCTTTGAAAATTACGTATTCCGCTGACCATGAGTGCGAAATTCATCATTTGATTGAACAAATACTCTGTAACCGGTACTTTATGTCTATCGATAGTAATTCTGCACCCAGAATAATGTAGTTATACAAGTATTTTTTCAAAAAAATCTTATAACTGCTAATTGAAATATTGTAACCACTAAATTTTCTCGGATGAATGCAAAATGTAAACATTTTCAACATGAAACAGGTCTTTTTTTCAAAACGTTCTTTTTGTCTCTAAATGTTACCTTTTAGTTTTGACAAAGAACACGATTGCAGTTAAAAGATGGTATTGAAAAAACAATACTTAAATACGTTATTAAGTGAGAGACTTTTAACAGTAATACAATTGTTTTGAAAAAAAGACGTTGTTCATACTGAAAAGTGAACTATGTTGGCGCCTATTCAATTCAGAAATCATTTAACGGTTATACAATTTTGTATTACAGCTAATAGATATTTCTCTTGGTGTAGTTGTGTTACTTTCTTCTAAAATTCCCTTTGAAAATTACGTATTCCGCTGACCATGAGTGCGAAATTCATCATTTGATTGAACAAATACTCTGTAACCGGTACTTTATGTCTATCGAGAGTGATTCTGCACCCAGAATAATGTAGTTATACAAGTATTTTTTCAAAAAAATCTTATAACTGATAATTGAAATATTGTAACCACTAAATTTTCTCGGATGAATGCAAACTGTAAACATTTTCCACATGAAACAGGTCTTTTTTTCAAAATGTTCGTTTTGTCTCTAAATGTTACCTTTTAGTTTTGACAAAGAACACGATTTCAGTTAAAAGATGGTATTGAAAAAACAATACTTAAATACGTTATTAAGTGAGAGACTTTTAACAGTAATACAATTGTTTTGAAAAAAGAACTTGATCATACTGAAAGGCGAACTATGCTGGCGCCTATTCAATTCAGAAATCATTTAACGGTTATACAATTTTGTATTACAGCAAATAGATATTTCTCTCGGTGTGTCAGAAATCAACGAGATCAGATTGCTTGGTCCCTAGGACTCGTGGTTCTGGTGATACGTATAGACCAGGATTCCACGCCTATTTCCCAAAATGAATAATAACAGACTGAAGCTTCATTTTGCTGAGACGCCCAACTTTTTCTTCTACGAAATTTTTCGATAGTGGTAGCTAATAAACTGCGCAGGCGTCAATCATGTCGATTTGGTGCAAAAAAGTCATTAATAACAGTTAGTTTTTCAGTTGAACCTCGAGATAATTCGCCAAAGTACTCGAAAAAACTTTTGTCCTACGAAATGAGGGTATGTTTAAGTGAGACGTGTCTCACTAGTCTAAAATCGTTTAATATGGTCCAAAGAGGGTACTGATTCCTGCTTCAGTATAACTTTTTCATATCAACTAAAATATCCATGACTTTCGGATCCTCCGTAAATATCGTAGAAGGGTTATGTGAAGTGGACCAAAACACATTTTGGGTAATACTCAGATACTCACATGTTATATTCGCATGAGAAAGTAGAAGTCTTCAGGAACTATACACACTTTTTCTTTTCCTTCTACTATAATTTTTAGCCAAGTAATGACAAACCTAATTTTCGGCGCTGCCGGAAATTGCAGTGGCGGATTAATGCCAGCCTGAAATTCGATATCGGAATTCAATCAGGTTTTCTGAGAAAACGAGTGCATTTTGTGAGAAATTCTAGGTATATTTCTTGCGGTGAATTAAATTATCTTTCGCCTTGTTGAAATTGTTTCTTGATGAATCTTATACTTTCCGAAACAACAGCAAAAAAATTATAATTTTTTTATGCACTGTGACCCATTTAAGATGGAAGCACCCATATAAAACTTACATTTGTCAACCGATTTGAATGATTTTGTTTTCTTCAGTTTGACATTCAAAAAGTCTACTAGGACACCAAGTTTCATGTATAAATCTCCATTTCCAGGGCCAACTAATCTTATTTTTTAAGGTCAAAAATCTAAAAAAATTACTATCGATTTTTTTGAAAAAATTTGACTACACCGCTAGATTTGCGACATTTTCAAATGGTACATATTATGTGAATTACGTTGAAATGCGTCAATCAATAAAAAAGTTATGAGGGAATGAAATTTGATAAATATGCCGTTTAATCAACTCACCAATTCAATTTCAGAACTTTTATCAAAATTCGAAATACACCACTGTATTCAGGAGATCTCCATCTCGATATCACTGGCCAAAATTTCATCGAAATCTGTTCATAAATAAGAACATCATTAGAAAATACAATTTGAAAATGGAATTTCACGAAAATGTCATTTTATCTCAAAATTTCTTATTTTTTTATTTATTAACAGATTTCGATGAAATTATGGTCAGTAATATTTCAAGACACTCTGAATCCAGTGGTGTATATATAGTCTATACAACTCCAGGTCAAGTCGCATCAAAACAAATGCACGCTGTTACTTCGTGATCATCGATGTCGGATTGGTGAAAAAGGCAGGGCGTGTTTCCCACCCAACCCTGCCTGAGAAACATAGACCAATAGCGGCCCGACTTTCCTCGATCACGAGCAAAGCACGCGATGATCACGTCTTTACCACTATTGTTTAGTGGCTTGAGTTCAACTTGAATTTACTGTAGTCAAAGTTGTTACAAAAGTTTTGAAATTGAAGTGGTGGGTTGATTAAAAGGCATATTTCTTAAATTTCATTCCTCTATAACTTTTTTATTATTTTACGCATTCCAACGTTATTTACATGTGAACGATTTGAAAATATCGCGAATCCAGTGATGTAGTCAGATTTTTCTAAAAAAATCGCTAGTAATTTTTAAAATATTTGAACTTGAAAAATAAGATTAGTTGGCCCTGGAAATGGAGATTTATCCATGAAATTTGGTGTCCTAGTACACTTTTTAAATGTCTACCTGACGAAAACAAAATTATTCTAAACGGTTGAAAAATGTAAGTTTTATATGGGTGATCCATCTTAAATGGGTCACACTGTATACACATTTTTTTGGGTTCCACCCCTGATATTTTGGTAAAAAAAAAATTCTAACAATATATGATGTCAAGAAGTCATGTGCCGAGTTTCAAAGTACTACGATTCATTCTTCACTTGTTACTGTGGTTACTGTACTAAAAAGAAAGTTATGGTATCATACAAAATCTTATTGGTATCCCTACACAAGTTCTTTCTGTGGGGATATCTTATGTAATAAACTATCATTAATACAAGATTTTTCACAGGGGTGATCGGCCGATATTTCAGAAATGTGTTTAAGTTCATCATTATTTTTGAATTCTGTTAATATGTCCCGGATCTCAAAATTGAACGGATAATGAAAATAAGTGGGAATATTTGAGAAAATGTATGGCAAATCTCTCAAAGATTTGAAAAATCAATTCAATCATTGAAAATTTTAGAGCCAAAGTGCATCTGAAACACTTGTTATCACCCTGTATGGGTCTTTACCTAAAGCCACCAACGAGGCCGCCCTTGAGCTGGCCAATGCCGTCGATTCGGATTGCGTATTGCGGTACATATATCGGACGTATCTTTTGTTAGGTACTATACCATTGGAAGGAACCGTATTCAATTAAAATATCAGGTACAACTTAAGCAAATTGAGAGGAATATAACAGGGCATTGTTCTTGAGAAATTATGAGCCGAGTTGGCCTTGGCAACGCTTGGCAGCTTTTCACGTAGTATGCTGAAGGGGAGCCATCTAGTCAAGGTTTCGAAAAAGAGTCATTCACGGCAGACTGGATTCATAAAAAGACTACACGAGCGAAATACAAAATGTGAACTTTGTATAGTATGTCTTCATTTCAAAGGAGTTAATTCACATGAATATGAAAAATCTGTGAAAAAATTATAACCCATACGGCAATACTTGAACCTTTTACAAGCTTTTATTTAGTTTCACCTGACCCGGTGTCTGTGTGTGTCTGTCTGTCTATAATCAAATCGTGCAAGTTATTTAAATATGACACACTTCTAATCGTCCTATTTATTTAAAATTCGGCAGGTATGCATAATTCTGATGACAATGCATCATAAAATTTCGATAGAGGAAAAAACGAAATGACAGCTCCAAAATGGCAGACGAGTTTTGTAATTAGGATCCAATTCTCTCAAAAAATGGTATCTGGGGGTTTTCGGAGTCGGAGATTATGATTCTTCCGTCAGAATTGGAAAACTCAAGATGGTTGATCCAATATTTATTTATTTATTTTATTTATTTATTAATACATCCAGCAGGCCAAGGCCCATGTACAGGTGTACAAAATTATAATTAGGTGATAAGAGTAATCTCAAAGTAAACATAATACTAGGTGATATGAGCAAAATAATTAAAATCAAGAAATTGATTAAGAAAGAAAAAAAAATATCAATTAGGAAGTGAGTTGAGTATATCACGTTTGAATTGTGAAAATGACAAAAAGAAAATATCAACATTCGGCATACTGTTTATGCTCCTAGACATTGTTGTTATAGGCGAGTTGAAGTTATGCAGAGTGTTTGGAACGGGTATGTAAAATGTGTTACATGAGCGTGATGAGATTCGAGGTACATTGAAAGTTATTTGTGACAATATGGTTGAACAATCTATTTGATTGTGTATTATTTTGTATATAAAGTACATGTCTCTCATTTCACGATGTTTTCTTAGTGATATCAGATCAAACTCAAACATGTTTTTTGTAATACGCAAATTTCAAAAAAATTTTCTGGACATTCTCAATAGCCATGATGTATTTAGTATGGGAAGGATTCCAAACAACACTGCAATACTCAAGTTTGCTTCTGACTAAAGATAGGTAGATGCTTTTCAAAGAGTCAAATGACTTAAAGTCTTTACAGTTTCGTATAATAAAACCCAAATTTTTCATGGAAGCAGTAATGGTATGTTCAATATGATTTGAGAACGTGAGTTTTTGATCAAAAATAACTCCCAAGTCCTTTGATTCAGTGACTCGCATTAGAGTATTATCATCTAGTTTATAATTATATGTGAGTGGAACAATTTTACGAGTGAATGTCATAACTTTACATTTGTTAGTATTCAAGTATAGTTTATTCTGAAAACACCAGTTACATAGAGAATTCAAATCTTCCTGCAGGGCAAAGTAATCTGTTTCATCCTTTATTTCTCTAAAAATCTTCATATCGTCAGCAAATAATAGTTTATTGGAGCGAATATGATAAGCGATATCATTAATAAATATGAGGAATAATAATGGACCAAGATTTGACCCCTGAGGAAAACCGGACGATGCTGAGAAGCAGGAAGATTTTATTCCATCACACTCAACATATAGATTACGTTCAGTAAGGTATGAATTAAGTAGCAACTGAATATTTGGAGATATACCAAAGCTTGACAACTTCAGTAGTTGAGCATGTGACACGCGATCAAAAGCTTTACTGAAATCTGTAAAGATAACATCCACCTGATTCCTACGGTCAAGGGAATCAGAAACGAATTGTGAAAAAATGTAGAGGTTAGATGCAGTGTTTCTAGCCTTGACAAAGCCATGCTGAAAGATAGACAGAGAAGAACGGACATGATTATATATAAGCTCAGATAGTATAATCTCGAATATTTTTGAGAAAACTGATATAATGACTATTGGTCTATAGTTTTCAACATGGGTGATATTGCCGGATTTAAAAACAGGACATACTCTGGATAATTTCCAAGCCTTGGGATAATAATTTTTTTGTAAGGCAATATTGAGAATGATATGTAGTGGTTCGGCCAGAAGGTTAATGTGATTTTTGACAATTTTAACAGGAATACCATCAGGACCACATGTGAATTTATTTTTGAGTTTTTTGCGGCATTAAAGATTTGTTTCTTAGTGATGGTTGTAAGGTTCAAGAAGTGGTGACTTGGCATCATTGACTGTTCACTTATTTCTACTGTATTACTGAATATGGAGGACGAGCTTTGTAATTACGATTAGATTCTATTCCAAATTCGTATCTGGGGATTTTCTGGGTCGGAAATTATGATTCTTTCATGAAAAATGAGAAATTCAAGATGGCACCTTCAAAATGGCGGATGAGTTTTGTGATCATGGTCCGATTCTATTAAAAATTGGTATCTGGGGGTTTTCGGAGTCGGAGATTATGATTCTTTCGTCAGAATTGGAAAATACAAGATGGTTGATCCAATATGGAGGACGAGCTTTGTAATTACCATCAGATTCTATTCCAAATTGGTATCTGGGGGTTTTCTGGGCCGGAAATTATTATTCTTTCATGAAAAATGAGAAATTCAAGATGGCAGCTTCAAAATGGCGCATGAGTTTTGTGATCATGGTCCGATTCTATTAAAAATTGTTATCTGGGGATTTTCGGTGTTGGAGATTATGATTCTTCCGTCAGAATTGGGTTACTCAAGATGGTTGATCCAATATGCAGCACGAGCTTTGTAATTACGATTAGATTCTATTCCAAATTCGTATCTGGGGATTTTCTGGGTCGGAAATTATTATTCTTTCATGAAAAATGAGAAATTCAAGATGGCAGCTTCAAAATGGCGCATGAGTTTTGTGATCATGGTCCGATTCTATTAAAAATTGGTATCTGGGGATTTTCAATGTCGGAGATTATGATTCTTTCGTCAGAATTGGAATATTCAAGGTGGTTGATCCAATATGGAGGACGAGCTTTGTAATTACGATTAGATTCTATTCCAAATTTGTATCTGGGGGTTTTCTGGGTCGGAAATTATGGTTCTTTCATGAAAAATGAGAAATTCAAGATGGCAGCTTCAAAATGGCAGATTAGTTTTGTGATTATGGTCCAATTCGATTCTAAATTAGTATGTAAGGGTTTTCGGGGTTGGATATTATGAGTTTTATACGATGGCGGAAGAGTTTTGTAATCATAGTCTGATTCTCTCTGATGTCCGGTATTTGTGGTCGAAGACAATGTATGTTTTGTTAAAATCATATGATGGCGGAGGAGTGAATATTTAGGTGGCCTCCTCATCGAAGAGCTAGATAGCTCAAAACTTATAGGAAACAGCCCTTTTAATAACCATGCTTTCTCTGAAATCCATAGATCATTACGTATTAACTGCAGTTGCAGAAAATAGGCAAAAACACACGACACACAGCCTCAGGAAATAGCTCCTTACGCACGGTAAACAAATCAAACAGTCTTCGTAAACAAAACGCACAGTTAGATATATCTCGGAAACGGCTCGATCGATTTGGGAGAAATTTTGTATGTAGATAGGTTTTTGCTTTTTAAGTTTATCTATATAGGCGTCTTTCTCGGAAAAACACGATTTTACTGATAATAATAATAATGATAATTTTTGGATCTTGAAAACGGCTTCAACGATTTGGATCAAATTTTGTATTTAGATAAGTTCATCTATATATAAGATGAAGTTTTGCGTTTTAAGTTCATCTATATAGAAGTTTCTTCTGGAACACGGTCATTTTACTAATAATAATAATAATACGAATTTTTCTCGGAAGCGGCACACTGTATATGGCCGTAGGTAAAGTATAGTACGTAATGCGTGTTGTAAAGCAATTACACACTCATGGAATATGCCTTTCACAACATTGACGCCAGCTGTGAAAGCACGTTCTTAAATATTTCTTGTTGACAAAGTTCTTATAATTTATAATTTAATTAGTTAACATTAAATTTTTAAGGTCACATTATTATGAACAAATTAATCAAAATAAATAAATAACTTTAAGTCGAATGAACAATAAAAGTAAAAGTTAGAAGTTTATAGGTACTTATTCTCATTATGTAAGGAATAATTCAATTAGATTTAAAATTGAATTGTTAATGTTTAATTGTTACTACATTAATCACAATGAGTGATTAACTTAATATAAATATTAGTAAAATCTTGAAAATTACTATAACAAAGGGTTCTGCAAAATTGACTCAAAATCGGACATTGAGTGTCTGTAATCGTATTGACAAAATGTTCAAGAATTTGTAATACTTCCATTTTGTTCCATTATGTGTATAATCTTACGCATTATCATATTTTAAGTAGGTTAATAAATCCCTTATTCAAATTCATACACAAGTACACTAGATAGATAAAAATGTTCTCAACATAATGGAAATAAGCAGCTCTAGAAATCCGTAACATTCACCCAGTGATATTGACCCAGAAACTATGAGATAACTTCGTTACATCGTTGGAGAAAGTTTCTGTTAAGGAATTCTCGCTTTCTACACGCATTTATAATTGCATAACGCATGATTACGACCTTGAACTTGCCAATGAACTTTCTTTTCTATTGCATTTCTTTCAACTGGGTCTCTCGATTTGCTATGAATGGGAAGGTTATTCGATATTTTTACTGTTGGTAGAAGGACAACGGAAAAAAGGTCTGAAGGAGATGACAAGACGAACAATACATACCTACATTCAATTTAACAAATTATAATATCATCATTTCTTTACGGGAATCGATTCCTACCATTGTTGGCCAGTGAGTGCTCTTTTCAGATTCTCACATTGAGTAGAAAGAAGAAATGTTATGTTTCGCTCAATGTGAAAAAAGGTATTTGTTCATTTAAATAACTACAAAACAAAACTTAAAGGTATTGATTGAAAGTTTGATTTTGTGGAGGAAATCCAGTTCTTGACATAATTTTTTGGGTTTATCACCTTCCACAATCTGAAAATGAAAAAATTATTTAATCCAAAGAAATCTGTACAAGTGTAGAAGGGCAAATTAATTAATTTGCCCGATAAGTTACTGCGTTCACAAGACTGCTGTCTTGAAAGAAATTAATTTTTGTCAGTATCGTACCGTACACTGAATATATATATATATATATATATATATATTTTCAGATAGGCAAATTCAGTGTAGGGTACGTTACTGACATAAATTAATTTCTTTCAAGACAGCAGTCTTGTGAACGCAGTAACTTATCGAGCAAATTAATAAAATTTTTTTCATTTTCAGATTGTGGAAGATCATAACCCCAAAAAATCATGTCAAGAAAACTTAAAGGCTTTGTCAACAGCTGTTTTCACTCCATATTTTTTCCAGGATACTTCACTTATTTATGGCATCTAGATCACTGTATTTTGCAGCTTGCAACAGTGTTTTGTGACCTTACATGTAACTTCAAGATGGTTCTAATCATTACCCATCGATGCGCACAGAAATAATGTAGCTCAACGAAGAAAATGCTCGACTAGTTGATTGTGGGATCCCACAAGGATCAGTACTCGGCCCATTTTCTTTCTTATTATACGTCAATGATCTGCAAGCATTGATATTAGAAATAAACTCACTATATTTGCTGATGATACTTCAATACGGCGTATAGCAACTGACTACCTAACCATACAGCAGCAGAAATATCAGTAGTACGTTTTTGGGACTATATTGTAAATGTTGTTGTTGATTATTTTGCAGAAAAGTTAATTGAATACATCTACAACAATCCCAGCATATTGACTCACCACTGAGATCTGTTATTTGTTTTTTCTCGATATTATTTCAAAAGTGGTGTGGAAAAGACCTTCAAACAGCTAAATCCAGAGACCCGTGTAAACCCTTCTTATGACCCAAAAATATTGAAATTGACTGTGTTTCTATCACGGAAAGTGTGTGTGATACACAAAAATTAATACAATGACATTAGTTAATTTCTTTGCAAGAGCACTAAAAAATCATTTTTTATAATGCCAAAAAAATGTGTTAACACCTTCAAATAACGTATTTCTTACGTTGCTTTTCAATCCAATCATTTGTAGGTGCGTGGGTGCGGTTCCCAGCGCGGTCACCGCTATCTCAATGACGTGAAAAGGTGAGGACTACGTCTTCCTCAGCTCGACCTCTGAAGGTTGTTTGTAAGGGTGGAGCCGGTTGGCGGAAATAAAAATTATAATAAATATTCAAGAAATGATGGATTTCATAAAATTATTTACAAATGAACCAGGAACTCATTCAACACTATAGAATCCTAGTAGTTTATTAGTGAGTTGTCCGAAATGGATTTTTCTTTGCGACAGAGTCGGAAAAGCGTTCAGTTATCTTTATTTATTATTATTAGTTTCATTAAAACAAACAACCTTTCTCACATATCAATGACAAACCGATTCATATTCCTCATTGTTGAACGGCATATAATGGAATCTTGATCACGAATTATAGTCACGTGTTCGGTACAGTAAGCATAATAAAGAGCTATCTGAATCCGAAAAAAGGTTCATTGTACATCCTTGAATTTTTAGACTGGTACTTACGTAGCCGTCACTTCGATCATGAATTCGTAATGTTACGAATAATATAGGGAATAAGTAATGAGAGAAGTCAGAGTGGGAATATACGATACTGGTCAACAATGTTATGTAAATAGAGGTGAAACCATACAAGGTCTTGATGAAATGATCTGGAAGTTATAACGTATAAATAATAATACCTGAATTTTCATCGTTGTTTGATCCATTGGTATAGTCAAATGATATGCAGTATTCCAAGCTGAGACACATGCCGTAACCAAATCAATACAGATGAATCTAGATATTGAGTAATGAAGAAAACATATCTACATTCACCAGGCAGCCAGTGCGCAACAAAAACTCTGAATTCAGTATAAATGAAAAAAAAATGGAGAATACTCGTAAATGAAAAAACTATTGATGATCGATATCCCATACCAAACATTGATGATATTTTGGATAAACTAGGAAAATGTAATTACTTTTCGACTCTTGATCTAGCATCAGGATCCCACCAAATAGAAATGAAATCAAAACGGATATTACGAATACCTCAGAATGCCTTTCGGATTGAAAATTGCACCAGCAACATTTCAAAGAGTAATCGATCATGTATTAAAAGAACTAAAGTTTTGGTTATTATACATGGACGATATCATTATATTTTCAACAAAGAAGTATTTCAGAAAGTGACAAACGCTAAACTGACCATCCAACTAGACAAATCTTAATTTTGAAGAAAAACTTGGGATTACTTGTTCATATAATCACATAAGAAGGAATAAAACCTAACCCGAACAAAACACAAATGCAATACAAGAATTTTCCTTACCAAAAACAGCGAAAGAAATAAAATCTTTCCTAGGGCTTTTGGGATACTACAGAAAATTTATTGAAAATTTGGCACACATCACAAAACCATTTACAAAATGCTTAGTAGAAGGAGAAAAAATCATACACGATGAAAAATGTCATTGAAATGTTTGAAACATGTAAAAATGTATTAACTAATAACCCAATTTTGCAATACCCAGATTTTTCAAAACGCTTTATTTTGACAAGGACCATTAAAAAGTGACAAACCTATTGCTTGCGCATCAAGAACACTAAATTCGTCACAACAAAACTATTCGACAATCGAAAAAAATTTATTAGAAATTGTGAACTTTACAAAATACTTCAGACCCTACTCATTCGGAAGAAAATTTATTATTATTACCGATCACAAACCACTTGAATGGCTTTTTAATTTGAAAGATCCAAGCTCAAGATTAGTCAGATGAGACTAAGACTTGAATACGATTACAAAATAATGTATAAAAAAGGTGGACAATATATAGTCGCGGACGCATTATCCCGAATAGAAGCAAATGTCGTAGAAAACCAATCAATAATAGGAAATACGGACACTCAAGGAAACAAACTAGAAAACGATTTCCCAGAAATATTTGACGAAAATTTTGAAATTCCTTAATTAGACTATATTCTTTATTTCCCTGGCAAGACACAAGTTAATAAGAATAGAAGGCAATGAAAGAGCAGATCAACTTTCACGAAAAGCATCTGATTCACCATTCACAGGCACAAAATCAGTGTTTGGTATCAGAAAATCCCGATGTAGAAACCTAATGAATGAGTGGAAGAAAACAAAATACCAAACATATTGGGACCAAATCGAATGGCATCGACACAGCTATGATGAGGCACCTAAGCCAAACACTGATTGACGGTTGACACCCTTAACCTAAACAGATTGAAGAAACGCACATTCAGCGGACACTCCGGCCGAAGAAAACACCTACACACAATTGGATTAAATAGAGAAAGCGTGAAGTACAGACTTTGTGGTGACGTGAAAGAAACGACCTCTCCCATCATCTTTGAATGAGAAGCACTGCACAGTATTAGACAACAGAACATTCGGACACATCAACCTAGGAAAAGGTATGAATCTGAAACGCATATTGAATAGATTAAATTAACCTGGTGAAAGACACACTGACAAGAATATCTGACGACAAAACAATACAATATTAAACCACAGCAGGTCTCAGTATTAAGAGACAACTCAAGGGTAAACGATAAGCGATAAAGCGATAAAGATGTAGTGAAGAGTCTTATGAGGAGAAAATATTAAGTGCTGGGGCGGATACAGTAAATATATTTTTTGAATAACAATTGTTTTATATCACTTACTTCGTCAGTAAATATTCCGTTCTGCCCCCCCCCCTCAATAAAAATTCTGTATCTGCCCCTAATTCAGTCGTGGCACTGCAATCCTTATAATATTTCAATGGCAAACTACAGTATTTTATTGTGAGAGGCACGTTTGTAAAAAATTTTGAAATATTGCTAGTAAGCGATCACAAGGACTTGAAATCAATGCCATGAATCCTTCTCATGGTACTCTTGAACTATTCAAACTTCCAAATATTTCTACCGAATGTCAAGTTGAGTGACTGGTAGCTCAGCGGTCGAATGCATCGAATCTATAGGCGACCGCGAGGTTTGTTGAAAAGCAAGTGTATTGTGAGTTGTCTATATGCCAATGTCGTCTAGTGTTAGCTCGGAGTGCACACCGACCACCCGAGGTGGTGATGTAGTTTTCCTGGTTTTCCTACAGCTGAAAAGAGAATACGCCTTCAAAAATCAATAAATCGCCACTGAGCGCCACGGCAAATAATAATAGCCGTCCTCTGCCCGCACAGGCTTTGCCTTTGCGTACACTCTGAGTGTTTATGGGGGAGTCTTATTATTATTATTATTATTTGTCCTAAAAGGATTTTCCAGTCAGGCCCTGTCTCCGAAGCCCCGATACATTCGGAGGGCGCGCTGGATCGTTTACCCAAATAACCACTCCCCACGTCCTTGGGGTTAGTGATTACTGGGTCAGAGAAACAGTGAACCAAGGAAGACGGCCTTCTGCATTCGTCCGGTCAAGATTTCTGCCATATTATGGCAAGCCGGTATGGTTTTTAAGTTCGAGAACAGTGTGTCCATCATACCACCAAGGAGTCCTATAACAAGAACCACCATTTTAACAAAATGGTTTGGGTAGAGCCTGCGGAGTAAGTCTCGATATTTTGTCCGTTTTTCCTCCTCTTTTCGGACGGTGTTCGTTTCGCCAGGAGCAGAAAACTCTATGACGAATATCGTCCTACTTTGATGGTCGAGAAGGACTACATCAGGTTTATTTGCTTGTATTTGCCTGAGGGTGGTGAATGAGTAGTTCTAATAGATTCGGCACCTCTCATTCTCCACAACGGACTCAATATCCGCTGGAGCATAAAGCAACATGTCTCGTCTATACCTTGCGAGCTGAGACCGCATAAACTTGGCACGCGGACAGGAAATGATTTATGGTCTCAGGAGCCCCACGACACGCTCTGAATCCAGTGTCCGGGACCTCTAAACCCATCACGCGATTACGGTAGACTAGGCTATTAAAGACACCATCCTGGCAGGCCATTATGAATCCCTCGGTCTCCAACTTCAGCTCACTTGAGCTGAGAAAAGCGAAGGTCAGATTTTTGGATGAGCCAAGGTCTTCGATTTTTTTTCTTTGGTGTGTTGGTATCGACTGCTATGATCATTAGCCACATGTTCTGGATAGCTCTTGTTACTAACTCCATACGCCACCTTAGGAGCAGCACTGTTAATTATTAACGCAACAGTGAAACAGGATTATTATTATTATTATTATGTTGTTAGTTGTTTCTTTTGACAAGGTACCCGGTGTAATGAAGCCGTCACTACTGAAGACTCGATATTTCACCAGCATGCCGTAATATGACTGAATCCTCAGCCAGACATCCTTGATTTATCGGGGTATGATTATCTGCTTCAAAATGAATTATTGCTACTAAAACAGAACGAAAAGAAAAGACCTACTTAATAAATCCGTTCAAAACCTTGAATTTATACTTAATAATATCACGATACATTAGTATTCTTAAACATCAGGGTCTTTTTTTCTCGCTCACTAATTGAAATCTCAACATTTTTCCTGTATCAAATAGAAATTGAATCATCACAATCTGATGCTGTAGAGTTTGAAAAAAAGATTTCGTTCAGTGACCCCACACACATATACGAAAAACAAGTTTTTAATGCTGCGAAAACCTTGAAAATCTATTTTGATGCTAACTTATTCAACAAATTCCGTTATCATAGAATTCATGAATACTAGATGTAATCATCGATTAAAAGGTCAAATATCCCAAATTTGCAATTTCAAAAAGAAGTTAATGTATAGAAACTGTTCAATCTAGTTCAAGAAGTATTCAGAGCAAAGTTACAAAATGATACAGTTTTGTTATTGTAATATGACTTCGTGAAAAAAGTAGAGTATGGTCGGTATGAGACGCGTTTATAAACTTCTAGACACTCGTATATGGAACACTCGCTCTGCTTAGCGCTTATACCTAAAATACTCGTTTCTAAAAGAACGTTTCTGATACTTGTTATATAATATACTATTTTCTTCCATGTTTCGGATCCCGCCTGTATTCCTCTATTTTGTGCAAATTTTTTTTGGTCTCGCATAGTCACTTCATTCTTTTTTATATAAAGGTATCTGTGATGACTTTATCAATCAATTTTGCTCTCAGTTCAACAAAAAAACAAATTTATCCTCAAATTTAATTTCGCAGAATACGAAAAGAAGCCATCAGAAGATCGTCCGAAAGCCAAATCACCAAGCCCTGAGCCGTCAAAACCCGAAAATGGACCGCCACGACGTTTCATCTCCTCCATCCTCGGAGGCGACAAACCGTACGGCAGCAGAGGCCATGTCCTCACCAGGGCGGAGCGGAAAGAATACCCCGCCTTCAAACAGGAAAAAGTCACCATCCCCGCCGCTCAAAAGCCCCCAGAAGACATCCCCAAGCCTCAGAACATAGCCCCCATTAGACATTTCTCCGTGATCCAGCGCACTCCGAAAGCAACGACGAAGAAGGAGGAAGATACAGACACGCGGTTGCCGACGAGTTTGGTGATTCAGGAACCGGAACAAGAACAACCCATCGACTACCACATACCGAAGAGGCGGGGAGAAACAGAAAACGAGGAGGAGGAGAAGAAGCTAAGGGAGCAAAGGAGGAGTCAGTGCTCGAAAGTCAGCAAACCGTTGATTTCTGTGAGGTGAGTGAAAAGGATATTTTTGTCAGTTTGTTGATTAGTCAGAGTTGAAGGGGTCGCCGAGATAGTAATAATAATAATAATAATAGCGTCTTTATTCCTAACAAAGATATTTTTTATATGATTGTGACAGGCTGGCGACATTCGGCCGAAGCTGCTCCTCCATAAAATCATGACGGCGGCAACATGCGATTTGTGTGTAGAGGTATTGTCCTGCAAAATACAAAACACCTTTGGAAAAGATTTTCATGTCTTTGCTTCCTATGTTTTTCCCGTAGAGTGGCTAGTTATGTCTAATAGTAGTTATTTTTCCACACTCATCCAGATGATCAATCATGATTACTTCATGTCAGTCACAAAAAACTGAAGCAAGAATTTTCAGCAGATTTGGACACAAAACTTCTCAGGCCTTAGGACCAGAGTGTCTCCAGTCCATCGATTGATGTTTTTTCTGGGTCTTAGAAATGAAAAAGTTTCATCCAAATTAACAACACGGTTTGAGAGGTCTGCATCTTTTTCAAACCGAGTACATATCGAACGCGATGCTCGGATGCTCCTGCCTTGCACACTTCTGGTCAACTTACAGACATTCGGATATCCATTTTGCAGGAATTTTGCTTATGTCCAAGTTGAAAAAAATGTTAAAATTATTTTTTTCCGTTAACCAGCTATCGCCCCCTTACGAACGGCCGCCCTCAAAAGTCGAAACTTGTGCGAGCCAAGGATTAACGAGGTCTTACCTTTTAACGAGCGATTCCTAGCACTTTCTCGGACCATCAGATAAAAACCTGTAGTCGCTAGGATTCGAACCTAGCCGACCAGCAGTCAATGGTTTTGAACGCGACAGTCTCAACCACTGAGCTACTTGGCCCTCAAATGGACGTAAACTATATGATAGACGCGTTCTTATGAAATATTCAGTGCCTTAGATATTCGTTTTAGCTTAATTCGATTGACTGATGAAATCATGTCATGAACTACATCCATGTTTTCCGGGATGGACAAGAAACTATCCTTCCTCTTCTTCGTAAAACTACTTACCACTCAACCCCTTCATATACAGCACTTGATGATGACTGGACACCCCAATTTTTCTATTTTCCTAATTTCGGTCAACATTCTTTTTTTTAAATTTTATTTCGTATAACTGGTTTGACATTTGACGTGAAATTTCACACCTGACACTTCTAATAAGTTATTGATCGTTGCTATATTTTATATATAGTGCAATATTTTTTTTATCCATGGAACCGATCTCAATAGAGCAAAGTGACGTAATATGACAGTTGCGGAACAATTGGCATAGGGGGACAAACAAACCGAACGGAACAAAAACAAACCCATTGAACCCATTTACAGGTTGAATGGAAGAGCAGGGGTCTGATTGCGTTACTCACGTGACAAGATCAGAACTTGAATTCTGCCTTTTGACAGAATACAGCAAAATAAAATTGTAAATGTTCATGTATCACGTTTAAAATTTAAAAAAGTGATCTCCTAGAAAAAAGTTCTTTGCATCATTGTGATAATTAATTCATCAAATGTCAAATGCTTTGTTTGTCCCCTGATGATCACCACGTTGTGACGTCAGCTGACAGGATAGTAAAACGTTATGAAGAGTTTGTTACATTTGGAGTAAGAAGGACCATAATACAAACGAAGAATCACAACTTGATCCGAATGAATTGAGCGGGCATCCACGAAACTACCCGATTGAATACGGACTTAACATGTATGAGGCCCTCGCTTGTAAACAAACAATGTTATGTTGCCTTCAAGACAAGGATGGAAAAGTCATCTCTATGGTCTTTTATTACTCTGAGACTGTCACCATATCTTCAGATAGGGAAAAATCACGTATCGCGAGATGGCGCTGCGAATGACAAAATGTCGGATCGAGGTGTGATCAAACTGTTATTCTGTAGGAATCAATCCATAATCTGTAAATCCGTCAGGCTTATGAGGACATTGTCTAGTAACTTGAATTTCCATTTCCATTTCAGGTCCATAGTTGGGAAGCTCCCGGTAACCTTGTCGGCGGCTGCAGGACACAGCAGAGGCTCTACCGGAAACCAATCCGGGGGAAATCAAACAAACTCAACCCCATCTGGTGGCGGCGGTACTATCAACTTTAGTAGTGGTGGAGGTTCGTCCGGAAGTGCAGCGGGAGGTGCCATGGGAGGAGGTACGGGAGGAGGAGGAATGAATCCCGGGAGGGACGGAAGGCAGAATTACGGTCCTAGTAGTCCCCCCACTGGCAGTTTGCCGCCATTTTACGAATCGTTGAAAGGTATGTTCCCAAAGAATCGTAATAGTGAATAATGAACCTCTCCTTTGGTTGCCACACGATTAAAATGAATAAATATAATACAATTACAAGGTAGATATCATAAATATTCGATATCCTGATATGTGCCTCTGATACTTATGTTTTCCTTGTTCCACAGGGTTCAATCACCGATTTATCAAAAAATGTTGAAAATGTTCTAAGATGTCTTAAAACCTTCGTGTGCCGACTGATAAAATTTATTTTAAATTTCTAGAATTCAGTCATGGACATGTACTAAAGGTGACTTTACACTAACCTGAATCTGAACTCATTAAAAGTCATGATATCTTGAAGAATATAAAACATGATTTATCAGTTTTAAAATCAAAAAAATCAGAAAATCATGATTTTTTTGTGAATTTTTTTTATTTTGAAAAATATTTAATGTAATATGTTTTTTTTTACGTTTTAATGCAAATGTAAAAAACAACAAATTGTATTTTCCAATTTGATATAAATATTTTGAATTGGTTTATTGAGTTTGGAACTCTTGATAGAACTTGCTAAATCAATCGTTAGCTTTCAATCGTTAGGTTCATTTGACGAGTTTGTAGTTCTTAGAGGATACACAATAGATCTCTTCCTGTGGACTAAAACCAATTTCAAAAATGTATGTGTCGTGGTATACTACCATATTATTATATTTATTTATCGTTTTGTCGTTTTATTTGGTCTGGCTCTATTACTATTTTCTTGGTTTTGGTTACCCAGAATTTTTTTCCTCTACGGTCACCATGCCCAAAACATTTCACCAATTGGCGATCTGCGCTGATCAGTACCCGCACTTAGGTATTCTATCCATTTACCTTCCTCAAATGTTTCACTTTTATTCCTATTTTTATAGGAGTATGTCTTTGAAGACGTAGGCGATATGGTGACCATATCATTCTTGTTGACGATTTTCTAGTATGTTTGTTGTTCCTACACCTATTTGTTCAATAACCTCCGCATTGTACATTTTAGTGAATTCTTAAGCTTGTTCAATACTTAGAATTCCGCTGGGTCGTGCTATACAGGACAGTTTACTATCCATTCCCTCCTGCTAGTTTTTCCAGGTGTTTCGGGGTTTCCCATTCCCTTCCACTAGTTTTTTCAGGTCTTCCAGGTCACCCCACATTAAACTGGGCGTTAGTGCCACCGACAGAAATTCGGGTCAATTCTGTTTCTCAGTAGCAAGATTGTTATCATAGCAAGACAAATTTCACTACAAAATGTATCTCAATTTTGTAGGAGGCTTGAAAAATATCGGCAGGAGATGTTGCTGCCACATCATCCCCTGCCAATAAAGAAATGTATATATCAAGGCTTTCATAAAATAGAGATATATTTTGCTGTGAAATCGTCTTGCTATGATAACAATCTTGCTAGTGCGAAACAGAATTGACCCGATTAAGTGCTTGTTCAAAAAAGCTCTCCTAATAATTGCACAGAAAAATTGCTGTGTCGTCCAATTAGCTCTGAAATACTGTACTGGTGCTCAGACCGAGAAAGTGGCTGGTACTCTCTTCGGAAATTTCGCAGTATAATCCAGATCCCGTCCCGTTACCTGGTCCTTGTTCTGTTAACCATATCAGCCCATTGGGAGAATGTTGTGGTGTTCCATTATCCCATTGTCGATATCGCAGGTTCATGTAGTATATCAAACATGTGATTCGAAGCCAGCGAAAACTTATTGAGTTCTGTTATCCAGGCGGCAACAACAGCAACAACTACAACGCCAACGGTAACTACTCCTCCAACTACATC
This sequence comes from Chrysolina haemoptera, assembly GCA_958298965.1. Classification (NCBI taxonomy): domain Eukaryota; kingdom Metazoa; phylum Arthropoda; class Insecta; order Coleoptera; family Chrysomelidae; genus Chrysolina; species Chrysolina haemoptera. Next base: position 25,053,952 of record OY282597.1, on the reverse strand, counting down.
CTCTCCAACCAACAGAACATGGACTGCGACACCGGTCAAGAGCTCGCCAACCTCACCATCAGCGGAAACCAAAGCCCGCCCAAGCAGTACTCGACTCTCCAGAACGCCTCTTACGGCATCGTCATGAAGGACGAGAGCGACCTGGACCTGTACGACTCCAAGATGGACCCCATGAACCAACTGCTGCCCGGAGGCTACTCCAGCTATGACGACTCGATGATGGTGGACCTGGTGAGCGGCACCGTGGTCGATCCGCTGCAGTTCACGGCGACGCTGACATTTTCCAGTTCTGCGGAGAACGCTCTGCTGGAGAGCTTCTCCGACGCGACGGATTTGTCGAATTTTCTGCAGAGACTGCCCAGCGAAGATAATGAAAACGATGACGTGATTACTAGTAATATGCACTCGCCGGCGATGACACCCGATTCCCAGTTACAGGCTGTTGACCAGAATATCGACGCATTCAGCGAGCAGATGTTGAATAGGTGAGTTATTTGATTTTTCATCAAGGTGAAAAAACGTGCTTCAAATTTTTAGTGACAATAATTATTCAAACTCACCTTTTGGCTGGATACCGGCTGACTGCAAGGAGGAAGCACGTTCAAACTGATCTATAGTTTTAAATTTGTTATACCTAGCGATAGGGTTTTTGTATGGCCGCATTTTGACACTACAAACTATTATTCAGCACTTCTAACGGGATCATCAAAATAAATGTAAATAGTTCTGCTTATTTTAAAACCTTATTTGAATAAAAATATCTTGAAATTTGTCAGTTGTATACGAAAAGTGTAAAAATATATTAGTTCCAATCATATCCAGCTAGGTTGGAAGAAACTAGTTTTTATGAATTTTTCTCTCTCACAGTGAAGGGTCAGAGAACTTGAGCCGTGGTCCAAACGGGATCCCTGCGTATTTCCTGACTACGCCACTGTGTATTTTTTTTAAGCTTGAAAAATTTAATTGTCCATGGAAGAACTAACCCATTCTGAAGAGTAGCAAAAACATCCCAAAACTTTTTACCTGTTCACTACCAGCTAAGTAATTGAAAATCAACATTCATTTGCACCAAGACATTGTCAAGGTCCTAGAGAAATATCAAATTGATACAATTCATAATGATTTCGGTAATTCCTTCGATAATTCAACCGTGGTTTTTTGATTAATAAATTGAAGGAAACAGGCTTCATAACATGGTTATCGTGATGGTTGGGTATTTATTCAAATGATAGAAACCACATGGCCAGTTATATCTGGTACCCTCCCGAGTTCAAATCTAGATCCACTTCTCTTCAACCTTTTATTCATGATTCAACCCATAATTTTTGTTTATGTAAATACCTTATAATCTGATAGGTATCCTTCAAATGGTGTGCCAATCAAATCAGCGAACTCAGATAAAGACTGTAAAAATCTACAATTCGATTTGAATTCCTTGATCAATTGGTCAAAAAATAATGGAACGTTAATCAATATTGTTAAATGATATTGTATCGTCGACAAATTTTCAGATTAGATTATTCAAAGTTAGGTTGTAAAACACAGAGCTTCTTATAAGAAATTTTCTTCTCTCTAAAACGAAAGATAAATAAATTTTTAATATGTCTCTAACTTAAGTGGATACACTGTTCATAAATCTTCCAAGTAAGATTTATTCGAAACCAAAGAGATAATCAATTTCTGCAGCCCCTATCATGAAGAGTGAAGGTATAATTTTTTTGAAACAGAATTAACTTTTTTATATCCGTCTTTGAAGATGGCGTTGCTCTGCCTAATACATTTTTGATGGCACGAAAGTGTACTTAATAATAATAATAATAATAATAATAATAATAATAATAATAATAATAATAATAATAATAATAATAATAATAATAATAATGTGCCTTTATTAGGAATAAAAAAAAACAATAAATTGGTAACATAGATAACGGGTGGCGATATTCGCTTTACACGCTCTTCCATACAACCACCCTCAGAGATGCAACATAATTCATTATTTAAGTTAATAGAGAACAATTCTGTACGATAGAAAAAAGAAAATAAACAACATGAGATATCATAAATCTAATGCATAAAACTACTTTATATTTGGCTTCTTTTTGTCAATAAATGTAATTTGAGATGTTTGCTGAAGGACCCCACACTAGGCAGTAGCTTGATTGACATAGGTAAGGAATTAAAAATTTTGACCGCATTATAGCTGAAAGATCGTTGAAACTGACTGGTAGTATGCCTGGGAATACTGAACGTATCCGCAAACCTTGTATCACGGTCATGATAGTCATTGCGTTCCACCAGCTTACATGACAGATACAGAGGTGTTTTATATTTCTTCAATTTATAAACAAACCGCGCCATTTGTAGTAAGTATCTTTCATTTAGAGAGAGCCAACCAGAATCCTGAAAAGGAGTCGAAACATGGTCATACTTCCTCAAACCATAACTGTATTTCAAACAAGCGTTTTGGACTCTCTGGAGACATTATTTGTCCTTACTCAGTAGAGCAGGCCAGTAAACAATGTTACAGTATGATATACCAGACAAGATTAGTGAATCGCACAATCTCAATTTAACCTCCTTACTCAGAATATTTTTATGTAAATATAGTAGTTTTAATTTACTGAACGAAGATTTAACCAAATGACTTGTATGACTAGAAAATCGCATTTTGGAGTCACACCATAGGCCCAAATTCTTACAACAATCTGTACTGGAAATAGTCTGCCCATCCAACTTAATAGAAAATGTGTTATTCAATATCCTCTCCCTTTGATTTCCAAAGATTAGCATCTCTGTTTTGGTACCGTTGAGAATCAAACCATGAGCGTTAGATATTTCCAGAATAGTTTGTAAATCAGCATTAATCCTCGATGCCGCCCGAATACAGTCATCCACACAGAAAGAGTAATAAATTTGAGTGTCATCGGCATACTGGTGTGATGAGCAGTGCTTTAAAAATTCACAGAAATCAGCTGTATATAAGGAAAATAAAAGTGGGCCCAAAATTCTGCCTTGAGGAACCCCTTTTTTCAGTATAACATATTCAGAGAATCCATCAGGCTTGGAGACTCTTTGATGTCTGTCCGATAGATAATTCAAAAAGAAAGAAATAGCGTTGGGATCTAAGCCAAAATAACCTAATTTAATACAGAGTGTGGCATGATCAAGGGTGTCAAAAGCCTTGCTGTAATCTAAAAGCACGAGACACGTGGTGAGTTTACTATCCGAGGCACGGAAGATGTCATCAGTCACCTTAAGAAGTGCAGAAGTAGTGCTATGAAGTTGGCGAAAACCAGACTGAGTCTGGGGTAAGATGTGATGAGTGTTCAGAAAAGAGTTAAGTTGTAGAGACACGATTTTTTTCAAGATCTTAGATAAAGTGGGAAGTATACTTATCGGCCTGAAATCTGTGACAGAGGATGGTGTCGATTTTTTTGGGACCGGTATATCGTTTGCATTCTTCCAAGAGTGGGGGAATATCCCCGTGGAAAGACATAAATTCACAATGTAAGTGACATGCGCGCTTAAATAGGGGATAACAAATTGTATCATTTTTATATCAATACCATCAGAACCCATTGCAGTAGTTTTGTAGTTATTTATTACTTTCTCGACTATATCGACAGACACCTCAGAAAATTGAAATTTGGTACTTATTCCATTGAGAAGCTTTTTATCATAATGACTATTAATGAGTTGGCGATTAGTTATGTTAGGTAGGGCTTTATTAACGAAGGCCTCACTGTAACTTTCAGCATTACCAAAATTTGACGGACAGCCAGCCCCTATAAACCCCTAAAAACTTTTTCATAATACTTTAAGTTGGAGGAAATTCTTCAAGAACTCTAAGGAATCTAGATTTCGTAATATCGGTCTACAATATTCATAATTTTCCAAAATGTCTGGATCAACTTGTACTTTCCTCGTTTGAATAGATGAAATAAACTGAAAGATTGTTCTCTTCTTCCAGGAACTACGAAACCCGTGGTAGCTTCAATCACAACCAGTTCTCTAAAATCTACCAGGAACCACTGCCCCCATACCAGTCCCCACTTAACACGGAATCCCTCCAGTCCCACATCCATCCGCAGCAGATGCTCTCCCCCAGTTTGTCGTTCAGCGGCAGCGGCCTGGACTTGGACTCGCCGACGACGATGTCCCTGCCGTCTCCGGGGGCGGCCAGCTGCTCCTTGGACGGGCCCCACGACGGGGGCTCCATCACGCCGCCTGCAAATGTGAGTGGCAGAAGGGGTAGTAGAAGAGATAGTTCGAGCAGCGAGACACCGTCTCTGCAAGGCAGGGTTAATGTCCTCCACAGGGTGAGCATTGGTTTGATTTATGGCAAAGCGAGATTTTCTATTTTCGTCTAGAATATTGGAGAGGTGATAGATGGTTTTGTCGATTAGATTAGAGAATAATGATCAGTAGTGACTACAACGGAAAAAACTTTTATTTTCATTAATTTATTGGTATTCATAGATATTCATTGAAATAAGACGCAGTGTAGTATATTTCGTTTTAAGTTGACTTATACTTTCAATTTTTCAACTTCTACAATAAACTTTTTTCAGTACTTTCATACAATTTGTTAAATCAATAAGCAAAACGTATATTCCAGCTTCCACTAAAAAACTTCAAGGTACAATGAATTATTATTGGTAATTTATTTAAAAGTGACCCTATATTTATAACTCTATATTCAAAATTATAAAATAAACGTTTTTCTTGAACAAATATTTTCAACACAGATTAGTTATATCTAAAGATATTTTACTGAAATGTTTTCTCGTTCATACAGAATTTTTTGAAATTTTCTGCGTTGAATTTTGAAATGACATTATACAACATTCGAAAAAATGCACAAAAACGCTCCACCAAAAAGCAAAACTTTCAGCAGCATACATTATTCTTCAAGTACTAATTCAATAAATAAACAAACAAGGTTCATTTTGAATATTTCTCATTCGAAATATCAATCAGTCTTATATCAGTCTTTTCCTCTAATTGTGTTTTTATTAGCATTGCTAGAAGATTCTTGATTGAATCATCGAATGATAACTCATACTGAAATATCCAACGCTAAAAAATAAGTTAGCGTTTTAAATTAAACACAATATTTCCCAATAATTTTTTTTCAAAATTATCAAACTGTCTTCTTTTATCAAATATCAAACTATTGAAACTGCCACAAAAATATATATTTTTGTAACGTGGTTTTGGGTTATTTATGCTGTTTGTTATGAAAATACCATCTACTTCTTCGCTTATAGTAATATAATTTTTTTTGAGTTCAAACTTTTTTCTGAACACCTTATTTTTGTTTTTCTCTAACTTCAAGAAATACAAATTATTTCAGTTGGTTCTAAAAACTAATCGGGGAAAAGTCGCAATTGAAAGCCCTCTGAAACCATCTATCTCTACCTACATATTTGGCTTTCAGCACTGCCCGAATCAAAACGTTGCTTTCCCGACTGATACGAGTCATGTGCCATAACCCCGATTTAATTTTCAGTTGGGCCTGCCGGCGGAGGTGCAGTTGGAATTCGTGAACGGCGGGCACGGCATCAAGAACCCCTTGGCCAGCCAAGAGACGACGAGGAGCGCATCCAGAACTGAAGACAAAGCCAAAGTAGCGTCGATTACGACTGAGGACGGACAGACGAATTTCGCGTGTAGGATTTGCAACAAAACTTTCGCTCTGCAACGTCTCCTGAACAGACATATGAAATGCCATTCGGACGTTAAGAGGTATCTTTGCACGTTTTGCGGAAAGGGGTTCAACGATACGTTTGATTTGAAGAGGCACACGAGGACGCATACAGGTGAGTGTGTTGCCTTCTCATTCGAGGGATTTAAAAATCAGCATAATATAAACAGTACCCTAAGCAACCACTTAAGTCACAGCCGACTTGGTGCCTAAGTGCAACCAAAGTCACATCCCGGGCAAGTAGAGAGACCCGTATTATAATTTGGCGTAGCTCTCTATGGACGTATTTTGGTACCATACAACGCACAAATTCTAAACAAAATCTTGAATTCCATGGATTGATTCTCATCCCAAAGCTGACACCAAAATAGCTAGGGAACCTCACACCTGACACCAAAATAGCTTGGGAACCTCACACCTGACACCAAATTTATATTTCAGATATCATTTCGAGAATAACCTCAAGTAATTAGTGTTCTAATCATTTTCGCCTTCAGAGTAATGTTATTTGATGAATTCGAAATAATGCGAGTTATATTGTTATAGTGGCTAATGGTGATCTTAACAATAATATATTTCCTAAACAATCACATAATGTATCCAAAGATACGTCTGGTACCGAACTGAAGTATCACTGTTGATTACTTCAAGACATGTACGAAAAATTCATTTAGATATGTGAGAATCTATTGAAGATCGTTTTGACCCTTCTTTTTTTCTTTCAGGTGTGCGGCCTTACAAGTGCGCTTTGTGCGAGAAGTCCTTCACGCAACGGTGTTCCCTGGAATCTCACTGTCTGAAAGTCCACGGCGTCCAACACGCGTACGCGTACAAAGAGAGGCGAACCAAGGTGTACGTATGCGAAGAGTGTGGACATACCACGAATGAACCGGAAGTACACTACTTGCACCTCAAGGAAAAACACCCCTACAGCCCTGCATTGCTCAAATTCTACGACAAAAGGCACTTCAAATTCACGAATTCGAATTTTGCGAACATGCTCTTGCAAGTGCGTACTTAACGTGACTATCAATTCGAACTCATCCGTCCAATGTAGAAGGTAGTCTGTTGAAAAAATCATTTCTAGACGCATTGGATCTGTCGAATCTTTTCTGTGATAATACATTGTTTTTTTAATAATCTCTTCTTCAACTACATTTTCAATAACCAGGAGGTTATGTGCAGGACGTGAAAAGTAAAAAAAAAGGAAGAATCAATCCTAAAGCGCCTCTCACACACGCACCCGCGCACTTAATGTTCGAGCGGAGACTATAATAAAAATCGGGTTTTTTGTGCAATCAGGTGGAAGGAACTGGGTTACTTTAGTAAGTGTAGCTTAGGTCAAACTGTATAGTACTGGAACGACGTTAGAATTTAGAAGTTTGAGGGGACGCACATCTTCAAGTGGTCCGACAAATTCATTGATGAAAAACGAAACTCTTGAAAGCATGTTCATGTATCCGAGACAAAAGTCAACTGTAGAAGTAATGTTGTTTTCTTCAGAATCATTTTCGAAAACTACAGTCATCCTGGAGGTAATTAACAGTCATTTGAAAACTGAAAACGTCAACAGTCGTTTGCAGTATCTTGTTCACTCGTTTGAATGAAAATAACGAATAATTTTGAGATGTCATTGATAGTGGGTTAGATGATATTGATAGTAATTGAACAGTTGAATCATCACGCTAACATGACCAAAAGATACGTAAATGAGTCATTTGTGAAACTGAAAGTTATTAGAAGTTGCACTGCACTCTTTAGAACATTTGGTATAGTAAGGAATATACTGGAGTTTTATCCGAACACAGCACTATTTTTTTTTAACACTAAGACCATCGACCATGGAATATGGATTAGCCATCTTCTTGAGAAAATTAAACATCACTTAGTGATAAAACACGTGTTAAGGCGATAAAAATAGTGGTATGGTATTTCGATAAAACTCTACTGTAGTCATTTGAGAAATTAATTAGAATCACTTGGGAAAATTCAATCGTTGTGTCAATTCCACATGAATTTCCTGTCATTAACGTTCATCAAGTTATTAACATTCATTTCCATAGACAGTCGTTTGAGAAGTTCTGTCGTTATTTTTTGTGTAATCTCAAAGATTCTCTCAGAGTCTGAGAAACCAACTCGTTTTAACGTTAGATGAAACAATAAATCATTCAGTCAGTGATACTAATTGAATGTGACAGTCCTGGATCATACTGTCAATACGGTTTTGGAAGGATCAACTAACATATACGCAATATCGGAAAGTTTTCATCTTGGATATGGTGGTTTCATGAGAGCGTAAAGAATAGCTTGCTATATGTTGAGAGAGCATTACAATTTCTCCTCGATTCGCTCGAGGAAGGGATATCAACGTGAGCTGTTAATTCGTTGGGCGGGGTAACAGAAGAGGCGCACAGTAGTATAGTAGTAGTAGTGTATGTGGTATTATCATATCATTGCGTTCTTTGTTGCTAGCGTAGATTTCTGTCTATACCACAGATGAAAAGTTTCCGATACTGTATGTGGTGGTGTAGTTCAGAGTTTGGTTGATCATGTCATTAAACAAAAACACCCCATTTGGTTTGATTGACGTATGAAAATAGTTTATGAATTACATGCTGTTTTCAGAAGAAATGAGATTACTAGTGGAAACAATTGTTATTTCAAAGATGCTAAGTGAAAGTAGCCGATTATTGTCATTAATTGTCAGGTCGTGGTTTGCATTTTTAGAGAACTAATATACAGCGTGACCCATTTAAGACTGGATCACACTTATAAAATCTACATTTTCCAACCGATTGAAATGATTTTTATTTCATTAGGTAGACATTCAAAAAGTCTACTAGGACACCAAATTTCATGAATGAATCTCCATTTTGAGGGCCATCTAATCCGATTTTTCGAAGTCAAAAATCTAAAAAGTTATTAGCGATTTTTTAGAAAAAATCTGTAGTCAGAAAAATTTGAAAAATATGCCGTTTAATCAACCCACCAACCAATTCAATTTCAGAATTTTCATCAAAATTCGGAATACACCACTGTATTCAAAGTTTCATTGAAATATATTGATAAATAAAAAATAATAAGATGAAAATTTAAAAAAATATGTTAATGGAATTTCAGGAAAATTGTCATTTTACATCATAAATTTTTATTTTTTTCATTTATCAAGGTATTTATCAGGTAATTACTCTACTAGAACCTTTTCCATATTTTCTATAAAATAATATTTACTATACAGGGTGTTTCTTCAATGATGTCATTAATTTCAGCTGGTGATTCCTTGTCACATTTTATAAAATAAAGTTCAAATAAACGTGTGTCCTAACTTGCTTCGTTTCCGAGTAACGGGGTGTCAAAATTTTAATACAAAATCGTTTATTCATTAATTACTCAAAATTCTTTTCGCCGATTCTGATTGAACTTCTTGTGTTTGTTAGTAGTAACAAGGGGACTCTTTTCACGAAATTATATTTTTAATTCCAGTGGTATCACAGTTATTACCCGTTTCTCGGAAAGTTAGGACACACGTTTATATGAAATTTTTTTCTTAAAATGTGACACGGAATCACCTCTTGAAATTAATAACATCATTTAAGATACACCCTGTATAATATGTATAGACTTACGCACATGCAGTATATAAAAGAAAATTGTCTTTGATTCTGCAATGACTGGAGGGAATCATTTAACCAGTGGCGTAGCCAAATGGTGAGGGCGAGATTGCCTGCTGCCTCCCGAAATCTTTGAAAGTTTCGACGATTTGGCAAGTCACATTACAAGATGTTAATATGTAGGTATTGGACTTCTTATACCAAGGTCTCCCTGAGAAAAATTCTGGCAACGACCCTGTAATTCAACAGGAAGTGAAAGAGAGTTGCTGTTGTTACTGGGAGACTATTTGTACAGGTCAACTATTATTTTGAGAGATTTTTGGAAATTATGCTGGCACTTTCAAGGGGATGGGATTGTTTTGAGGGATGACTGGTATTGTAGGTATAAATTTCTTCGATTCTCATTTGGAAGAACAGGTTGTTATTCAGAGGAGTCTGACGGGCATTTTGGAGAAATGATTGACAAAGTGAATCATTTCATTTATTTATGTGGATTAAAAATGATTTTTTCCGAGTTTCGTTTTTCATTTTGTGCAGGAGTTCATGGGTGAGAATATTCTAAACTTTAACTCGTTCCTTTCCCATTCTGGTGCTTCATAGAGATCGTTCTAGAACTATGGTGCTACAGAATCCTAGAATGATGTAAAGAACTTATGTTGTGATCTTATCTCTATTACAACGAACAAATTTTTGCAATACTTTAGTTTTTGTTAAAGTGAGAATTTGTTATTATTTTGGTATGAATGTTGATAATACTGTTTGTACATAGAAATGTTTAGTTTATTTGCTATAAGTACCTTTTTTTATCTTGTAGTGAACTTTTTGAAATATTAGCGTGTACTATTTATGTTTGCCAGTGTACCTAGAAATGTTGGAATGAGTAAATATTTATCTCTTTTTTACGTCACAGTATTCACGATTTTCTAGATTGTATATTTTACTAAACTAATGGAACTGAGTTTTTTAGAAGGATATCTCGAGCTTTGTATTTAAAATTTAGCTTTAACTTCGTCTCAGATACTTCGTAACTCATCTTTGTATTTATACCCTCATGCTCAGTTATTACTTAATATAGAACAAAATATGTAATTTTCCTAATGTTGTTATACAAATAAATTATATACATATTGATCTGACTATTCGTTTTGATTTCCTCAACTTGAACGTGAGATACTTGTGGGAAATAAGTCACCTCTATTTCCAAGCTACAAAAGTACAATCTATTCATACATTTCTGAATAGTTGATGATTGATATTTTTATGTTTCAGGTATTTTCTTGGTTGTTACTGAAAAGTATGCACTATCATAATAATAATATGCTTTAAAATAGGTACACAACACATACATATATAAATTAGCCAATAAAAAAATTTTGAGGTCAAATTTTGATTACAGCCGTTCCCATTCGTTTCGGAAAATCAGCAAAGGAGGGTTATGCTTTTGATAAGGAAATTTTGGCTGTTCATGCAAAAACATTTAAATTATTTCAATGCTTAGAAATGAGTAATGAAGAAGTACATTTTAATTTTTTTCAATCTAGATTAAGTTTTCTTCTATAATATGTTCTTATCAATTATTTTCGAAAAATGCAAAGTGGCAATAGCTCTTGAATTAATTCAATAACTAATTGTCAGAACTGACTTTTTCAATTCATTTTACATTGAAACCCAGGATGGACACATACGCTTTGTTGCCAAAATGTCTATTTTATCATATTTTGCCTTCACAAACTCTGCTATATAACAACTCATTTGAAGATATTCCGGAATCATTTGGAAGTTAAAATTTTGTGTTTCTTTTCTGTAGACCTAAACGTGTGCAAAACCATATGACCGGGAACAGTTGGCCCAGAAAAACATACCCTCCTTTCAAAGCTACTAATATTGGCGCTCTTTGTGACGTACTCTCCCGAGTCCAATGAGCCAAGGGGCGTATTCTTATCGGGTTGATTGTGACGTGAAATGCTATTGGTTGCTCGAAATTCTTGGGAGAGTACGTCACAACAATTTGCAATGGCGCGAGAAAGAATCCATTTGAATTTTCTCGATTTGGAATATTTTTTTTAGATTAAAAAAATTAGCAAAAAAAAGAAAATTGCCAAAAAGATTTTCACAAGCTGCCGAATCCATTAAAGATGTTTTTAAAATTTCGTGTTCTCGGTTATTTTCTTCAGTGTAGAGAGAATAACCGTGCAGCGCCATCTCTCATTCAGTAGTTGAAATACGTGATTATAATGGTACCATCTCCTTTACAGAGCTGGGCCGGATACTGATAAATTGTACCGTTGTTTGATAATACAGTATTATCATAATAATAATAAAAACAATAGTTATTTTTGTATCTAGTGCGCGAAATGCTCGACTATCTCGACTACTTTTTTTAACTCGGCTGCGCCTCGTTAAAAAATATCAGTTTTCGATAACCAAAGTATTTCGCGCACGAGATGCAGACAAATTTTTTTCTACAAATGTCAAAAAAAAAATAGGTGATATAAAATTTTGTCACAATTTGAAAAGTGTGAAGAAAGTCTTATTTAATTATTGCTGAACATTCAGAAATAAATGATTTCTTGGATTTTCGCTTGATTAAGGACCATAAAGTTAGAAACAAATGATTTCTTGAATGTTCGCTTGATTGGGGAGTATGAGTTAGAATATGAAAATCCCATATAGTTTACATGCAGTGTGCGAAATAGGTATTTCGCACATTACTTCGCGCACGGTGTCATGGTAACGAAACAAAATTAAAAAAAGTGTTATTTCGTATATTGTTGTCAATGCGCGAACCTTGTCATTTTTTGACGTTTGAAGAAAAAATAATTATTCAGTAATGGCATAACTGGTTGATTCTATTTGCCAGGATTGGCTCCATAATAACTAATTTTGATGATTTATAAAGCCTTTGGAGTTTTCAGGTTGCTGGGTGCGGCATGCTGGACTGGACAGAGCCCAGTCGCAGTCGCGTTGCATAATAAAGTACTCGTAAAAATGTACTCTCATCAGAAGCGCGGGTATCGGATACTTTTACCCGATATGTTCGGGTACGAGTACCGAGTACTTTATATAAAATGTACTGGGTAACGGGTACAGAGTACCAGAAATGTACTCAAGAGTACAGTATTCGAGTATTTGTACTGAGTACTTCCCAGCTCTGCTCCTTATTTAAAGTAGCCAAACAATATATTTAGGATGTGACCCGTTGTATCAAACAACGATGTGACAACATCTGCTGATCCAACTCTTGATCATTAGGCCAACTACATAGTTATAATATAATCATTGTCATTGATAATACAACACGCGATTGTTCATAGGGGAAGAACACCTCTATAAACAATGATATAATGAATAATATTGTGAACCACGCTTTGCCATCTCTTGCTCAGTAACCGAACTGCTCAGTAATGACTACACACTGCTACACAGTTCAAAACTTTTGATAATAAATACTAGAAGGTACAACATTGACTGGGTACAGATTTCAAATTTGGTACGTCCATATACTACTTCAATACGCTTATTTTGACGCGACTACTGAAAATTCACTACTTCCTGTTTAACCGGAACTGACCCCAATTTTTTTCTTTCAAATGACACCCTGTACAATTTTTTTCATTATCCGGAAGAGCGCGCAATTTATAATAAAAATAGCGAAAATACAGTTGAATGTTCAATGGATCAAAGTTGGCCATGATATTCAAACTTAAATCATAACAATTGACAAATGACATCAGAAGTTACTAGGGGAAGCTTCGAAATGCGACACAGTTGAAAACTGAGGTTCCCATGTAATTGCAGCCTCCATAATATATTCCAACAATTATCAAAAATTACCTAAAAGCGGAATAGTACCCATAAAAAATGCTCAAAATTGCCATTTCTCAAATGGTAACATGTTCTTTTCTATTGATTAAAAGTTTGATTTTGTGGAGGAAATCCAGTTCTTGACATAATTTTTTGGGTTTATCACCTTCCACAATCTGAAAATGAAAAAATTTTTTAATCCAAAGAAATCTGTACAAGTGTAGAAGGGCAAATTAATTAAAAATGATTAATTATCAGAATACTCGTGTGAAAAGTTTTGGAAAATTCCGAAAGAAATCGAAAATACAGGATGTTTTATCTTGAGTGATCTCAAAATTAGATACTCTTCAACGAAGGCGGTCATGAACATAAAAAGCGAAACAATTAAGCAGCGTTACTTAAATAAGTAGAACCAAGATGGATAGAAACCCTAGTGGATTAACTGATTCGCTTTTGTTTCACCCAAAGTTTTAATGCTGTAATAAGATGGGATTAGCTTTCCCGTTGTCAGTAGATGGCGCATTATCAAAAAACAGCCGATTTTACATTCCGAAGTACTGAGTCATATTTTTTTTGGAATATTTGAAATTTGACTGTTTATTACTATGTTTATAATTTTTGATTAACTGTGATTTACATTTCATCGGGATATTTATCGTTTTTTTCTGTTCTTTTACTACTTTTCGTTCAGTTCGCAATGATTAGTTATTTGTTTATTGTTGAGTTTTCTGTAATTCTTGTATTTGTAGTGCATAATGTTTTTTCAAGTTTGTACGTGGACATGGCTGCGTTTGTATGAAAGATCTAAGGTTAATATCATTGTTTAAATATCCCGTACATATCACATATCCAACTAGTTAATTTAAAATTACTGTTCTGATTTTTGATGAAATAAGCACGTTAAACATGTTATGTCGTATTTTTAAACAAAATTGAATAAATACGAAATGTAAACATGTCATGACAATGACAATTGTTCAACGTCATCATGACAAGTATTCATTTATCAATCTGTAATGACTTTACCGCCATCTACGAATGATCGTGAAGCTAATCCGATCTAAATAAAATATGAAGAATCACGTATGCCGTACCTTAACAGTTTTGGTAGGCCGATTTCACAGGTATAAATGAACGCACCAGGGTTTCTATCGATCTTTAGTAGAACAAACTGTGACTTCGTTGAAATAAAATGAGTTTTTGTGTATTGCTTTCTTCATTATGTTCTAAGTCGCATACGTTGAAGAACATTTAATTTCAGGAACACTCATGAAACCTGATATGGTATATCCGTATTCTTTAGGAATTCTCCAACACTTTTCACACGAGTAAACTTATAAGTAATATATAATTTTTCATCGGGACAAGTAAAAAGTACATTTGAGAAATGGCAGTTGTGAGAATTCCGTTTTTAGATAATTTTTGATAATTGTTGGAATATATGGGGGCTGCAATACATGAGAACCTCATTTTAGCTTAGTTGAATTCGTACAAATGATATATGCATTTATCATTGACAAAAATACTTAAAAATAAATTGCAAGAAATATCCAAGAAAACAATTATTATGTACCTAAAGTGAGTTGAAATACATTATGGGTTTTTACTTTTAAACAAGAAAAATCTCTATCAAAGTGGAAAACTTTACCCTTTTTAACATTTACAAAATCTACGTTTATAAATATAACAACCAATCTATAATTAAAATACATTCATTATACAAACAATAAGATGGTACATTTTTATTATTTTCAACACGTATTAGTCAGGGAAGTAGTTGTTTTCTGTCAGAAGTCTGCCTCATATATTCCACATGGTGGAAATATTTGGAGAGAAGCCGGGTACGACATTCTCGATTTCACTATTCATTCTTGGAGTCTTTGCGACCGAGGATTGTTTTTTGGTTTTCCCGCGGGTGGCGCTGCGACTAACCTTTCGCTGCTTCATTTGTGAGGAAATATCAGTTATACAGTGGATTATAATTCTTTGGTCTGGGACAGGACGACTCTAATACCCTGTCACTGTCGAGCGGCAAGAACCGCGAAAGGCGCGTCTGCAGGTGGTCTTCCCTAGCCAAATGAAGGATAATCTGCTGTATAATTACAATAAGCAATTGCAACTGGGTGTTCTTGGAAGAACGTTGCACAAATATCTGTCATATGTAATTCAGTGTCCGTCGTGGTATTCGCTAGGGAAGTAGTTGTTTTTCGTCAGATGTTTGCCTCATATTTTCGACACGGTGGAAATGTTTGGAGAGAAGTGTACTTCGACATGGTCGATTTCACTATTTCATCTATTTGATACTCCCCCAAATTCCTGAAAACCATACAGAGAATTGAAAGACGTTACGCCATTGGCGATATTGGCCGAAATGGAAATGAAGTAATGAACTAATGAAGGCCCGTATTTTAATAAAGTTGTTCTCACAGCGCGTGCGCACCTGTCAAAATAACATCGACTGTATTATAATTCCTCTTCATAAAGGAGGTGACAGAGAAGATCCCTCCAACTTCAGACCAATATCTTTAATTCCCACACTTGCAAAAATAATAGAAAAACTAGTAAAGAAAAGAATCATGGAATTTTTGACGAGTAATAGAATAGTGATTTTGGTATGCACAGATTAATGTCAATGATTTAAAGAAGCATAAATGGTAAGAAGCTGTCGCGGCAGTGCTGTGTGATCCATCAAAAGCATTTGATTGTGTAGATCATGACATTTTGCTGCAGAAGCTTTATCGATATGGATTTGGAGCAGTCATTCTGAACTGGTTTAGATATTATCTCTCAGATAGAAAGCAGTGTGTAAAATTATCCACTACTTCACATACAATTGGCATAAGATGCGGACTGCCCCAGGGCTCTGTACTGGGCCCTATACTTTTTTTATATATAAATGACCTTACAAATCTACCAATTTCGGGAAATTTAATAAGGACACAGCATAATTTTTGGGAATTTACTTGGACACAAATCTGAAGTTTAAAGAGCACATAAGAATTAATCTTAAATAAAAAATTGGCATCTGGTAGTTATGTTTTGAGAGTGGTGTCTACTAATGAAATGGGAATTGCTGCTGCAAAATCAGTCCATTACGCACTAGTGGAGTCCCATTTGCTTTATGGTATATCATTTAAGGCCTTAAAGGCGCCTACGGTCGTTAAATTTTCAACACAATTGCATTATTCACCAATACCGACCGCCGATCAGCGACCAGTACCTTTGGTGAAATGTTTCTACTCCTATTCCTGTAGGAGCGCAATGCTATTTGTGGTATACATTTTTTTTCAACTGTTCAAGAAGGGCAAAACCCAGAAATCGATCTGTAGGTGGTAAAATGTTTCAATGAACATTTCCATGCAACTAGCAATTGCGGAGACATCCTTGTAGGACTCTGCACGGAAATTCATTAGATGTAATTCAACGTTCGTAGTGGTATTAGCCAGGAAAGTAGTTATTTTCTGATGGATTTTCGACCCAATTATTTCTATTGTATAGGATTATGGCAATAAGCGTGGTCCTGGTATTGCAGGACATCTTGTTTTTCTCTGTTCAAGAATTATATAATTTTTTTCCTGCCTTAACCAATCCGAGGTCTGTTTTGAAGAGTAACATTTGAAGTCTGACGTTAAAGCCTTTGTCAGACACTAGATGGTCTACCCGAATTGATGCAATAACCCCTCTAAGATTTCAGTTGGGCGAAATTTACGATGCTCTCTTAAAAATTTTGACAATGCTACAAAACATCAAGCTACCTCCTTAGGTAAAAAAACAATATTCTATTAATATTTTTAGTGTACTCTTCGTTTGTCACAAATAAATATAGACATAATATAGTCATCAGTACCAAAAAGTATAAAGTTTTCTTTTCAAAAATTTCGACAGTGAACTATGAGAGAAGGATGGTAATTTTAGGTCAATATTATGATATTGGTGAAGGCGCCTATCATTATAGGCGAAAAAATCGAAGTGTACGCCATCTAACAATTATGCCAGCAACTACCGTAGGTGTGAACAACAAAGAATGGCACATTGTTAACCGTGTAAACGACTAGCTGAAATTTCTTAGATTTCCAGTTTTTCTGATTAGATAAACACCTAAAAGTTCTTAGAATTGATCATATGTGAACTGTAGTGTTTAGCTGTTTGGTGTTTGTGAATTTAAACATGCAGAATATTTATAAAAACCTACCTACCAAATCGCGGAAATTTTGTTCTGTACCTCAATGTTCATCTTTATTGCAATCAAATATCAGTCTTCATAAATGTCCACTTGGTCATAGAAAGCTTTGTTTCAAATGGAAGACAGTGCTTAAGATCAGAAAATTTATAACGCAAAATATGCATGTTTGCAGTCTCCACTTCCAAGACAAAGACTATTGTTTACATGGTAAATACATTGTTTCAAATGCAATGCAAAGCTCAATTATTATGATTTGTTACAGCTACACCTCTAACAATTAAGAGAAAACTCAAAAAAGGAGTAATTTCCAGTCAAAAGATTCCTTATTAAAATATCGAAAAACACAGTAAAAGGTTAACAGAAGTCAAAGAAAATGGTGAGTCAACAAATAGATTGTAAAAATAGGTGAAAGTCGATTTATGCACCCCTACTTTATAACTAAAACTAAGACTAAAAACTGGAACTAACAGTGAACCAGTGTGTATGTTCTTAGTACTAGTTAAAGTTCGATGAATGCTTGCGTAGTTTCCCTATTGATGAACTCTTAGTTCTAGTATTTGATATAATTCTTAAGTAAGGGTGCATAAATCGACCATAATTTATTTCTTACTTCAATAATTTATCTGTAACCTATTCAAAGTTAATTTTAAGTTTCATGTAGATACAAACCTTATTACTGATTTTGATTTAAGCTGATTGAAAATTAGGTACTTTTTTGCCTCGTTCTTTGAAAAATTAATTTGCTCATTCAAGAGACCTTATTATATTCATAAAAATGTGATGGGAGTTTTACATGTAATTTTAGGTTGAAGAACCCAATGGAGGAAGACTTAGAAAACATGCCAAGTGAGGGATAAAATGAGACTGCAGGAGAGCGAACATGAAATTCAAATGAAAATAGATGTGTTTTTTCAAGATATAAAGATATGAAATTATAAAGCGTATGATTCTTCAGTTTCAATTTGCCTTGTTAAAACATTTATAAAATTTTGAACTTATTTTAATTCGTAAGCTGTTAATAACAACAATGCGTTTTTCTGTTCATACATTGTACTGAAATTTTAAACATTTATTTATTTTAATAAGACCAATCTATGGCCAATGTTTGTAGCTCATTACATTTGTCATTTTGTGACATCTTTTTATGAACTAGCATTGCTATTCATTCAGATAAATAAATAAATAAATAAATATACTGGAAAAACCAAAATAGGTCTTTTACCAAAAAATTGGAATCTTAATAGTAAATTATTTTCTTCCTGGATTTTCATGATTCACCCAAGAATTGTAGATATTTTTAAAATAGGAAATACGAGCAGGAATTATAAAATTTACTCTGAACGCCTCTATATAAATATTTTGTTTTATTAATGATCAAGATAATGACCGTCATAGTTTGAAAATGTCTATGAGTTCAGGAAAAGAAACTGCAATAACATAAGTGGTATAAAAACATAAGAAGTTTTATTTCTTATTCTTCATGATAATCTACCACATAGTAAGGGCAACATCCATCAATTTAGGTCAAGTTCTTTCTTCAGTATAAGAAATTATATCACAAGATCCACTTGTACTGTTGGCATCTTCACCTGAAATTATTCTATTCATAAACACTAGTAGCACCTCGTAATTGTAAACTTCATGCAACTGAACAAGCCTGGGATTATCTCAAAAATACTTGTAACTGCAATTCTCAATAATCTCAAAGCTACAAAATCCACCAAATTTACAAATTTCACCACAAGGCCTTTATTTGTTGAACAAAATTATATGTTGTTCACCCTTAACGGTAGCCATATTGGATTATTCAGCGACATCTAGTGGTTTCCTTTTTTCGCCTATTCCGCACGACGGCGCTGAGAATACTTGGCGCGTCCCTGTTCTTATGTACAAGAAACATATATCATCATCATCATTACTGACATCATGAACGTAAAGGTTAACTAAAGGTTAACCAAGGTGGACGTTAATGTACGAATTGACAGCTAAGCATGCGCAGTGTTATGTTGTTTGCGTTATCGCCCGTGGCTAGTAAAAGACTGGTTTTCTTGCGACCGTCCTCTTGATCCTGATACTTGAGTTACTACAGCTCTTTTGTATAATTAGAAAAAAATATAGGTAAAGGCTGTCATATAAAATAAAAAGTATGGTGCCACTTCCGGTTGAACTGGAAGTGGTAAATTATCAGTTGTAGCATAAAATAAGCGTATTGAAGCACTAGAGCAACATAACAAATTGAAAACCCGGTATGTGAAACAATATCAGCTCAACAAAAATAATTTATTAAAAACGAGCATTATTACAAAAAGATATTTCAAACTGTGAAATAACTTGAAATTATTGAAATAATATCAAGTAAGTACATGTACAAAAATGAGGTTAGTACACCTGAGTTATCATCTAATCATCTATAACACTTTGTTATATGGTCGCACAAATAAGAAAATGTAAAAAAAAAAATTCAAAACACGAATAAGTTAAAGTGGTACTAAATGTCCCAATAAATATTTATTCTCATCAAGGGTTTTCATACTCCAAGGCCATCATCAACTTCCGGTGGAAAACTATGCATCTTTTTATATCACAGGCAGACAAGTTCAACAGAAATAAACATGAATGAGAAAATTATGCCTCTAAATCACAAATCACAAAAACCCTTCCAGACGCATACTTTTCATTGGAAAACTCTCTTTGGGAAATAACAGTTTTATGTAGTAAATCCCGACTTCCACATCAAAAGACGTTTTTGTCATTACTGAAGTAAGGAATTTTGAAAATACATAAGCGATACAGGATAATTTGTTCTTGGATTGTTAAGATATCTTCAACATCGGCAAGAAGGAAAAAACTTATAAAGTAATTAAATATGTTCTTATTATTCACATTGTATATACAAAAAAGATTTTCAAATTTTCTCGACTGAATAACACACCTCAAACATAACAATAACTATAGTTTATGTAGAACTGACCAATTCAGAAACAATCTGTACTCCACCTTTCATTAAAGGAACAATACATATACATGAAGTTGATGGTGACCGTGAATACAAAACAGAGACTGAATGAAAAATTTGTTCTTTAGGACAACAAACTCACCAGAACAATTATCATCAAATTTAATAGTAGAATAAAACATTTCAATATATACAAAATATTCGCCCTCAATTTGTTTGTATATCCTAATTATAAAATTACTCAATAATGAACAATGAAAAGCTGGACTCTGCTCAATCTCATTAGAAGAGCCAAGGTTGTAAGTGAACAGTGATGGAAAAATATCCCTGTTAGGGGGATTACAAAAGGTAGGCTGTCGATGAGTATATCGCTATCGAAAAACAACTGCTAAGGTTCCCTGCAAAAATAAAAAAAAATAAGTTGTTTTCCGATAGACGCCGGAGGTATGTGATGTCTGAACATTAACAGCCACCAGTCGTGTAAGGGATGTCCTGAAAAGTTTCTGATACAGCAGTACTGTTGAAATTATGGCATAATATCTGTTAGTTGTTGAAATTTAAATCGACTGGACTTCCGCATGGACCAATCAAAAGAGATGTGGAGTAGGTTGTCAAAAATTTGGAAAATTTATCCAAATCCAAATTTGGATGGTTATTCTGTTTATGTAGCGTAATAGACAGATCAGGTTAGGTTGGTTGATTTATATATAGTATACTAACAATAATATTATTTTTCCTGTCCGTAGACCCAAGTTTTTCAGGAGAATTGCTCTTCTTTTGTCAATTTTTCAAATGATTCTGGTAGATTCGAATTCTTGATGTTACCTTAGTTATTACCCTCGTTTCATGTAGTTTTTTTCATATTTCGAGTATAAGTCGGGTAAATAGGTTTCAATGAGAGGTCGGTGTAAAACATCATAGTGCGATGACTGGGTAACGATTTTCAGTAGATTTTCACCTTCAAGTAGGTATTTTTGGATTGTTTGATGAATTTGAAGATAGCCGCAATCAGTTGTAAGCTGAACAAGGAAGGGGCGGTCCAATTCAGCGAATACCAATGGAAAAACATTCAAGTTGTACTGTGTCTTCTGCAGGATCAACACCTCTATGAAGAAATATTTATATTTTGGTTCGACAAATATAAATACCAATTAGAAAGGAAGATTGAAAACACTCGAAACCTATGAATGCAAATTATTCGTTACAAACGAATATTCGACATAGTAATAGGCGACGAGTCGTAGGTTTATGAATGTGATTTCGATTAAAATCAAATGACAGTTCGGAGGTTTCTAAACAAGAATACACCAATGAAAACCAGCGAAAATGAAGTATTCGAGAAAACAAATGCATTCCAATGTACGTTTTGCGAGCCTCAACGACAACTTGAATATATTATAGGAAACTTTAAAAAAAATGCAAAGGACAGGAGAATTGAAAATTTCGGAAAAAGCGAATACATGAAGAACATGAATCGTTTCAAACTGAAAAAGCAAACCTTATGTGTCGTAGATGATATTATGACCTTCACTATGATATTTGATAAAAATAGAAAACACCCAATTATGAAACTCACTATTCAGTTTCATCACGAAATTTCTGATCATTATGGCCAGGAAATCGATTTAAGATCATGAACAAATATTGTATATTACGAATGAAACAGTTTTACGAAGTAATTGGGCACATTGCCAACAATGCAAAAACAAAAAAATGCCCAAAACCTCCCATAATGGGACAACTCCTTTTCTTGTTAGCTGAATTCAGCGGTGAGAGCACGAACTGGCGTTGACCACATCAAAGAGGTACAGGGTGATGTTCACCTGCGTGGTTACGCATTACGCAAACTGTGAGCTGAGAGACTGCCAATGACTGACCATTTCCAAAGGATTTATTTACATTTCAAGAGAGTTCGGAGGTAGAAGAGGTTTTCCTGAAGAAGTATACTATGTCAATGGAGACATCTTTAAAAGGCACTGGAAAAAACTAAAAATAAACTTGGGAAGACTTGATCAGAAACAAATTATGGAATTTTGTTCAATAAGAAAAATAACGAGGTTTTTCTATACATCTTTGCATTCATAGAAAGACTGTGGGAAAGTCTACTGAAATTCATAAACAAGAATATATCTCAAGAGAGCAGTACTCTGGACCATTCAACCGCGTACCCATTTATCGAAAATATCGAAAATCGCAAGGCGGCGCAAAAAATGGCAGATATGTTCTAGCACAGATAGGCAAAGGAGAGACAATCGTTAGTTCGAAGATGCAATAGCATCAGACACATCGCTTTATGTAATGACCAGCGCAGTCCTAAAATTATGTGGCCTAAAGGAATAATTTTTTGTTTATACCTAGCAAAAAACAGGGAAATCAGAATAGTAGACTTCAAAGAACATTAGACGGGCATTATCGAAGATTTGTGTATACTAGAGTTGAATAGAGAAAAAAACGCCCTCATTTAGATGTACTCGATTTGTGAGAAAACAAATACAGCCGGGGAGAAATATAACATATTTATTTCAAATTGTTCAATAGTTTAGTTCATTCTAAGTCAATTCATTTTTCAATAATATATATCTGAGTCAAAAACCATTTTTAAGCATTAATTCTTTGGTTTCTAAATGTGGCAGTGTTTCTCCCACCGAATGTTAACAGAGGTAATGATCATTGTGGACTTCGAATGCCGTATGCTGGAGAAAAAAAAATAATCGTCAGTCATAAAGGACCATTGATGATGTTGAGTGATCTCCAATCATTGTCCGAAAAATCTTTGAATAGGGCATCTTTTATCAGTTCAACAAGGAAATCCAACTGTTCAACAGACATCCCATAGCATAAACCCAACCACAGTCCCGTCCTGTGCGAGATAGCTTTCTTGGTTGTCACTCTTTTTTCCTGCAGAAGATGCCGTAGCTGTATATAGAAAGATTATATAGCATATCAATATCAAAGGATATGTATCGTGACATTATTGATAAAATGGTTTTAGCGAATGAGTGAGTATATTAAAAATATATTTTGTAAAAATGCCTAAACTCTATCTGTTTCATTTCATCTAGGAAGTTTCAGTTGCACCCTCATATCCTGTAGGACATTGTTCACAGCCTGGTTATTCTAACAAGATCAAACAAAATTCAGAAATTCGATAGTTATTTAAAACTCTGATTTTGCTATATTACGTCATAAAATATCTTACACTATAAATACGATAGAGTAGTAAAAAATAAACTGCAATATTTTGTAGTTTAAAAACAGCACATACTTTGTATAAAAACATGGTTAACATTTTTGTTAAAATTTACGAAAACAAAACATCTAACCTTAGGATCAAGCGGTATATAGGCAACTAGACAATATATTTACAAAAATATCAATATATAATGTGGATCCTTCCCAATTCGACTAGTCACCCTAACGGGTAAGGCAAGAAAAAGGCCACATTTTGTTTATATGCGTTAATATAAAAATTTTGCAAGCTGCTTCGAGACAACTGATCACATATCGTGATGCATACTGCTTTGATCACCAGACATTTGAGTCGTTTGACCTTCTGGATTGGCGTCCCCGTTCAGGGCATCATGGTACACCGTCATAGTGGACTGTAAAGATTCCCTTTTCTTTCTCACTGAAAAAAAAAAAGATCATATAGCAATGAGATAATACTTACGGCCGCATGCACACATTCAAAATGCATAGGCCAAATTTGGGATGTTATCAATAGCAATATTGGAAATAAAAAAAATAAACAATCCATAAATCAAATTAAAAGTAAATCTGGAACACTCAAAACTTGTGGCAAAGGCATATGTAATGAATTCGTCAACTTTTTCTCAAAAATTGGATTAACTTTATCAAAAAAATTCAAAATCAAACCAGTAATATCATCACTTTGTAGTAAATCTGTTTTTAAAACCAGTTTCGGAACAAGAAATTTATGAAATTATAATATCACTCAAATCCAACATTGCTCCTGGGGAAGATCAGATAACTTAAAAAAACTTGAAAGATATAGTTGATCTAATTAGTCAACCCCTGTCACTAATTATAAATAAATGTATTGAGGAAGGTATCTTTCCAAATTATCTGAAAAGAACTATATTAATACCAATTTATAAAGTTGGAGAAAAGAATAATGTTTCTAACTATCGCCCAGTAGCTCTACTCAATGTATTTTTCAAAATTTTTGACAAAGTATTGAAAGAACAACTGATAACTTTCATTAATCATAATTCTGGTTTTGATAAATTTCAGTATAGTTTCATGCCAAATTCAAATACCCAATCAGCAGTAACTGATTTCATGAATGAAATTTTTGAAACCTTAGATGAAAGTAAATATGGAGTTGCTATTTTTTTAGATATGAAAAAAGCATTCGATACAGTAAATCACACAATATTACTAGAAATTTTAAATAACTGTGGGATGAGAGGTTACTCATTTAAACTTTTTGAAAATTACTTTAAAACCGTATTCAATATGTTGTTATTAACGAAAATAAAATATTGAAAAACAATCCACTATTGGAGTTCCCCAAGGTTCAGTTCTGGCTCCAATTTTCTATTTGATCTAGGTTAATAGTACAACCAAAATAAAATTGATAGGGAAACATTTTTCTTTTGCAGATGATACTGTACTCTATTATTCAGGTAGAGATAAAAGAAAATTAGAAAACAATATCGAAAAAGATATTCTTTTGTTTGAAAAATGGATAGATGAAATTAATTTAACTATTAACTTAGAAAAAACTGTTCACATGATTTTCAAACAAAAAAATATAGAACAAATTAAATTGAATGTAAAAATAAAGATAAAAAATTCAGATAGTTGATTTTTTTAATTTTCCCCAATTTCATTGAAAAAATCATTAATTGAATTTATTTAATGATTGAATTTAATGAAAAAATCATGAAAATGCGAATTTTCACTTTCAGATTTTTTCTTTTCTTTTCAGTTAGAGTCTTTTCACAATATCTATTAGATGTAGTTCCATGTCCAGCGTGGCTTGTGCCGGGGAAGTAGTTGTTTTCTGTTAAATATTACAAATGAATCACATTTTTCATGGAGAATGTTCCCCTTTTCAAAACAACGATATTGTATAGTAGATTTGAAATTTTCATTTTATGTTATCTGGACGATATAGTATCCAATCCAAGTTAAAAGTAATATGAATTCTAGCAAGGCAAATAAAGACCTATCATTATTAATATACGTTTTTTGGCATTTTCGAATTTAATTCAACTACAGACGTAAAACTACTTCATTATTATTATTATTATTTACATATTATAACCTTCGCCGTACTTTTATTCTTAATTTCCAATTCTGCTTATCTTCATCCAGTCCAGACCAAAACAAAACCGTGCAATGAGAATCACCTTGAGATGTAATAGACATACACCATTTGCATTAATGTTAGAAACACTACAATGGATGTCAATAGAAAAACTCATTTACCTAACAATGAGTTATGTCTTTAAAATGCTACATAATCTTCTTCCATCATATTTTCATAAATTTATAACTTTCAATAATCAAATCCATCAACATGATACCAGAAGTAAAGATAACATACATGTGACTAGCCAATCCAAAGCATACAATTCTAGAACCTTAATGTTCAAGGGGTTCATTGCGTACAACAATTTACCCAACGAAATAAAAGGCTCAGTAACCCTCCAGGAGTTTAAATCAAAAATGATACAAGCATCTACTTCAAAAGTAAAATTGTTTTTTTAGCAGTATTTGCCATGTGTAATAAGTTATAAATGTCATATGTATCTTCTTTAAAACTGTATGTGAATATTGGGATTACTTAAGTAGTAATTATAAATATATATTTGTAGATATATATATATAATATGGTACAGTTACTTTGATACCTCATAGATTGTTTTTTCCCTGTAGCTTAACAATACTTATTAGTTATATGGAATTACTATTAGGAAATTGATCATATTTTAAGTAAAACTATTCTTAATTTCTTTGTAGATGTACATTAGGACTACCTATTTCAAATAAAGGTTATTATTATATTATTATTTCAGCATTCCTCTTCACCATACTAATTATGGCTACAATAGCAGTATATCTCGTATTATGAGACTGGGTAATCTACTTAACACAAATGATGTATGTATAACTGGTGTGAGCTTGTTTACCTTTAAAAATTCACTTAATGAAGTAGCTACTCTGTGATATCTTGTGATATATATCATTACCTTTTTATATTAATTCTTATAGTTTATAGTCTATATATTGTAAAGAGGGGTTTCCCCGTTTATAAATAAAAAAATAAATAAATAAAATACCTCTCTTTATAAAAAAATTAAAGAGTTAGCTTAAAGATGCGTAAAATACGTTCCGAGTAAATGCAGACACCTCAAGTGGAAGTGTGGTCATTTACGCTTCATACAAAAAATGTCCGTGCTAGCATAAATGTGCATTGTCGAATATGGGGTCGAGCACTCAAAGTAATAAAGTGTGTAACCTCTTAAACAAGTCTACATACTTGATTTTTTCCTCCTAGCTCTTTCCGTCTCGTGGTGGATGATGGTCTCGTTTGTTCTGTAGGCTTCTCTCCTGATCCTGTCGTTTAATTTCCTGCTCATATCCGGAATTATCCACTGGACAGCCGTCATCACAAAGCTAACCAGATTCTGATAGACGACTATAAACGCCAAACGAACGGCCAAAATGTGCCAGTAGATGATGGGCCGTTTGTATTTTAGGCTAGGGTCAGGGTAGTTGTAGGGATTCCGATATTCGGAATATCTGCAAGAAACAGGAAGGGAATTGTATGGATAAGCTGAGAAAAAAAAATTTTGTGGAACGGTTCATTTATTGAAAAACCGTTCATTTATTAAAAACCGTTTATATGCGAGTGTTTTTCACAGATTATTGTATTTTCAATTGACAATATTGCATAGGCTATCGGTGATCGGTTTATTGCTGTCAGGTTGGTAATAAATTTTGTTTTTAAATGTTGGAAACACTGATTCAATTCGTAATTATGTCATCTATCAACTAATTGTTTACATTTTTGAGATTTGTGAAATTCAAAAATTAAATGAAAATTTAATTGAATCGGATACCTGGGTTTTTAGACAAACATCGATATCTATATCCATTGTTTCAAGAGTTTACACATTTTTCTAATCTGACTTTTAGGAAAGTGCATTTTCCACTCGATCCGATGAATCTTTGCCATGGATAGGTCCTTGATGATCACACTTACAAAAGTTTTGACCAAATATCCCTCAATGATTGAGGTATATCCTTGTTTGTCTTTCAGGACAGATCTATTAGACTATTTCAATGTAGAAGAACACACCCATCAAGCTGACGATCGTTATGAGCTTTAAGTTGATTCTGCTCCTACTATACATTGGCCAAAGACAGAACAGACTGGTACAAATTTGAGTAAATAGAGTGTCTTTCGAATTGGACATTTTGATGCCTCTGGAGACACCATACATCCTATTTTACGGTAGAGTAATTATCCACAATTCGACAGACCAGTTTTTATTCAATTGATTCCAACCCTTCAGATGATGTGGTGTAGCAGATTTTTTCAGATTTCCCTGCAGCTGTTGAAGCAATTTACATTGATTACAATAATAATAAAATAATATGTAAAAGTTGGAAGAATAAAAACAAATATGTACAGCTGTTAGCCTTCAGTTACGTACATATATGGTATGTTAAAATCGAGAGGATAGCTCGAACGGTAGAGCGCGTGGGTCATCGATAACTCGAGCCAAGCAACGCTATGCGAAGTTACGGTTTGGGTGGAGACTTACGGACGACCTCCTTTCGAGATCTATTCTCCTCGGATCGTGCTAGGAATCGCACGTTAAAAGGTAAGACCTCGTTAATCCTTGGCTCGCACAAGTTTCGACTTTTGAGGGCTGTCGTTCGTAGGGGGACGACAGCAGGTTAACGGAAAAAACAATTTTAAACAATTTTTTTTAAAAATCTAATAAACATCAAAAATCACTTATATTGGGGATAGTACGGAAACATTAAAAATATTCATAAAATCAATTCCACATGTTCTTAATAAAATGTTAACACTGGTTAAGGTTAAACAATTGTTAATGCGACCGCTCACATTCTAAATTTTGAAGGTGCTATTTCTGATTCTCGTATTATTGTTGCAATCATTATTTCAATAAATTCCCAACAAAATTCATCTCTCATAACTCAAAAATATTAATTGTGGAAATATAAAATTTAGTTTTTCAGTTCACTAAGTATTGTTTTCTGTGCACCAAGATGTATAAAAACTATATCATTTTCTCTTTTGTCTTTTGTAGGTGAAATGCATTAATATTTGTGCTTTTATCATTTCAGTTTGTTGATTGTTTACTACAGCGCAGAGACAAAAATATGCATATCATGATATCAACCTAATTAAAGACATCAACTCAAATTCGAAAGTGAATCTATAGAATAGTTTTAGCTAGTTCACCAGCATGATTCCCATCCTGTTGAAAATATATATATTAAACAAGTAACAATATTTCCAATCGGAAACAAAAGGAAGTAGTGACTGTAGACGTGAATAAGCGAAAATTGATAAACGTATTGTTTATTCACCGTCCCTGCTTGTCCGAATGAGGCATGTTTCTCTTCAAAAGACTACATACACATTCAGTGTTTTGAACCTCATTACAAATATTTTTGCCAAGAGCCACTATGCACTTTTTTTTTGTAAACAATTCACCACTTCTTTACTTTTTCTTTCTCTTGCTAGTATGTCCCTTTCAATGATTGCATCGTTATTTTATTTAGAACAGCTAGCAAGTTTATAAAAATTTGGAATTTCAAATGTGTTTGTAGCTTAAGAACTGAAATCAGTAGCCAAAAAAATTAATTTTCGTAATCACCCCATGCGCAATTCACTAATGCTGTAAGTATTCTTATATCTACCCTGTAGTAGTATTGCAATTGGTGTATGTAGTGAGGATTATTGAATAGGCTACCGT
Source organism: Chrysolina haemoptera (assembly GCA_958298965.1). Classification (NCBI taxonomy): domain Eukaryota; kingdom Metazoa; phylum Arthropoda; class Insecta; order Coleoptera; family Chrysomelidae; genus Chrysolina; species Chrysolina haemoptera. The sequence continues at coordinate 25,024,698 of OY282597.1, read as the reverse complement.
CAATGAATTTTGAAACACAGTAATGGCTGAGGTAAGACGACTGACAGCTGGAAAGCATTTATTCGCTGGTTTTCTGAACAGCATGACAAAAGCACGACAAAAGCATGTACTTATTTATTTATTTATTTATATACGGACATGCCAATTTACAAAAAACATAATTATTTAAGAGACAATGTTTAAGTTACAATCATAATCAACTAAAACTAAATTACAACAAATGAATGTGCCTCATTTGATTTTTGAATGAATATGTGGTTGTGTCGAACAAATCAACTGTTTTATAATTTTTATTTGCCAATTTAACTACCTTTGTAATTGACTCATTTTGGCCATAATTTGTACTGTGATGAGGAACCTTGAACAGTTCTGAAATTCTTGTTCTTCTGGGATTAACATTCAGTTTAAAGAGTTCAATTAAATTTGGACATCTTATAGCTCCATTTACAACTTTGTGCAGGAATCTCAGATCAATCTCAGCCCTTCGATGTTCCAAATTTGATAAGTTCAAAATATTCAAAATGTCAGAATATTCATAGTTTCTCCTCTGATATCCAAGTTTGTATGCGCATGACCTTAAAAATTTATTTTGGACTTTCTCAATTCTATTGATATCCGCCTGATAAAATGGACACCATATCATACAATTATATTCAATAACTGATCGAACGAGAGAGCCGTACAATATTTTAGAAGTGCAAAGGGAAAATTTATCTGAAGATCTTGCAATGAAGCCCAATAATTTAAATGATTTAGAAACAATGTTATCAATATGTGTCTTAAATGTAACTTTGGAATCAAATAATATGCCAAGGTCTCGAACACTATCAGCCACTTATAAATTAACATTTTTCACTTGGTAAGAGTATTGAATTGGATTCATAATTCTCGAAAACTTAGCACATATATAAGATATGACTTCCAGACATTTCAGAAATCTGGTAAGCATCTGAAACCTCGATTCTCAGAAATAAATGTATTTCAATCAAAGTTTGATTTAAAATATTCAAAACAGAATATTGTTTATACTAAATTGAGAAACATTTAAAAATCAAATTTAATACCAAAGTGACATCAAAAAAACGATCACAGATAGCCTGTGGAATATTGTCAATTCGGTAAACTTTTCCAACTATCCAATTTTTACAATAATTTTACTTTAACGTAATAAAATAGAAATAATGAATAAAAGAGAACGGAAGGAGACTGAAGACAATTTACCTGCATACCGACACATTAAGTGAGGGAGCCACCGGCGCAGACTCCAGCGGAAAATCCGAAGTATTGAACCAAGCCAAACTGTGCTCCAGAAAACCTTCGTCGGTGTCGCTGTCCGATTCTATCAACGTATAAACTAGCCTCGGAATGAAATGAGAAGAAAAAGCTATGATGAATGCGTTGGAAACCACCGACAATCTTCCGACGACCGCCAAAATGGAGTACCACACTCCGATGTTCTTCACTCGTTGCGGCACAGGTCTCCTGTAGTACTTGATGAATTTTTTGGCGTCCAAACGCATTTCCAGTATGTTGTTGATCAGGGCGAAAAGGGGAGCTAGGGGGAAGGCTGCGACGAAAATTGTAACGAATCCGTATTGCAACACTAGAAAATGGATATTTAAATTATATCAGGGAGAAAAAAAAAAAAATACATGTTACTTAAAGTCGGAGCTCTGATTGGTCGGGCATAATAGACCGAGAGATGGTAACACAAAATTTCCGGTCATTTGTACCAAGTATGGCGACCCTTCAGGGCTCTAATAACGTAATGACGAAAAGAAAAATGATGGCCATAGCGCTGGTACTGGCGGCCCAATCTCGTGGACGTTAATCGAACGTGTCGGATCAATTACGAAAGTCGAACGATTTGTCCCACAAAAATTCTTGTATTTTTCGAAAGGCGATGAAAAAAGAAGTAGGCGGTAGCGTAATGCCATACTTCTCCGGTGTGACGCCATACCGACGAGAAAACATTAATTAAAAATAAAAAATGCAATCATTTGTACCAGGCTAATTTGTGCACAGCTTATCATCGTCGAGTAGCTATTCGCGAAAAACACCATGCCATACTTTTCCGATGATTCCAAATAGTCACCTTCCCACCGCAAAGTAGTAATTATTTGTTTGCAAAACGATTTGTACCAGTATGGCATTTGGATTTTTAGAAAGTATATGAGACAATGTGACCGTTATTATATTTGCCATACTTCTAATATGGGGAAAAAGTGGTGGCCTACCTGAAAAACTTATTTATTCGACACGTTTTCAAAATACGACTGTACAATACGTAAAATAATTTTTTACAGTTTGGCGTCATTGTATTCGGTTCGTTTGGATACAAATCTACCTAAAATATATTATCCCATACTGTAACCATGGGGAGGAAGAATTCACATAGGAGCCAAAAAGTAACAAAAAAAAAAAATGGAACGAATTGTTACAGTATAGCATTTCAAATTTTCGAAACTTGAAAAAAAAACTATGCGTTGGGAAAATTATACTATACTTATGGTAAAGTGCGAAAGTGGTGCCATACTCGAAAAAATTATTTTGAGGAAGGTCTTCAGCTACAAATGGTCTAAGTGACATTCATTATTATGACATCAAAAACAAAAAACCTTCATTTCTACTAAACGACCAAAAATTAGCAAAAACTCATTTTATCAACCATTACAATCTCCAACTTCCAACATAGTGAACAATTCATTGGTCAAATGAAATTTCCTTTAGAAGTGGTTACTTCAACAGGAACAACTTAAAAACAAACTAACACTATGTGATACATGAAAAATTATAATAATTACCAACTCACCCATTTCCAAATATTCGGCAAACAATGTCCTGGTTTCCAGATCTCCCAACTTGTAATCTTCCGTCCATTGATTACAACTGATCAGCGCCACTTCTTCCTTCTCGGCTTTTTCTATGCCCATCGTTACTATGAAAGTGTTGTACATCTTCATGAGCAACGGTATGACCATTTCAGTGACGGTGTTGACAGCTTGGTTGCCAATCATGATAATAGCCAGTTGTATCGTCAGTTCCATGAGACATCCGCCTGGATTACACTGAAGACAAATATAATGATAATAATTGATTAATACTTGATTCCATTGTGGAAAAAAAATCAAAAAATAATAGCGACGCATATCAAGTAAAATTGACGTAGCTGTGGTGTTGGAAGGTTCTCTGTGCATATTCTTCGGCTAAAATTATTAAAATATTGAAACGTAATTAATTCGATTTATAGAGTTGGAGAAATGTGACAATACAATACAATAGTTTATTCATCCTGTAAAATCCCATTATGATATAGGACATAGCTACAAAATAAGCAGAAAAAAGGTCTTACAATTATTATCGATCATGAAAAACATACAAACATATAAATAAAACTCTATATGACAAGACAAGGAATCTGTAATTTGTTCACAATAATAATAATAATAATAATAATGTTTTTATTATTTCCTCTTGCAGTGCATTTAAATAAAAATAATCCTTTAAAATACATTGCAGAAAATAAAGGGCGAAGTTCAACTCGGCAGCGGAAAGTGCTACTTTGTTGTTCTTTCCACTTAACCCTGTCAAAAAATCATTGCTCATTGCTCATTGCTAGTACGGACGAACGTTGAATTATATCTAATGAATTTCCGTGCAAAGTTCCTACAAGGATGTCTCCACAATTGCTACTTGCATGGAAATGTTCATTGAAACATTTGGACCACCTATAGATGGATTTCTGGTTTCTTGCCCTCAGCAGTATAGGGTAGGTCTCTGCAGACGATAACTAATGTCTGCAACAAACGATTCAACAAAATCTCCATATGAAGGCAGAAACTGAGACACCACCCGCAGCCTAGCTTTCACTAAACCACGGACACCATCTGAACTCCAGCCACTCAACCAAAGCAATACCCAGATCTTGCGTGATTAATTTAACCACCAATACAAATGAAGAAATCTGCTTCGTTCACAATAAGCTTGTCAAGAGAGAAACAAGATGTCCTGCACTACCAGGATGACGCTTATTGCCATAATCCTATACAATAGGAATAATTGGGTCTAATACCACGACGAACGTTGAATTACATCTAATGAATTTCCGTGCAGAGTTCCTACAAGGATGTCTCCGCAATTGCTAGTTGCATGGAAATGTTCATTGAAACATTTGGACCATCTATAGATCGATTTCTAGGTTTTGCCCTCAGCAGTATAGGGTAGATCTCTGCAGACAATAACTAATGTCTGCAACAAATGATTCAACAAACTCTCCATGTAAAGGCAGAAGCTGAGACACCGCCCGCAGCCTAGTGTTCACTAAACCACGGACACCATCTGAACTCCAGCCCCTCAACCAAAGCAATTAATTTAACCACCAATACAAATGAAGAAATCTGCATCGTTCACAATAAGCTTGTCAAGAGAGAAACCACCTCTATAGGTTATGTACTACATTCGCTTGAAAAAGATTGTGTATCGAAACATGTCGCAAAGACAATAAATTTTGTGGAAATTTTAATCGGTTTTTACTTTAGTATCATAACTATGGATTTCCATCAAGTAAAGGCCACGTCAATCCAAATAAACTGAATACGCACATAGCTATTAAAATCAGTGGCGTGCGGCTAACCGATAATCCACCGATATTATCATTACCATTGTCCATGTCACTTTGCTATTGGTCAATTACCATCATGCGACGGCGTCGCGACGGCGATTATGCGTCTCTTGAGAGTCAGCTATGAAGTAGAGATTATTTGTTTATTTTATTTATTTATTTCCGAAAGATTATCTTGAACAACGGAAAATACCGACTAAATTATGTCTTTTAGCCGAAGATGACTTCATGTCTGATTTTATGACCATTCTGTTCATATTTTCAAAAAATCAAGACGATGACTACATTATTGATACTAGACCAGTGAACTTTCAGCATTTGTATAACCAAATTATTAACATAAACTAAGTGAAGTTAATTCAACATCTTTAATTTCAAATAACAGCCCCTCAAACTGAAACATTTGTTTGAAATCAATTTTTGGCTGTTGATTATTGAATAATTTCAAGTTAGAATGATAGATCTTTTTCGAAATTTGGCATATCCAAGTAGAAAAGATGTCGAAACAATATTTACAGTAACAGGTAACAGGCAACAGAAATATATGCGAATGCCCTTTGGACTCATAAACGCACCTGAAACTCCATATGGAATGTAGAAATCGTTTTGAAGGCCGAGAAGATGTGGAGTGATTAAATGCGTATAACCCGTTATTCCAAATAAATACAAATTGTTGGAACGACCAGCGACTATTGATTGATATAAATGAAGGATATATTGCAGAAACAGATCTAGGATATTACAAAAATGTTGTCCACTGATCGATTCCAATCACATATTGATCTACTAACCTCTTCCTGTCGATAGCCAAAAACCCTGTTGTACTTTGCTGGATATCCTACAAACTTTCCTTTCAAGAATGCGATGTAAAAGATGCAGGAGTAGTAGTTAACGAACTGGAACATGTAAATTTTGATTGCCAAGCTATCATCGAATTCTGTTTGAGTTCGTTGCAATTCCATTTCGGTCAACCATTCGGCCAGTCTGTCGTAGATGAGATTCAGAATAACGATACAAACTAAATTTATGAGACCGGCAGTGATAGGCACCACGTAGATGCGGTAGCTCGATCTATCGCTAAAAAATACGGAAACTGGGTATACGAAGAATATGGTTATATATAACAAATCATTCAAAAATGTATGATAATATTACCTGTAAAACGATTAAAATTGTAGTTACCTGTACAATGACTCTGACGTTATGTAAGACATCCTATATATCACAACTCCTACAACCACTGCAAAAGCGACTAACGTCCAAAAAAACGCCAGAGAAAAACTGAGTATTAGAGAGGGCAATTTTACCCTCCAAAAAGGCACCGCTGGTTCTTGCAACTGAGTAATAACGTTGAATTTCTTCTTCTTCGCTGTCGCTAATCGTAGTAGATATTCAGGCCGTGGAGGTTCTGCCATCAGATCGAAGCCTGTCAAGCCCCATCTGTGAGCTATTTCCGCACTGTATCTGAAGGATAATTTTACTTAATAACTGTGTGGGCAAATTGTATAATCAAATTAGGTGATACATAACCCTCGAGTTTTTGGCAATCAATAGAACATGCAGAAGTTTCACCTGAAACTCACCTTTTCCATAATTCGAGATAGAGAGTTCCCCAAAACGACATGAACACTGCGAAAAATATCGTAGCGGGATTGTCGATAACGTGCTGTATCTTCGAGTACGTACAGCTTGTTTGCAAATTCCAATAATCACAATATTTATCACACTGAGGACACATGGTGATATTCCTCGAACATATGTCCCTACTCAAAGTGTCTGAATTCAGAGTTGCAACACCATATATTAGGCAGCAGATCCCAACGATCGATGCCGGGATCAGCATGTGCGTGTAGAAGCCTAACCATGTGAAGTACAGAGCTAGTTTCACCCCAAAATAGTCCTTTATTTCGTCGATAGGCTGAAACTTTATACATTTTGAAACTGACGCCCATTCGTTTAGAAGGAGATGTCTCTTCGAGGATTTGTCGTGAATATCGCCCTGAAAATTCGTGAAAAGAGTTAATTTACATCAATTACTCAATGTATTGAAAAATTCTTTATTTTTGCTGTACTCGGAAAGAACCGACACTCCTCATGTTTTAAAATGAAAAATAATAGTCTTAAAATTATAAATTTCTCCTAAATCGTCGTAGACAACAAGTAAATCGTCGTAGACAACAACCTGTTAGCACTGAAGCACTGAAATCGTACGTACATTTCAAGAATTCGAGTCGTATCAGTTCTTTCTGTGAAATAGTTTAGTCGACAGGTAGTTTCAGATAGAAAAGATCGGAAGTTAATGAAACTTCAGGATGTTGTTCAGGGATGGTTAATCAACATTTTCTCAAGTTTTGGACCTCGAGGACCCTGTGCTGAAAAAGGAGGGGGGAACTGGTGTTTCCTCAATAACTTTTTTGCCTTACGTTCTATGGCAAAACAACAAAAAATTAACTTTTTTGTAGATCGTTAAACTTCCTACAAATTTTTTACCTCAAACATGTTTGTGTGTCAATTTGTTACCAAGATATTATTCAAATTTCGCTAAAAATAACCCCCACCCCTGCTTGCCTACCAGGTGTCAGGTCTTCCTCCCAAGAACAAGAGAGTGTCGGGCCGAGGGGAGAGTGTGATCAACTACAGCAGTAAAAAGCTTGAAAACAACAGAAATTGGAATACTGCTTCTTTGGGACTGTGGAATGCAAACGATGAGACAATACAAAGTTGGCTGAAATTTGCCTATTCTACGTGCGCTATTCAAGTTTGAAATCGCACACTTCCCTATGTCACTCTTCAGTGAGGAGGGAATGCGCAAGGGAACGAAGTCTGCAATGTACCCACTCTTCACTTCCATAGACGAAGTCAACCTTGGCAACATGAAATTTAACGTGATTGATGGAGGATACCTGTTACATAAAGTGGTGTGGAATAAAACTCCCACAACCACATTCGAGATGCTATGCTCTACGTAAATCATCTACGTGCAGAGACACTTTGGGAACAATGTGACTGTTGTATTTTATGGATACCACACTAGCGCCGGGCAATCAAAGCACTATAACCGCAGAACGAGCTCGCCATTATGCATTACAATCAGCAACCAAAGTCGTGTTTTCCTCATCTACCATGGTGACCATAGCACAGGAAAAGTTCTTGGCGAACGATCATAATAAGAGCGCATTAATTTCGATGTTGATGACACGCAGGTGCTAGCATCGAAGTGAAGCAGGCATATGAGGATGATCGTCAACACCGCCATATCCAAGGCCAGCGAATTCGACAGTGTCATCATTACTGATGAAGATGTGGACTTACTTATTCTGTTGACAGCATAAGGTACGTCCACAAAAAACATCTATCTTCAAAAAAGTGGAAGAGGCAGTGATCCCAGTGTCCTCTACTCGTCAAGTTCCTGCTCCTTCCCCCCCAAGGACATACTTTTCCTTCACGCAATGAGTAGTTGTGATACCACTTCAGCACCGTTTGGATTGGGGAAGAAGAAAATTCGCGGTACCTACATGAATACCTCCCTCACTGCAGCAGTGGCCCCGTTTCTCACACCAAACGCTACTCCTAAGCAGATCAGCGCCGCTGGCAGCAGTTTATGGAGGCAACATTGACAATGACAACCTCGACGACCTAAGGTACCAATTATTCACACGATCAGTGACGAAGGCTAAATTACAACTAGCCCGCCTACCACCAATAAGAGACGCTGCCAAGTACCACTCCCTCCGCACTTACCAGCAAGTACAGGCAATGATCTTCTCCCATCAGTATGGGGCTGGAGCCGAATCCCCACAACCAGAAATGCTGCGCCGGATGACAACCTCCAGATTGTTTCCTGCAAGTCAGCAAAGGCTGTAGCACCGGAGCTTGCGGCTGCAAGAAAGCAGGTCTCCGGTGCTCAGCAATGTGCAAGCACTGCACAGGCCACTCCTGCGAAAACGCCCCAACAACTGATTTGGAAGGAAGGAAGGAAGGAAGGAAGGCTCTTTTTTTCTACCTGCCCTGGGATAATTATGTAGGAGGGAAGGGGGATATCGATCCGAAAAGTAACTGATATCAATACCAAAATGATGTGAATAGGCTTGGCTTTCATCAGAAAGTTAGCTTTTGAGATTTGGAGTTGGGTAATTTTTCAGAACACTGATAGTAATTTGTGTGATTGATGACTTGTTTATTTTGTGGAAATTCATGATCACTTTGATGAAACGAAAGAACACTCTTTTGTCTTATTTCCACTAGATTCCACTAGAGAAAAACCCGAAATTTAGAACCCTCAACGAGCAACTCGATTTGTGTAGGTCTCCACTTTTGAATTTATAAATTTGACAACCCAGGTAATTTCCATCACCTCCAGGATCTAAATTTATATTGTTTCACCCTTGTTCTCTTAATTACCTCTCCATCCAGCCTACCTGCAAACTCCCTATATAACTAGGCTTAGAGTTCAATTGTATTAGTTAGTTTTTATACTTGATAATGGGATAAAACCCGAAACAGGTCGTAACAATAAAAATCTAGTGGAAATAAGACAAAAGAGTGTTCTTTCGTTTCATCAAAGTAATAGTAAATTGATGAAAATAAATTTCAGTAATTCAATTTGGAAGTTAGTTGTTGACAATGAGATTTATAACATAGGTGTTCGTCCAGTGATATTACCAAAAATCTGACCTCTTTATGTGAATTACGCAAAATGTTTTCTCGAGGTTTTGTACCATAATATTCTATTTTCAATCAACCTTCTAGCTCAAAAATTACCAACTATGCAAAAGTAGAAAAAATTAATCTAAGGACAGTCATAAATGGAAGATTATTATGTGACGAGAAGTGTCGTTATTTTTAGGATATATTTTAAATGAGCACCAAAATAAATATTGTGCTACAACATTATGTACCAAGTTTTATATTCTGTCTCCAAAATATTATTTGGCGACCAAAAGTAATAAATGAGCACAAACAAACCTCAACCAGAAATATTATTTATGAGAACCTGAAAGGTTAAAAAGTAAACACCAAAAACAATAAATAATCTCTAATGTATTTTCAACATGCATGCTAGGTTAGCTTGCTCAGGTTAGGAAAAACTAATTCACGCATTTTCGACTCGCAAGCTAGGTATATATTGATGTTCAAATATTAAGTGTTCAAGTAAGATTTGTGTCAACAATAATTAGTTGTTATATAAATAAACTTCAAAACTCAATACTGTGTTGCCCAAAAATAAATAATTTGGTAATTAAATTTTGGTGTTTAAGATGGAAGCACCCATATAAAACTTACATTTGTCAACTGATTTGAATGATTTTGTTTTCTTTAGTTAGACATTCAAAGAGTCTTCTAGGACACCAAATTTCATGTATAAATCTCCATTTTCAAGGCCAGCTAATCTTATTTTTAGAGGTAAAAAATCGAAAAAAATTACTAGCGATTTTTTTATAAAAAATCTGACTACATCACTAAATTCGCGACATTTTCAAATGGTACACATGTGAATTACGTTGAAATGCTTCAATCAATAAAAACGTTATGAGGTAATGAAATTTTATAAATATGCCGTTTAATAAACCCACCAATTAAATTTCAGAACTTTTATCAAAATTCGAAATATACCACTGAGTTCAGGAGATCTCGATATATCATTGGTCAAATTTTTATCAAAATCTGTTCAAATAAGAAGATCGTAAGAAAATAAAATTTGAAAATGGAATTTCAGGAGAATGACATTTTATCAAAAAATTTCTTATTTTTTATTTGTCAATAGATTTCGAAGAAATTATGGTCAGTAATATTTCAAGACACCCTGAATCCAGTGGTGTAGTCAAAGTTGTTACAAAAGTTTTGAAATTGAAGTGGTGGGTTGATTAAAAGGCATATTTCTCAAATTTAATTCCCCTTTTTCATTATTTTACGCATTCCAACGTTATATACATGTGAACCATTTGAAAATATCGCGAATATAGTAGTGTAGTCAGATTTTTTCTAAAAAAATCGCTAGTAATTTTTTTAAATTTTTGCCCATTAAGATTAGTTGGCCCTGGAAATGGAGATTTATCCATTAAATTTGGTGTCCCAGTAGACTTTTTGAATGTCTACCTGACGAAAACAAAATCATTCTAATCGGTTGAAAAATGTAAGTTTTATATGGGTGCTTCCATCTTAAATGGGTCACACTGTATGATTTTTGGTGACATAAGATAAATATTTAGAAATCATATCAATATTACTTTGGTGCCCTGTTAAATATTACCCTTATTTTCATATCATACCATCCAGTAAATCAACAATGAATGAATAGAACAAATACTCATACGTACTAAATAAAAACTCCTCATGTTTTATAAAATTACATAAAAGATTAATATCCCTATGTGCACTGTTACTATATTCTGAAAAACAGCCTTAGGAAACCTATAGAGCTCAAAAAAGTAATGCCAAGAATTCCATTTACTCACATCATGTAATGGATATGCAGCTCTATATACATTTTCAGCAATGAGCCGTTTGATTCCTTTTTCTTGATCTTCCAGGCCAAATTTCTCCCTCTCCAGTATGTACGATGCCACTGTTATCCTAACAGAAGCACTGAAGAAATCTGGATCTTCTACATTAAATCTGAAAACGGAAATTTGTCAAAGGAGATTCGCTCAGAAAAACTAAAACTCACAAATAACTTTTATCCCTAGTAAATTCGGCTGTGAGTTGATACTTTTTGACAGGAAATTTCCTAGGATCCAGAGAAACGTTGCAAAATTCCAACAACCTATTGGCAGTTTCCACTATGACATTATCCTTTGGCATATCAGACTCGTCCTAGAACAGAGTTGGAAAAATAATAACGGGTTGAATAAGTGATTCTTGCATCTTTTTCTTACATCTTTTATTGGTAATCTCAACTTGAGAATCTCTGCGTATCGACATAACACTTCTTTGGGCACGTGAATTTTGACGAAATGTATCCTCTGATTTTCTTCGTGTTCCAACGCTAAGCCTGTGGTTATCAAGTTTTCTTCGAATGTTTTTCGTTTGTCGACATCATCAAGGTGGCCTTGTTCGTCGTATGCCAGGACAAAATCGACGCTCAGGTCACTGTTCGAAAAATTTCTCCATCTCTGTTGTTCAAAATAAAACCAGAATATTATTATAAAGAAGTGTTAAGGACTCAAGATGAATAATTTTTTTATTTTTTTCTACAAGAGTTAATAATTTTTGTAGGTGAACCATTAGAATATTGGTAAAAGACGTGAGTAAATAATAATAATAATAATAATAATAATAATACTTCCTCATAAACACTCGTAGAGTGTACCCAAAGGCATGGCCTGTACGGGTAGAGGACGGCTATTATTATTATTTGCCGTGGCGCTCCGGGGCGACTTACTGATTTTTGGTGGCGTATCCACTTTTCAGCTGCAGGAAAACCCGGAAAACCTACAGCACCACCTTGGGTGGCCGGTGTGCACTCCAAGCTAGCACTAGCCGAGATTGGCATCTAGACAACACACAATACACTTGCTTTCAACAAGTACTGTGGTCGTCTATCGATTCCGATATTGGGTACTTGAGAAAAAATCCCTCGTACCTACATCGGGCTCGAACCGACTACCGCTATACTGAAGTTCTGAACGGCCTGCGCCTTAGACCGCCAGACCACCGACCACCTATTTATATTAATATTTTGAATTAGTAATTATTTATCTGTTTAGAATTTTAGTACCACAGATAAGTCGATAAGTCGATAATCTATTTTATAAGGGTCTTGTTGATCATTCCATTTCCTGGAAAAATGTCGTAAATCAATGAAATAACTCTGACATAAGGCTTACAGAGCATGGTTATGCAGAACATTATTTTGGAACTGGAATAAGGAACAAAAGCGGTTACGTACTGGACTGAGAGACAGATGAACAATTATAAAAATGAGCTTTCAATGCTTCCCGGGTTTGTTGATCGTGGTCTCGAGGTAATTCTTCCTGGCGTTTCGTCTACATCTGCGGTAGACATTTTCAAAGGCGTTGCGGTAACGGAGGAAGCGTTCGAGTAATTTCTCTCAAAAGTTTAGTGAGGCTCGAGTCACGTAATACTAAAAGAATTTTGATTCACATTAACAAAAACATTTATCAAAAGTGGTGTAAAATGATATGGGAAAGAAAATAAAATTCATTATATCTCCGAAACCACGAGAGCTAAATCAAATTTTTTCACGTCATATTTTTGAGCTTTAACCGATTACCGAGGTAGCGCGTGTGTAGACAGAGCGTTTGCTCTGATATGACACGATAATATTTCTGACATAGATCTATTATCATTTATATGAAGGTATATGATGAAGGTATATGATGAAGGTATATCATGAAAAAATATTATGAAATAATCTGAAAATAAATTACACTACATAATATATTTGATCATATTCATTGTAAAAGTAAAATGGATGAAGAGAAATTGCTTGATGTTGTATAACTTCAATACCCACAATTTTTATTATTTTGAAAACACTATGTAAAAAGATATAACGTTTGTGGGTTAGGCCATGGATTTTGCAAGACGAAGGTACATTCATAACCAATTATTGAACGAGCTTCAATGTGAAGATCACAAACATCATGAGAACTACATGAGAATGGATGAGAATACGTTTTGTTATATTAGTGATCAAAGAGTCCAAGTCAATCTCAAAACGCATTTTTCAGTAATTTTGACATCTAAATAATGAAAGCTCAGCCTGCTGTTGTACAATATTCTTATTAGCATGATCAATTGACGTATATAGTATCAAACATTCATTCTTGTTCTTATAATCGCTATTTTTAGCGTTGTACAGCATTTAATTTACTTCATATTCTGCAATTAACATTTTTGTGGTAGCTGCTGTCCACATGAACTTAACCGACGCCATCATCTTTTTCAAATATGATCAAAGGTTCTCTTCACGAGAACATATAGTCGTAGGTAATATCACAAGACCATGACAAATAGCCGACTATTATTTTCTTCATATTCTTTGTACTTTGACAATTAAATGAGACCATATGAACATTAATAATCAGAATAACTCCCGACAGCTTCAGATGGAGGGAGTTATTCTATGATTATTAATGTTCATATGGTCGAATTGAATTGTCTCAAAATACAAGTTACCCGAGTCGAATTAAAGAAAATAATAGTCTCTATTTGTCATGGTCGAGTGATATTTAGGAAGACTATTTCATGTACAGCGTGAAATCATTCATATTCAAGTTAATATAAGATTCAAAAAATACATAAATTCTCTCCAGACAGACTCTTTACTCATTTTTTGTGTTTTTAGGGGTGGTTTAGCTTACTTGTTCACTAATTTCCGTAGATGATATAACAGAAAACGAGACATTTCAATTTTGAGTTATGTCAAACTTGACACTTTTTCAGAGATCATCCGACAACTTCAGATGATATAAAAATAGGATCACGGAAGCCTAGCGTTCGACTGATGGAGCAATGCTTGTTAGAAATTGGGACTCTTACAAGAAGCCTAGCAGCTTGTGTGGAACATGATAGTGACCAATTTAAGCATTTATCAATAGGCTTTCTTCAAAATGTTCACGTGGTTTTCTGTTCTGGTAAAGATCACTAAAATTGTTTTCTTTGTGATGTACTTCTGTTTCTATTAAAATTTCATTTTGTTGAAACATATTCTTTTCATAATTGTATGGATGTATCAAATATTACGAAAGCGCCTACTAGATTCCTCAAAAAACATTCACATTTCTTATTTTGCCAGATTTTCCTTTTTTCTTTTTTAACACCAAACACGTTGTAACCACAGCCGCACTTATCGCAACTGCACAAGCTATTAATCTATTTATTATATCACTCAATTTTTAATGGAAATAACGCCGCAGTTCCTTTAAAACTGATCATATTTCTATGACAGTGTAATGTGCAACTACAAGCAAACAGTTTTATTGTGATAGAAATATTACTAAAGAAATTTGATCAACATATTTTATAAAAGACCTTTGATAAAGAACTTTTATAGTCTAATACTCGCCTAATACACTGTCATATCTTTGATCAAATATCTATGATAATATATCTATGGCATAGAAATATTACCGTGTCATATCAGCCTGAGTAGGTGCGTGGGTTCGAATTCCCGGAACGAACACCGGTCCCGTGTATGGTATCACACGTTAAAAGTAAGGTTAACTCTCTCGAAGATTTCTGAGTGGTTGATCGTAAGGGTGCAGCCGGTCGACAAAAATAACAATTTTGACAATTTTATTTACATAATTACCCATACGTAGATCCGAAATTACCTTACCATCATCATCGTTTTTTACAAAAAATGTATTTTGTAAAGGACACAACACAACCAACCAACACAACACAAAAATTTTGAATTACTGTTACAACATTCGCTGTCGTTTTATTTTTACCTAACGTTCGTAAACATTTAGATAAACTAAATACTACTAAGAAGGTACCCATGGACTCCTCAAAAAGATTATGACTATTAGCTTCCTGCATATAACAAATTACGATAAATTTAATTGCTGCTAACTGAATCATAAGTTGAACCCGAGATAAGTCTTGCTTCTGTAGGTTTGATTATATGGGGGTAGGTCAATTATTACTATTTCTCAAATATAATGAAATTAAGTTAGACGAATCAATCTTATTAGTAATAATTAGAATAATAAACACGTCGATTCCTTATTTTTTTTTGTTGGTAACGGAACCAGTTTCATTAAACTTAGCCACCAATTCCAAGACATATTTATGATTTAAATTATTATTTAGATATCTTTCAGTAAACAATGCTGGCGTTCTTCTAAATGATAATGATTTCAGTTCTTTGTTGAAGTGTGAACACCATTTTAGAAACTAATTTTTGACACGAAATGTCATATTTTTTCAGTTGTTATGTCGATGTGAAAAACGTCATTTCAAAACATCAATGTGAAAAGTTAATTTTTTCAATTGGTGCCCCTTTTTACCTATTTAAAGCACGCCACAGCGTGTGCAAATCGAACTTTCAAAAACGCGCGTTTTTTAAAGTTACCATGGATACATCAACAACTCGAGAACAGTGAAGTCTGCATGACAATGTTATGATTATTGATCTAACAGGAGTGCCTTGTAACGTCAAATGAAATATTACAAACAAATGCAAACTTTTATTCAATCATTAGGGAAAGGTATACTGATGTCACATCACGAATTATACCATTTTACATTATAAGTTCTTATTTCCATAATAATAAAACCAGTATTTATGATTTCAAAGTGCACCAATTGAAAAAATAAACGTAAAGTATTCGTGGATAACTGATCTTTCAAACACTTGCTCTATTTGCGCGTGTTTGAAAGACCCGAAGACCTTTTTATCCACTTACACGTTAATATACTATTCTCTATGACTATTGTATTCTAGATTGATTACATATTGATTATTAGTTGAAGAATGAAGATGATTTCAAGACACCGTGGATCCTAACTCATTATTCAACGGCACTCGGCCAATCACTGATTCAGAATTTTCAGAATCCACGTCAACTGAGGGGTTTAGACCAAGGACAAAACAGCAAATGTACCAAACAAATTTCTCAAGAAGGCTTTGCTTCATTGGACCTGTCACGGCTTGGCATCCGCGAATGTCAGATTGACTGTTTTCTTTCTCAGTTTTAAGAATGGACAAGGCGCTCCATACTGTTGAAATTTGCGGTCGCGGGGATGAATTGGAACGGTTGGCAGGCGGTAACAAAAAAGTCATAAATCAACAGCTGGACGTAGAAACGTAAACGAATTGTGGTAAATTGCGTCTCTGTAAATCGCCTGCAAGGGTTTTCTACCTGAATGCTGCCTTGCGCCTCGCTACGGCAAACACTTCTTACCGGTTTTTATGATTTTTATAAATCGGTGAAGAGTGTTGGAATGAGGTTAAATAAATGCTACAAAATAAAATTTCACTAAAAATGTTAACATTGGATAATTGTTCATTATTATAAGCGACTCCAAACTCATGATCCACTTTTATCAGTTCAAGTGATTTACGGTTTCCTAGATATTTATTATGGTACTTTGAAGATTTGATTTTTATTTACCCAGCAAATTCATATAAAAATATTTCACCCACACGGACTGAAATAAATGTGATGAAATGAATACACATACGCTGCTACCGCGATATCGACCACGAATTTATCGAAGAGTAGCGCCTCCCATCTTTCGCACGATACCGTAATGCTGCTTTCACGATTCACTTTCATCAGTTCGAAAGATACACGGTTTCCTAGGTATTTATTATAGTGCTTTGAAGATAATATTTTCATAGCCCCAGCAACTCATATAAAAATACCTTATCAACGCAGACAAAAATAAATGTAATGAAATGAATAGCCATACGCTGCTGCCGCGATACCGAGCACGACTTTATCGAAGCGTAGCGCCGCCCATCCTTCTGACGATGCCGTAATGCTGCTTTCACGATTCACTTTCATTAGTTCAACATATACATGGTTTCCTAGTTCTTGATTGATGTGCTTTGAAGGTAAGATGTTTATTTTCTCAGTAAATTCACATAAAAATATTTCACCCACATGGACAAAAATGTGATAAAATGAATACCCATACGCTGCTACTGCGGTACCGACCATTAATTTATCGAAGCGTAGCATCGCCCATCTTCCTCACGATGCCGTTATGCTGCTTTCACGATTCACTTTCATTAGTTCAAAGATACACGTTTTCCTAGATATTGATTATCGTGATTTGAAAATAGTATTTTCACATCCCGGACGAAAATAAACGTGATAAAATGAATAGCCATTCGCTGCTGCCACGATACCGAGCACGACTTTATCGAAGCGTAGCGCCGCCCATCTTTCTGACGATGCCGTAATGCTGCTTTAACGATGCACTCTCATCAGTTCAAGAGATACGCGATTTCCTAGAAATTGATTATAGTGATTTGAAGACAATATTACTTTTCTTTCTTCCTTTCTTTCTTTCTTTCCTTCTTTTTTCTTTCTTTTCGCAGACCTGATAACTGATTACTCACTACGCCAAAGAAAACTAAAACTAAATTGCTAATAAGTTAAGCATTCCGACTAGGTACCATTCCGTAGAATACGCAAGAGAAAGAGGGGGGAAATAGTTCTCGCTGGGATTTACACAGACATTCACCGCAATTCATATTTTTTTGGAACACAAAATTTATAATTGAATGAAAATTCTTGTTTTTTTTCAAATTTTGATTGTCACATTTGGAAAAGGACGGAAAAATAATTGAAATTCTGTATTTTATTTTTCTTGAATACCATATTTACAATATTTGTTCCAGATGAGAATTTGATATTTGAAAGCATTTCCCGATTTTGTTCGTATCGCCTGTACCATATTCATATAAATGAGACTTCAATCAACCATACTATTATTTCCATTCATAAGTCGGTCCCATTGATTGAAATGAAGCAGGAATAAAAGAGGAGGTGCTTCACCAGAAGGCAGCATAAATCGGTATCAATTTGAGTAGTTTTCTTGATCGGTAGAGCTGTTGCTCTTGCTTTCGTTGGGCAAAACCACCAAACATTTTGACAAATAAAAATTATTTTCAGGTAGTTGAAGGATTAAACGGTGCTTGTTGAGAAGTTTAATATTGGTAATTCATTCTCGAGTATGTGAAAAAAAATCCTGAAAACTACCTAAAAATTACGGAAATAGATATATTTCGTCTATATTTTCTGATATTTCAACCTTTTCCTATGAGCTACCCCTTACAGAAAATTGCTAACATATTTAGTTTCCTCAAACGAAAGCAACAGCGAAGGTGCTGCAGTACGAACTCCTTTTTGCTCCTTGTCCACTCTTAACTTTAGCTCCTGATGAAATTTTCTTACAACAAAGGTATTTCGAATAATATTTATCTGAACATTCTGCACAATCTCGGTTTTTTGTCATATGTCATACACAAATTTTATATGTACTTGTGTGGTCCAGTGGTACGGACCCGCGGAAAAGTTAAAGGTGTTAGAGCGTGAGTTCAAATCCTACTAGTGGCAGTTTATTTTTTTATTTTTTTTCCTCAAGCATTTAGTTATTCGTGTATAATTATTAATCTGCTGTATAGTTGCTCATGTCCAATCCTTCCAAAGGAAAATCTATGGTACCGTTTTAAATGAATTACTAAAATATTAGGGAATTCATAAAATGATGTAGATTCAGTGCACTTTTTTCTCTGTTTACATTTCTAATATTTCAGTTTTAGGGCACCATCCAGTTTCTTATGTTGTGAATGAATCTAAACATTCTTTGGTTTTCGCAACAAATCGATGGACAGATCGGTAATTTTCTGTTGCCCTCTACATAGTGTAAGTCTTGGTAGCCAGTGCTCAAATAGTTCACAATCGTCACTGCCAATCTTCATAAATAATGACTTCAAACTTGACCAGGGCAGGGTGTGGAAAAAATTCGAATGTTTCCTCTAAAGCGCTATCTTGACTCTTGTTGGCCACCATGATCACCCGACTTGGCGCCTCTAGGTATCTTCCTATAGGTGCATCTAAAATCGGTTGTAAACAAAATACAACCTCGAGATTTGGAAGATTTGAAGGGAGAGAAGAATAAAAGCTGTGAATAGAGAAATTCAGGTAGAAGTTTTTCATAGGGTTAAAGAAGAGTTTGATAGTTTATTACTGTTCACAAAGTAATGGTCAAAATTTCGAAAATTTTATAAAATAAAATTCGTTTTGTTATTTTGTTTGTTTGATTCATTTTTAGAGTTTCCAAGTGATTTCTCCAAAAGCACTGGAAAGAAAAAGCAAGTATATAGTTTTTTGAAAAGGAAATTGAACGATCGTCAAAATGAGGTATCACTCGACCCCCCTTTCTATTTAAGATTTTTAGGGGTTGTTTCCACCCCCATTTCAGGGATGACGTTATTTGAATGAAAACCATTCTACAAAAGGTCCCCCATGGAAATAAAGTTGACGTGTTTTTGCATATTTTTAGATTTTCTACGGAGGCTGAAATATTCGGTTTCAAATTGACACACTGAACATATACAGTAAGACCGGAGCACCCTTATAAAATCTACATTTTCCAACCGATTGGAATGATTATTTTTTCATTAGGTAGACATTCAAAAATTCTACTAGGACACCAAATTTCATGAATAAATCTTCATTTCCAGGGCCTACTAATCTGATTTTTCAAGGTCAAAAATCTAAAAAAATTACTAGCGATTTTTTTAGAAAAATTCTAACTACACCACTGGATTCGTGACATATTCAAATGGTTCCTATGTGAATTACATTGAAATGCGTCAATCAATAAAAAAGTTATAAGGGAATGAATTTTGAAAAATATGCCTTTTAATCAACCAACTAATTCAATTTCAAAACTTTTATCAGAACTTTAACTACACCACTGCACTCAGGGAGACTCGAAATAGCACTGACTGTAATTTCATAAAAATCTGTTGGTGAATAAAAAAAATTAAAAATTATGATGTGAAATGACAATTTTCCTGAAATGCCATTAACATATTTTTTAAATTTAATTATCTTATTATTTTCTTATTTATAAATAGATTTCGATGAAAGTTTGACCAATGATACATCAAGACCTCCTGAATACAGTGGTGTATTCCGAATTTCGATAAAAATTCTGAATTGGTGGGTTGATTAAACGGCATATTTTTCAAATTTCATTTTCTTATAACTTTTTTACTGATTGACGCATTTCAGCGTAATTAACGATTGAACCATTTGAAAATGTCGCAAATCCAGTGGTGTAGTCAGATTTTTTCTAAAAAAATCGTTAGTAATTTTTTTTAGGTTTGGCCTTGAAAAATCGGATTAGTTGGCCCTGGAAATGAAGATTCATTCATGAAATTTGGAGTCCTAAGTAGACTTTTCAAATGTCATTCCAAACGGTTGGAAAATGTAGATTTTATAAGGGTGCTCCGGTCTTAAGTGGGTCACACTGTATATATTGATTTTTGAGCGCGAAAAATATTGGTTAAAACTTTTGAAACAGTTGGAAAATAATGTGCATACAAGATCTGCGAGGTTCACATTTTCTGAGAAATAACGCAAAGGTTATTTTATCAACATACACAAAACCCACCACCAATCACAGCCCGAAGAGGTAGTAGCCAGTGTTGAAATAAGGCGAGACAAGTAAGATTGCATATCAAGCGTGAGTGACATGAACAAAAAATAAAAAAATACCCTATTTCTCCACTGCTCATACGTCTTAACATCCCTAACTCTACAAGACACCTTATTTTGGTCGAGGTAAGTCAGCTCCAGATCGTTCCCGTCCTCCAGTTCCATCGCGGATTTGTAGATGGTATGTCTTGACAAACTGCGGTACTCCTTGTTGTTGTACAACCTTTTCTCTGGCCCGGAATCGACTGACAATGTGTCGAAGAAATCATCGTCATCTTCCATAGCGTGGCACCATCTGTAAGCATATGATCAAATAAATGAGTCGGATGCTAGCATCATTCGTATAAATATATTGAAATTCATGTATCGGGATGACTGTGCTCAAGGTGAGGCATACAGTCGACGATCGTTGCTACATCGTATTACAGGGGGGGATCGAGAAGATGTATTTTATCTGTCATTGGCGGTCATTATGTCAACAGAAGAACAGAATATTCAACATTAATATGTATCAGAAATTCATCACCTTTCAATAATCATTACAGGTTCAACAAAATGCACATAAACAATTGCCAAAATCTTGGAAATTTTGACGAAAACAATAATTTCAATGTACGTATCTATAGTGTCAAAACTTGACACCAGAGGGAGTATCCCTTATGTTGAATTCCCAATATACATTTCGTTATTCTTCATTGGCAATTTAAGTTTTGTTACTCTTTTGATATATCAACATTATGCACTTTCGCTCTAGGTACTGTTTTGAAAGATTAGGAGTAGAAATAAATACTGGTGTTGAGATAAAATCCAGTGTATTCATATTAAAATTAGTACGTTATATCGTATGGCCAATACGAATCCACCATAGTGAATAATATTTCCTGAACATATTCACGATATACAGGATGAGTCAAAAGCTAACAAGTTTTTCATTGATTTCTAAAAAATTGAGCGGTGGAAATTCATTCATTTCGATATATTTTAAAGGATACTGAGATCGAATCCAATTGATGATATTAGCATCTTCTGAATCAGACTGACATATTATATACAAGATGTTCTATTTCTCATGAAGCCACATTCGTCCTGTTTGTTCATATATCCAAATGCCTGAAATTCTGGATAAATTGGTGACAAACTCGATTATATATGATTGAAGTTCACTCTGTAGATACAGGGTCTATACAAAATGGTGGCTTTAGCTGATGATTTCTTGAAGTAGTGATAGTGAGGCTTGAGATTAATTTTATTGATGTATTTCCATAAACAAATCTTATGAAATATTTTGAACAATTTACTAAATATTTCAAATAATACATATAAATACAGGGTGTAAATTTGTGGAAAGTTTGAATTGTGTTGGAAAATTCGTCGAAATTTTGGGAACCGCTGTCCACCGAACGTCAGCTGACCGGAGCAAAGCGCAATAATACTGGAACTACCGGATGAAAGAAATTCAAAATTTCCACAATTTTTTTTAATTTTTCATACCTGCCATTCGTCATAAAATGGCATTATACACGCGTCTTTCACGGGAGTGCATGAGGTTAGATTACACCCTGTATATATTTACTACACGTAAGAATAGCTTGAGCGATAATAATAATAATAATACTCCCTCATAAACACTCGTAGAGTGTACCCAAAGGCATAGCCTGTGCGGGTAGAGGACTGCTATAATTATTATTTTCCGTGGCGCTCAGGGGCGACTTACTGATTTTTGGTCGCGTATTCACTTTTCAGCGGCAGGAAAACTTGGAAAACCTACAGCACCACCTCGGGTGGTCGGCATGCACTCCAAGCTAGCACTAGACGAGATTGGCATCTAGACAACACACAATACACTTGCTTTCAACAAGGCCTGTGGTCGTCTATCGATTCCGATATTGAGTATTTAAGAAAAAATCCCTCGTACCTACATCGGGTTCGAACCGACTACCGCTATACTGAAGCCTCGAACGGCCTGCGCCTTAGACCGCCAAACCACCGACCACCCGAGTGATGGTGAATTAAAATATTGAATTAGAATTTATTATAGGTTATAGGTAACGATATACTCATATTTTATTACAAAAAATGTTTCGTACCTATACAAAGTGTAACACATTAGCTTTCTGGTACCTTGGCTACGCACATTATGAACAGTACATATTATAGGGTATCCATCGACTGCCTTCTCATTCATGTAGAGGATTCTGCACTTAGAGACGGACAAGTTAATCAGGTTCTCTGACTCTGTTATTCTTTTCTGTATGTTAATTACATCATTTCGTTTTATACGTTAAAATATGCAATTTCATACTAATATGCCGAATTGTTTCTCTCTCTCCTTCATAATCTACGTCCATCCAACTCTAGATGAATACATATGTTATGGTTCATTCTGAAATTCCATATACCTTCATTTAGTATATGAAAATCAAGCATCTGATATTCTCTTTGGAATAATGAAATTAGTTGTTGTTATGCCAATGTAATATAATCTGTATAGGTACGAAACGTCTTTTATAATAAAATATGAGCATATTTACCTAGTATACAGTGTCTCACTTCTCATGGAAACACCCCCGTATCTTCCGTAATAATTGAGGTAGAATGATGAAACTCTCAGGACAGATGAGAATGGTCAAAATGCACCTACCACCTCAATTGGGTTGGCCTGAGTGATATACACTGCCCACCACTCGCGATGGAACAACCCGTTTTTACGGTTGGTGTAATCAAATGAAGTACTTACAGTAATGACACAAAGTGTTTGGCCATTAATATATATTTTTCCGTCGACCGTTCATTTATGATGTATTTTAACGCACTAAAAATCGTTGATTAATGACCCCTGTTAATGAATGATTTTCTATTAATCAACGATTTGATTATATTCAACCCAACATACATTGCTCTAATACTATCTGTCATTATTTATTTGTCAATTCTGAAATAAAATTTGAGAGACTCTTCAATACGCCAGTAGTTGTCTCAAAAAGTCTCGTGGCGTAATGGTAAATTCAGTCAGACAGCCGAGAGGAGATACTGAGGTCGATAGTTCAAACCCACACAAGGAAATTTTTTTTTCTTTTTTTTTATTTCAATTTAAAAAAATAAAATAAAACTACCCCGAAGGAAAATAAAACTACCCCGAAGGAAAATAAAACTACCCCGAAGGAAAATAAAACTACCCCGAAGGAAGATTAAACTATCTTTGAGTTGATATGAAAAGGAAATAGTGATTGTTTTTTATCGTATCGTTGAATAAATAAACATTGAAAGTAAGATAATCTATTTTTGAAAACTACGGTCGACGGAAAAGTTTTGTAACAAACTCGTGAATTAAATTGGCGATTAACAATCTCAAACATTAACGCGTGAGCGGAGCGAGCGCGTTAAAATATCTCGATTGTTAATCGCCCTTATTAATACACTTGTTCGTTAAATAACTATTTCCATCGACCGTTCATTTATGATGTATTTTATCGCACTCAAAATCGTTGATTAATGACCCCTGTTAATGAATGATTTTCTATTAATCAACGATTTGATTATATGCAACCCAACATATATTGCTCTTATACATTTTATATTGGTTAGTACTATCTGTCATTATTTACTTTACAATTTTCAAATAAAATTTCAGAAAATATTCATCACACCAGTTGTCACTCAAATTCAAATATATTCACGTGGCGTAATGGTAAAGTTCGCCTAGCCGCCAACAATAAGGTCGAGAGTTCAAGACCCACCAAGAGTAGATTTTTTTTTTTAATTTCAATTTGAAAATATAATAAAAAATAAAATAAAACTATCACTAAGAAAAATTAAACTATCTTTGAGTAGAGTTAATATACATAGGAAATAGTGATTGTTTTTTATCGTATCGTTAAATAAATGAACATTGAAAGCAAGATATCTCTATTTTTGAAAACTACTGTCGACGGAAAAGTTTTGTAACAAACTCGTGAATTAAAATGGCGATTAACAATCTCAAACATTAAGGCGCTCTCTCCGCTCACGCGTTAAATTATCTCGATTGTTAATCGCCCTTATTAATACACTTGTTCGTTAAATAACCATTAATTGTTGTTATTTTCGATTTCATTCAGTGTTTTCGTCGTAAACTATGATAATACATGGACAAGCTACAACTAAACTAGCATGTATAACTTGTTCGGCGGCAACTTACTCACTTAACTTGCGCGTGTCGACCTTTTCTTTTTTTTGCTGAAGATTTACTTGCAAAGAATAGGGAAATATTATCCATCGGGCCATCACACGCCTAAGGCCATAATAATCTAATCAAATTGTATTTCTAGCAAGAAAGTTTTGGGGTAGTTTTGATTACTTCCAATCTCTATGTTTTTTGGGGTGCTGAATCCGAATCTGTGGTTTGCTAACAAGTTTTCGTGACGGAACATTGAAAAAAATGGAAAAAACCTAAAAAATCTCTTTCTTCTGCGGTTTATTGCTTATAAGTTGAAAACTACAAATTATTCGTTGATAACCTTCCTCTTAGGAATAA
The DNA here is from genome assembly GCA_958298965.1 of Chrysolina haemoptera. Lineage (NCBI taxonomy): Eukaryota > Metazoa > Arthropoda > Insecta > Coleoptera > Chrysomelidae > Chrysolina > Chrysolina haemoptera. The sequence goes on along the minus strand of OY282597.1, from coordinate 24,999,410 downwards.
ATGAGCATAACATTTTCTATGAAGCCTGGTCAGGACAAGCACCCATTCGCAATATGCACGGGAGCGACTACAACAACCTATACGAATAGTTGAAAAACGACCTGGTTATAAGGATGCCATCAGATGGCATACTTTCCAGAGACAGCTCTGACAAAACTTTAAAGTATAACGGAGAGGGATGCGTGGAAGGGACCTCCCAAAAAATGATGAAGGTTCAGGAGCCGGCATTTACGGAACCAAGCGGAAGATGAAAATCTCATTGAGCCTGGGCAAACAAGCGACGATATTCCAAACGGAAATCGTCGCAATACACCATTGTGCACAAGAGCTAACAAGGCATGAGTGTTCAGAAAAAAATATATAGCCAAGCTGCAATAAAAGCAGTCAACTCAATTCAAGTTACCTCAATACTTGTTTGGGGCTGCATAGAAACCCTAAAAGAGCTCGGCAGTCAGAACAGACTCACCCTATCCTGGGGATAGAGGCAATGAAGAGGCCGCTGCACTAGCCCGAGAAGGAGCAAGTAATGCCCTGAATGACCCAGAACCGTTTTGCATTGTTTGAGACTCCCAAACACTCTTTTCTTATCGCACTGTCACTAGCAGTCATCTACATAACCTCAGTGAGTCTCTTGATTGAAACTGCTCCAATGACGAACAAGAGTACTTTTTGTTTTATTACTATATAATTCCTTGATAAATTCATTAAAAATGTCATTAAATAGTCAATGAGAGTTGTGGAGTGAAAAAGAGGGTGTTTGCTGACTCAGCAGAAATACGCCAATCTTTATTTGGCGTTTGAACCCGAACTGTTTGTCGGAAAAAAAACTTGGATAATGAAATTTGTAGGAAATTTCACATACTTCCATTCTGATTTGGGAAGTTTTTCACGAAAAACTGATAATTTTTGAGTTATAAGCGAAAAACTAGCAAACTTCAGATTCGGATTCAGCACTCCAAAAAACGTGTGAAATGGAAGAAATCAGAACTACCCCAAAACTTTCCAACCAGGGGACCTGTCGAATACAAATTTACTGAACTATAATATAAACTCACATAATCTGTTTGAAGTAACTGACAAAACAACACGTAACACTTCTACAATTAGTAAATTATCACTTGTTATTATTTGTATGAATAACCACAACTAAAGTTGAAAACTCCGGCGTTTTATAGAGTGCTACATACTTCTCCACAGTGCTTTCCTTATCTGTAACCTAATGCAGGCTTTGTACCATCATTATCAATTATTATTTCAATGGTAATTCCACGAAGGTCACTAATTTTTACGAGGTAGAATTTCAAAGCAGACAATTAGGAATTCAGTTATCAATTCTTATCACAACGATTAGAATAAACAGTAGAACACACATAGCACAAGATCCAAGGGTTTTAACCTGACATAAAATCCAATAGAAATGATTTTTGGCACACAGGCAGTTCTTGAGGAGTACTTTAAGGGAAAAAAAATTTCTGCACGCGAACACCTATGGAAAGTGGGGAAAATTCCCGGGAGAGCTCGGAAAATCAATAACTTGGAAGAGGTTGGAAAGGTCGAAAAAATGTAAAGAAACAAACTCGTACAACGTAAAAATCTCAATAAAATATTTTATCAGATGTTTTTTCGAAAATTTCTTCCTTTGAGAGATAATGAGCTATAATTGATATTTTGAGATTTCCTCGCGAACAACTCTGGATATCAAGATTTACCCCGACACTCGACTAAAATCTCTGTATCTCCCCGAAAATTTATAAACTAAACAGCAATTATCATATATAGCTGGTGGAAGTGGTATATAATATTGGATATTCGAGGTAATCCATTACGATTGGGTTTTAAGACGAGGATCGATTGTAGCACCACCAAACTTAGTATGCTAGTTGTTGGAACCATGAAAAACACGAAAAATTTTTTTTACCGAAATTCCAGGGGTGGAATATATTTTTTTCTTCGTTTAAAAATAAATAGATTTTTGCTATAATCTTGGAAAGTATATGATATATCGGAAAAACAACTCAGCAAGGTGAAAGAATATTCAATTCTCCACAAAAATGATTCGTAGAATTTTTTTATGAAATGCGCTCTGTTTCTCAGAAAACGTGATTGAGATCAGAGTTTAGGTTCACGCTTACTCGCCGCTGAAAGTTCTCGCATAGCTGAATATTTGATTGGTCATAACTCTGCTAAGAATGATCAGAGATGGAAAAGAAAAAGTTCATATCGTTTCTGAAGACTCCTACCTTTCATGCAAATATAGTATGCGAGTATTTGACTTCCTAAAATTTATATTGTCGCACTTCACGGAAATGTTTGCGGATGATCCGAAAATCATGAATAATTTAGTAAATATGGAATTATTATACCAAAGCAGCAACCCATATCCCCTTTGGACTATATGCAACAATTTTAGAGTAGTGTGACAGGTCCCACTTATACATGCCAAAAAAAACCCTTGTTATAGTTCTGCCTCATTTTCAACTCACCCATAAAACCGGCATTCTCTTCAGTAAATGTTAAAAATAATCGCTTATTCATTTCCTGTATACAATGTTCAATAACACTATTGTGAAGTGCAAACACCAAGCTTGAAATCACATAAGTAATTCATTTTTCATGTAGGATGTGTATGAGCGATTATTTTCAACATTTACTGAAGAAATTGTCGTGATTATGGGTGAGTTGAAAACTGAGGCAGGAGTAAAACCCAGTTTTTTCTTTGGCATGTCCAAGTGAGACGTGTCTCACTAGTCTAAAATATTTGCATATGGTCCTAAGAGGGTACTGATTCCTGCTTCAGTATAACTATTTCATATCAACTAAAATATCCATGACTTTTGGATCCTCCGTAAATATCGTGGAAGGGTTAAGTGAAGTGGGATAAAAACATTTTGGGTACTCAGATACTGACATGTTATATTTGCATGAGGAAGTAGAAGTGTTCAGGAACCATACACACCTTTTCTTTTCCTTCTACTCTAATTCTTAGCAATGATTTCCGGCACCGCCGGAAATGGCAGTGGCAGATTAACGCGAGCCTGAAATTTGATATCGGAATTCAATCAGGTTTTCTGAGAAAACGAGCGCATTTTGTGAGAAAGTATATTTCTTGTGGAGAATTGAATTATCTTTCGTCTTGTTGAAATTGTTTCTTGATAAATCCTATACATTCCGAAACAACATAATTTTTTTTTTTTTAATGAAATTTCCATCCAGTTTTCATCTTGGGTATGGTGGTTTTATGAGAGCGGGAAGAATAGCTTATGTTGAGAGAGCATTACAATTTCTCCTCTACTCGCTCGAGGAAGGGATATCGACTAAGCTGTTAATTCGTCGAGCGAGGTAACAGGAGAGGCGCGCAGTAGTGCGTCTCTCTTATTTATGTTATATTATGTTGCTCGCGTAGATTTCTGTCTATACCCCAGATGAAAAGTTTCCGATACTGTTTATCATCTGTTACCTTTGCCAAACGCTGTGGCACAGCTGTGACCCTGGCGAAACCCAGATTGGTTAACGGGGAAGATGTTATTATCACTTGAATATTGTCTTATCTGTTTATCTATGATTTTTTTCTAGACACTTCGACAATGTGCATAAGATGCTTATTGGCCGAAAATCCCCGAACACTTCAGGAGACGGTTTTTTTGGTAATGGTATTAAAAACTAAAATTAAATAGTATATTACATGATATTACCAAGCTAGGTGGAAAGAGATTCATTCCTGTCGTGAGATTAGTTAGTTAACGGAGGCGCAAAGCGTCGAGGTTAGCTATGATCTCGAGATAGGAATGAAACTTCCTAACGAGGTTTGTATACTATTTTATTTACAACAATTATATTTCAATCAAAATTATTAAATCTCTGTTTCGTTCTGAACATACCTAAAATATTACATTTAACGACAAAGCACCAAGAACGCGGTTTTCTCAGAATCTTCAAGTAGATATATTGTTACCGTGACTACGGGGTATACAATTGTCACCAATATAAATTAATGTCAGATAAAGTCAATAAATGTCAGAAAAATACTTATCTAGAATAGATGACATGAGGGCGGGAAGTAGAAGTGTGTAATGTGACACTTCCCAACCTTCAATGACGTTAGTAATGACAGCATTACATATATGGTTGTAAATAAAATTTATTATTCAAGTTGTGATAATTCTTTATAGTATATATTGTAATATACCAACACCAAATTTTTTTTCGACGAACTCTTCCCCACCACACCCCCTCCGACGGGGCTACAAATGAATTCATATACCCACAGCTATGTATTTCAATCGCCTGAAAAAGAATATCTAATTTAAAAAACTCTACAATGTCGTTTTACCAGAAAATTGATTTTTTTTCGACAACTCTCCCCCACGACACCCCCTCCGACGGGGCTACAAATGAATTCATATACCCACAGCTATGTATTTCAATCGCCTGAAAAAGAATATCTAATTTAAAAAACTCTACAATGTCGTTTTACCAGAAAATTGATTTTTTTTCGACAACTCTCCCCCACGACACCCCCTCCGACGGGGCTACAAATGAATTCATATACCCACAGCTATGTATTTCAATCGCCTGAAAAAGAATATTTAATTTAAAAAACTCTACAATGTCGTTTTACCAGAAAATTGATTTTTTTTCGACACTTCTCCCTCACGACACCCCCTCCGACGGGGCTACAAATGAATTCATATACCCACAGCTATGTATTTTAACCACCTAAAAAAGAATAACCTACTTTAAAAACTCTACAATGTCGTTTTACCAGAAAATTGATTTTTTTTCGACAACTCTCCCCCACGACACCCCCTCCGACGGGGCTACAAATGAATTCATATACCCACAGCTATGTATTTTAACCACCTGAAAAAGAATAACCTACTTAAAAAAATCTACAATATCGTTTTACCAGAAAATTGATTTTTTTTCGACAACTCTCCCCCACGACACCCCCTCCGACGGGGCTACAAATGAATTCATATACCCACAGCTATGTATTTCAATCGCCTGAAAAAGAATATCTGATTTAAAAAACTCTACAATGTCGTTTTACCCGAAAATTGATTTTTTTTCGACAACTTTCCCCCACGACACCCCCTCCGACGGGGCTACAAATGAATTCATATACCCACAGCTATGTATTTTAACCACCTGAAAAAGAATAACCTATTTAAAAAACTCTACAATGTCGTTTTACCAGAAAATTGATTTTTTTTCGACAACTCTTCCCCACGACACCCCCTCCGACGGGGCTACAAATGAATTCATATACCCACAGCTATGTATTTCAACCACCTGAAAAAGAATAACCTACTTAAAAAACTCTACAATGTCGTTTTACCAGAAAATTGATTTTTTTTCGACAACTCTCCCCCACGACACCCCCTCCGACGGGGCTACAAATGATTTCATATAACCACAACTATGTATTTCAACCACCTGAAAAAGAACAACCTACTTAAAAAACTCTACAATGTCGTTTTACCAAAAAATTGATTTTTTTTTCGACAACTCTCCCCACGAGACCCCCTCCGACGGGGCTACAAATGAATTCATATAACCACAACTATGTATTTCAACCACCTGAAGAAGAATAACCTACTTAAAAAACTCTACAATGTCGTTTAGACGGGGCTACAAATGAATTCATATAACCACAACTATGTATTTCAACCACCTGAAAAAGAATAACCTACTTAAAAAACTCTACAATGTCGTTTTACCAGAAAATTGATTTTTTTTCGACAACTCTCCCCCACGACACCCCCTCCGACGGGGCTACAAATGAATTCATATGCCCACAGCTATGTATTTTAACCTCCTGAAAAAGAATATGAAATCTAAAAAATTCTACAATGTCGTTTTACCAGAAAATTGGTTTATTTTCGACAAACTCTACCCCACCACACCCCCTTCAACAGGGCTACAAATGAATTCATATACCCACCACTATGTATTTCAACCACCTGAAAAAGAATAACCTACTTAAAAAACTCTACAATGTCGTTTTACCAGAAAATTAATTTTTTTTCGCCAATCTCTCACCCACCACACCTCCTCCGACGCGGCTACAAATAAATTAACACACCCACAGCTAAGTATTTCAAACTCCTTTAAAAGAATATCCTATCAAAAAAACTCTACAATGTCATTTTCCCAGAAGATTGATTTTTTTCGACAACCTTTCCCTAATTACACCCTCTCAAACGGAGCTACAAATGAATTCATATATCTACCTATACCTACAAATATTCAGTCCAACCTCCTAAAAACAAATCTGTCATAAAAATATTCTACAACATCTTTTTAATACTAAATATATTCATTTAAATAATATCACCCCCATTTCACCCTTTCTCATAGCATAAAAAGTTACCCGAATAATAATATCCCATGGTAATTAACCTTCTGAATATGCTAGAACCATTTAGAAATGTCTAATTCATCATTCAAAAAAGAAAGAAAAATTTTACCAACCGAGTTAACTTTTTCTCCGTGTACATTTTTGTGGTTGTCGATAACTTCACACCCGTTATCAAATGCATAATAATGGTTTCTCACAGACTTCTATTGTTGTTATATAGGTACGTGTTCACATTTGCCCCACACATATGTTTGCATATACCCCTTCCTCAGAGAATTCCGGGGCAAATGTAAACACCCCCATTACAAGCGAGCGCTGTACAGGGTGTTTCAAAATTCAGTATCAAGAATTAGGGGGCGTATATTTCAGGTCAATATAAGACTTTATTTCCTATAAACATATGTCCGCAACTGCTTAATTTCTAAGATACAGGGTGTTGAAATTTAACAAAAATGATAATGTTACGCTACTGTTTTTTTTTAAATGAATATTATATTTTTTATGAGTGTCCTCTATCTATTCATAAAAATGGTCCCTTGACTGTTTTCCCTACGAAGAACAGTTTTCGATTTAAAAAGCAAAATGAAACATACAAAAAATCGCATAGGTACAAGCGAATGACGACCTTTTATTTTTTTAATCGAAAACCGTCCGTCGGACGGAAAATAGTCAAGAGACCATGTTTGTGGAAAAATATAAGACAATTATGAAAATGATACTAATTTGACAAAAAAAAACAGTAGCGTATCATTATTTTGATCAAAAATGACAGAGCATGTTTACAGAGACGCCACTGATGAAAATTTAAAAACGTTTGCCATGGAAAAAATGTATTTTTATGTGTACTTTGCATGTACCAAAATTAAAAAGAAAAACCAAAGTGGTTTAGAGATATTGAAAAAGAACTGATTTTTTTGTTAAATTTCAACATCCTGTATCTCAGAAATAAAGCGGTTGCGGACACATGTTCATGAGAAAGAAAGTCTTTTTTTGACCTAAGAAACACGCCCCTGAAATCTTGATACTGAATTCTGAAACACCCTGTATAACCTAAGGTTCTTGTATGCATCAAAACGTTAAATATATCTATAAAAATAACAATCTACCATGAAAATTAACTTAGCAGTTAGAAGTAGTTGAAAAACTGAATTTATGTATTTATCACACACAATCAAAATAAAGAAATAATTTGAATATTTGACAAAAATGAACTTTTCAAGAAATCGCAACGCAACAGGTTACATGGTTGACATGGGACTGAATAGAAGAAGCGTGGTTGCATCTTGCATTGTATGGAAGGAAACTAGAACCCCCCAAATTCAAAAGTTATTGGCGTGTTTACAATTACCCCACTTGACCCTACTCAGTTTGTGGGTCTGTTTTTCCCACTTTCTCGAACTATTTCACTGTACTAAAACCAAAGTTTCTTAAGGTTAACCAGTCCTTCTAAATTACATAATCAAAACTTGAGGTACTCACCAAAGACTTTTCGATTAAAACAAACGAGTTGAACACATTTTATTCAACAGACATAATGCACACAATAATAATTGTTCAGCTCCCGTTGAAAGTCATGCCGTTTGTATGTTGCATAATTTGCCTACTGACATAATGAGTATATCCGTGAAAAAAGAATTACATGCTGCTGTATCAAACCCGAGACCGGACCATAATCGGAATATTTATTCATCAATCTGATACGAATTGAGACTGGTTTTCAGGTTAACCAATGTTGTCCCTGGAAATCCGTTTAAACTCGATGTTCAAAACGAGACTGTAGAACAGTAGTCAACCTCTGAACAATGGAACGTAATTTGATTCGACTAATTACCCTCCTAGTAAAGGTACTCATTAATGTTTGAAATACGAGGTGGGTGGATAATGTTGGCTGTGAGAACAAACTGGACAAATGAGAAATATTCTCGATCACGTTGGTATATTTTTATTTATTTTTTAAATCCCAAAGCCCTACTGACTAAGCAATTCATTTTTAAGACGTTAACCTTATTAGTGGGTATTGGTGAAACAAGGAGCAGGAGAAATCAAAATACTCGGAGTTCGCTCAATATATTCGAGATTTTTTTTTCACCATCTGAATTCAGAAGGTTAGATCTAGGCATCTCTCGGAGAACTTTTTCAATATTTTTTTAAATGACTTTTAAAAAATGGCAGAAAAAGTACTCTGAGAGATGCCTGTCTCATACATTTATCTTTCTTGTCCAAATGATTTTTGCTGAACCTCTGCATACTCAATATTGGATCACTTTTCTTCACTGATTCGAGCGCCCTCACATAAATATGTACTTTAACATCGATATTATGGATGTTTGCATGGATTGTTGTTTTATTCATTAAAATTTGGAAATAATACTGAAGCTATTCACGAAATTTTAGCACAGGAGATGAAACCAATATAAGTTGTTGATGGGATTATTGAAGTTGAGAATATGTTGAATGAATAAATACTGAAATTGACGAATATTGGTTGTATTTACGCACAACAATTTATTCATCAACTCTTTTGTTGGTTTATCAAATATTCAAACATAATGACATGACATGGTTCAACACAAGAACATTTATTCAACGAACAGGTATCAAAACAGACCGAAAATTACTAGAAATTGATAGACAGATTGCCTTAAAATTCATGAATTATTGGGGAATGAAAATTAACGGCAATTTTCCGTTTACACTTGTCAAGAAAACTCAAGTTCACAAAATTGATGAATTTATTTGATCGTATAAATTGACATTAACGGCGTGCCAATGATTTTTCGAGTATTTTATTTTCGTTATTTCATTACAAAACACTCTGATTCACAAAATTTTGTGTGTAGGCGAATAGGCGATAGTCTAGATAAAGCTAGGCATCAAACAAAAGTTAGCTATCAGAGTAGTGGTAGACCTGGGAGAAAATGTCAATTAAGTATGTAAAAAAAGAAAATTTCTTTTTTTACTATATTTAATATAGTAAAGTGAATTCAGGTCGATTGAAAATTCTCAAAACAAAATCAGTTGAAAAGATAATGGGGAAATATACGTCGGCTGCTCATACATAGTGTCATCTAGAGAGAAAGTACCTTATGAAAATTTTCTTTATTATGTACTTTTAACAAAATTTATTCCCGATAAAAGTGTAGGCTTCCCGAAATCTAAACATCAACAAAGTGTAGCAAAACACACGTAATATACAAGGCGTATTGGAAAATTTGATTTTGAGTCAGAAGTAAAGTATAGATAATATCCAAAAAATGTATTCAAAAAGTTGTCCAATATTAAAAATATATCTAGATTTGAAGACATCGCCATCTAAGTAATGTTCATTCAAACGACATCATATATACAACGGTTCCTCAAAAATCGTCTTATATTACAACCTGCCAACTATTAGGTTAACTATTGTAATTTTCCTTTTGAACTGAAGTAAATTTCAGAATTGTTGGTGCAAAGTTCTTTTTATTTTTGGTTAACACCTAACATTGCTCAAAATAATACAGTATCATAACTAGGCAATAATTTTAAATAATATCGAGTAATAAAAAAATCAAATTCGATTAATTTATCAATAAAGTACTTTTTTATTGAGAATATGGAGACATGTAGGCGAAAAAAAAAAAAGAAAATCAAAGAAGAACCCAAGGCGTGATTCAGCCGAACTCCCTACATGAAAAGGAATAATTTCTGCCTTTCCATCTAACTGAAATTATCGCTGGCGGAATTTTGACAAGGTGGTAAATAAACAGGTAGGAAATGAGAGCGGTGGACGTTATAAAGGGGATTTATACAGAACGTAAAATAAAATACTATATTTTGAAAGAAAATCATACAGAGATAAAATATGAGAAATAAAAGTGATGATATATGAAATTCCCAATTTTGATTGGCAGCTTCTCATTTGTTATAATTCACTCAGATCTATAAACACTCGTTTTATTTTAGGTGCTGTATAAACCCAACTTTATATCGTCCATCGCTCTCATTTCCTACCTATTTATTAATCAGCTTGTCAAAATTCCGCCTGGGATAATTTTAGTTTCTTTCTCAAGTGTGATAATTTATTTAGTATGTATGAAATTATGTTTTAATGTAGTACTCCACATAATGACATGTTCTTTTGATTCAAATTATTAATTTTAGTCCTAAAGTATTGGGAAAAATACAACTTTACGGTTTTCGATTAAAATGCATTTGCTGGATAAAATTTAATTTTTAAATTATTATTACTGTTTCTTGTCAAATGGCCACATTGTGGCTCGTCGGGTCGAAAAAAAAAGAGCATTTCATTACGATTAATTTGATACCGCGCACTATTAGGTCTCGAAGAAACTTTCGTCAACAAACTTAAAAATATTATGGTAGACCTTTTTTTTTCAGATTCAAATAATATTAAAATTCATCGAGTAACCCGTGACCAACACGAATGATATAACAAAACCGTCAATCCAAAAACGAATATATCCTTGTGTAAATGATATTATTAACATGTTTATCAATCAATAGCATACACAATAGTTTCCTAATTTATATTTGGAGAAGTGAGGTAAGATAACATAAGTATGGACAAGTAATTTTTTTTTTAATACACCTTAATTACCTTGTTCTATCAGTTATGTAGGTCACGATGTATTTGAATCTCATTCAATCTGAAATGTTGTTTCATTTTAAGAAAGATCTTGAGTAATCTTTTCAAGTTTTTTTAACGACAGTTTGTTTGAAACCTATAACAGGAAAGCGGTATAAACATAATCGTAATAAAATTCAAAAAATTTTCATTAAAAAAAAATTAGTAATACAAATTCTAAAATTGAATTGTATGTACATAGCAAAAATATTTCGACTGAAAACAATATTCCACAAAAATGTTAGAACTTGCTGAAGCTGAGTTACTTGTCAAAAAATGCAGTTTTAAATCGTACACAAATCCTCCAGTATTGGAAACTTTTCATCTGGGATATAGACAGAAATCTACGCGAGGAACAAGGAATGCAATGATATTATAATACCACATAAACAAGAGAGACGCACTACTGTGCGTCTCTCCTGTTATCCCACCCGACGCATTAACGGACCACGTTGCAATGTGACACACAGCACGCAGCTCGTCGATATCCCTTCCCGAGTGAGTCGAGGAGAAATTGTAATGCTCTCTCAACATATAGCAAGCTATTCTTTACGCTCTCATGAAACCACCATACCCAAGATGAAAACTTTCCGATACTGTATACCTTAGGAATTGTGGTGCTTGCATGTCCTAAGGTATATATTGGTCAAACTGGTAGAACATTTAGAAATCGCACCCATGAACATCATATCAGTTATCTGAATAAGAAAACAAATTCAACATATTCAAATCATCTTTTAGAAGAAAATCACACGTTTGATAAATAATTTGAGATTTTACACATAGAAAATAATGGATTAAAGCTAAATCATTTGGAATCATTAATAAACTTAAAAATTCAAACCCTCTACTGAACGACCAACTTGATTTGAATGATTCACCATTGTTGAAATTATTTTCTTAGAAAGAACTAGTCCATGTATCTTAATCAATCAGCTAAGTTATGTTATTTTTTAAAGTAGAACTTTAAAATTACCATTTAAACTTAATCCTAATCTAATATTTTTATTATTTTATCAAGACTAGAATGGTTACCTTTGTTATCTTGGCTACAATTTTATTAATGCAGGTGGGTTAGGTATACCCTTGTTAATTGTAATTATTATAAGTCTGGTTAGGGGTGTTTTTAGTTGTAGTTAATGTAAAGGGTATATAAATGGATGTACTTGTATGTAGTAGGTATGTAGCTTATTGTATAATCACTTGAGGAAGCTACTGTGATAGCGAAACATGTCGTGGTTAAATAAAAGTTTGCGAAAATCAAATCGTCTCTTGTCTATACAATTAGTATGGATTTTCATCAAGTAACGGCCGAATGAATCAGAAAAAAATATTATCATTATATAATTTTGTTCATGAGTTATAGCAGCTGCAAGCATTTGAATTGTCCCCCTGCATATGAAAAGCTATATAGAGTTGGACATGCAATTGAGAATAATGTGGTTAACTTTTTGAAAAATTTGGCACATTCAAGCCATTTGATTTCCAGTTTCAACAAATTGAGTGAAAATCAAAACCATTATGGTATTGATATTTATTTTATCTATAGACGGACTCGATTCATAACAAAAACTATTTGAATTCAAAAAATTGTCTTTGTTTTCAATTTAATACATGTGTAACCCCCCTCTCCCCAGCCCCAGAAAAGTTGCCAAGATCCGCCGTTTGACACTTGGTAACTCGAAAACAGATCATAGGAATCATTGGTCATAGGATTGATTTGTAAGTTGGACTAGGTAATGAGAATGCCGGATCTGTAGATCTGATATGTTGTAACATATCAGAATTTCAGCAACATTTGCCGAAAACCATTTTACATAGAAAATGCGTAAAATCCTTAAAATCATTTTGATGCAAACAGCAATTATTAAAACATACATTTTGTAGAACTCAGGTGTATAGTTCACTTGCCACTTGTTACACTTCACACTTCTATAGATTACAGAATTTCATTTTAAATCTTGTTTTATATCAACATCATAATTATTTTCAAGAATATTAGCAGGTAAATAGGTCAAGGATCAAGACAAATTTAAATAGCAAATGAAAGGATGAGAGCGAAGTCATTCGAATTAAATAAATTAATGAAGTTTACCATCGTGCTGAATCCTGGGGTGCTGTGATGAAGCTTATCGAACGATCCTTGCATGACAGGTGCTAAAAGCTCTAAGTACATGTGCTTTCGTAATCAAATAATAATATCGATAACTACTAACTAGTTAACTACACTAATAACAGTTCTTTTTTGTAAACATTTGCTTACCTAACCACACTAATCACACTATTTACAGGACAACTGAAAGCACAGAACTCATAATTATGTCATAAGATATAATTCTGAGTTCTGTGACTGAAAGTCTGCAACATGAAACGCGCATGCGTTAGCCTATTCCACATAAATTGCAGTAGCAGTGCCGTCACCCCCTCTACTGTTAAGGTAACCAATGGCAAACATGTTTTGACGACGCTGAAAATTCAAGGTCATGCTGCCGAAAGTTTGTTTCATTTAAACTCATTCTCATTCATTCATTCAGATAACAGCATAGAAATTATAATATATATACTTACTAGTATATATACTATACTAGTAAGTATATATATATTATAATTTCTATGGATAACAGCGTCAAAAGGGACGGAGTCACTGCCAGTACTGCCACTGCTACTGCCTTTATGTGAAATAGCCTTTATTGCGTTATGTACAGACAAGACAGAGCGTCATAGCAACAAGCGTCTAGCGACAGCTCGGATATTTTGGTTGGAGAGCATATTGACAGTATCATATAACCTCCAAATTGGCAGCTTCCTTGGTCTGCTTGCTCAAAAACACAAAAAAGTAATTTTCCACAGTTTTCAACAATTCTGCCTTCCTCAAAACCCGTAAATCGCAACTTTTCACATTTTTAAGGAAGGCTGAAAGGTTGAAAAAAATTATATACTATCCATCCAAAATATCCGGCTGTGGCTAGACGCTAGTGTCATAGCACAGAACACAGAATATCTCACCTACACAGAAGCGTATAAGGCTTAATTCAAAAATCGCAAAAAAATATATATTTTTTCCATTTCATTTCATGGAATTGAAATGAAAAAGAGATACTATTTTTGCGAATTTTGCATTTGCATGTTTTTAATTCACCGGTGGCTCCACCAATCCAGCAAATTCGTTGATGGATTTCAGTTAACGCATTTTTTTATTACTGTTGCATCAACCTAAATTGCAAACAATTCAACCGATGGGCATGTTTTTTAATTCACCAAACTGGTGTGGTTGAGCTGGAATATGGTGGATGAATGATGGGCCAGAAAACATAAGTTTTCATGAAATCAACCAGGAATATAAAAACGACTTGGTGGTATTATTGTGGTGAAATCATACTTTATAACTGAAATTGACGTTCGAAATTTGGATTACAACAAAAATAGCATCAAAAACTCCTATTATTTTTGTTGAAATGTCTGTAACTATGGTATGAAAAACATATCTTGTCAGTGCCATCTTACAGTTCAGACACGCGAAATATTTGATTTTATCCAGTTTGTGATGAAGAACATTAAGTAACCACATTAATCGTCGTTCTTTTCTCTAAAAATTCAATCTCTTATGTTTTTTCTAGTTTTTCGAATAAGCCGAAAAATTCACATTAAAGAATTAATGAGCAGGACGTCAAATTGCTTTCCAGCGGTGTTGCCGATTTTCTCACCACGGCTCCAGAGATTAAGGGCCAGTTTGTTTATTCCAAGATTATCGTAGTTAATAAATATGTGGAGATTATCCTCAGATCAACTGGTCTTGGTTTAATTGTTAAGTAGTAGCCAATCAAATCTCTAGTTCCTTAGCAACGAAACCAAGATCAGTTAATTTGGTGATCATCTCGGACTGAAAAACCGGCATTAAGTCGGCTGTGGTTTTGCATATACAACAATAAGTGAAAAATCGATTGTCAGTTGTCAGATGTGTAGAAGTGCGTTTTTTAATGTTCCACTGATGAGTGTTGACTCCACCACTTTAGTGCAGTGGTGACTGACGTCGGCTCATTGATTTGAAACGGACCGGCAGGTGCCGGCCAACGACTATCTACAATCTTGTCTCTCTTGTCTATAATACTTGGGTGCCGGCTGCCGGCAGTGTCAAACGTCACAACGCCAGCTGTCATGTCACAACATTAACCTTATAAATAGCCGCTTTCTTTTTCAAGTTTTAACTTCAAACTAAGCCCCGGGGCTTCTTATCTAGTTCAATTATTGGCTGAAAAATGACATCTGTCAAAATCCACCAATAGTAAGCCTAGAATAAGAAGCCCCGTGGCTTGAAACTCTCAAAAAGAAAGCGGTAAATGACGTAGGGGTGTTTCCAAAAGAAAATATTTTCAAGATAATTTCATTTAACTGAGAAAAACGGTTGTGTAAAGTGTTAAATTGTGATACATTGATACATTTTTTTAGTTAGGATTTCTTAATAACTCTAAAATGAGTTTTTCTTCCCCAATGCCTAGTAGGGAATTTCTTTGGGATGTATTTCAAAGGTAACTGATGTTTTTTTGGAATTCAAAATATAATCTTTTACTTTCAGAGTTGATAGGGATCGAAGCGGATATATTAACGCAGATGAGCTAGGTATGGCTCTGTCAAACGGTACTTGGAGTCCTTTCAATCCTGAAACTGTACGATTAATGATTGGTAAGTATTCAGATTCTCATATGATAAGCTTCATCTATTATCGTAAGAATTTATCATCTTTTCCACCAACCGATTTCCTGGAGTCTTTGAAGTCCACTAGTTACTCATTAGGACAACAAGAGGATTGTTCCGAATTCTTGGGGTTCTTGTTGAATACTTTCCGTGAGCAGGAAAATAACAAAATCCATGCTCCTGACTGCTCTGAATTGAATGATTCCGTTCAATCTATCTCGTCTAGTGTTTGTGGATCTTTCGCTGGAAAAATCCTCACTAGTTTACGTTGTAGTACATGTTCAAGAGTTAGCGAAATGTATGCGACTTTCTGGAGCTTCAACTGGCATTTCCTGATATGACTGATAACCAGTCCGTGAAAAGCTTACTGTTTTATCATCTGGAAATAGAACTTTTAACTGGTGATAATCGGCTGTATTGCCTAATATGCGCCAAACTGACTGACTGACAATTATAAGATAAGAAGTATAGCTGAGGCACCAGTCAATCTAATAATAACACTGATGCTCTTCAAACACAACTCAACCGCCGGAAGCACCAAATTCTTACGGATGAACATCTTGATCTAGCGGACCACTATTATAATCGTTATGCAGTCATTGTCCACTGTGGTTCTGGCGGTCAATGTGGTCACTATTACGCATTGGCCAAAGACAAAACGGGCTGGTTTAAGTTTGACGATAGTTGTGTCACTGAATGTGCTGACGATGTCTTGAATTTATTGGAGCCTCTGGAGACGCCCTACATTTTATTTTATGAGAGGACATTGGCAGATTGGGATCTTCAGATGATGTGGTGCTGCAGGTTTTTTGGGTTTTACTGCAGCTGAAAAAGCAAATGCGCCACTGGAATCAATCTCTCCCCGGAGCTGCAATTAATTTTTGTTTTATGTTTTGTATTACTTTCGTTTCATTTTTTTATTTATGTTTATATATTATATATAATAATATTTAATATTATCATTTCAAGGAATGTTCGATCGCCACAACAGAGGCCAAGTGAGTTTTGAAGATTTTGGTGCTTTATGGAAATATGTTACTGACTGGCAAAACTGCTTCAGATCATTTGATAGAGACAACTCTGGAAACATTGACAAGGATGAACTCAAAACTGCACTTGTTTCATTCGGATACAGGCTATCTGATACTCTCGTTGAAACTTTGTTGAGGAAATTTGATAGGCATGGAAGGGGAACGATATTGTTTGATGATTTTATCCAGTGCTGTATTGGACTATATGTGAGTAATTGTCTATGATTAATTCATGAACTGTAGGTAATTGTGCCTTTTTCAGACACTTACATCTTCGTTCAGGCAGTATGACACAGATCAAGATGGTTATATAACAATACACTATGAGCAGTTTCTCAGTATGGTTTTCAGTTTAAAAATTTGAAACTCCTATCTACTACTTTTATTAAACTTGTGCCACATTAAATGATAGGTGAAAGTAAACAACTATGACCAAAAATATTACTCTCAAAGCTCGAAATTTGGACCTTTCTCTTCATGGATGTTCTCAACTGTCAAGAGGTTTTCTGATTTGATGATGTACAGAGAGTCTAGTGCTCAAACATCAGTGAATTTGGCTGTTCTCGAATTAAAACAAGAAAGCTACTATTGTATTCTCCAGCTTCCTGATGTATTCTTTAATCACTGTATTTCACACACAATTCTCTTCAGAAGTAATTAATAGAATGTCATTGCTGTACAATGATTAATAACTTGTTTATTATTACATTAAAGTATAAGTGTAACAGCACTAATAAAATTATCTGTGATTTGTATTTTTCCTCTTGAAAATAATATGCTGTAAAATTTTTTGGTGTGAAAATTTGTTTTTGATGTCTTCACCACATAACTTATTATTAAAAACAAAAATTGTATTTGTGTTTATTTGTATTTATGGTGATTTTATTTAGCACTATTATTATGGCTGGTTTATGCAACCTTATCTAAGACTTAAACCTAAGATTAAGAACTATGAGTGAGGATTCGACCGCCGGCCGTCGTAGAGATCGGGAGTCATGATGTGTTCGTCCGCCATTGAAACAGTATTTTGTGTAAAATATATGTTTGTTAGTGTTAACAATTAATAGTTTGTGCAATTGTCTGCCCCCTCTTGATATCTACGGGGGTTAGAGGCCCTATGGCAACAGATTTGCCGTATGAAGATCAAGGGGGCCCTTAATTAGAACAGTTTTTTATCGCCGTTTTACGTGCATTACAACGAATAACTTTTATTTTGTGGATATACACATTTATTTATTGTGTAAACAATTCAGGCATTCCTGGTATCACTTCGAGTGAGACTCCAGTTTGCCCACGGAAGGGGAGTAAAGAAGTGAGGTTGGGGTTCACGTGGCACGTGGATCTCATTACTTACTTGAAGACTCTCGTTAGCTGGTGAACTAGTCTAGTAACTAAACGGCATACTGTGGAACGAAACGAAAACTATGAGTAAAACAATGTAAACGTTCTTAGTACTAGTTAAAGATCCCTAATTCTTAGTCTTATGTTCAGTTCTTAGGAAGGGTGCATAAACCAGCCATGGAGTTTATTACATAATTCTGTTTGTATTATGTTCAGTGGCAAATTATTTACAGTATTAACCTCAAGTTATTTTAAAACTGGAATCGGTAAGAAATATTTCTATCAACTTCTGCATCATTCCACAGTTCTTTATAAAATTGTTTGAATGGATTCAATACTTTTTTGATAATATGAATTGAGGTCAACTTCTGTTGAATTTGTCTCTCGAGTGAAATATATTTTAATAGTTTTTAGTTCAATATTTTTGTAATGTTCAGCTTTTAATAAATATTGTTATTTAGGTAAAATAATGTTTCAGTCACATCTACTCCTAATATGTTTCAAGAGTAATCATCACATATGTCCTTTAAGGATCATATTGAAATATATGGTAGGGTTGAAAATGACACTTTTCATGTCAGAGTGACCAACCAAACCATGGTTTGTCCTTCAGAATAGTCATTTACGTAATAAGTTCGGAAAACACTGTTTTTGGACGAGTGGACAAGATTCCTGGAAGTCTGCGAGTCCAAAAAACTGTTTTCGGACGTGTTGCGTACACAATTTTTCGGCAACCGTGTAGAATAACAAATCGAGACACATATATTTATTATATTTCTTGGTAGAAGAAAATTTCGAACATTTTAATTCTTATTTATATTAAATATTGAAATTGGAACAAAAGATATGTGCTAACTGAAACATTCTAATTCTTATTTATATTAAAATTTGAACATTTCCCGGACTAGTCAGGAAAATACGTACTTCCCAGACTAGTCCGGAAAGTACGTACTTCCCAGACTAGTCCGGGAAGTGATACTTTCTAAAAGAAAAATCGTCCGGTTGTCGAAAAATATTCTTTGAAAATGAAGATATGCGAATCATTCAAGCCAATTTTCGCCAGTAAAAAATTATCAATGCTTTATGAAATTTTCCTTTCAGGCAGCTTCCTTGACGCCCAAATAAAGGAAGATAGATGCTTTTACAATTTAGAGAAATATCTTGCATAATATGCTAGAAAGCAAATTATTCATTTTATTCTTTCTATTTTAATACCATATACTGTGATATTTTTTACATACTATAGGGGTAATTCTGTACATAAGCTTTATGTTAATTTTTTAAGGGTGTTAATTTTCATATATATTTAATATCTGGTGGTATATCTGCAAGCTGTATGGCCTGTATGTTCATGTTCACACATATTAACATATCTGTTCATTCTGTAAGAATTAATGTGTAACCAAATATGTTAAATGAATAAAAATTAACATGAAGCTTACATAATTACCACTTATAGGGGTAATTCTGTAAGCATTATGTTAATTTTTAACGGGAGTTAATTTTAATACATATTTAATTTCTGGCAATTCTGCAAGAAGTATATAACAGTAATTTTTTTTTTCAAATGTTTGTTTTTTATACTACATTTTTTTAACAATAGCCACACAAAATAGCCTTTTTGAGTCAATAAATCTGCTTGTGGAGCCAAAACTATTTGAGAAAGACTTATAGTAATTGCTCAATATGATCAGCTTCAAAAAGTTACGATCACATTTTATACGGGGGCTGTTTACAAAAATTAGTTGAAATCGGTTTTACGTAATATTTATGTTTGTTAATTATTTTTGAATGGATCTCACAATTCGAATCATATTTTTCAGTTATACTTCCAAGTAAATTACCCTACACTCGGGTAAGTTTCATTCATTTCCTATGTCTGGTTTTCGAACTATAAATTAAAATTGATATTCTATAGAAGATATTATCCGATCTTATATCTTGATGAAATAAATATGATCTTGCAGCGCAAAACAATTGCACCGTTAAAAACCGCATGACCATGAACTGTGTGACTAACGGCGTGGCTATTGCGGTTTTCCACCTGCTTCGCAAAAATTCAGTATCAATATCTCTACGCTTCGTAACGATTCCACGAATATCTACAAATACTAATCATAATGCCTTCCCGCATTGGATTCGATAATATCTTCTATAGAATATCAATTTTAATTTATAGTTTAAAAACCAGACATAGAAAATGAATGAAACTTACTCGAGTGTAGGGTAATTTACTTGGAAGTATAACTGAAAAATATGATTCAAATTGGGATATCCATTCGAAAATAATTAAAAATATATATATTACCTACAAAACCGATTTCAACTAATATTTTGTAAACAGCCCCCGCATAAAATGTGATCCTAACTTTTTGAAGTTGATCATATTGAGCAACTACTATAAGTCTTTCTCTAATATTTTTGGCTCCAAAGCGGATTTATTGACTCAAAAAAGCTATTTTGTGGGCTATTGTTAAAAACATGTAGTATAAAAAACAAACATTTGAAAAAAAAAATTGCTGTGTTGTAAAAAAGTCTAAACTTTTTAGAGAAATAAGAAAAGAATCCCAAAAATGCTCGGTATCACCATAGGGACCGTTGATAAAGATTAGCAAAATATCCCACCCTGTATAATAGGTGGCTTCTTCTATCGTAACGACCGACTAACTGACATGACATTCGACTTTCTTCAAACCAGCAATGCTACTATTTTCTTACTAATCATCTAAAAGGTAATACTTTTGGATGAGTGAACCTTGCTATGTTTTGGTAAAATAGCAATTATTATGATTTAAAAAAATTCGTATCTCCGAAACTGGTCATAGAAACTTGCACGTGTAACTTCTAGTGACTTGTACTACAATATCCCAAAAAATTATCAAAATTGGCTGAAGTGTAGAATATGCAGCAAACATATTGGCAAAAATATTGGCTTTCCTCGGCTTTCATTTTTAGTTTTCCATCTTCCTTGGTTAGTGGGGGAAATGAGTGAAGTGATATTTATCTCCATAGCTTGGACAAATTATCAAACCGAGCGCGACCCATAATGACAATCAACCAATTTTTTTTAAAGTTCTGAACTGGTCTCACTGCCCTCATTTTGTACCATCGATGGTATGGTGCCTGCTTGAAAAAATTGCTATAGCTCTGGAGTAGTTTCTGCTAAGCCAGGGTTTATCAGATGCTCTTGATGTATTAGGTATATATGTTTGCATCCCCAGTATAATATATTCGTAATCAATGAAAATGTGGATTTTGAAGTTAGTTTATTTATTATAATGACAAATAATAATTCAATATCCAAAAACAATAAACATCTGCCCACTACATATAATAACAAAATTATACAAAGAATTCATGTTGAAAAATGAAAAGTGAAAAATGTGATTTATTTGTAATATCTAACAGAAAGCAACTACTTCCTCGGCACAAGCCACGCTGGACATTGAACTACATCTGATAGATATTGTGAAAAGACTCTAACTGAAAAGGAAAAATCTGAAAGTGAAAATTCGCATTTCAACTTGAATACCTCCCAAGAGGTTATCTTGAACGATGCAAAATAGCGACTAAAGTTTGTCTTTCAGTCGCAGATGATTCCACAACAGATTTTATGAATGTCCTATTCATATTTTCGAACTAAAATATACAAAGAATATTACAATCTTCCCTGATAAGTTAAATAACTCCCTCTATTTTAGAATGTGTAGGAATATCTGACTCTAAAATATCTTTACTACAACCTTCTCCATTAGGAATTGAAACTTCATCTGATATTATTATTTGAAAACTTGTGAATCATAAGTAGTATTTGAATCATTATTATGTGAATTCAGACCAACTAACTTATTATCAGTTACCAATCTTTGTTCAGTTTGATTAGTAGAATTAGTATTATCTTGTATATAACCCTCGATTTTCAAAAATTGATCAGTATGCCTTCGCTAGATCACTGCAGGTTCATCAATTGATTTACATAAATAATGTTTCCTACCTAATACTTCTTCAACAGATGCTCTTTTCCAACATAGCTAATTTGTATTTCTGTAATCTTTAACATTCACTACCTCTCCTCCTCTTTATTTGCCTACTTGGTGTAGTTTCTATAACAGGTTTACTCAAAAGATGAAATCGAGTTCTTATTTTGCATCCGAACATAATTTTTGAAGGACACTCACCGGTATAACAATATAAAAATATTTATTCATTATTGTTACGGTACTCAATCCAGCATTTTATTTTGTTATTATATGACGTGGGCGGATGTTTATTGTTTTTGGATTTTGAATTATTATTTTTCATCACAATAAATAAACTAAATTCAAAATCCACATTTTCATTCATTACGAATATATTATACCCAGCATTAGTATGATCTCAAAATTGTGTCAGCGAATTGTGAATACTTAATGAAACAAAGGCGAGACCACAAAGTACAGAATCTGTAGATGAGACAATCCGGAACCAGTTTTATGGGGGTACCATATGCAAGTAGAGTCACTGTTATTCAAAGTCAACTGATGGCAGATATGACGGAGCTTAGGCCTGCAAAGGCAAAGAACACCATTCCATTAGATTAGATATTTCAAATTGCCTACCACCAATAAGTAGGATGAGATCTGTTTTAAGAACGGGGGTGATGAAATAGGGGAGAGTGTCGATTTTTTTTCCTTCTGGTCCTCAATCTTAGGAGTTGCATAGTGGTCTCCCAGTCACAGAGTGTACAAGGTCTTTTGCCCCCCTTCATGAAAATTCAATAATTTTCGACTGTATTAGCTAGTAATGTCATAGCGTTTTTTAAATATTTATAGTAAGTATTCATATAATAAATATTTTTCATATGAAAGCGTTTATTTCATGGTACAGAATATAAAAATAATATAATTTGAAATATATAACAAAAAACAATATGGTCGTGAACAAAATAATCAGATTTGCACTTGAGGGAGATGAACGAGAACGCAAAATTAAAACTTGATATAAGGCAAAATACCCACCAAACAACTTTTAAACACAGAGAATGTAGGCTTTAAGTTTCCTAATTTTCATATTATGAGCAGTTTCCTGTCTTGTAAGGTAATGTTACCAGACATTTCATCTAAAACTGTGGCAGAAATTTTTAATAGCAATGTGGCAACAGAATAAGAATCAGTGCTTGTCTCGGTGACACAATAACAAGTTATTTGATAACATAATGTTTTGTCAAAGAGAGCAAAGTCCCTTCTAATTGGTTCTTCCCGCTTCGTTTTAATTGGTTTTCCTTTCCAGGCTTTGCACAGAGTGAAACTTTTGTTTTGATTACAATTATCGGTGATTCCATTAGCGTATTGCACAAAAGAACAACCTATTATACAAAATTATATCGAAAAACTATAGAAATACAGAAACATCCTATGAAATAAAAAATATGAATAAGGAAAGGGTTTCAATATGAGCAAGATAATCCATCATCTAATCGATATTTCACAAAAAACCTATTAATAATACAAAGGAACAATGCTTCAATGTTTGGGGAATGTATACACCAAGTATTGTTTATACATTGACATATTCTCAATTACAGTTATGTAATTATATGTATATGATGTGGTACGGTATTGAAAAAATTCATACAAAAATATTTGGCAATTCTTTATGAAAGTCAGTAGTTAAATAGGGTTTATGAGTTACCAGTCTCTGTTATATTTGTTGGTTAAATTATACTAAAAAAATTAGACACTCTTCAATGTATATTTCTCTAACAGTGAAAATTTTACTACTCATGACAATGTTTCTGCAAGAAGTTATAAATTCAAGTTTATCAATGGTTCTTACTGCTCTTTTCTGGCATATTCATTATTTCCAATGCACCAGTACTGCCATCTTCTTTAAAAATTTAAACTGTATCTGACAAAACAAAAGTAGGAAAAATAGCAGACCAAGTTTAATCACTCAGTTCTTCTTTGTGACTTTTCTATGATTAAACTACTGCCTGTTTCTTCTGAGTTGATAAACTAAAATTACATCACCTTTGATATGCCTGCCGTAGTTTAGAAGAAATGTTAGGATGTCAAAATTAAGATACTAAAAACTTAGAATTTCTAAATAGTTGATACAAGGTGTTCCACAATGAAGAAGAATCCAATGATAGAATCCTCACTCAATTTAAATGCTACATGTTACTATAAACATATTCTTCTAAGATAAGTATTAACTGACTTAGAGGGTGTTGAAAGTGGGGAAAAAACATATGATATCTAGAATAACTTCATAACCGCCCAATATAATTTGATATATCATTTGAGAGCATTCAGTCCAAAATTCCATAGCAAATAAAGTATTTGTAACTTTAAACATAAGCATACTGCAAATGGGTACCCCTAATCACCCCTCCCCAACTTTCACGCCACTGGATTAATATACAGAGTGACCCATTTGAAAGCGGGCCACCTCTCTAAAACTGTTATTTATTATCCTTTTCAGAAGTTTTTTTTTTATAGATAGAGCATTAATAGTTCTATTTGAGAGCCATAAATTCGAAATAAAAAAAAATGTAAGGCCTACTGCGAATTTTTTTCAATGTCAAAAATATAAAAATCATACTAGCGATTTTTTTAAATAGAATTTGACGACACGACTGGGTTCACGACATTTTCAAATGGTTTATGTGAAAATTACGTAGAAATGCGTCCATCAATAAAAAAGTTATATGGGATTCAAATTTGAAAATTATGTCAATAAATCAACCCAAAACTTCAATTTCAGAACTTTTATCGAAATTCTGACTGCACCACTAGATTCAGAATATTTCGATATATATTTTGCCAGAATTTCATCGAAAGCTATTCATAAATAAAAAAATTATAAAATAATAAAATTTGAAAAGAACGTTATTTAGTGGAATTTCAGAAAAATTTTATTTTACAATTTTTTAATTTGTTTATTTATGAATAGATTTCGATAAAATTCTGACAAAACATATTTCAGAATTTTCTGAATCCAGTGGTGTAGACAGAATTGTGATAAAAGTTCTGAAATTGAAGTGATGTATTGATTTATTGACACAATCTCCAAATTTTATTCCCATATAACTTTTTTATTGATGGGCGCATTTCTACGTAATTTTCACATACACTATTTGAAAATGTCGTGAATCCAGTGTCGTCGTCAAATTCTATTTAAAAAAATCGCTAGTATGTTTATTGATATTTTTGACCTTGAAAAAAACTAGAAGTAGGCCTTGAAATTTTGATTTTTATTTCTCGAATTTATGGCACTTAACTAGAACTTCTGTTACTCCATCTATTGAAAAAAAAAACTTCTGAATCGGATAATAAATAACAGTTTTAGATAGGTGGCCCACTTTCAAATGGGTCACTCTGTAGATTTTTTCTTCTTTTTCCAAATAACGAATATTTTTTGTACAAAACACAGGTTTCAATATTGAAAATGTCCTGTTGAATAAGTGCGTTGGTAAGTGATATCTAGACATATTGTTCATTATTTTGTTAGAAGCTGCTTCCGTTGTATTGAAATGAATTGTGTACACAGTTGTACTACTTGTTGGATTTCAGAAAAAAGTATTACTTAGGTATAGCAATTACCATCTAGTGTTTTTCTAAAACGCAATATCCATCGCATTATTGAAGTAGTTTTTATGCCAATTGAATTAAATCTGGGAATGAGGATTGCAATTTTTTGATATCTATAACTGAGCAAATGTTACAACTGATCCAAATACATTCCAAATGTATTTATAACAAAATAACCAACAAAGCGTATTCATTCCATACAAACTCAAAATAATCAAAAATGATTCTCCATACCACTTACAATAAATATACTTATATACATATAAAGAGGAAAGTATATACATATACTTATTCAACTTCAAATATCTTTAAAACTGTTAAAACTTTTGATAACGAAACCTATCCCTTTTTTATAGCAAATAATTAAGAAAAAGATGACAATATGAACTGAATACTATTAAATGATGTACCAAATTAAATAGAGAAAATTTGAGCCCTTAAATCAACTGGGGATTCTACCAATGGAGTTTGTCCTCTTTATTCTGGGATAATTATGAAAAGCATACAATTATTTTTCGAGAGGGTAGATAGGTAGGACAAAAAGTACAGTAGGGCTGATAAATAAAGAGGTGATCGGAAAATTTACAGGTTTTTAGCACATTTTGGACCCAAATGGAAAATCAATTTATTTCAGATTCTTGGGAAATCCATGCTTTCTACAACCCATACACTTATTGGCCTCTTAAGATATCTGGAGTGCAACAAAAATTCAGCTATCTTTTAGAGCTTGACACATTGATTCATTACCTAAATAAATGTTCTTGGTTACTTAGGAATATGTAATGCTGCAAACATAGTTCATTAATTGTTGAAAAATGTTTAGGTTGTGAATGGAGTAAAAACAAATATACAGAGTGGTCCAACGAAAAGTATGCACCTAGCTTTTCTCCTTTATTTGGAATTCATAGCAAATATACTCGGACACGTAAAGTGTGCCTTTGAGGGGGACACATTTTAGATATATTTTGCAACTTGTGTCTTCAACCCCCTAGCGAAGGGGTGTTACAACCCTAAAATTTTAAATGGAACGTGGGGTCGAGTGATATATCATTTGAACGGGCATAAAATTATCTTTCCAATGATACCCTATTTGTTGAAATTTACTGAAACAGTTAATGCGAAAACGGCTTTAAGAACATTAACCCGATAATGTTGGTATTAATGAAAAATACAAATCAGTTTTGGTTACTAGGAATCAGGATAACGACAATCATTTCTAAATTACTTTATTTTGCCGAAAGCAACATTTCAGTGATAATTTTTTGTTATCACAACTAAATTCCCCATTTATCGTTTGCGTGATTTTGTCGAAAACGACTGCAGATAAGTGTAAGAAAAAAACTGCAGATATGTGTAACATTTGTTTTACAGATGAGTGTACATTTTATTTGAATGGAGCTTTGAATAGGCATAATTGCCGTTACTGGGATGACAGTAACCCATATTTATTCCGTGAGGTTCATTCCCAGGCCCCTCAAAAAATAAACGTCTGGTGTGGCATATTAGGAAGTCATATCATAGGACCACTTTTCATTTCTGGAAATTTAAATGGTGAAATCTATCCAAACATGCTTAAAGACGCAATTGATCCTTTCATCACACAAATAATAGAAGATGACCAAAATCATAATGCTGATCGGCTTCATTTCCAGCAAGATGGAGGACCTCCGCACTATTTTGTTCCTGTACGAGAATTTTTAGATAACCGGTTCCCCAGACAGTGGATTGGCAGGAGAGTCCCAATGGAATGGCCTGCCAGGTCACCTGATTTATCGCCTTTGGACTTTTTTCTATGGGGACACTTGAAAAATAAATGTTTTGCTACGAAGCACGAGTCCATAGAAGATATTCGCCAACGCATTATAGCAGAGTGTCGAAGCATAACACCTGATATGCTACAAAATGTTAGACATAGATTTGAACAAAGTCTGTATTATTGTATGGAAGCAAATGGGTCACAATTTGAACACTTGTTGAAGTAAAATTTCAATAAATCAATTTAACAGCTTGTTTTTTTTTTACAAAGCACTATTACAAGTAACAAATATTAAAACGTACTAAGTACTACTTGTACATGTTTTAATTCCTAGTAACCAAAACTTATTTGTATTTTTCATTAATACCAACATTATCGGGTTCATGTTCTTAAAGCCGTTTTCGCATTAACTGCTTCAGTAAATTTCAACAAATAGGGTATCATTGGGAAGATAATTTTGTGCCCGTTCAAATGATATATCAGTCGACCCCACGTTCCATGTAAAATTTTAGGGTTGTGACTCCCCGTCGCTGAGGGGTTGAAGGCACAAGTTGCAAAATATATCTGAAATGTGTCCCCCTCAAAAACAAACTCCACGTGCCCGAGCATTTTTGCTTGCAATTCCACAAAAAGGATAAAAGCTAGGTGCATACTTTTCGTTGGACCACTCTGTATGATTAGTGGCTGACTTGACACAAGCTAACTAGTAACTGCTTACTCGGCACATGGTACATTAATACCTGATACGGCTGATAATGAACTACATTTATGACTGGTATTTCTTAAATCAATAGTATATTCTTTGATAGTCTATTTCAAATATGACATAACTTGTGGTGGATTTATGGTGAGTCAGTAATAAGTCAGAAGTTTTATGTAATAATTGGAGGTCATAAGGAAAAAATATTATCATTCATGAACAAATCTACCAGCATATCACAAGGAAATGATTATATTTTCAATCACTTTCTCACAGTAGGAAAACTTTATAATGAATGTTACAACAAAAATAGGTAACAATAATTCAACAAATAGTAACAAAACACAGAATATTGACAGCAATTAAATAATGTTATTCCCCTCAACCCATGCTTATTAAAAATTAATTGTAAGTTTTAATGATGAAAGATGAATGTTGGCCAACTTTCCTGAAGAATTAAAACTTATGACTCATGTATGATTGCTCTAATATGCCTAAAAACCCTGGTGTGCCGACTTATACCTTCAAATCTGTGGGATAAAACGAGAGACATTCGCCAACTTGATTACAAGAAAGCAAATGAATCCCTGGGCTGTTTTTCGAATATCCCGCGACACTTGAGTGCACCGCCACCGTCGGTTTTCTTATTCTTGTTAGGGTTGATTTTCATGAACAGAAGTTTGAAGTTTTGCCCCCGATTCACGAACATGAAATTAGTAAAACAATATAATTATTGGAATATAGGGAATCACTGTCCGCAATCAGTTCTATTTGTTACATTTTCAACATAATTTATTAATTTTTTTGCTGAAATATAATTAACTCACATTTCACATAGAAGTATTGCAGTTCAGCTGCATCGCATGGAAATTCACCATTAGCACCTGTCAATCTTATGCGCAGTGCATGCTCTCGCGCTGATATCTATGCATTTGTGCCTGAGTTTTAAAACTTTTTTAAAGAAATAAAGAATAATTTTGTGGCTTAGAGTTTAATCGCATTTGGGATTTGATATTTGTGATGAGTTAATGTGTTATATTGTTCTTCCACTTTTAAAAAACCGTTCAATATGACATGTAATAGTGAAAATATTTCTAATGTGCATTTTTTTTTTGATCAACTACACTAAAAAAATTTCACCATTTCAAAATAAAAGGAATGCATGGAAAATAACCAAAACCTTAACAAGCTTACTGAAGACATTGATAGATTTCAGTGGGAATGGAGAAAAATTTATATTTTTTACTTTATCACGGACTATCCCTACTTATGGAAGATTTCAAGAAACGGTAAGATATAAAAACGTATCCAGAGTTGATTGAATTGATTAGAAAACATTTTTGCTATAAAATATTGTCAACATGCATGGCATTTTGAAATAAAATGTCTGTTTCAAAGTTCAGATTCCAAGTGGTGAGTACTCAATTTCTGTACTGAATATAAATTAGTTTACCTACTTTGTTCATCTTTCTGGATTGTTGGCACAAAAACAGAACATGATCAAATTATTAAAATATAAGGAAAATGAAGAAACACATCAATAATATAAGAAAATTGCACAATTTTTTTTTTTTACATTACAACTATTGACTCAAATGGTTTTTAGATTTTTTTTTTTAGATAAAATTACACAATTTTAGTAGTGTTATTTTTTCAATAAAACTTGATATTCCACTTCGAGTATGGACTATTACTTTCGTATGGCATACAAAAGTTTAATGAAATTTCTTAAAATTCAATTAGCAATCACAATGGCCTTGAAATGTTGACACGAGAAATAGGACGCCATCTCTGGAGTCAATTACAAAAGTAGACCACTAATTCATTTGTTTTGTCTTCAAAAAATTCTAAACAAAATCTAATCAGTCGGTACACAGGGTTTTTAGACATTTTAGATTGCTCCAATTGAAGGCCAATGATAGGACTTTTTATGACTTAAAACTTAGGCCGTGGTTAAACTTTTTCACACCTGCGGAACTTTATCATAATTTGCTAAAGGTCCGCACCTGATGGAAAATTCCGAATATAATATGAAGAATTGAATCTGATATGTCTGAGTCACAGGAAACCTCAGAAAATTTAATGTGTGAATTATTTGAAACAGAAGAAGGAAAAGAAATTGATAGTTTCAAACATAAAAGGTTTTATAAAAAAACTGATGAGGAAGGGAAATTATGAAATAACAAACCTACCGTGGAGTTTAGGAAACAGGAAGCAATTTCCCCCTTCCTCATCAGTTTTTTCATAAAACCTTCTATGTTGGAAACTATCAATTTCTTTTCCTTCTTCTGTTTCAAATAATTCACACATTAAATTTTCTGAGGTTTCCTGTTCCTCAGATATATCAGATTCTAAATTGGTATTTTCAAAGTTCTTTATATTATATTCGGAATTTTCCAGGTGTGGACCTTTAGCAAATTATGATAAAGTTCCGCAGGTGTGGACCTTTATCCACGGCCTGAAACTTATGACTCATGATGGCTCCCATTGAAGTTCACTGATAGAACTTTTCATAACTTAATCCGTAAAACTCTTGACTTATTACTCAATACTTAAAAACTTCATCATACATCCACCAATAGTTTATATATCTTTTAACACCACCTGAGCTTTATAAATTCAGACCTTCAAGCTGAACACCATGCTAAGGAATTCTTCATAGTGGATTTTGATGTAGCCATCTTGATCAGTGTCATGCTGCCTGAATGAAGACGTTAGGGTCTGAAATAAAAAAAAAATGTGTGAAATTTCTAGTCAGAATATTGTGGATGACTTAAGGTGGATTTAGCAGATTCATAATGCACAATTTAGTGCGTATGCATTATTTTATTTCACTGTGGTTGAAAGAAGAGAAAAAATGAGTAATTCTGAGTGAAATCATAGTCAATAATAAAGCTATAGATATCTTTAAAAATTTAATTTTTTTCTTCCTTTCCAATACACAGCAGGATAAAGTTATGCTTATGCACTAAATGATACATTATGAATCCGCTAAATCTGCCTTAAAACTGTTTACGGTTTCATTCTGTTAATACTCACATATAAAATAATACAGCACTGGATGAAATCATCAAATAGAATGGTTCCATTTCCATGCCTATCAAATTTCCTTATCAATGTTTCAATCAAACTATCAGACAGTCTGTATCCAAATGATATCAGTGCAGTTTTCAATTCGTTTTTATCAATGTTTCCAGAGTTGTCTCTATCAAATGATTTGAAGCAGTTTTGCCAGTCAGTGACATATTTCCATAGAGCTGAAAAATCCTCAAAACTGACCTGGCCCCTGTTGTGACGGTCGAACATACCTTTTCAAGAAAACATAGCATGTAATTGAAATATCTGAATAAAAATATCTAACTTTACCTATCATCAGTCGAACTGTTTCAGGATTGAAGGGGCTCCATGTACCATTAGAAAGTGCTGAGCCTAGCTCCTCTCCGTTGATGAACCCACTTCTATCTTTATCAACTCTGGAAGAAACAAATTATTGAAACAGTTATCACGCCCAATTTAAAAAATTTACCTTTGGAAAACATCCCAAAGAAATTCCCTACCCGGCACTGGAGAGGAAAAGTGGCTCATTTTTTCGTTATATTTTTTTTAATATACGGACTCAACACAGATATTCTTCGAAAACTGTTTCTTTAAAATTACGATGTTGATTGCTGATAATATAATAGTGATAATAGCCGTTTTCGATTGGCGTTTCGTCAAAGAGTAGAGTAACAATAATAAAGAGAAAACACTTGGCCTAGGCATGAACGTAAACGTAATGAATGGTTTGGTTCTGGTAGCGGTTGACATAAAAATGACAGTGGTTTACTTTCTGGTACTGTTAATGACGTCATAGTCGTAGTCATTGGTTAGTGGTTGCGGTAATCAATCAACGCATTCGTTTCATTATTCACTATGACGTCATTAATAGTACCAGAAAGTAAACCGCTGTCATTTTTATGTCAACCGCTACTCTAACCAAACGCCAATCGAAAACGGCTAACGGCTAATGTAATGTTGTTGTTAGAAGACATGAAAGATGCAATTTTTTGTTATGAAAATTAATCTCTTTATCATAAATTAAACACAAGATTAAACAGGTAATTTTTTCTCTATTGGTTGTAAAATAGGAATTGAATGCCAATCGTAAAAATTTTATTCAACTGTTTTAATTATAATTAAACTCTTTCAGTAGAAAACAGGCAACTGGATAAACTGGAATTAAACGAACAAAAGATAAAAGACAAATTATGGGCCGAAAAGTGACAATTGCAGCCTCAACTTTGAACCAATGGGCTCTAGATTTCGAAGGCAACCTCGACAGAATTCTGCAATCAATTTTAGAAGCAAAAGAACTTGGTGCAACTTTCAGAACAGGGCCTGAACTAGAAATATGGTACAGTATTCTGCAAAATCACTTTTATATGCGAACCAACTCACATTTTCTATAGCGGATACAGTTGTGAAGACCACTTTTATGAAAGCGATACTTTCCTACACTCCTGGGAAGTTCTAGCTGAACTGTTGACAGCCCCACTGTGCAAGGATATCTTGGTAGATGTGGGAATGCCTGTAATGCATAAAAATGTTGCCTACAACTGCCGTGTTATATTTTTGAACAAAAAGATTCTTCTCCTAAGACCCAAAATGGTGCTATGTGATAGTGGAAATTACAGGGAAAGCAGATGGTTTACTAGCTGGAAAAAGGTGATTAAAACAAGTTTTTTCTAAAGAATAAATTCAAGTGTTTTTCTACTTATATGCAGGAAAGACAGGTTGAGGATTTTCATTTGCCCAGAATGATTTCAAGTATAACTGGTCAAAAGTTGGTACCCATTGGAGATGGGGTTATTTCTACTTTAGACACTTGTATAGGTGAGTAATAATCAGTTTCAGCCAAGTAAATAATTCCCATTCTATAAAAACTCGTTTTGAAGGATTTGAAATTTGTGAAGAACTGTGGTGTTCAAGCAGCTCTCACATTCCTCTGTCACTTGACGGTGTTGAAATTATTTGCAATGGCTCTGGAAGTCACAGTGAATTACGCAAAGGTTACGTCATGGTGGATTTGGTAAAAAATGCCACAATGAAGTGTGGGGGATGCTATATTTACAGCAATCTCAGAGGATGTGATGGACAGAGAGTCTATTTTGATGGGGTTTCCTGCATTGCATTGAATGGACAGATGCTGACTAGGGCAAAGCAGTTTGCCTTGGCAGAAGTGGTAGGTCAAATGAAAATACAGGCTTTGAATCACAGCTAAGACTAGCGGATAATATTGTTTGTGGTTTGATTAGTTCGCTGTAATTTTTTTAGGAAGTTGTGGCAGCAACAATCGACTTGGAAGATATTCGCTCATACAGAAATATGAGAAGATCAAATGCCCTTCTAGCATCTTCAAGTAAGAGTTATCCGAGAATTCTAGTTGATTTTTCTCTTTCTCCAGAACACGACACAACTCTGCCCTCTGCACTACCTATTGATTGGATTTTCTTGACTCCCGAAGAAGAAATAGCACAGGTCAGTTTGAACAAGATACATCAAAACCTAGACAAGTACGTGCAATTACTCAAAAATTAAGAACTGTGTTTCAGGGACCTGCATGTTGGTTATGGGATTATCTCAGACGATCTGGACAAGGGGGATTCTTCTTGCCTCTGAGCGGAGGGGTAGACTCTTCTAGTACTGCTATGATAGTTTATTCCATGTGCAATCTCATCATGGATGCTGTGCATCAAGGAGGAGGTAAGGTATATGGAATCAGTTGCAGATATACAGATAGTCTTGATCAATTGGAATTTCCTAAAACTAATAAAAGTTTTTCAAGAACTTTTGCTGGAGAGTATCAAATAAATGAAACAGTAAAATCGACAATGTCGAATTACCCTTCTCTCCAAATATTTCCACCATGTGGAAAATATTAAGCAAACATCTGACAGAAAACAACAGGCTAATACCACGACGGACATTGAAATACATCTGACAGATATTTGTGCAATATTCTTCCAAGAAGACCCAGTTGCAATTGCTTATTGTAATTATACAGCAGGGTCTATTCTTGGACCTTTGCTCTTCTTTATTTTTACTAGTGATATAGTGCTCACTTGTGCATCATGTATAAATCTTAATTCTAAATGACTAGCTTATGCTACATACTTGATGTAAGACTGACGTGTATATCCATCTAAGGATGGCTGCTGTATGCTAATACGAATAAATATTATTATTATTATTATTATTATCCCAAAACAAAATGATCATATATGCAGACGACACAAATCAGCTCATAGCTAAAAATAAATTGGTAGAATCAGTGGCAATGTCAAATATTTTTGTGAATCAATTTTATGATTGGTGTATCAATAATGGATTGTCAGTTAATATCAGTAAAACATATTCCATGTTATTTCAACAAAAAAATATGAGCTGCGACTACAGTGCCTTAATTAGGATGAATCACAAGTCTATAGAGCAAGTTGATCATATCAAATTTTTAGGAGTGTATGCAGACTATAAACTAGCATAGGAGATTCCGAGGGAGATTCATATAGATAATCTTGTTTCTAGATTGAGTAGCACATGTTTTGTTATTAGGCAATTGAGGGGCACTGTATCTCCAGAAATTCTCAAACTCTCTTACTATGGACTTGTTGAGTCAGCACTCAGGTATGGTCTGATATTTTGGGGAGGATCTGCTCATACTCATAAAGTATTCATAATGCAGAAAAAAATAATAGATGTCTCGTAGGTGTAAATCCACGTGAGAGTTGCAAACAAATATTCATTAAACTTTCAGTTCTGACACTACCATGTTTATATATATTTCTAATTATCCTTAATACAAAAAAAGAGAATCATAAACATATGAAGGGAAGTATGATACACGAGTATACCACTCGAAATGCTAATCATCTTCGTTTACCATTTTTCCATTTATGTCTTGTTCAGAGTTCCTATACTTACCAGGGCATTATATGTTACAACCATACTTTGAAATGTTTGGTGAAATCCAAAGTTTTCATATATTTAAAACAAAATGGTTTGATTTCTAAGTAATAATGCATTTTATTCATTAGAAGAGTTTTTGAAATTCCAGTACTGATTTTTTTAACTTGTATTTTATATACCTATATATTTTTAGGACTGAACAACATTGATCTATGTTTTTACTGTTCTTTGTCTCATATATATGTTTTTTATGTTTTTTTTTATTATGGGACTAATGCACTGTAATTATTTATTTAGCATTTCTACCTGACTAGTTCGATAAGTTTTTATACTGTATTGTGTAAAACTTTATAGATGAATAAATATATCTGTATCTGTATGTAGACACTCCAAACTCAAAAGTTCACGGCCTCCCTGTTGTCTAGGAAAGTACAATGGTGAAACGGACGATTTAGGATGCAAGCTCCTATGGCGATGCATCATATTGGAGATGCATCATCAGAGTAGTAATATGCAAGCATATTAGTTGCAGCAATTATGTTGTTCTGGGGGGTCTGGATTGTTCTGGTTGCGACCTATTCATCCAGAACAATCCAGACCCCCCAGAACAACTCACTTCAACCTATGGAATGCAATTTGCTGACGATACTGCCATA
The DNA here is from genome assembly GCA_958298965.1 of Chrysolina haemoptera. NCBI lineage: Eukaryota > Metazoa > Arthropoda > Insecta > Coleoptera > Chrysomelidae > Chrysolina > Chrysolina haemoptera. Next base: position 24,963,733 of record OY282597.1, on the reverse strand, counting down.
ATTAGCCATAAAAAAACGCTGGAGAAAGCATTAAGTAAGCTACAAGACTCAATTGAAGACACTATGACATGGTGTCACGAATGGAGGCTGAAGCCAAACCCCGAAAAATCTCAACTGATAATCTTCAACCATAAAATATCAGATGATTCGCCTACGGTAACTGTAAACAACAACACATTAAGAAGTAGCACTGTAGTTGAATACTTAGGAGTTCACATAGACCAAAAATTGAACTTTAATCATCATACTGATGAAAAAAAAGTGCATTACAAGAGCTAAACATTTCCGGAACCTTACCTATAAGAACAGAGGAATCAGCAGTAAAACAGCTGCACACATTTATAAAACCATATGCCGCCCAATCCTTGAATATGCTCACCCAATCTACCTCAACGTCAGAAATCCACCTTTGAAGAACTTGAACGTAGCGGAAAGATCTAGCCTGCGAACAATCACCAAAATGCGACACCCGCAAAACCCCCTTCATTATCCTCCAAACCATCTCCTTTATCAACACACTAATGTACAACCAATCGTCGAGAGACTGAAAAAATTATCCCAGAAGTTTGCCAACAATCAAAACAATATTCAAATTATCCAAACCCAATCCATTCGAAGAGCCCCTACAGTGAACCCAAGATTCAAGTTTCCAACAAACACCCTGATGGAATGCCTCACCACTTTAGCAGAAAGGCCAGGAAATTAACAAAATCCCATTTTTTTTTTTTTTTCAAACCTGCAAATTAATATTTATATATATATATATATATATATATAAGGACCCCGGTCGGTAGCCTATTGGGTAACCAATAAAGTACTTTTATTATTATTATTATTATTATTATTATATGCATTATATTTGAAGAGCATTGCAAAGGAGTTTTTGTAGAATACTTTGTCAAATATCAAACAGATATAATTCAACGTTCATATCAGAATCAGTTTATTCGTCACAAAAGAATACATATATATTCAATACAAAAAAATATCAAACACAGATGTATTTTTATCTGACTAGTCAAAAAATGGGATATAAGTATACAATTATAATAATTAATATACAGTTGAAACATAATTAAAGTACATTTAAAATACATTTTAAAAGTTGAGAAAATCTTCTATACTAAAAAATATTGGTTCTGTCAAAAAAAGTTTGGCTCTAAAAGACATATTAGACATATTACAGGTATATTGTTTATCACAGATACATTAGAATTTATTATATAATTTAACTCCTATGTAGTTAGGCGATTTTCTGTGCTCTGAAGGCATTTTCAGCATGTGAAGAGGAGTCCCAGAATACTAATCCATACTGTAAAATTGACTGAACAAGTCCAAAATATAGTATTCTCAGTACATCGAAGGAAACAGAGTCTCTGAGATGCCTTATCATATAACAACATGTGCTTAATCTGGAGCATACAGTTTGTATATAGACCTCCCATGTTAATTTTTGGTCAAGAGTAACACCTAGAAATTTAATTGTTTCTGTAGCTCGAATTGATTTGTTGTTGATATGTAGATATAGATTATGGTCAGACGTAACATTCCTTGGTAAAAACCGCATAAAATATGTTTTGGTAGCATTCAATTGAAGACCATTCTGAGTACAGTATTCATGAAACTTACTAGAAGCTCCATTACTATTCGTAATTAATTGTTCAATGTCACTGTTTGACATCAGAATATTAGTATCATCAGCATATAAGATGATTTGATCAGGATAGTTGCAGATTTTTTTTAATATCAGATGTGAATATTATGAAGAATAGGGGTCCCAATATTGATCCTTGAGGAACTCCTAAATTAGATTCTCTTATCGTGATTTTGTGTTATCATACATTGTTATTTGTGTACGCTCAGATAGGTAGGACTTCGCCCAGTCAAGAGGTACCCTACGAAGACCAATAGCTTCTAACTTAAGCAGCAATAAATCCCGGTCGATCGTATCAAACACTCGGCTCAGATATTAAAAAATACCACCTAATGTATAAGGAAGCAGTAGTTACTTTCCGTTGGATACTTGCCATGAATTAGCTATTGTATAGGGCTTTTGCAGAATATTAGATTATATAATCAATTTTTCATTATTAGATACGATAAATCAGAAATCGTCTAATGGATTATAGTGTGTTGTGGTACAGCCACGGTCATGGTTTTCATTATTTGTAGATCAAAAATTATTGTCTGACCTGAGAAGAATTGTAGGAGATCCAGAATATATTCCAAAGAGTCCTCAAGAGCTTTGCAACCGATTCCTGGTTACTTGTTACATGGCCTCTGAAAATTCTTCCAAAGAAACCAGAATAAGAGCTGATCTTTTGGCAAGTTCAATAGGATGGTAAGTTTTTCTTCTATCTGGTTCAAATGTATGTTTCTTTCTCAAATTTTCAAATGTATGTTTCTTTCTCAAAGGAGTGTATGCGTTTGATATTCATTAAAAAACTCATCAGAAAGCCCAAGCAGATTAGGAAATATCTTACCCCATCAACTAAATACAATAGTTTCATTTAAAACTAGTCACAGACAGCAATTCAAAATTCAGTACCAAAATATCAGAGTACGATGCCAGTCCTTGCAGTGTACAAACCACTTCCAAGAATATCAATATTTCTTGAAAGGAATTGTGTGTTGCTAATAAAACACATAAGCGAAGTTATTAGCAAGCAAAAACAAGTCCAAAAGGACAGAAAAAAGTAAAGAAAAGTAAAACTTTAATAAAATTATGAATCAGAAATAAAGTAAAATAAAAACACTATATATTTCAAACTTGGTAGACGGTCAGTCACACGTAGATTTCTGTGATAGGAAAAACGAGGAAGTTAAATGTCGAAATTGAAGTCATAAGAGCAACTAAATGAATGAAAATGAAACAAAAAAAAAAGTGGAAACTGCATTATAAAAAAATATGAAAAATTTTAGTAAAAATTATAAAAGGAACAATTGTAAATAGTTTAGGTAGTTATGAGAAAATAATAATCATAGTGACGGAAAATGTGAAGGTGGTCAAAAGTGTGGGTTAAAACTTAGAAGAAATTCACTTGGAAACAGAAACAAAGGAGAGATAAACAAGATTGGGGAGGAAGCAGTTTTTGGGAGAAGCAGTTTGGAATTTTTTTATGAAAATTACAAAGAAAAGGCATACATGAACAAACCTTTCAACAAAGACGAGAATAAGACCCTGAGACTACAGTAAAGTAAAGGATACTCACCAGAAATACATAAACTCCAGAAACTCCAAAAACAACAGCCGAGGATTTCTTCAGTCTCCCACAAAGAATAAGGTATTTTATTCCGTCACAATACAAGCTGAACGTTATTGACATTGAACACAGCGAAAAACGTTATATTTCTCCAATTTCCGAATTTTTTAAACCCACTATAATTAGTATACAGTGCCCGTCTAAAGTCCGTTCCCCCCTACTAATTTTTAAACCACCTGGTATATTGCAACGAAATTTGGAAGTCTTAAGTAGGAGATGAAAACGTACATTTTCATGGAAAAGTCACAGCTAAAAGTTTCGAATTGGCAGCTCCATCTTTAATAATTTTTTTAAATAGAACACCCGGTATATCACTGCATGATCGGTTAGGGACGATCATAAGGAATCCAACAACACCAAGTTTGATGCTATTATCTTCAAAGACTATGGAGATATCACCTATTATTTTCTCCATAAGCCAATGAGTGTGACAGAATTTATTGACCCGCCAGAAAAAGTTTCTCTCCACAAAACTGAAACAAATACTTTTTTTTTTCAAAAAAAAAAACAACTCACCATACAACAGCTGTCGCCACAACGTAGGGGGAAATATTTTTTTATACAGCCAAAAATCACTACTGCAACACAATCAATATATAACAATATATTGTCTGTATGTGTGTAAATATGTCTATACCTATAATTTTGTAATTCAACTATATTGTATGTTTATATATTTCATGTTTATATGCGCTCATTTAAATTATTATTATTATTTATTGCTTTGTCTATGAGATTTTTTGTATCTTCTGACAATGAAGTACTTTGATTAATTGATTGATTACTAAGTATGTTCTTATCAATTATTATTATTAAAATACAAAGTGGCAACATTGCTCTTGAATTAATTCATTTACTTATTGTCAGAACTGACATTTTCTATTTATGGTACATTGAAACTAAGGATAAACACATACGCTTTGTCTTATTTTGCCTTCACAAACTCTGCTCTAACAGAAATTTTGAAGGTGTTCCGGAATGGTTTGGAAGTTGAAATTTTGGAGTTTTTTTTTTATAGACCTAAAAGGATGGAAAACCTTATGACCGGGAGGCATATAAGCAGAACATACCACCATTGTTTAAATAAGGGGGATAGTTAGTCAATGCCTGTGGAATTGGTATTGGAGCCAAACGCGAGTGCCATCTAGCATAATTATTTGCTAACATGAATATGTGACGTCATTTTAGTGCTGTACTGATGCGCCCACTATAAGAAATGTGGACATTGAGAGGAACTACAAAAATATTGTAGAAGGTTTCTACACGTAAACAAAACACTTCCTAAAGTTTCCTTCTTTGCAATTTCAACACATCTTAATACATGTTTATACCATTTATTTTAAAGCAGTGGAAGCAGAGTTGGACTTGCCTAATGATCATGAAGAAGTTTTGAGACCTATTTTGTTTGAACTTTTTATTGGATATTTTTCAGTCGAGCAAATTGGCTCTGTTAATTATTGAAAATACACTATATTTCAGGATTGAGTGACTATTTTTGTACTTACACAGTTCTTTTTGCAAAAGAACATTAACACGGATAAGTTACACACAAACCTAACCTGAGCAAGCTAACCTGGTCATCAAATATCGCTAGCTTCTTCAGTGGGTTCAGCTGTAAAACACTTTTTCTTCGATTTGTTAGGTTTACACAATTGCTTTCCTTGAGCCGGTAACTTGGCTATTCAAGGTTTGCACTAGAAAATAACTTGAGGTGGACTGTAAGTAATACACCCGATAACTTCAAACGTATTTAATGCCTAACCATAAACCACTAGAACCGGCCGGGAGCATTAAACGTGTTATACAGGTGAACAAGTGTGGGCGAATGTGTTTCAATTATTGTTCTCGATATTGACTACACAATAGCTGAATCAACACTGGCCTGGTGGCGCGCTATTCTCATTGTTTTCGCCGGGTTCACTTTTTCTGTCCAGAAAACGCAACGGAAGAGGGTTGGCACTATTTACACCCGAAGGAACAGATTGCCTGCGGCGACCCGTTTTACACAGCATCATATTTAAGTCGCGCAGAGATTTATATTTCTATATGAATTTCGAGTGCTTAACATACTCCCGGCCCAAAAAGATGAAAAAAAATACAGGGTACAGAATACTTAGCCTAAATACATGGGCACAAGGCCTCTGGGTTACACCGAGTCTTAACCTAGTACCTAATTGTCTTTCTCCGCGGATATCGGTAACGGGCATACCTTTACAACCGAGCGCTTGATAACGCCACTCGAAGTTTTGATGGACACCACCCGCACTACACCATCTGAGCCTGGGTGAACCGACACTACACGACCCAGTCGCCAACTATAAGGTGGCGCATTTTCATCGACGACCAGCACCATAGTCCCAATCGTAAGAACCCCCTGGCTCGTCTTCCACTTCGTCCTTTCTTGCAGCTGGGCAATGTACTCCTTAGACCATCGGGACCAAAACCTTTGTTTCATAGCCTCCAATTGTTCGTAATGAGACAGTCTATTTGTTGCAACCCCTTGGAGATCTGAATAGGGAAGGGAACTTAAGGAACGACCAATTAAGAAATGGGCAGGAGTCAATGCGTGTAAATCATTGGGGTCAACGGAAAGCGGGGTCAAAGGTCTAGAATTTAGGATTCCCTCTATGTGAACAACAATCGTGTACAAACTTTCAAAGGTTAGCAATGAGTTTTTCACAATCCTTTTTAAGTGGTGTTTAGAGGATTTCACTCCAGCTTCCCAAATCCCACCTTGATGAGGGGAATAAGCTGGTATAAAAGACCATTTAACGTCAAAATCATTTGTTAACTCATCCTGAATGGTATTGTTATTTTCCTTTAAAAATTGTCCAAATTCCTTTAACTGATTATTTGCTCCTACGAAGTTGCTGCCGTTATCGGAATATACGTGAAATGGTTTTCCGCGACGAGCAATAAAGCGCTGAAATGTTTCTAAAAATGATAAAGTACTTAGTTCTGAAACAAGTTCTAAGTGAACTGCCTTTGTGGTCAAACAGATAAATAAAGCGAGGTAACATTTGCTGACCTTGCAACCTCGACCCTTGCGATCCTTAACCGAAAATGGACCAGCATAGTCCACACCTGTATCAGAAAATGGCAACCTTGGAGAAATGCGTGCTTCAGGCAAATTTCCCATTAATGGTATTTGAATTTTAGGTTTGAATCGGAAGCATACCACACATTCTCGAATTATACGCTTGGCAAGATTCTTGCCTGAAATAGGCCAGTAGGTTTCCCGAATCGATGCCAGTAGCATTTGAGGCCCACAATGTAAGAGCTTGAAATGTTCTGCTCGGCAAATTAGATAAGTCAATGGATGCTTTGATGACAAAACAATGGGGTGTTTTTTATCAAAACAATATGAAGAGTTTTTTAATCTTCCTCCTACACGAATGACACCATCTCGCATAAATGGAGTGAGACTCAGAATTTTGCTTTTCATACCAACTTCTTGATGGTGATTTAGGTCAAACATTTCTTGACCGAATGTTTCACGTTGAGAAATTTGACAAAGCAAATGCATAGCACATCTGAGTTCGTCAACACTGAGGGAACCAGACAATTTCTCATTTTTCTTTTTGCAGTTGTTTATAAATCTTAAACAAAAGGCAAAAACACGTTTGAGTCGACATAAAGAGGAAAATCGATTAAAGGGAAATAGTTCGAGGTTGGTTTGAACAAATGTTTTTGTCTGTTTTCTGACTTCAGGTAATTCATTTACTGGAATCGATATGGAAATATCTTCAGGCCAAGTTTCCTCTGAATGTTTTAACCATGAGGGACCGTGAAACCATTTGGTCGAACTAATTAAATTTCTTGGCGACATCCCTCTTGACAAGATGTCGGCAGGATTCGAATTGGTAGGCACATATCGCCAATTCGAAATTTCAGACAACCGTTGTATGTCTGCCACGCGATTTCCAACGAAAGGTTGTAAAATCTTAGGGGGAGAACGAATCCAAGCTAATGCTACTGTGGAATCGGACCACAAATATTTACCATCATACCTGAGAGTTAATGAATTGGTGGTTTTCTCCAATAACTGTGTCAACAATAAGGCGGCACACAGTTCTAGTCTAGGGATACTTAATGGTTGGAGAGGCGCTACCCTGGTTTTTGAAGTGATCAAATTCACAAAAACTTTATTTTCTTGGGTTTCTATACGAAGATATAAGGCGGCACCATACGCTTTTTGGGAACTATCCGAGAATCCGTGAATTTGAATAGATATTGGATCTAAACAAGAAATATGTCTTGGAATTTTCAGATCATTGAGTTCCAAAATATTTTTTTTGAACTCCTTCCATTGATCTGATATATCTTTAGGGACTTCTTGGTCCCATGAAAGCTTAAGTGACCACAATGATTGCATCATTATTTTGGCACAAATGGTTATTGGACTGATGAGTCCAAGAGGATCAAATATACTTGCTGTTTCGGATAAAATGGTTCTTTTCGTGACTCTCTTTTTTTGGGTAAGAGGCCTAAGTTGAAAGGAAAAGGTATCTTCCACACAAGACCAACACATTCCTAGAGTTTTGCTTGTATCAGAGGGTGCAAAGAAAAAGGAATCAGTAGAAGAACTTACTGGCTTGAGACCTTCAAGTACCATAGGATTGTTACTCTTCCATTTTCTTAGTTCAAAACAGCCTGATTGAAGAATAGATGAAACTTGTTGGGCCAAAGAAATAATATCTTCCTTGGAATCGGCACCAGATAGGAGATCATCTACATAGATGTCTCGTTTGATAGCTTGAGCTGCTTGAGGGTGAGAATTTTCGTGTTCAATCGCTAATTGAAGGAGACAACGAGTTGCCAAGAACGGTGCACTAGTTGTACCATAAGTAGGAGATTTGAGCCGGTTCTGGGCCTCCCCCCACCACTATGACGTCATCAGTGACCTTGACCTATGACCTCGACCTATGACCTTGACCCATGACCTTGACCTATGACCTTGACCTATGACCTCGACCTATGACCTCGACCTAGGACTTGACCTAGGACTTGGGCTTGCCCTTAGCCTTGACCATGATGTATATTGTTGGGAGGTGTTCAGGGTTTGTGTTTGACATTGAGATTATAATGACTTGGATTTTTTTTTCATACACGGACAAGTACTTTTTCCAAGTACTTAATTTATTTTTCTTACCTCAATGTCTTCCATGTCCTTCATGTATACTTACTCTGCCATTGTGTATGACCCTTATGTGTGGAGTACACATACAAATCTATACCGAAGTATAGAGAGGGTACAACACGTCTGCACACCACGGAGATCCAGTCAGATATGTGAACTCTGATTACTCTCCAGTGATGTATACCTTGCGATGGTGGTGGGAGGAGGGGTCGCGTGACGCTATGCGCATCCACCCTCGCTCTCGATAGGGTGGGTTGGATCCGCGCTGACGTCACACACCCATACGCTGCGGTGACTCATCGACTACTATTTACTCTCCGCCCTCTATCGATGCGATGCAAACTCGCGCATGGTGGGGGCTTTGTATCATACATGTTTCATAAGTCTGTGGTGGGGGGTGGTTCACTATCTATTATAAAAGAAGTTGGTATGGTGATATGAAATCAGAAGTTGTATACCTAGCAGTCGAGCAGTCAGCAAGAGTAGTGAAGTTATTCAGTGCCTACACAGTGAGAGAGATCAGTGAGTGTGTTTTTCTATTGAAAATTATTTATATTTTCCATATATATTATCATCATGTCAGTTCCAAAAGTAGATTTACAAAAAATCAATTCTATAATTAAACAAGAGATGGAAGTGTTAGAGCAAAAAGTAATATCATCTTTGCCACTGAATGAAGCTTACCCAATTAAGACGATGTCAGTTTGTTCTACCCGGTTTGGTAAATCCATTTTATTGATACTACTTGATGTAAGCAATGATACATTATTCAAAACATGGCTGCCAAAACGCGTTTCAGAACAATTTACCGATGATGATGTAGCATGCATCAATTCATCAGGTGGTAAATATACAGTAGCATATTTGGGTCAGAGTCCACAAAGCTTTGCCGGCATGAAAACGAGATCGTTGGTCAAATTTGATCTCACTGAATAATTGTAATATATAATTTCCACTTGTCATATCTTCTAATTCTGATTCTTTTATATTATAGGTGATAATTGTAAGGAAAATATAAAAACTTTTCATACATTGTTAAACACACTCTTCGGTGGAGACATCATCAAAAGTCTAATGGGAGTAGTACTGATTATTTTTGTAGCATTCTTATTTCAATAATTTCTCTTTGATCATAGCTTCATTTTTGAAAAATGTGGATGATGTATGCAAGTCAACACTGGACCGAAGCCATAGACATCTCTTCCGCCGTTGAAAGGTTAACTTCTGAGTTGCGTGCTTTGAGCGAGGATGCTCACCACGCCACCATTTATGACCTGAGCGTATGCTATGATGAAGAAAGGATCCAACACTGTATGCGTGATTACGAGAACTACAAAAAGGGTGTGGATCTCTGCGAGAAATATACAGATGGTTCTTTCGATCTACATCACCTCTGCGACGCAATGATTGAATGTGAGCTGAAAAGATTTCTCCACCGCCTCCTACCATACCTACCTGAAGACATCATCAAAAAGTACCAACTGGATGATGATGATAGTGAAATCGAAGAAGGAGAAAATTATGATGAAGATGAAGAAGAAGTTATATTAGATTGTTTGTACATACCTAAGACTATTTGAATTCTAAGCTAATGATATTTGAATAAAAAAACATAAAAATTTTTTACACATGTTTTATTTACCTATTTCTCTTTTACATGAATAAAGAAAGAAAAATGAAAAAAATGTGTGTGTGTGTGTCTTCATCAATATCTGCAGTGAACTGAACCATCCAATGCATTGTATGTCAAAAATGTATCATGCAGAATGAGTGCATATACTTTGGTGTTGGCTGGGAAGTTGACTTTCCTAGTTTCAAACTCCAGCTTAATATCAATAGTTGATGATTTTGTGGCATTCGGCTGATGTGAACAATCAATGATGAATAGTGGATTTTGTCGAAATTGACCAATGTCCATGAGAGGTTCACTCATATCTTTATCATAATAACTTCGTTGAAAGTTCTCATAGGCATAATAAGCCGAAGTATCGAGTTTTTTATCGAAATCCAAATTCCAACGTTCATATGGGTATACTTCAGAGTTCAAGTACACACGAATGTTATTGATATCAGCAGTTGTGAATTTAGTGATGTCCTTTGTCCTGTCTTCAGAAGTGGTAGTGCTTTGGAATCCAATGATGATGTAACGAGGTGTTTCAAGGGCGTTGGTTGTCTTGATAGCCCATATGTCTGAAGACGTGCCACGTAGTGATGGAAGTTCATAGAGATCCCACATGCGATAAGCCAACTTGATTTTAGCATTCAGACCGCTTTTGTTGATTCTATTTAAAAGTTTGAGCTTGTGCTTATCTTCTGGCACTATGTGTCTTATTTTCCACTCAATTTTATTGATTTCCAAATCAGCATCAACCTCACCAATATATGAGTTCTTGAAGGATCGAGCGATTATTAAAATCATTTCTTGTTTGGCATTCAAGATACTTTTGTTGTAATCTTCAGCGAAACCCATCAAATATTTCAGTGGTAATTTACCACTGAATACGTGACTAGTTGTATCCAAGATATCCTGTTTAGTTTCCGAAAGTCCCCATCCAGTTGTCAATAAAGTGTTAGCATGCGATTGTCCAAATGATATCATATTCTTCATTGTAGATGTTATCCCCGGCTTCCTGACCACAGCAACTTGTTCACCACCCATTTCGTAGCGAATTTCATCAAAAAGGAAGGCGATTGCATTATTCGAGAGATAACATAATTTTGTTTCATCTTTAGGTGTGAATTTACCCTCTATATAAATGAAACTCTCAGCAATGTCAAGTATAACGTCTTGATTATTGATTGCAATTCGAATTTCATCTGAATTCCTAAACAATGGTGATCCATATGGTTTATATGTATGCTCATGTAAACTTGTGAGGGAATGATCGAGCATCGGCTCGTCAAATATATTCAACTTTTCACTATTTGTTTCGAGCACCATTGTTCCTTACTTTCAGTCCAATTGATTTCAAAAATTTGAGATCTCTCAGCGAGAGAGCAGTGTGGTGTGCTAACTGTTTAGCGTACACTTTTGGAATGAGCCTTTTTCTATTCGAACCTTCCTTTTTAGCTATTTGTGGAATGTTTTCAAATCCTTGTCGATTCTGTCTATTATAACAAAAACCCATAATAGTTATTAGATTTTTTTCAATTCCAAAATTATAACAATCTCTTCTGCACTTCCAAAATCAATGAGATTATTATTATGATCCAAAATACGCACTGTGATGTTGTGAATCAACTGACGACCTTCTGGACTGATGGGCATATATATAATCTTGTGTGGTTCTTTTGTGAGATTGAATCCAGGCTCCACATCGATATCGAATGAAAAAAGAATGTGGGATTCTTCATTGTTTATGTATGAACCAGATATAATGTTGCAATCTAAGCGGATTAGTCTCACAGTTGTTATATTTATCGGATGTGAGGATTCGTGTATCTGATTCGGTTGAAATCTATCAAAATTAAAACCCATCATCTTTGCTATGGAATTCGGATGAGTTAGATCAATTTCATATTTTGATCGCATCTCACATTTGAAAGTATTATTATTGGCATGTAGGTAGAATATATCATCTGCATTGGTATCGTTTTGATTTTTCCCATGAAACAATCGAAACATGATATGTTTCTGAATAACTGCATTGATCTCATCTATTTCATAGGCACCACATGGAATTTCAATTGTGTACTTCTGAAGTATTGGTGAACTTATATCACTGATTCTAAAACTGATCACATTGTTTTTTTCAGTTATATTATTTACTGTGTTGCATCCATAGAATCCTAAAAGTCCCAATCCATAACGACTGTTTCTATCCAATTCAACGGGTGGGAAAAAGTCTGCACTCAAGACACTCGTCCCGACAGCTTGTAGTTCGAACTTCCGTGACATGACTGATACATTTTATGGATTTCACTTCAATTTATTGTTGTCTACAACACACTCGGGACAACCTACGCTTTTTCGGAGATGGTTCATCAATATCCATTTCATTTTTATTAGCACCAATATTCATATCCTTTATATTGCAATAACAGCAGAATATTTTTCGAGGTATAGGACCATCATTCACATCAGAATCTGAAACGCTTTCGCCGTCAAGATTGTGGTGGTCATTGCAATATCTATATTTCATTATATCAACATCATCTTGTAGACTTTTAGGTAACTTTTCCCAAACAGAAGCAATCTCATGTGCAGCGCATGCGAGTATCACTTCCTTCGGCATATTTGCAAGCATCACTCGATCCATTCTTGTCAAGGTCCGATATTTTGAATACATTTTGAGTGATAATCCCATCGTCCTAATAGCCTCTCGAGTCATTGCTGGAGTTTTATCCATTCTATAATAATTCAGAGAGAAACTTCAGGCACAAGTGACCGCAGAAAACTGTGTTGAACTTCTGCTGGCGATCATAGTTATATAGAATTTTCACTTTCGAACATTTCTGGAAGTATTGAATCAACTCTATTGGTGGGGGTAGATTTCCAAAACTATCAAAGTATGTAATGTCTTTCCCACATTTGCTGTATGCCACCCAATGTGTTCCCGATCCTCTTATTCCATCTAAATTGACAATGGCGGTCTCGCGGTGTCGTGGACCTCTAGTGGGTAATGTATCACGCATGAAAATACCGCGAAAGTATGGAATTTTCATTTTCTTGGCATAATAAGTGAGATCGATGTCGGTGAGAGGTTTTCGAGGTAGGAAATCAACTAGTTTTTTGGATTGTATGGTTTCAAATAGAGTCCGAGTCCTTTACGGTAAGGTTTAAGGTATATACCACTACCACTTTTACCCAATGCCACACTTTCCATTTTCCTATTATGACGATTCGCTTCGATCAGGGCGGTTCTGCTTGCTTTTGCTGAATTCACAGCTCTGGTGATGCCTGCAACAGCACCAGCTAAACTTCCGAGCGCAGACAATCCAGCAAAAATTGGTATCAATGGTAGAATCCCTCCGACTTTAGGTATTGGAATTATGCGAGGCGTGCGGATCGTTTTCTTTCCACCGGCAGCTTTGAGGTATTTACGTGCTGCATGCAATGCCACTACGGTGGCTTTTTTCAAATTATTCGTCACAAATTGCTCACCCCCAGCTTTTTTCAGTACATTCCGCACTTTATGAACCACCCCAGAACCAAAGGCGATTTTTATGAGATTATTTTTCTTCTTCTTCGGTTGATTTCTCTTCTTTTTCTTCGGTTGATTCCTCTTCTTTGTCTTCACAGTAGTACTACTACAACCCATACCGAAACGTCTCTTTGATTTCATAATGTTGGTAACGAGTAGGGCAGCTATTCTTTCCTTAATACCAGCGTCCTTCGATTTAACCCTGTTCCAAGCTGCGTATTCGAGTTCTTTGTCTGCTCTATGTCTCGCTGTGAGATCAGTTAGATGATTCAAATATTGAATATCGTGTTGTTTGCATGCAATATCCAATTTATTGATTCCAGGATCTTTGCGGGCTAAACGTTTTTCCAATTTTGTACCGGGTCCACAATACTGATATCCTCCGGGTAAATGTAATTCGAACGGCAATTTGTTTATTAAATTATTAACGAATCCACGACCGCTTTTTCTGCATCCACTACGAACACATCCGTATCGTTTGATGGTACTCATTTAAATGAAATGTTCACAGCATATCATCGCTTACATAGTCTCCAACCACGGTACGATGCGCATTGTGAAGCAGAAAGAAAAGTTTGCTGTAGATAATCTAGATGAAAAATTCGGTTGTGGATTGAATGGACAGAAAGTGTTGCGGCATGGTCCACTACTTCCATCATCTGTTCGAGGACTCATTATCGGACCATCGAATTGTGGAAAGACGAATGCCATGATCTCTCTTTTAACACATCCACAAGGACTGCGATTCACAAATGTTTATCTCTATTCGAAATCACTCAATCAACCCAAATATCAATTCCTACGAAATGTATTGGAACCCATCAAGGGGTTGGGATTTTATACATTCAGTAATAATGCAGAAATAGTGGAACCATCCGATGCCAAACCAAATTCTGTTTTCATTTTCGATGATGTAATATGTGAAAAACAGGATATTATAAGATCATATTTCTGTATGGGACGTCATAAAGATGTTGACTGTTTTTATCTTGCTCAAACATATTCACGAGTGCCCAAACAGTTAGTGCGAGATAATACCAACTTTATCGTAATGTTCAAGCAAGATGAAACGAATCTACACCATATTTATTCGGATCACGTGTCACCCGATGTAACATTTAAGCAATTCCAATTGATGTGTGTTAAATGTTGGGAGGATCAATATGGATTTTTGGTCATTGATAAGGATAGAAAAATGCATGAAGGTAGATATCGCATGGGGTTCGATAGTTTTATATATCCATGATAATACAATACGCATTCAATCGATCGCTGAATTGCATAGAGGTTACTTCAGTGTATTCTCTCTCTTGTGAAGCAAAATGAAGACAAAAAATGATAAAGTAGTTGAAGATAAAAACAATGAATTGAATTTGAAACGCCAACTTGTTGAGACAACAGAAGCTGTACGGCAGAAATTTAACTCTATCAAGAGTGGACTTATTGAAAATCGAATGGCGCTTGAAAAACTCTATGATCCCATAATGAAGCCATTAAATGTTCTTTCTTCAGCTGCTGCTACCACGAAACCACAGCCACCACAGCCGACGTTTTCGATGAAGCAAGTGAATTCTCAGTCTACTCCAATAAAAGTTAGGAGTACTTCAGTGGGAAATAATTCATCATATAGTAGTGAATTATCATCTGTTGACAGTGAGACAGATACCATCAAAGAATTCGGAAAAGATGAAAAGTCCGTATTTGATAATTTTGAAGACAATACTGGAGATGTTTTGAAAAGACATTTGGAAAATGTCAAAACTAAGAATGCAGCTTATGACAGAATATTTGGCATACGGTTAGATCCTACTACACAAAAACTGAAAATGGGGAGTCACAATGTACGTTTCAGTGATGGAAATATATTATTTTGGAACAAAAATAAAACACGAACACATGAATTCCCAAGTAGTCTGGAGTTATACAACATGATTTTTTTGAAAAACCCACCTGAAGTTGATGATGATGATGAAGTTCGTCATACATATGCTAAAATATTGAGGCTAACAAATGCACCTTACAAACAACATCTACTGCGAAATGGTTTCAAACACCCGAAATCTAAAAAATTCCGTGAAGTTATTAAACCTATACTAAACTTATCACATTATCAGACGACCAGAAGTAGGACAAAAAAAGGTGAAGGGTTCCATCGAATGAAAATGCAGAAAATGTATGATCCCAAACCTGCGAATTATGTTTACTGGAATTCACCCAAGGAGTTAGTCGCTCGTTTGCGGCTATTGATATCTTCAAAGTCAGCTGGACACACTGGACATGATAATGAAATAATTTCCATAATTGAAGAATTACGTGAGGAAGGTATAATAATCTAATACATCAGCAAAAATGATCAGTTTGTTCTCATTATATGATGCCGTAACATTGTCAAATTGTTTGTCTGAATGAAAACAAATAAGTGATTGCGAGGAGATGGATAATGAAATAAGTGATGTCAAACGACAAGTTGTCAATGAGTTACATAAGCCGGCAAGACGTAATTTCATCAGAAGAACCACCACCGTCAAAGGTTTTGCAGATCTGTGGCAAATAGATCTTGCCGAATTACAACCTTATGCTAAACATAACAAAGGATATCGATATGTTCTTGTGGTCATTGATTGCTACTCGAAATATCTATGGACGAAGCCGATTAAAAATAAAACAGGTAGTGCTGTAACCAATGCAATGGAAGATGTGCTGAAAGAAGCCAACTATTCCCCGAAACATCTACAAAGCGATCAAGGATCAGAATTTTTCAATAGTTCTTTTTCATTTTTGATGCGAAAATATAAGATCAACCATTATTCAACATTCAGCACCATGAAGGCGGCCATAGCTGAAAGAGTAATTCGAACAATAAAGACGTGGCTTTATAGAGAATTTTCAGCGATGGGACACAACAAATGGTTGAATATTCTTCCAATCATAACAAGCAAATATAACAATAAGGTGCATCGTACAATTGGTATGAAACCAATCGATGTTATGCCAGCAACAAAACTGAAATTCAAAAGTTCCAAAGTAATCCCTCGAAGAAAACAAAGTATTTCCAAATTTCGAATGAATGATATTGTACGTATAAGCAAGTACAAGAATATTTTCGAAAAAGGTTACACTGCCAATTACACAACAGAACTATTCAAAATTGTTAAAATTAACCAAACATACCCCATAACTTATATTCTTGAAGACATGGATGGGAGCCCGATTAGAGGATGTTTTTATGGAGAAGAATTATTGAAAACGCAAAATCCTGACGTATACCTAGTTGAAAAAGTGTTGAGGAGGAAAGGAAATAAACTATACATTAAGTGGTTAGGCCTTCCAAGCGGAAAGAATTCATGGTTACACAAAAGTGCTATGGTTTAATATTTGAATGAAATTGTATTACTTATTATTCTCACTAAGCTGTAAGATTATTAATAAACTATAGAAAATATAGAACTATTTTTGAGTTTTTTTTCAAAATGAATAAATCATGAAGTGGTGAACGTTGCCCCAACCAAACGCAACGCCCAGTGTATGCCAAAACCGAAATAATCTGCATACTCCTCCCCACTTCATAGATTTTTGAAAAAGTCTTTCATTTCAACTCACAACATTGATAACATTTCATAATCCTCAGAGCTAATCACTATCAGATTGGAATGCGTGATCAAACTCTTTTCGCCACTTATCACGTACAGATGCTACCATATCAAAAAGTTTAGTGGACTCCTGAAGCTCAATCTCAGCTTGCATTTTCAAACAAAGGGCGGACTGATTCTTCTGTGTGATTTTGAAACGGAGTTTATCTGCATCTTCACACATTTTGATCAGTTCAGCCTTCGATGATACAATCTTTGCATCGAGCTTCTGAAGAACCACCTCGTCGTCCATGCTACCTCTTCGAACATCGTCATCGCATTTGACGATGATAGCTCTCGATTTTACGATGCTGCATTTCGCTTTCTTAAGCATGTCTCCACAACGCTGCAGTGGACCAAAAGAATGAAGCGATACATCTTCCAAATCACCTATCACATTCTTGAAGGTGTCATCTACTTTCTTCTTACGGGGTTTCCGTACACCCTTACTTGTTTTCTTGGGATTTGAAGCAGTAGATGCACACTTTCTCCTAGATGGTTTCGCTTTCGTATCGACACTAAGAGGAGAGAGAAGTGACGGGCATTTTGGTAGTGACAATTGTGAAAGGGTTGGATCAACACTTTCTGAAGGTTCCGGTATATCTCCCATCTTCAGATAATCATCAATGTTATATTCATCGATGAAACCTTCTTGGGATGACAAGTGATATACCGGAATATCTTCAAAACCAAAGTCATCATTTGTTGCAATACATGGCATTGCTTCTTCTTCAGCAGACAAATTTGGTAATGAGTTCATATTTAGCTCGTAGGAATGTGTGATATCAATGGGATGTGGATAGAAATGGTGCTGATGTTAATGCGACTCTAAGTTTTATTCAAACAAGTCGACTGGTACATGCGCACAATGAACATGACAACAAACCACCATAGAAGGAGAGGGAGTAGATATCCCTCCCTCCCAGGAGTTACCTTCACAAACTTCATAGGAAAAAGAAGTGTTGGACATCAAGAAAGTGAAAAATTCAAAATAATAGACCTACGGACGAATCCGCGGATTCGAGACCTTGACCGCTGTTTTGATTCGCGAGCGCGAATCAAAACGCGATTAAATTCGCGGCCGCGAATCGAACTGCGATTAAATTCGCGGCCGTGAATCGAACCGCGAAATAATTTGCTGGTTGAAAGTTATGATGGTGGGGGTAGGTCCAGAACCGGCTCAGATCTCCTACTCCTACTTATTTTTGAAAATTATATCTCACTCATGAATGATAATAAAGAAAAAGTTTGTTGGTCAAAAACATTAAAAATGATCATATCTTCCAAGAAAAAATATAAAATTGTAGGTTATACTTGAAATAAATTTTACAACAAAATCTCGATATCAATATTTAAAAAAATCATATCTCACTCATAAGTGGGAATTTCAAAAAAGTTCTATGATGAAAAACTTTCGCAATGATCATATATTTCCAAAAAAATATATAAAAAAAATCGCAGCAAAATATCTGAAAAGCGGTTCAATGCATTGCCCCTAATCAAAACATTCTGCACTTCAATGGCTGGTGGATACGCCAAGATTCAGATACATGGGTGCCCACCCAGGGTTTTTGACCCTTCATGTTAAATTCCTCCAGTATTAACAAAGTTAATACTTCTGAACTAAAGAAAATATCTCTTTTGAATAGGAACGTATGTGAACTGTTAGCAGTTTATAAACACAAGCAAGGGTCAAAAATATATGCTTGTAAATTGCCCATGCAGAGTTTTTGAAGCATGTACAATTTACAAGCCTGTAAACTGCAAGATATTTCACATACGTTCCTTTTACTTGCACTTCTATCACAAAAAGTCATATTTTCTTTGGGGGAATTTATCATGAGGGGTTAAATAAAGGTCTTTAGAGGTAGCTATAACGAATTCCTTCGGAGATCGCATTAGCTCAGTTGGTATAGTTTATATGTGTTGTGCTATTTGGCACTAGATGGACCAACTCTTCAGTTTTACGGAATTGTAGGAGCATGTATATTTAGTCGCATACATTTCAGGGGTTTGATTTAAAACATTCATATAGAAGAAATTTGACTAATTCTTTCGGAGGCTGCGTAGCTCAGTGGTGAGTTTGCAGTGTGCCCCGAGAAAGAAATCTCTCTATATCACCTAGGAGGTGGGTGGAGGGTGATATTAAGAGATTTATTTCTCGGGCTTTTTTTGGTTTTGTGACCTTGAACTCGCCCATCAAAAAAAAAACCTATCTTTTCTGTTCGATTATATTTTTTTTGCATAATTCCATTTTTATTTTTCATATCTAGAATTTTGCGCTGTACAGGTTCGAATCCCAGCCTAAAATAGTTTTTTTTATTTATCGTTTTTTAATCAATGAACCTCTCTTTTCTATTCGATTATAATTTTTTTTTGCATTTCGGATCCCAGCTTAAATTAGATTTTTTATTTCAAATAATTAATCAATGAATATTTCCATTTTTATTTTTCATTTCTAGAATTTTGTTCCGATCCCAGCTTAAAATAGATTTTTTATTTCAAATAATTAATCAATGAATATTTCCATTTTTATTTTTCATTTCTATAATTTTGTTCCGATCCCAGCTTAAAATAGATTTTTTATTTCAAATAATTAATCAATGAAAGTCCGTGAAGGGCCCCTCTACATCGCCCTTCACTGTGTACATCGACCAATTAATATATATGCACTCCTTTCAGAACTTTCATCAACTAATCATTTCCTGAAAAAAAATTGAAATATTTGAAAATATTTTTTTTTGTCATGTTTCTGCACTTTAATTCGAAAATCAAACATTACTTTTTAGAATCTCTAATATTTTTGTATCCACGTTATAATGGATTTTATCGAAAAATGTCATACTTGATAAAAGATTTGAAAGGATGAATTCTAATAGAAAAAAATTTGAAAATATATTTATGTCATGATTCTGCGGTTTCATTCGAAAATCAAATATTTTTTCCTAATAATCTCTAAGATTTTTTTATCCACGTTATAATGGATTTTATCGAAATATGTCATACTTGATAAAAGATTTGAATGGGTGGATTCTACTAGAAAAAAAATTGAAGATATATTTTTGTCATGTTTCTGTGGTTTAATTCGAAAATCAAATATTTTTTCCTAAATATCTTCAGTATTTTTGTATCCTCGTTGTTTGCATTTGCGTCACTAATTAGATGACGAGGAAATCTAGGTTAATGGAGGAATTGCTATTCTCAGGAGATGAAGTGTGGGTTTAGTGGAGGTGGTAACCCCCACTCACGATTGTAACATATAAAATCGGTCCAAAATCCTAACATTTCATTCGACTTTTGTATTTTCTGTTAGAAACTGTGTTTGTATAGCAATTATGGTTGATCAAGTTGGTTTTGCATTGGAAGCCCTCTCCCAATTAGATGCCAACAATCAAGTTGATGTGTTGGCAGGTGACGAGTTTGTTTGGGAACAAGAAGATGAAGTTGTAGTGGGTGAGAATGGTGACAATGGCGAATTCCATGACCTGGTAGATTTTGAAGATGGCCGCCAAGACATACCCGCTGGGGATGACTTCGTCGAAGAAGAGTTCCTAGAAGATGACGGAGAAGAACCAGAAGTAGACGATGGAATTGTACCAGACTGTGAGGATGTCCCCGAAACGATCGTGAGCAATGCCCATCAGATAAATATGACAGAGGTGTTAGAAGACGTTGCAACAAATTTGTACTGTTGCAGCTTTTCATTTGTTACTATCAAAACTTGTGATAATGAAAAACGCTTCCTATGTGATATTTGTTTTGTACGGTATTGCGGCATGAATAATAATGGTGAGTGGTATCAGCATGTTAATTCACATGATACACTCGAGTATGCAAATGTTCCCACTCATAATTGTTATTCTTGTCACTCACCCCTATATCTGCTCTGTCCCGTAGGTGGATGTGTACATTGTAACAAATAACAGAGGTGAAATAGGGGTGGGGTTATGATGGGGGGGGGTTTTCTGGTCTGAGGGATACTGGCTAAAGAAAGAGGTGTGGCTTAAGACATAGTGGGGATTGAAGTGGAAGGTCGGAGTAGGTGGTCGAAGTGGGGACTGGAGTAGGAGGTCGGAGAAGAAGAAGAGGAGTGGGTGGTCGGAGTGGGGATTGGAGTAGGAGGTCGGAGAAGAAGAAGAGGAGTGGGTGGTCGGAGTGGGGATTGGAGTAGGAGGTCGGAGAAGAAGAAGAGGAGTGGGGTGGAGGTCTGAGTGTTTAAAACAAGAACTTCCTCCGAATAATCTTCAGTCACTCTTCTGAACTGACATCAGCTACCACATCATCCACAAGATCACCCGCCAGATCAACCACCAGCCAACTGAATTAGCAGACTATAGCAAGCTGTAATAATTTGAGAGTAAGTTAACAATCTTGTAATCATGAACCCGTTTAATTTTTTTTTGTATGTTTAGCTATGGATTCTCCCGCATTAACTGGTCTTGCAGCAATAACGATCCTGAGTAACATCAGGGTGGATGGCGCCGCACCTCAAATGCCAGACGAAGAGCACTTCAATGACGTTATGGACGTCATCAGGAGAGAGGCCCCCGAAATGCAGTCGCTGACGATGGACCAACGCAGACGGCAAGGTGGGTTCATTAACGGAGTTGCTTCCAAGAGATCCCGTGACGCAGGAGCAAATTCGTCGATGGAAGGTTTGCCTATAATCCAAATTGCTGACAGCGATGATGATTTCCTGCCTCCAAAACCACCGAAGAAATCATCATCGAGGAAGCACGCACACAACAGCAGAAGAAGGGTGTCCAAGAAGACATCCTCAACTGTTGTGACACCGGTTATAGACGCACCTTTACCACCTGTCGTTGAAGTTGCCCCTCCACAACCCACTGCTGAAGAAGTCCACCCTCCAGCACCTATCGTACCTGAGCTGGAGATGAGTGTGCAACGGGCAAAGCGTGGGATAGAGGAGGCCCAGCGGGACTATGATGACAGTCAGCTGGCGCGGGCAGAACTCAACCGCCAGCTGGAAGAGCTTGAGCGCCAGCAGGCAGAGCTGATGGCCCGCGATCGGCAGCAAAGTCTCCGGGAGGTCCAGCTAGTCACCAGGCTGGAAGACGCCAAGGCGCAGGGGGTGGCTTTGGTGGCACGGCTCCGAAGCAACCTGGAGCAATTTGCTAATTTTAATTTTTAGATATGTTAAGGTTAAGGTTAAGTTATTTGTAAGTAGATATAAGTTTTGTATATGTAGATTTAGAATAAAAATAGAAAAAAAGATGAAGTGAAATAGGAGTGCACATTTAATGGTCTGGTGCACATTGAACAATGCGGAGGATGGGGCATTTTTCTTCAATTCATCTGAATTATGTTTTTACATATTTTATTTATATTTTATTTATATACATATTTTATTTATATTTTATTTACATATTTTATAAAATAATATGATGTGTATTTCTCCCATCTCCTGATTTCTCTCAGCCTTCAAACCCCCACTCTCTTCTCCCACCCTACACTGCCACCCCCGAACTAGTATAAATTCAATGCCAGCTCAGATTATAGTATCAGTCTTCCAAGATGCCTCTTCCAGACTCCACCTCGTCTCCGAGACATTGTGCCGAATTCGAAGATGATTTGGAACGGGAAGCGATGATAGCAAGATATCAGATCGTCTCTGCCGTACAGGTCCAGCAGGTATACCAGGGTGAGAGGCAGGATCCATTTTACCATCGAGATCCACGGGGTCCGATTCAGGTGAATGAGGTGTCGGACTCCACAGATGTGTGGAACTATCCATCTCCGTCGACTTCGGACGACGAAGATATGGATCAACGCGTCGACGACTTCGATAGCTCCTCGGAGGATGAGTTCGAGGATGATGGCCAAGTGGTCCATATCCGTGTCGAGGACATAAATATGGACCTCGACCCGGACGAGTTCCCCGTAGAGGACGACTCCGATGATGACACCATCATCTTGGTGTCATCGGATGACGAGGATGACGATGTCATCTAAGTCCTCACCCTGCCCCCCCCCCCCCACCCCCCGTGGTCGTCCCGCATAAATATGCGGGATGGCACCCAGCTCTTCGGAGCACCCAATAGGCCCTTTTCAGGGCCACACAAAGAACATAAACACACGCATCTGCGCCACTCAATGGCAAAAATGTACAAAGTTTCCATAACTTGAATTGATACTTTTCAAAAAGAACTCACCCACTACCAAATTCTATAATATATTTGGTGAGTAAGAAATGAAAAATTTCAACATTGATTTAGAACATTTTATTTGTAATATTTTCATAATACAAATTTATTTTTCAAACAGCGGGTTCTGGATCACTACCTGGAGCCCACAGTTTTGGTCTATGTGTGAGCCAAACATCAGGATGTTTATTCTCCAATTCAGCTAACCTTCTTTCCAAATCATTATATTTCAGCATCACTGCAGATGTGACATTCAATGCATTGGCATCCAAATCATTTTTCAGATTTTTGCTGTTGTAATCGAGTTCAGTTGTCAACTCTGATATTTTTCGTGTCATTGTGGCTGTAGCATCCCATACTTTGATATCCACATCACTTTTTAGATTTTTGTATTTGCGATCTAGATCATCAGTCACCTCCTCTACTTTTTCATTGAATGCTTGACGGGCTTCAGGTACAATCTTAGCCATTGTGGCATGTATGGCAGACTGCAAGGCTTTAAGGACAAGTGCCTTCGTCTCCGTAATTTGTTCATTGAGATATAATTGAGTTACACAATCACTCTCGTCTATCGGTTCACCAGCATTTTTCAGTCTTTTACCTTGCATATCATATTGGTCGTCAGGCGAAAGCTTGAATCCCATACCTTGAGGACCTTGGGAACCTTGAAGAACTCGAACTTTGACAGTACCCCATTTTCGTCTACGGCCGAATTTATCAATAGCTTTGGACATCTTTCTTCCACCTTGATATCTTTCATACTGATGATTTCAAGACAATTAAAATCTATATATCTCTGTGTAGATATTTATTCTCTTAAATGAAACAATAGGAAATCAGAATAACGTGTATATTTATATATTTTTATATATTTGGTAACTGGACAAGACATTAACTAAAATTGACTAGTATAATTTGACTTTTATATAATAAGCGTAATTACATCTCAAATACAAATAAATAAGTATGGTGGTGAATTTTCCATTTGAAATGATATTTCATTTGTTCAATTCAGCTGTTAATAAATGAAGTAATTGATCCAAAGGACTCTCTTGGGAAAAAGATTGAATAATATTGGAAACCCAACGAATATTCTCTACTGGATCATTCTGGTAGAATTCTATATCGCTATGACCCCAAGGAAGAGTGTGTGTCGTATTGGGAATGATGAACCGTTTATCATCATGGTATGACAATGCAACTTTGTTCTTCAATTCAGTATACATGTCATGCAATATGCTTCTGAACGAGTTCATCTTCCTGAATATTAGACCACCCTGTTCGACAATTTTCTTATAATCTTCACATGTCAATTCATTCTTTATGACGGATCTTTTGACACCTTTTGCTTTTTTGAATTCACTACCTACAGACTGAACATAATATGCTTTGGCACCGGTACCATAAAAGCTAATTATGGGATCATTCGGAAATTCATCTTTGAAATTACCCAGAATTGACTTTGTAATAGGAATATTGAATTGGTTTCCTACGTTGTAATTGGAAGTATCAAACTCGCATATATTGTTGGTCATGAAATCATAAAAATTATCGGTATTTACTTTCAAAATTAAAGAATCCGTGTCAGTGTAGAGTAAGGTGGCATTTTCTGCATAATGACGTTTAATACATCCATAGAAAAAGTTGTACATGACTGTTTTGGATAATTCTAGAATACAAAATCCCAAATATAGCGGTTTATCGTACAATACATTAACTTTGCCCAATTGAATAGCAACAAAATTTTCTGAAAAAATTGAACAGCTTTTGAAATTTGGACGTGATATTAGGGCGCTAGCACCAATTTTCCTCTTGATACTTTCCCAATGCGTAACCAGTCTAACATCAATTCTGTTATCAACGTTTTCCATTGTTTTCCCATAAACTGCATTATTCATGAGTTTATAGAAATCTTTTTCAGCTTTGTTGTTAGATCGATTTCGCATTTCAGTGTTCAAATCAATATAAGGTTTCATCCAACATGACTGCTTGAATCTCAACACTCTATGTGTGTTCATAATAATAAGACCATTGGCCACAGCCTGCTGTAAGTTTTTATAATGTACAATATATTTTCTTTTGTCATTTAAATTTGGAATTAATTTAGGAATTTTTGATTTCGAGTGTGGTGGTATTAAACTTTCAACGAGAAAGGGAAGATCAGCATGTTTGTCATGTAACTCTTGGGGATAATGAACATCTACTTCAAGAACATAACCGTATGGACTATCAGATGCCACTCCCATTACATCCAAATTGATTATTTCATCGGGTGTTAGCCATGCAAAATCGTTGGTGGGTAATGGTTGTGACATACTGTGACCATATAGGTTAGTTGCATCTAAATATGATATGTATGATGAAGGTTCATCTGGGTTATAATCGGGTAAAAATTTATTATTAGCTATATGCTTCCTTTCACTACACTGACTTATTCCGCCCCGTATTCCTTTTTTGAAAAAATTAATCATGTCAATGTCTGTCAATAATTCCAATTCAATATTCGTATACTTCAGCATTGCATCCCATGATATTCCGGGCGCTGTATAATACTGTGCCGGATCTAATTTATATTTATCTAAGCATATATTTCGAAAATTCTCAAATATGTCGCATAATAGAAGAACATCGGACTTCAAATATAAATCCGAGTATTCCCCTAAACTCTTACACTCGAATAAATGCCAAACAAGTTTCGCTCTCATATAATCCTTATCTGATATATGCTCTCCGTTAAGATTGTCATAAAACTGATTTTTAGTGGGTAGAGTTGGATAATTCAACTTGTCAATATGATCAACAAAGTTATATGGAAAAACACCTTTCTGTCTCATCAAATTGAATTTGTCAATTTGTGGAAAATGTTTATGCATCTCAATACACTGATCGGATGTTAAGTTAGCACCTAAGTTCTGCAAAGAATTCGACATGAATTTGAAACTATCTATAAATCTCATTTTCAAAAAATTCTTTTTTTCTTTTCCGTCTTTGTCAGTGTATGTGTGAGTGAATAGATGCTTAGTGAAAGAAATGTATTTTTCCTTAGTTTGTGGAATAACATCCACTTTGTCTTTGTTTCTATACAGTTCTTTTATGAACAAATGACAATCATACCCACTCAGATTATGGAAAATGATTGGAACAAAATTTGGCAATTTGAAATTTAAGTTACATACGGAATGTGCGGCAGGTGATCTTTTTTTTCCAGTGAGGTGGCAATGGTCTCTCACTTTCACATCACCACCCGTGAATGGTTTATCACATATTCCACAAAATTGTGTAGAAGAAAACTCTGCTTCTTCCGCGGGGGTTTGTGCAGCCATAGGAATTGGATACCTCAAATAATTGTGATAAATATTTCTCAAATCATCTTCAAGTTTTGTAACAAATTTCTCGGCTGCATCCTCACCCCTATATGTAACAAATTTCGATAATTTATCATTGTATGAACATTTTATCGAATAAGCAAATGAATAAGGTTCGTGTTTGTATGTTTTATTCGAGAATGAGTGTTTAGGGTTGGGTTGACTAGTTTGAATGGGTTTGAGAACTGATTCAAAATCAGCATAAACTACAAATGGCACCTTCATTTGTTTCTCAAAATTTTCAAACATAAGTGCATTACCCGGTAACATTTTACCATATTTGTTGATTCTGAAATTGACTGATGGTGTTGTAGTACTCAAGTGATTACAGTCATGCAACTGATGACGTAACAGTAATCGCTCGTGAGAGAAATACAATAAACATCCATCACAAAAATATTTTTTATGCTCATGCGCAGATAGTTGACTTGAAACTAACCTAGAAAGGTCTTTAATCCAACAATAATGACTATTGCCAGAATCATCTGTTATAAGTAACAAATTAACATGTCTTCTAAGTCTTCTCTGTGAGTAACGCAACGGACCAACCACTTCATATTTCATTTTACCCTTATCAAGTTTTGACTCTAACCCATACACATTAATTGAAATATCATTCATGTCCTCAAACTTTTTTATAGCTTGAAGTTTAACTGGAAAATCCATACCTGTTACATTCAAGACATTGGCGTAGTGGGGGTATGAGGAAACTTCTGACACTCTACCATTCGCAGGAAACAATGCAGATGTGATGGCCCATGCAAAACAATGTTGATCTTCATTACGAATATTCACAACGCCTTTTCTTGTCTCAATGAACTCGGGCAGCTTCAAATACGAACATCCGCTGAGTGGACTATACTTGTTGATGTTCACTTCGAGGAACTTAATTTTTTCACAACTCCATCCTGAAACATAACAATAATTTATTATTCATATAAATAGAAATGAAACTTTAAATAAATACCTGAATCACGTTCTTCAAATTCCGTAGTCTGAGCAATAATGACATCACGGAATCCATCGAATAATGCACCCAAATCCGTAGACTGATCCACAATTTTATTCTGTGAATTGAATGACTTCGTGTCACTCAAATCCCGTGTTTGAACAATGTAGCTGCCAAATACTTCCATATTCACTTTAAAGATCTTGTGAACCTTTATTGCCTCTTCAAGTAATCCAATAACCTTCTCCCTGATCTCATTGAAGAATGGCATATATTCAGTGTAAACATTGGTACTTTCCACTCTATAACTCACAATTCTACACTTGAAAGCATTCCTTATAATCTGTATGCCATCACTCACTTGCACACATGCATTGTTCCTGTGTTGGAGAGTTCTTTTGTGAGAATTAACTTGGGATGTAGGAATTGTCACATTACAACAATTGCATGTGTACATTGGTGTCGATGCAGCCACATCTAACTTAATCCTTTTCACAGAAGGGCCACCTTGGCAACTTTGAAGTTGATGCCGACGGAGATTATCACTACGAGTGAACGATTTACCACAACCACAGGAATACATTTTATCGATGTCGTCTTCTCAGCACAAAACTCAACAAAATACTGATTTCACAATCATTCCCACCTCCTTTATATGTAATATCGATGAGTGGGAGAGAGGGTGAACAAATTCTATCCGCTTCGACTATTCATACAACGTCACAGCAGAACCATCCCCACCATATCAATGAAGAGAGGACGGAGAGTAGTCGATGAGTCACCGCAGTGTATGGGTGTGTGACGCCAGTTCACATATCTGACTGGATATCCGTGGCGTGCAGACGTCTCTATACTTCGGTTTAGATTTTTATGCGTACTCCACACATTAGATCATACACAATGGCAGAGTAAGTATACATGAAAGTCATTGAGGTAAGAAAAATATATTAAGTACTTGGCAAAAGGTACTTGTCCGTGTATGAAAAAAAATCAAGTCATCACAATCTCTAGGACAAACACAAACCCTGAACACCTCCCAACAATATACATCATGGTCAAGGCTAAGGGCAAGCCCAAGTCCTAGGTCAAGTCCTAGGTCGAGGTCATAGGTCGAGGTCATAGGTCAAGGTCATAGGTCATAGGTCAAGGTCATGGGTCAAGGTCATAGGTCGAGGTCATAGGTCGAGGTCATAGGTCAAGGTCACTGATGACGTCATAGTGGTGGGGGGAGGCCCAGAACCGGCTCAAATCTCCTACTCATGTCCTCAAACTTTTTTATAGCTTGAAGTTTAACTGGAAAATCCATACCTGTTACATTCAAGACA